>JAGSMU010000033.1:0-675102 GCA_029286865.1 Teinopalpus imperialis | reverse complement strand
TACTTAGTTCCATAGATATTTTACTTAATATACGGAACCTAGCTACTTATTATACGGGTAGAATCATTTGTATCATGACTCCCTATCAAAGTTAAATATGAGTGCTATGGGGTATAGTAATCGTTTACCATATCCCTTTAGTAGGGATCTCGCGCACAACAAGGATGCTAGGGATCGCCCCTGACACATGCTTAGCCTCAGTGCAGACTACCATCCCTACCTACACCCTCTCGGTGCCCATCCTCAGTGGATGATTGATTTATGATATTTGATTGATGGAGGGTTTTAGTGGGTATCCAAATCCCTACCTTACTGTCAAGAGACAGGGTCGTTTGATGTTCACGACATCCTAAAATAAAAAAGCTTCACTTGACTACCTACCTAAGACTTACCAACTCAGATTCATAAATAGGAATAATATAATTATATATACATATATATTAACAATCCATATATGTATGAGTATACTCAATTATTAAAAAACCATAACACAGGAAAAAATGGAAATCGAGTTAAAACAAGAGGAAGAAGCACGCGGTTCAAGAGAACGGCTGCGGGTGCTGACGCTGGCGGCACGCAAGAAGAGAGTAGCAGAGAGGCTGGCCCGCCACGTTTTTCATCTCAACTACATCATGTTCTGGCCACACTGCCACCAGGGACACTACGACCTGTACGAGAAGTGGGACGGGATCAGTAGGCATTCGGTTCACTATACAAGACCTAGCCACGCAAATACTTAGTAGACTGCAGAATAAACGGGCTGCCTCCAATTCCCTTTGACTGACACCTAGAGTTTTTTGTCTTTAGAAACAGCATGAATAGGTCGAGGAAGAGCCACTCTCTCACAGCTTAAAATATCAGTATAACATTGCTGTTTCATCTGGCGGTGACAAGCATTCTTGTCGTAAATGGTGACAACGCATGCTTTATGATTCTTTGTCAAGGATGAATATATATCATGGGCTGCTGGAATCTTTCTCTTGTGCAAATTAAAAATAATGAATATAAATAAATAAATATACATACATAGAAACTAAATAAATTCAAATGAACCACACAAATAATTAAAAATCGTTCATCATTATTTTATATAAAGCAACTGACGGTTTCAGAGCATGCAAGCGAATGCGGGAAGTCGATGAATTCGTGTGGTTCAGTATTATATTGTGAGGCAGTCTGTCTATGTTTAGCATTGATCTATTGATGGGTTGAAATGATATAGAGAATGGCCAATGAGCTTAGAAAACTATTGAAAGACTTGCGTATACGGTTAAGAAGTTAGGCGTATCTTTATTTTTTTATAAAATAGTTTGCAAAGAGCATGCATCCCACCCGATAAGGTAAGTGATCACCACCGCCCATGAATATCCGCAACACCAGAAGAGTCGTAAATGCGTTGCCGGCCTTTAAGAAAGTTGTAGGCTCTTTTCTTGAAGGTCCGTAAGTCGTATCGGTACGGAATCACCGCTCCTGCAACGGCGACAGCTGATTCCATTTGACGGAGCAGTTGTGCCTGGCAGGAAATTTCGAACCATCGAGATGATGAAGATGAAATGTTGAATTCTGTCGTGTTGTTGAAACTCAGCGGCTGGAATTAATCGGAACAACTTACGAATTATGCGTTGGGAACCGGACGTTAAATATAAAGTTCCTTATCCTTGTGCTCAGATATTCAGATGGGAGCGAAGGAAACATTCCAACTGAAGGAGGAGGACGTGAAGGAAGCTCTGTACATGAGCGACGTGGAACCCAACGAGGCGTGCCTACACGCGCTGCTGGACGGTGAGGTTCTCGTTGTGCTCTTCAAGATGTTTGACACCGACACACGGGATTTTGTGAGTGAGTATAATTATATTATTAGCATAATGGTTAGAGGAACTGCATATAAGCTTTCACTACAACATGGATGGGTTGGCTAGACTTAGAAAGGACCAGGTCATCAGAAACACAGCGTAATATAGAAGGATATCGCTGCTGTGTTTCTATTATGAGTTTACGCATCCAGGTCTTTTAATAATGTTAATATAAATAATTAACAGCACTGCTAGTTTTTTTTAAAAAAACTATTTACACTTAAAATTTGGTTTACGTCCTCTTTTCGAATTCTTCCACGGATATTCTTCAAGTCGTTCCGAGATGACATCTAAAGCGCAGGATATATTAAAGTGCCGTAAAGCAATAACGATAATGAGGTATTCAATACCACGATGTAGTGCATCGGACGATTTAGATGCAGTCTGCGATAGGGGACGCACAAAACAACCAGACCTTAAAAACCAATAATTTGTGTTGCACGAATATTATTCCTATATTGGGAACCGAACCCAGATACTATGTATCATAAGCCCAGTGCCCTGACCACTAAACAACGCTTCTGTATTGTATTTAATGTGATCCAGCACACCGTTCACCTGATGGTAACGATGGTTCCTGTGGTCCATGAGACCCACCTTTATCCTCTTAAATAATCAAAATTCAGAAGCGTTGTCATCCCCGAGGACTGAGATGGAATTCCTCGTCACCAGTAATAAGGTTCCAATCTTTATACTCACTAGACGAAGTACCAGGTATCCCTGGTCGAGCCGACCCATTCATGCTGTAGTTAGAAACAATATGCAGTATGACTCTATCACTATTTAATTCCTATAGAATTATTGCGGTATGCGTTGTACGAAGAGATTCCAGTGCCGAAGGAGGACGTACCCCCGGAGAATCAGGTTCCTCTAGTACCAGCATACGAACGGTACGCCGCAGTTAGCAAATCTGCGCGGGAGGTTCGCAGGGAAAGATATGAAGCCAAGATGGCAAAATTGGTGAGATAATTTCTCTGTTAGATGTTAGATGGTAAGTGATCACTGCAGCGCGAAAACTCCTCAACTTCAAATTAAAAAATAATGCCTTTAAGTGCGGCTAAAGTAAGACTTAATATATTCACTATAAATATTTTCATTAGTAATATATTTATTTTTCTTGTTTATTTTTATTATTTATGACTTAATTATATTTTAGTAACCTTTTAATACATTGTATAGATGGCAGAGAAGGAAGATGAAGAGCGCCTCGCAGCAGAGCAGGCGAGATTGGCACGGGAGGCTGAAGAAGAGAGGATCTGGAAGGAGAAGCAGCGACAGGAGGAGGAACGGATGGCCAGGATACAAGCAGGGGTACACTATTTTATTTTAATAGGCAGCATGCATTTGGAAACTTTGTAGAATGGACAGTTCATCTCAGCCGGGAAAAGATCACGTAATAGTAAAATGTCAAATATATTGCTGTTATTTTTTTACCAGTTACTAGTTAAGCCATTCCATTTCAGTATTAAAATTCTTCTTTTATATGGGAATAAAAATATATAAAAGCGCTAATATTCTAATAGTCTAGACTCTAGACTCTATAGAGAAGATCATCGAAACTTAACGCCGCAGCTTCGAGTTCACTAGTTGACATTTGTTGTGAACCCATCTCCTCACATAAACATTTAAGCTTGGAGTTGTTGACGGGAATGTTAATAAAGTTGAACTAGCATTCTTAAAAAAAAGGGACGTCTATCGTATAAGGCGACTAAAAGGAGTTTTTTTAGTTTGTAAGCTTTAAAGGTTTGTTGCCCGATCACTATCTTGTTGATCGATCACTAACGTAAACCCGGGGAGGATGGCAACGCAGGGTGATCCCGCGTTGGTCATCGCAAAGGTGCTAGGAGAAGCGTTGCCTCTTTAAATGTGCTTAGGCTTGCAACAGAGGGGCCTTGTTTCCAGAGCACTGAGGATGCCAACCACGTGTTTTAAGTGGGTAGAATTCCCACATGGCCTTATTTTCCATCGATAACTAAAGGTGTCACCAGCAGAAATTATTTGCCAACAGGTGAACAGTTCACTGTTCGAAACTTTAAGTAAAGTCCACCAATCCTAACAATCTAACCACTGGGGCCTAACCACGTTCCAGTATCATCCTCCCTGAGAGTTGGCTTTAGCTATTCCAAGTAAATTTGGATGGAGAACGTTATATATGTTATAGCGGCAACTTCATGCATATCATCATTACAAATGACAGTTAAAAAACTCCTTAGTTACCAGCTGAACCGGAACCAGAACCCGGTGAATCAGAAGAACCTGCTGGAGAAGAAGTTATTGGAGAAGAAACTGCTGAAGAGGAAGGTGTTGGAGGAGAAGAAATTGTAAATAGAGTTGATAATTTTTTTCATAGGCTCAGGCCGTCATTAGTAGTACACTACTAAACACAGGCCATTTGAGGATTATCACCAACGATACAGCATCTGCATTCGCTTCTCGTATACCTGTGTACATCGTGGCTCCATTAAATTGAGCAAATTCAAGAGATGGTCTTAAATCTTCCCAATCGGATATCGTCTTGCTGTGTAAGCCTTTATTGTTAAGACGCCCAGCTTTTTTTTTATCGATGGCATATTATATTTATATTTTGTTTGTTAGGTGCCAACCATTTTGAAGATATGAAGGCGGTTTGAAACCACTAAATTATCCTTGTAATTGACACAGCAGCACAACATGGGTAACGACAATACGCATACTCGTAACGGACACGATCGTAATTTAAAGAGTAAACAGTGACCACCTTTTGGTCTTTTTCGCATCCAAACATTCTTTGCACCCATTCCATTATACTAGGTTATGAATATATTAACTAAGACCTAACTTATTATAGTGTCAATATTTTCTAATCTAGCAGTCGTAGCTTGGGGTCCTAAGCAGGGACCAAAAAGTTTGTCCATGTGGAAAGTTGAATCCCTTGCCACGTTTAAGTTCTAAAATATTCTAATGTAATGTAGGATTGCACTTAATATTTTTGCTAATATGAATGATATGATATAATCCCTTATAACTAATATGAACTTATCCAGTATTATATATTTATGTATATATATATATATATATTATAAATTAACTTATCCAGCAACTAGACGAAGCGAAAACAGAGGTTGAAGAAAAGGAGGTATTCCATTCCGATGTGTCCTTGGAAGGCGAGGAATATATACCTCCAGGGGGCCTCTTCGTTCCAGGGCTCTACGCGCCGCCCAATGAACTTGCCAAGGCTAACGGACTCGCTTTTTTCTTTCCTAAAGTAAGTCATAATCCTAATAAGGTAATGATGAACATAGACATAAGACATAACATTTAATATTAATAACCGAGACTAGTCATGTAACTGTAAAAAATTATGTCAAGCGTCCTAGAACTGCAAAAGGAAAGCTTATTAATCATAATTTAGGTACACTTCTTCTACAGGCAGTGCAAGAGATAACCGAGTTGGAGTCAGAACACCTTCCACCGCACGTGTTGGTCATGTTCAACGTGGACAAGCGCCACGAGGTACGCGAGGCTATGCAGCCATTCCCCACCGAGATACTTCAGGTAAGAACAGCATATACATTTAAAAAATATATATGTATATACTGTACCCTTAAATAGATATTCACGCTGCAGTTTGTTTCTAGGTGCAGTATTAAGTCTACTCCACTGGGAAGGACCACTTTCTACACAAACTACCAGTGATGTAGCAACATAACGCTTCTGTGTTGCGTATGGTGAATGAAGGGATACTGAGACCCTTTAACCTGGAGACGAGATGTTACCCTCAGTGAACACTTTTTACCTTGACATATTTTAGAAGGGACTAAAGTTTTGTAGGCTGAGCCTTTTCCACCCATGGCCATACTATTATATTCTTGATTTTCTTTCCACACTGTTCAAAATCCATTCCATCCATCCATTGTTCGAATTGAAAAATTATTTTTGTGATAGATAATCCATTTATCGATGAAAGCGATATGCTATAGGACATTGCGCTACGGCCAATAGGAACGGAGCATCAATGAAAAATGTTGCAATAACGGGACAATTTATACCTTTTGAGAGTTTCCGTTGTGTAAACGGTAAACGGTTAAAGTTATGAGAAAATCATTTATGACGGAATTGTTCACGATCAAAAGTTCTAAAAAAAGTGTTGCTTTACATGAGAAATATCAAGTGTCTTGTAGTCTACGCGAACAAATTAATTAAAAATATTTTGTATCAGGCAGGAATATTCATTGGGGATAACCCGTATACAGCGGAGCATCTTGCTTTTACCATCAAACAGTACGACCATCTGGAACGAAAAAGGAAACAGTAAGTTTAAAGCTATATATATATACATATGTATTGCATTTTCCACCCGCATTGGTACTCAATAAGGAGTCATAACGCAGATGTGTCATCCATGAAGACTAAGATGGAATGCTTCATCACCAGTAATAAGGGTCTCCGAGTCTTTTATGCAGCTGTAGTGCTTCCCGGTCGAGCTGACACATTCACACTTTAGCTATACACAAACAACAGCGTGTCTCTAACGATGTTATAATCATAAATCATGTCGTAGCTTATACGATATGTCAGCATTTTTGCCCTTTATTGTGACTTTATTTGTGACAGGTATACATAATTGTCACCAAGATTTGTAGGTATTTTAAGAAGGGAGGGAAGCCAAGAATGGGTCGGCTCAACGGGCGAAGAACTACACCCACACAGAATACCAACGTGTAATAACAATCGACAACAATGTGACAAAAACTTTTTTTTTAAAAGAGATGTTTTCTTGCAGTGTTTACTTTCACCGCCTGTGATAATTCAGTAATAAAAATGAACAGTTTTAATACACAAAAAAGTGACCCGACCACGTTAAAATTCCCATATGTTTATAACGGAATTCCCCAAACTTGAGACATTCCTCAAACCGCACACTCGCAATCCCACCATTGCGAATTATAACATCATTAGGTTAGGAATGTTAGAACTTCTGCCGCTAATGGCGGAACTCTCATCTACTACAAGAAGACCTTGCACTGCGTGTCCGTCGATACGCCAACCCTCACTTTCCTAGAAGCCTCGGTCTGTCAGCTAACCATGACTGGCCACGCCCCCATTACAATCGCGTCCGTCTACCTACCATGCAGACGTGACGCACAGGTATTACGAAGCGACTTTATGGCGGTACTTTCCCTCGGAAACTCATTCATTTCGGCAGGAGATTTCAATACTAAGCACACTCGGTGGAATGCAGCTAAAATCAACCCCCGGGGGCTGGCTTTAGTCTCGCTAAGCGACGCAGTCGACTTTGACGTCGTAGCGCCACTACGCCTACCCATTTTTCATACATATTGGGTCACGCAACCGATGAGCTTGATTGCCATATGTAAGACCATCTGAACGAAAAGGAAACAGTAAGTTTAAAGCTATATATACATATGTATTGCATTTACCATCAAACAGTACGACCATCTGGAACGAAAAATGAAACAGTAAGTTTAAAGCTATATATACATACATATGTATTGCATTTACCATCAAACAGTACGACCATCTGGAACGAAAAATGAAACAGTAAGTTTAAAGCTATATATACATATGTATTGCATTTACCATCAAACAGTACGACCATCTGAACGAAAAGGAAACAGTAGTTTAAAGCTATATATATATATATATACATATGTATTGCATTTACCATCAAACAGTACGACCATCTGAACGAAAAGGAAACAGTAGTTTAAAGCTATATATACATATGTATTGCATTTACCATCAAACAGTACGACCATCTGGAACGAAAAGGAAACAGTAGTTTAAAGCTATATATACATACATATGTATTGCATTTACCATCAAACAGTACGACCATCTGAACGAAAAGGAAACAGTAAGTTTAAAGCTATATATACATATGTATTGCATTTACCATCAAACAGTACGACCATCTGGAACGAAAAATGAAACAGTAAGTTTAAAGCTATATATACATATGTATTGCATTTACCATCAAACAGTACGACCATCTGGAACGAAAAATGAAACAGTAAGTTTAAAGCTATATATACATACATATGTATTGCATTTACCATCAAACAGTACGACCATCTGAACGAAAAGGAAACAGTAGTTTAAAGCTATATATATATACATACATATGTATTGCATTTACCATCAAACAGTACGACCATCTGGAACGAAAAAGGAAACAGTAAGTTTAAAGCTATATATACATACATATGTATTGCATTTACCATCAAACAGTACGACCATCTGAACGAAAAGGAAACAGTAAGTTTAAAGCTATATATACATACATATGTATTGCATTTACCATCAAACAGTAATGACCATCTGAACGAAAAGGAAACAGTAAGTTTAAAGCTATATATACATACATATGTATTGCATTTACCATCAAACAGTACGACCATCTGAACGAAAAGGAAACAGTAAGTTTAAAGCTATATATACATACATATGTATTGCATTTACCATCAAACAGTAATGACCATCTGAACGAAAAGGAAACAGTAGTTTAAAGCTATATATACATACATATGTATTGCATTTACCATCAAACAGTACGACCATCTGGAACGAAAAGGAAACAGTAAGTTTAAAGCTATATATACATATGTATTGCATTTACCATCAAACAGTACGACCATCTGAACGAAAAGGAAACAGTAGTTTAAAGCTATATATACATACATATGTATTGCATTTACCATCAAACAGTACGACCATCTGGAACGAAAAGGAAACAGTAAGTTTAAAGCTATATATACATACATATGTATTGCATTTACCATCAAACAGTACGACCATCTGAACGAAAAGGAAACAGTAGTTTAAAGCTATATATACATATGTATTGCATTTACCATCAAACAGTACGACCATCTGAACGAAAAGGAAACAGTAAGTTTAAAGCTATATATACATACATATGTATTGCATTTACCATCAAACAGTACGACCATCTGAACGAAAAGGAAACAGTAAGTTTAAAGCTATATATACATATGTATTGCATTTACCATCAAACAGTACGACCATCTGAACGAAAAGGAAACAGTAAGTTTAAAGCTATATATACATACATATGTATTGCATTTACCATCAAACAGTACGACCATCTGAACGAAAAGGAAACAGTAAGTTTAAAGCTATATATACATACATATGTATTGCATTTACCATCAAACAGTAATGACCATCTGAACGAAAAGGAAACAGTAAGTTTAAAGCTATATATACATACATATGTATTGCATTTACCATCAAACAGTACGACCATCTGAACGAAAAGGAAACAGTAAGTTTAAAGCTATATATACATACATATGTATTGCATTTACCATCAAACAGTACGACCATCTGGAACGAAAAGGAAACAGTAGTTTAAAGCTATATATACATATGTATTGCATTTACCATCAAACAGTAATGACCATCTGAACGAAAAGGAAACAGTAAGTTTAAAGCTATATATACATACATATGCATTGCATTTACCATCAAACAGTACGACCATCTGAACGAAAAGGAAACAGTAGTTTAAAGCTATATACATACATATGTATTGCATTACCATCAAACAGTAATGACCATCTGAACGAAAAGGAAACAGTAAGTTTAAAGCTATATATACATACATATGCATTGCATTTACCATCAAACAGTACGACCATCTGGAACGAAAAATGAAACAGTAAGTTTAAAGCTATATACATACATATGTATTGCATTTACTATCAAACAGTACGACCATCTGAACGAAAAGGAAACAGTAGTTTAAAGCTATATACATACATATGTGTGCATTTTACCATCAAACAGTAATGACCATCTGGAACGAAAAGGAAACAGTAGTTTAAAGCTATATACATACATATGTATTGCATTACCATCAAACAGTACGACCATCTGGAACGAAAATGAAACAGTAAGTTTAAAGCCATATATACATACATATGTGTGCATTTTACCATCAAACAGTACGACCATCTGAACGAAAATGAAACAGTAAGTTTAAAGCCATATATACATACATATGCATTGCATTTACCATCAAACAGTACGACCATCTGGAACGAAAATGAAACAGTAAGTTTAAAGCTATATACATACATATGCATTGCATTTACCATCAAACAGTACGACCATCTGGAACGAAAATGAAACAGTAAGTTTAAAGCTATATACATACATATGTGTGCATTTTACCATCAAACAGTAATGACCATCTGGAACGAAAATGAAACAGTAAGTTTAAAGCCATATATACATACATATGCATTGCATTTACCATCAAACAATTACGACCATCTGGAACGAAAAGGAAACAGTAAGTTTAAAGCCATATATACATACATATGTATTGCATTTACCATCAAACAATTACGACCATCTGGAACGAAAAGGAAACAGTAGTTTAAAGCTATATACATACATATGCATTGCATTTACCATCAAACAGTACGACCATCTGAACGAAAAGGAAACAGTAAGTTTAAAGCCATATATACATACATGTATTGCATTTACCATCAAACAGTACGACCATCTGGAACGAAAAGGAAACAGTAAGTTTAAAGCTATATATACATACATATGTATTGCATTACCATCAAACAGTACGACCATCTGGAACGAAAATGAAACAGTAAGTTTAAAGCTATATATACATACATATGTATTGCATTTACCATCAAACAGTACGACCATCTGGAACGAAAAATGAAACAGTAAGTTTAAAGCTATATATACATACATATGTGTGCATTTTACCATCAAACAGTACGACCATCTGGAACGAAAATGAAACAGTAAGTTTAAAGCTATATATACATACATATGTATTGCATTTACCATCAAACAGCAATGACCATCTGGAACGAAAATGAAACAGTAAGTTTAAAGCTATATATACATACATATGTATTGCATTTACCATCAAACAGTACGACCATCTGGAACGAAAAAGGAAACAGTAAGTTTAAAGCTATATATACATACATATGTATTGCATTTACCATCAAACAGTACGACCATCTGGAACGAAAAAAGGAAACAGTAAGTTTAAAGCTATATACATACATATGTATTGCATTTACCATCAAACAATTACGACCATCTGGAACGAAAAAGGAAACAGTAAGTTTAAAGCTATATATACATACATATGTATTGCATTTACCATCAAACAGTACGACCATCTGGAACGAAAAAAGGAAACAGTAAGTTTAAAGCTATATATATACATACATATGTATTGCATTTACCATCAAACAGTACGACCATCTGGAACGAAAAAAGGAAACAGTAAGTTTAAAGCTATATATACATACATATGTGTGCATTTTACCATCAAACAATTACGACCATCTGGAACGAAAATGAAACAGTAAGTTTAAAGCTATATATACATACATATGTGTGCATTTTACCATCAAACAGTACGACCATCTGGAACGAAAAAGGAAACAGTAGTTTAAAGCTATATATACATACATATGTATTGCATTTACCATCAAACAGTAATGACCATCTGGAACGAAAAAGGAAACAGTAAGTTTAAAGCTATATATACATACATATGTATTGCATTACCATCAAACAGTACGACCATCTGGAACGAAAAATGAAACAGTAAGTTTAAAGCTATATACATACATATGTATTGCATTTACCATCAAACAGTACGACCATCTGGAACGAAAAAGGAAACAGTAAGTTTAAAGCTATATATACATACATATGTATTGCATTTACCATCAAACAGTACGACCATCTGGAACGAAAAAGGAAACAGTAAGTTTAAAGCTATATATATATACATACATATGTATTGCATTTACCATCAAACAGTACGACCATCTGGAACGAAAAATGAAACAGTAAGTTTAAAGCTATATATACATACATATGTATTGCATTTACCATCAAACAGTACGACCATCTGGAACGAAAAAGGAAACAGTAAGTTTAAAGCTATATATACATACATATGTATTGCATTTACCATCAAACAGTACGACCATCTGGAACGAAAAAGGAAACAGTAAGTTTAAAGCTATATATACATACATATGTATTGCATTTACCATCAAACAGTACGACCATCTGGAACGAAAAATGAAACAGTAAGTTTAAAGCTATATATACATACATATGTATTGCATTTACCATCAAACAGTACGACCATCTGGAACGAAAATGAAACAGTAAGTTTAAAGCTATATATACATACATATGTATTGCATTTACCATCAAACAGTACGACCATCTGGAACGAAAAAGGAAACAGTAAGTTTAAAGCTATATATACATACATATGTATTGCATTTACCATCAAACAGTACGACCATCTGGAACGAAAAAAGGAAACAGTAAGTTTAAAGCTATATACATACATATGTATTGCATTTACCATCAAACAGTACGACCATCTGGAACGAAAAGGAAACAGTAAGTTTAAAGCTATATATACATACATATGTATTGCATTTACCATCAAACAATTACGACCATCTGGAACGAAAAAGGAAACAGTAAGTTTAAAGCTATATATACATACATATGTGTGCATTTTACCATCAAACAGTACGACCATCTGGAACGAAAAGGAAACAGTAAGTTTAAAGCTATATATACATACATATGTATTGCATTTACCATCAAACAGTACGACCATCTGGAACGAAAAAGGAAACAGTAAGTTTAAAGCTATATATACATACATATGTATTGCATTTACCATCAAACAGTACGACCATCTGGAACGAAAAAGGAAACAGTAAGTTTAAAGCTATATATACATACATATGTATTGCATTTACCATCAAACAGTACGACCATCTGGAACGAAAATGAAACAGTAAGTTTAAGCTATATATACATACATATGTATTGCATTTACCATCAAACAGTACGACCATCTGGAACGAAAAAGGAAACAGTAAGTTTAAAGCTATATATACATACATATGTATTGCATTTACTCATCAAAACAGTACGACCATCTGGAACGAAAAGGAAACAGTAAGTTTAAAGCTATATATACATACATATGTGTGCATTTTACCATCAAACAGTACGACCATCTGGAACGAAAATGAAACAGTAAGTTTAAAGCTATATATATACATACATATGTATTGCATTTACCTTCAAACAGTACGACCATCTGGAACGAAAAATGAAACAGTAAGTTTAAAGCTATATATACATACATATGTATTGCATTTACCATCAAACAGTACGACCATCTGGAACGAAAAAGGAAACAGTAAGTTTAAAGCTATATATATATACATATGTATTGCATTTTCCACCCGCATTGGTACTCAATAAGGAGTCATAACGCAGATGTGTCATCCATGAAGACTAAGATGGAATGCTTCATCACCAGTAATAAGGGTCTCCGAGTCTTTTATGCAGCTGTAGTGCTTCCCGGTCGAGCTGACACATTCACACTTTAGCTATACACAAACAACAGCGTGTCTCTAACGATGTTATAATCATAAATCATGTCGTAGCTTATACGATATGTCAGCATTTTTGCCCTTTATTGTGACTTTATTTGTGACAGGTATACATAATTGTCACCAAGATTTGTAGGTATTTTAAGAAGGGAGGGAAGCCAAGAATGGGTCGGCTCAACGGGCGAAGAACTACACCCACACAGAATACCAACGTGTAATAACAATCGATATCAATGTGACAAAAACTTTTTTTTTAAAAGAGATGTTTTCTTGCAGTGTTTACTTTCACCGCCTGTGATAATTCAGTAATAAAAATGAACAGTTTTAATACACAAAAAAGTGACCCGACCACGTTAAAATTCCCATATGTTTATAACGGAATTCCCCAAACTTGAGACATTCCTCAAACCGCACACTCGCAATCCCACCATTGCGAATTATAACATCATTAGGTTAGGAATGTTAGAACTTCTGCCGCTAATGGCGGAACTCTCATCTACTACAAGAAGACCTTGCACTGCGTGTCCGTCGATACGCCAACCCTCACTTTCCTAGAAGCCTCGGTCTGTCAGCTAACCATGACTGGCCACGCCCCCATTACAATCGCGTCCGTCTACCTACCATGCAGACGTGACGCACAGGTATTACGAAGCGACTTTATGGCGGTACTTTCCCTCGGAAACTCATTCATTTCGGCAGGAGATTTCAATACTAAGCACACTCGGTGGAATGCAGCTAAAATCAACCCCCGGGGGCTGGCTGTAGTCTCGCTAAGCGACGCAGTCGACTTTGACGTCGTAGCGCCACTACGCCTACCCATTTTTCATACATATTGGGTCACGCAACCGATGTGCTTGATTGCCATATGTAAGAACATCAACCTCGCCTTCCAAGGGATAGAGGTAATCCACGAGCTCGCTTCCGATCATCACCCCGTTCATCTTCGATTAGGGCCCTCCGCCCCAACCTCACCCTCCGCCAAAATTATAGTAGACTGGCACCGACTCAAGAACGACCTGAGGGAAGCCGCATCACCGCAACTAGATGCTATTCCTAGGAACATATCTTCAGTCCACGACACGAGCCTCGCAGTTCATACCCTCTCTAGGCACATCCAGACAGTAGTAGAGGATTGCTCGAGGCAGGTTCCCTCAGTGGAAGACTACCTATGGACCCTGCCAAGCGACAAAGTACCTAATGAGGCGCAAGAATGCGGCGACTCGTGCCTACGACTTATATCCCACTGAAAGTAACCGGCTGGTGCTAGCTTCAGCGTGAAGTCCGATCACGCAAAGCCCAGTACAGGAACGATCGGTGGGATAATCACCTCTCCAACATCGAACCTTCCCACCTCGCCTTCTGGCGACTTCCCAAATCCCTAAAAGGGTGCACCTCCTAAACAATGCCTCCCTTAGCGTGTCCCAATAAACCGCCCGCCTTCTTAGACGAAGAGAAAGCCGAATGTCTGGCTGATAATCTCGAGCTCCAATGCTCACCGAGCACCCTACCGATCGAAACCGCTCACCTTGCATTGGTTGACAGCGAGGTCGACCGGACGAGTAAGGAACCACCTCGCGATTCATGCACTGAAGTTGAGTCCATAATTAAAAAATCCCTCGATACAAATCGAAAAAATTCCCAAACTTTAACAAGGTAACGGTTGAAGCAGAGGCTCCCTTTCGGTAGCCCTTGTGCCAATTACCCATTAAAAGAGTTCTCGGCTTAGCGCTATAAGCGCTCGGTCACCTCTCAACCGGGAAAGCCCTCGGGATAACAGCGGCCATCAGCCTGGAAAAAAAAATAACCCACCATATTTATTAGGTTCAAATAACTTAGCAAGCTCATGGCTGGATCATACTCTATACTGCTTTCACATTGGCTTTCTCTTTCCCCTTCTTGGCCCCGGCTGGTTGCGCTTTTGTCCCAGCCAGTGCAGACTTGGGTATGTTACCTTTCTTTTTAGCAAGGACCGTCTGGCCTTAATGGTATCTCGGAAGCGTAGCGTCGCGTTACTCACGCTCGCCGGCCTAAACCCCTGCTACATCAGCAGTGACTCCGCCTCGGGGGAGAGAGACTGTTTAGCTTTGTTCCCCGTTGGGTACGGCGATGATTACTATGAAGAAGAAAGTATCGAGGAAGAGATAGAGGTAAGTCTATTAAACAAAAAAAGGGGACAAAAGTCCTACTCACCGCGGCCATTTTAATTCACGAGTAAGTGTTTTTTTTAAAATTAATAATGTGTGACAAAGGAGTACACAGTCCGCTTGATGGTAAGTGATGCCGGCCACACGTTACAACAGCCACATTTTTCCTAGATAAGATCATAATGTAGATTAGTTGCCACTCCTGAAAACTGAAATAGAATGTTTCATAGCTAGTAATATGGTCTCTGGTTTCTTTTTTTTGCCCAAATAAGTAACCAAAAGACACCGCCCTGGTCTAAATCACCAAGAGGACCTCAACATGTTATGCTATGCAGGTCTTCTTATTTATTTCATTTAATGTTTTTGTATCAGAACAATAAAATAAAAACCTTTTATATATATTGATTCTTGTTGCAGACGGAAAACGTTTAAATCCGCCGAGAAAAGAGCATTGTAGTAAAAACATTTATGGCAAATTATTATTATATATGTTAAATGTAAAGCTAAAATAGTTTTAAAATATTTTTAAATTGTAATAAATTGTTTCCGAACGTATTTATTAGTTTTTTTTTTATTTCGTTCTTAATATTTAATTGCATTTATAATCAAATTTAAAATGAATAGAATAGTCAATAAGATTTTTTATGACGTATCAACGAAAGCAACACGATTGTACTGCATTAGATTAACAGGAAGGCTCGCTTCATTAATCGCAAAAATGGATATTTACCTTATGGCGTACCTATGGTGAGATTTTACCCGTTCTGCATATGACGCTCTGCGAATTCAATACAACAACATATTTAGGATTCTATTGGGTACTGCAGTACTTCCATAATGACATACGCAAGCCCCGTCTTTGCGCATGCCTCCCCGCGTCACATTCACCGACTTCAGGTAATACAAAATCGTTTCATGCGCAAGGCCACCGGTGCACCGTGGTTCTTGCGTAACGAAAATCTACACATAGATCTTGAGCTGACGACCATAGCTCAGTACCTGAAGCAGGCTTCCCGCCGATATTTCGACTCTGCCGTCACAAACTCTAACCCTTGATTGTAATCCGAATCGCCCATCGCGAATCACAGATTCACCCGCGTCCGAAGGAGACCAAGGCACGCCCCTGATGACCCCGACGACGCGACCACCAGGACCCAAGCCCTTCATAAAACACAACACACGTACATTGCACCCTCATATCGCCTCCGCCAATGGCGAAGGCGTTGCAAACAAGGTTATTCGCGATACTGCAATGTCACTGGTCGGTTCTCATACAGATAGAAGCGTCGCTGGAGTTTCTTGCGCCACTTCTTCTCTAGCTCCCACGCATTCCGAAGTGGTGGTACAGATAGCTAATAATAATAGCGATATAAATTTAAAGAATCCTCTGTCAGAAGTATAACTGGTGCCATAAGCGCTCGGTCACCTCTCAACCCGGTGAAACTGTAAAAGCCCTCGGGTTAATAGCGGCCGTCAACCCGAAAAAAAAACCATTCGAGGGCTACTATATCACCACTAGTGAATGAAACTGGACACCTAATTATGTATATTGGACGTGTTCTGAACTGAGGCTTCGGGTCATAAATCATATCTCATATCTGTCTGTCTCGCTCGCACTTATAGGTGTTATGGAGAGGTGTAGTGATGTGCGTAAGAATTGTATGGATCGATAACGGAATAGGTACGATCGATATGCTAAATTATGTTAAGTATTAATAGGAAATGTTTTTCGCTATCTGAAAATAAAAGTTTTAATTTGAAAAATAAAATGTTTGTTTCGACGTACTCATAGAGATCCTAATGTGGCCCTGAAAAGGGCCGTTTTTATCTTTTCTAGGAATATTTCATAGTTCTTCAAAAATCCTCATCCCTATCTTCCCCGTCTGTCATCTTCCTGTAGGTCTTCTTAACATTTGCTCTTGGTATGTTTGGGTTGCCTGCCTGTGATATTTCGGTTTTTATTAGATCCACGGTCGCTATACTAACTCCACTACACAGTGCTGCAAGCTGTTGTGGATTATTGAAATTGAGGCAAGCTTTTTTCTCGGGGTCAGTTTTCAATTCTTTTCAAAACAGGAACACTTTGTGAATTACAGCCCGAGCTTGAGCATTGATGTCACCATTTAATTTCTTCAAAACTACGTTAGAAAATAATTTGTCCATTATGCGTATTGCGTAACGAAGCGTTAGTAATGTGAGTAAAAAAAATGAGTGTCATAACAAAAAATCTTATATTTATAGAAAAACAACAAACCTAACTCGTAACGACCAATCAGGAGTCAGAGTGCTAATGAAGGTCACGATGACGAATCGACCCCGCATGCTAAGTATCGATAACGGGTTGCATTGCGTGTACATTCCTACTGTCAGTGACATTTATTGCCCCACGACTCAGTATAAAATGCGTCGACTATAGTTCTTGTCTATTCCATGATTATTGTTGTCCCATGAATATGCTATAATGTAATTTTATTTTCTCACATTTATTATCTGTTTCGGTATTCATACCATACAATTTTTTTTCGGGTACGGCTTGGTATTCGTTATAGAAAGGGACACGGTACTTTTTTGTTCTCTCATTGTCGACTTGCGTTTCGGGTATGTATGTAGGATTTTACTATTATTTTAAAAGGAGGTGCAAAATAAAATAATTAAACATTCGGCTGAAGCAAAGGTTTTAATCCAATAAAATTAAACGTATAAAACAAATAACAACAGTTTCTATTCAAACGGATTTCCAGGAATGATTTGGGAATGTGAATAAACTTATAAATAGACTTAAAAAAAATAATACTAAAATTAGTAAATTTGCTAAAAGCTAGTGGCACATTATTTAAGCAAATAGTAAAGTTGTAATTTAATTAACGGTATCATTAAATAAAAATTACATTAGTGTATAATATTTCATTTATTGAAATAAGAATAGCAAAAATGTTTTATGTTACTTAAAAGCTATATTTACACAGCTAATAGCTTTTTCTAAAATAACTAAGTTAAAATAGCCGTTTATATACTGGTCACTGACTTACGCTTAATACAAATAACAGTTTCAAATAACACCTCACAATAGACGAGACTAAATTCGTAAACAATAAAAATATATATATTTTTTAAAAAGTTCCATTATATTAATAAAACTCGCATGTTACAATAAGATAGTCATATAACGAAACTACGTCCACAAAATGCTGGTATTCTGTGAAGACTTGTTTCCTTGGCAATAGAGACGACATATTCATGCAACTTTTATTTACTTTCGCACATTCTAATCGAATTAATTACAATATATATTTCATATTTGCCAAACTAAATACAGATTATATTTTTGTTCGTTTGACTTTCTAGCTACATGTATAAAAATTATTTCATGCAATGTATTCAAATAAATTACATAGATAATTCTTATTTGAAATATATTAGAAACTTATGTATAATTTATGTATTTTATTTGTTCATTCTAATACACTTTCCTAATATCACAAAAATATGTTGCTATAGCCTCTATATATGGACTTAAAAAAGTGACAATTCCTCATGTATAAAGGAGGTGTTACATCAACTGTTAATAGAAAAAATACGTACAAAGTTTTCATGAGCAAAGTTGCGATTGAGCTCATAATTGTATAACGCATTTAAATATAGTCTTTATTAAACTTAACAATAAGGTGAATTAATCTTAAGTTTTTTTTCAACCGGTCGCAGATCTTGGCAACGGTAGAATAGCCATTTTCCTTCACGCCTTTTGTAAATTAAAAAAAAGTTCTTTTAAATTGTATTATAGACACATATTTACGATTTATGATTTCAATTCATAGCCCCGATCCGCACTTATTTCTAAAGATATATAATATTATATGTGTAGGATACGTTAAACAAATATGATATTTATTACAAACACAGTACATTATATGTATATATACTACATATGAGATCTTTTTTTATTATGTTATGTATCAAACACCATTGTAAAAAAATATACATATGTATGTTATTATGTGAGACATTTGTTTTACTGTAAGACGCCAAGATAAATTTAGAAGCTAGAGTATTTGACAGCTTCTCTAATAGAATAAAAATAATGTTTTAGTTTTTGACCCTGACTTGATAATTGTAGTATCGTGTATTCGATATCTGTATTTTATATAACAGACACTTATCATGCAATCAAGATAGTAATGCGCCATGCACAAGGTTCAATTTCCCTTAGAGCAGCCATGGATAATTTGCAATCAGGCCACTATCTCGACTCACAGTTAATCCACGCCTATCAACAATTATCTAAAAGTGGTTTTATTATTTAATGAAAAAAGTCTCTTCCCAACGATGTTCGTACACTGGTGAATGTAAAAAACAACACTGATGGCAACATTAAATGCTGACGACACAAGACTGCAAAACACGTGCCGATGGTAACATCAGAGCCTCGTTGCAGTTTATTTCAGTACTTGCAGCATGAATACGTCGCTACAATCAGGGAAGAACGACGCCATTACGGCATTCTAGAAAATAGCAGCATAACGCCGCTGCGTTTCATTTGAGGAGTTTATATATATATACCCTGCCGGCCAAAAGTTTAAGACCGCACATAAACAACATAATTATCCATCAATTGTAATAATATCCCATAGGATAAATAAAAGATATGCACATCTGCATATTCTATTGTTAGTATCGAATATTTAAATAAGTCATTCTTTTGTTTTCTTTCAAATTATTGGACAATAAACATCTATGGTTTTCAAACACCGACAAACGCTGCGCTAGAGCCAGTTGGTAGAGTCGTAATAATATTTTTATAATGACCGCATTACTAATTACATTGTTACATATTGGTCAATAATTAGGATTATTTAGCTCCTGAAAACACGAGTTTCTGAGTTATTATTATCCGAGTTTACTTGGGTTTGTTCACAAACAAATTCAATTAGTCCAAACTTGTGGTTTCTTCAGTTAAGACGTCATAAAATGGGAAAAGCTATAGTAATTACCAGTGAAGTGCGTTCTGCCATGGTTGTTTTACATAATGAAGGCAAATCCGAATATGAGATTGCTTCACAACTGAAGTTATCGAAGACTTGTGTTCATGGCACAAAAGCTCAATACAGGGAGACAGGCAGTTTTTAAGATCATCCACCCTCGGGAAGGCCGAGAGCTACCAGCAAGCGAAATAGATGCTTAACAGCACCAGAAACACGCGTTGAAGTAAACAAAACCCGAGTTAAACCTTTATCATTGACTACAGTAAAACGGCGACTGAGAGATGCGAAGCTGTATGGTCGTGTTGCCGTTCGAAAACCTCTGCTAAGGCCGCAAAACAAGAAAAAGCAGATGCAGTGGGCTCTTGCCCATCGAGATAGGATAGAGGCTCAATTATGGTCTCGAGTTGCTTCTCTAGCCAAGGAACTGACGATTTGATTAAAATTGAAAGACAAACAATACAAAAAAGGAACAATATAAAAACATTTTAGAACAATATGCCGTTTCTTCCGGGTTGCGATTAATTAGAGATGGATTCATTTTCCTACAAGACAATGATCCAAAGCGTAGCTCAAAATTATGTAGAGGATATATAGAAGAGAAAGAGGAACAAGGGGTGTTAAGAAACATGGTTTGGCCTCTTCAAAGCCCGGATCTCAACCACATTATACTTTTGTGAGAAGAGTTTTGTGATAGGAACGACCGTAATCGTGGCCCATCTTTGCAAGAAGAAATGTGGAGTGCTTTATGCGAAATTTGGAACAATATATCACAAGACACCATTAACAAATTGATTGCCCGTATGCCGAGACTTCATAAAATGTAAAGGAGGATTTTTTGATGAAAAATCAGTTTTGCTAACTATAGCGTTTCTTTGCATGGACTTGAACGTTGGATTGCATTTTTGCATTGTAATATTTCTTTACGCTTTTAAAGTATATTGTTTGTCAATCAATGTTCTACTAGATAATTAAACGGGTTAATTAAACATTTAATATTTTATTGGAGTCCTACTTAAATTAAGGTGGTCTTAAACTTTTGGCCTGCAGTGTATATATGTATATATATATATATATTACCTTTAAGATAACAACGAGTGAACTCGAAACTTGGCTACGCTGATAAAATGTAGTTAGACATAATGAACATCGAGAAAATGATACAAATGTGATCATTCACAATTCCTTTTCCCCCCTAAAGGTGGGATAAACTGGTTAGTAATGGAACCTAGGACGGCTACTTTTATTGATTCCCTACTCTTTTTATTCCTCAGTTATATAGCTACTGATAATTCCTCAAGAAAACCAACATTTCATTTTTTAATACGTTGTCTACTATCGTTTACCTAAGAATGTGCCATCTATTATCATTTACCTTTTAATGTGTCGTTTATCATAGTTTATATTTTAACATAATCATGTTAAGTGAAGGAAGCACGATTTTGTTTTAAATATCAAATTTATTTAATAAAATAATCGCGTAGTGATAAAAGTGAGCCATTAAGTTTTATCACTCGATTATCAAAAGGCGGGAACACCGACAAAGTTGTTGTTTTTGGCATATCTATATTTTATCACGTTTATTGTACTATTGTACAAAATGAAGTCTATTCGTCTGTATATCTATACATCACTAATTTGTATAAGACAGTGCGTGGCACAGTATTCAGAGCGCTTGACTCTAACGTCCCGGAATCAGGTTATGATTCTCAGCAGAGGAAGAAAATTATATGCATAACATTTTTTGGTTTTCAACTCTGTGTTGTATTTATGGCCTATATCCCTGATACTGATTCTGAACTTTCTTCCGATGTTATTGTTACATGATCGAACAAGGGATAGAAGATGTTTGCGCAAACGGTGACAGCACTATAATACGTTCTGCGCAGTTGATGTCATCTGGTAATAACCAGAAAGATGTCTTCGTTAAATCGAACGCTTGAAGGTATTAATATCTTACAATTTTAAAATTTGCTACACCAGTTACGTAATCTGAACAGTCCAGGCGAAGATGGGCTGAAGTACTAGTATATTATTTAATATTAAAAATAAATTGTTGAATAAACTTTCAACTTACATCGGTAGCAAAAGGTTGATCGATTTCTTACCAAATGTTGAACCTTAAAATTTATCTCGGCGTCTTGTTTCACGACACAAACATTCATATACAAAAACCCAACATACACATTCACCAATTCTATGAGGGCCGCAATTAAATAAAATAAAGAGCGAACATATATAAATCGCGACGTCCTATTAGCAATAACTTTAACATGTTCCTGATTTCTTTCATTAAGGTTAAGGTTTAATAAGATTACGTTCACGTTATGTCAAGTAAAAGTTGTCCTTTTATTTTGACAATCGCGGACTCAAACTTTGTTTTTTTTAATAAAAGGAGTGACAATTCACCTGATGGCAGGTGACGCCTGCGGTCCATAACATCTACTTCCATACTCAACACAGATTCCAGGCGCACATGCCTTGAAAACCGTGAGGATTAAAATGGAATGTCTCGTCACATGTATGTAGGTGTCCGGATCCCTCATCATACGAAACACAGCTTCGCTATACTATTTCACGCTAGTATACTGAGGGCATGGTCCTTCCCGCCTGAGCCAAACCATACATTCTGCAGCAAGAAACTACTAGAGTGACTGTACAAATATTGACGTACTTTTTTTTAGTAAACGGGTACGCGGTACGGTGGTACGTTTTGTATATCAATGACAATACAAAGCTTAAAAAAAAGTCACACCAATGCAGACCTGTGTCACCAATACGGCTTATGGCAGGCCGTGGAAATCGAACTCCGTATACAATTGTTCCACACGTTGGTAGACTTCGTCGCACGATTGCAACGTTTGTGGCAACACCGCCATTGCTTCGGTCAATTTCTCATCCGAGCCGAAGATCTGGAAAAAGTATATGACACATAAAGACATAGGACGATGAAGTTCTTAAAATAAATAGAAGTTTTAGCTCTTGCCACTGGTGTCGACAATTTAACAACGAAATGTTTCTAGTAACTTTACCCAAGAGGTGGAATATTTTGTTTTTTATATATATGTTTATCATTAATGTGATTATAATTACAAATATTTTTTTAATATAAATTGAAGAAAAGACAAGGAAGGTGCCAAATGATATAAATGTAATGTATGCAAAAATATGGTCCGATAAAAATTATCATTTCGTGTTAACGATTCACCACGTTTAAATATTTTTTCCATAATACCTTTATATGTTCAGTTGTAATGTTTCAGAGACCATAGACGCCGCTTCCGGTACCGGTTTAAGTATCTTAGAGAGAGAGAGCGAGAGAGAATTCAGTATATTGTACGAAAATAACATTGAATAAAAGCGTTACATAAATTGTGCAGTGGACGGTCTTGTCGGTTAAAACAATTTCTTCCTGAGATAAATGTTGGATAAACAGAATTTAAACTGAACACTGTGTCTTCTGCATATTTTATTTAAAAGAAAATATTGTTTTGTGTTAGCTTATGATCGCACATACAGACAGGGTATTCTTGTAAGATTGAAGACCGACGCAATGATGCACGCCGCTCTGCGCCCGCGCGCACTGATTTTGATTTATAAGTTGACCACGCCCACTTTAAGGGCAATTATATAAACAAAAAGGTTAGGAAAAAAGGAATTATGTTGACCGCCTTGACCCAACATGGTTGACATGGAGTATTATTATATTTTACTTTACTATATATATATAAAAGTCTTGAATGGAATTAAATTACAGGAGTCTTGTAAACGTACATTACCAACCGTGTACATGTTAGAAGCAAGAGCGTGTGTTAAAAATGAATCCGTACATAAATCAAAAGAGCAACCGACATATTTAAGGTTTCACGTAATTCTGACAGATTCTCTTCTTATATTTATTAAGCTGTATTAAAGAAATATAAAAGTGCAGTTGGAAATTATTAAATTAAAAACCAAACTCAAACGCTGGGTTATATCGTTTATTGTATATAGTTTTATGACATATCTCTGTTAGTTTACTTGGACATTAAAGATTTTGGTATTTTATGACACTTATTCGTAATGTGAATTATAATACAATATAATATAGCTGTGTACATACAACAGCAGCATAATGCTGCTGTGTTTCGTCTGATGAGTGTAGTGATCCTGAGACCTTTATTACTGGTGAGGAGGCATTCCATCTCAGACCTCAATCATGACAATGCATCTGCATTATGACTCCTTGTCAATGATGAGTGTAGATGTCATGGGTCGCAGGAACCATTTACCATCAGGTGAACTGTGTGCTCGTTTGTTACTCTATGTAATAAATCTGTCTAATGTAATAAAAAAAATAGTTATAATATCTATAACATTAAGTTTTTGTATTAAGGTAGGTGGTTAATGAGCACCTGTGTGTTTCACCTGCTCATGACTGCACCTCATGACAATTATCCTGCCGGCGATCCAAAAGTTTAAGACCGCACATAAACAATAGAATTATCCATCAATTGTAATAAAATCCCATAGGATAAATAAAAGATATGCACATCTGCGTATTCTATTGTTAGTATCGAATATTTAAAAAGTCATTTTTTTGTTTACTTTCAAGTTATTGGACAATAAACATCTATTGTTTTCAAACACCGACAAACGCTGCGCTAGAGCCAGGTGGTAGAGTCGTAATAATATTTTTATAATGTCGTCATTACTAATTCCTTTGCTTTCGTATTGGTCAATAATTAGGATTATTTATCACCCGAGTTTACTTGGGTTTGTTCACAAACAAACAATCTCAATTAGTCTAAATTTGTGGTTTCTACAGTGAAGACGTCATAAAATGGGAAAAGCTCGAGAAATTGACAGTGAAGTGCGATCTGCCATCGTTGTTTTACATAATGAAGGCAAATCCGAACGTGAGATTGCTTCATAACTGAAGTTATCGAAGATTTGTGTTCATGGCACAATAACTCGATACAGGGAGACAGGCAGTTATCAAAATCGTCCACGCTCGGGAAAGCCGAGAGCTACTAGAGCTACGTCTAGTGAAAATAATTTTATTGTTTTTACCAGCAAGCGTAATAGATGCTTGCTGATGCTGCTAGCACCAGAAACCCGCGTAGAAGTAAACAAAACCGAGTTAAAACTTTATCATTGACTACAGTAAAACAGCGACTGAGGTTGTACGCTCGCGTTGCCGTAAAAAATTCTGCTACGGACGCAAAACAAGAAAAAACGGATGCAGTGGGCTCTTGCTCATTGAGATTGGACTGAAGAAGATTTTAAAAAGTGCTTTGGACCGATGAATTAAAGTTTGAACTATTCGGTTAAAAACGTAGAATTTACGTTCGACGCAGTGCCCAAGAAAAGATGATGTCAACAAAAAATGATAGTGCCAACAATCAAGCATGGTGGTGGCTCAATTATAGTCTGGGGTTGCTTCTCTAGCCAAGGAACTGGCTATTTGATTAAAATTGAAGGAATTTTGAAAAAGGAACAGTACAACAAAAACATTTTATAACAAAATGCCGTTTCTTCCGGGTTGCGATTAATTGGAGATGGATTAATTTTCCAACAAGATAATGTTCTAAAGCATAGCTCAAAATTATGTAGAGGATATTGAGAAGAGAAAGAGGCACAAGGGGTGTTAAAAACATGGTTTAGCCTCCTCAGAGCCCGGATCTCAATCCCATTGAACACACTCACCATACAAAATAACGTTATGCTGTTCCACGCTAGTATTCTGTGAGTGTAAGTAAAGTAACGGCCTATATAAAACACTGCTGAGCATAGCATTGGCGGACTTCACATGTCTTGGATATATTTTTTATCGTTTATTTCTTAGACATGTTGGTTTCCTTACGAAGTTTTACTTCACCAAGGATGCCAGCACCGAGCAACTAGCATGGAAATTTGCTCGCGTATCGTACCGCACTATAAGTGACACCAATCTCGTTATTCAACATATAATCATACATGTATACAACAATGCGAGCTCATTATAAAACAATGATGTATGAACGTACACAATTAAATCAAATACAAACGAAGCATTCTCTTTAACGCAAACAATCGATGTATCGTAAATGTATTTCACCTTGAAACTTCTGGTTTTGTTAATATCGATTTCTTCTAGATATTAGATTATGGTACAAGGTTGCCGGTTTATATCTCTTCCCTGATAGGTTCTAGCAGCTAGGAGTAATCTGATCTGCTGATACCTTCTACAAGTCGAAGTGTCGACCTTCACAGGATTCGAGCGGGGAAGGACCACGCCCTCACAGAATACCAACGTAAAATAGAAGTATAATGCTGCTGTGTTACGTCTGGTGAGTGTAGGGATACGGAAACCTTTATTACTGGTGACGAGGCATTCCATCTCAGTCCACAAGGGTGACAACGCATCTGTACTATGATTCCTTGTCATGGGTGGATGTAGGAGTTATGGGCCGCAGGAATCACTTGCCATTAGGCCAACTGTGAAAATGTGTGAGTTTGTTACTTTCAATGTAATAAAAACATACTAACGTAGCTTATTGTTGCTGTTTCGTATGATAACAGGAAGTATTTAGAGATCAGGGTGCAGGGTGGGAAGTAGAATACATAGGACATAAAAACATAAACTACCTAAGCAGCAGAATGAATGGGCCAGTTCCTGCATTTTCAAGGGAAGCGGAGAATATTTTTCTGTTAAGGTACTGTTTTGAAAAACTAGCACAACGTTCGCCTGATGGACGGCTACAGCCCATTAACAACGTTATAAATCCTCAATAAAGAGTCAAGATACTAAGCATCTTTGCCTTCGATTCTGAGGACTAAGGTATTTTGTGTGGGCGTAGTCTTCCCCGGGTCGAGTCAACCATGATGCACTGTCATTCTGTCACTATTGTGTATTAGAAATCTTCGAGTAGCATTCTGTGGGCCCGCGGCCCTCAGCAGTAGAGTTTATTATGTTTTCCCAGTCATCTGTAGCAGGAATCGGTCAGCTCGGTCAAGAAAGCAAGCTTTTACAGAGTATAACTTGAATATATAGAATAGAATTTTAAAATTATACTAGTGTCTTTAAAGATGAAAATGTGAGATAAAATAAAAGATATCAATACAAAACACCATTACGCACTAAATTTTATAATCTTTGGCTTATCGTTTATAAATAAATAATGGATAAATTTGGTATGGACATAAAAGATATCAAGAATGTTCTTATTATCACATTAAATACAATCCAAATTAAACAATATTGGATAACTGTTCCTTTATTTTCCATTAATTAACCTTTCTTTCTTCTTCTTATTTATTAATTGATGTATGTGGCTTAGAAATATACTAACTAGCTGTGTATACTAACAGAGAGATGAAGTTGCTTTTGTGGTACAAGTGAAGGTTCGTCGAAGATGTTCTCTGAGCGCACTACAGACGTGTGTCGCTGGACTGCGGGGACCGTCCTCCCCGCCCTCCGCAGCCGAGGCGAAATTGCGGAGGGAGAGGAGTGTCAGCGTTGCTTTGCCGCTCTCTCTGTCCTCTGCGGCCAAATAATGGTCGGCGGCGGAGCCGTAGACTTGATTCGCCGGAGAAGGCTGAGTTTTTACTTTCCTGGCCACAACGGCCTCTGGAGAGCGTATGCGTGGGGGGGGGGGTCTGCTTCCCACCTACAGAGAGAAACCGAGTAGGAAAGAGCGTTCGTGTTCCTTGCTTTGCGTGAGCCTTGCCTAAACGGGTGAAGAGGTTCCCTTCCCCGGAGGTGAGGCTGACGTTCGGAGGCCGGAACAGGCGGGATTAGGGCTGTGCGAAAGCGTTACGTTGGTCCCGCCATACGCGACGAAGGCGGTACACCATGAGGTGTTAGTCGGTGCGAGTCTATACCCTAGACGATACCCTAAACCATTGAGAGTATTGAAGCTTCGAGATTTGGTCCATGTCTCTGCACCTCTTATCTGTCTTATTCTGGACCATAATATGAACAGAAACTGGAAATGACCATCAAGAGGATTTCAGAATTGGAGAGAATTCCAGAGAGAAATGAAAAATGTGTGACATGACATTATATTATGTTTATTAGCTCCTGTTTAGTCTTTATGATGGTTGCTAAAGAGTACTAAGTGCCCAAAACATATAAATACTGGTGGAAAACAATATGGTAAAAGATAATTGCGGCCCACAAATACATACATTCATTGTCACCCCAATGAGCAAGGTGGATACTTGACTGCTAGCTAATGGGCCTTCAGCTTATCATACAAAATCATACAAATGCAATCATTTCACACTAATAATCCATGAAGGACTACCTTTCCAGGTTCAACTGACCCATTCATGCTGTATATAGTTGTAGTACACTACAGTTTGTTTCTACCTGCAGAATGACTGGTTCAGCTTGACTGGGGTAAGACCTCGCCCTCACAGAATACCAGCTTAAAATAGCAGCATTTATCCTGTTGCATTTCGTCTGATGAGTGTAGGTCCGGAGACCTTTATTATTGGCAACAAGGCATTCCATTCCAGTCCTCAAGGGTGACAACACATCTGCATTATGATTCTTTGTCAAGGATGAATGTAGATGTCATGGCCCACAGGAATCACAATGGTAAGGTGAACTGTGAGCTTGTTTGTTCTACTCCCTACTCTCAATGTTATAATAAAAAAAAACTAGAAACTACCTCTGCATGGCCATACTTAGGCCTTATTAATACATCTCTAACTTTGCATTCAAAACTAAAATCTTATTACATTTGCTTAAGATTTGAGTAGAGAAGACAATAACAACATACTTTATACATCACATTAATTAAATAATGTCAACACTATAATATATTCTGTACAGTTGACATTGTCCAGTAACAACCAGATATGACATCATGCATCTGATGGTAAATCCTATAGTGAATTCCTATAGTGCACTGTAGGAATTACCATTAGGTGATGTATATATGCTCCTTTGCCTCTTCCAAAAATAACATGTCCTGAACTGAAACTTTTCCTTAAAAATCTGCACAATACTTCAATATTAGTAAACATAAATGAACTAACTGACATTGTATTTGTTTTTAAACAATGCTATTATATTTTGGTGAATTAAGTGTTCACCTATAATGAACATGCATGTTAGATCTAAATTCCCAAGTAAATATATTCTGCAAACATTGTGATGTTGCCGATAATTCAATAAATAAATAATGAACTAACCTTTTTTAACAAATCAGGTCTAGATGGTAATGCATGCATAGCTAGTGTGGCTGCTTTCCTTATGTACCATGGATGGAACTCTGCCAGAGTTTCATTATATGAACACTGACATGTTGTACATGTATTTCCTGCATCATCCGAGTCACTTAGACGCTTGAGGAACAGTCTGATGAAATCTGTAAGAGAAATTTCATTATGATCAGGTTTCAGAGCTAAATCTTGTTGAAAGGTGAGTAATGGAAAAATTCAGAGTACTAATTGACAACTCGTAAACTAAGTTATATGGGATTTACCCACTAAAATCACCTTGGCGGCACCCTCAGATGGGAGGGGCTCCAGACGATCCCCTACAGAATGCACAGGTACCCTCTAGATTGAACTTAAGCACATTCCAGGAATGGCCTCACCTCTCTTAGTATGTTTACTGTGCTACAGCAATCCTAGGATAACTTTGTGTTGCCATTCTTCTGGGGATCACTATTGATTCAACAGAGATTCTTGATGTCATGGGGTGTCACCCCTAATTGAATGACTGCTACCTTACCTACCTGCTATAATTGGTTTCCCAGATCCCTACACTCTTAATAAGAAACACAGCAGCATTATCTGCTTTTTCATATTGGTTTTCTGTGAGCTCATGGTATTTCCCCGGCCAAGCCAATCTATTTATGTTTGAACTAGAAACTAACTAAATTGTGGCTGCAACATGGGCCTACCACTTATAAAATGTGCTAAAAAATCTATAATAAAAATATGTCCATTTGGAAATAGTATTCCCAGGAGTTAGTTTAATACCTAAGCCTCTGTGTAGTCGGAGCATTGTACGGGAACCGGAAACAAATCCGTTCTTTTCGTGTAAACTGGTCTCCTTTTCATATTTCATCATCTTCTTAAAGGACTCGTAGTAAATCGCATCATCACCATCTCTATGTTTCTCCATCACCTTGATTTTGCTCTTTACATCACTGCTTACGAATGAGAACACTGTCCCGATCAGATTTAAGAACCTAAACAATTTAAAAAACCGATCAAATATAGAACATATGGATCACAAATAAACATTTTTTTTTTATCCTCACTTCACTAGCTCATTGTAACCGTCTATATAAGCTTCTATTATAACATCGTCCTCCTCTTTTAGGCTCCTTTGGAAACTTTGATGGACGTAATGCAAATCTAACGTGTTAGCATTAGACATTTCTTTTTAAAAACTATGATAAGGTTTAAATAATTATGAAACACCTTCTGCACCGCTTTCCACTTTCATACTGACTGGTAGTGACTATGGCAGTCCGAGCTTAGTTTGATAGTTTGACAGTGACAATGACACAAGAATGATGATCATGTCTTTTTTGGTGAATTTATCACTTGATCCAATTCCTTTTTCAAGAAAAGTTAATATACAAAGTCGTATAACCAATTCTTTTGAATCTTTTGGTTGAAAATGAATTCAAAGTAATTAATTTTCCTTCACCACATTTTTACTTTATTTGAAACAGAATTTTAAATTTTGAATATTTGATTGTTTTCATTGCTTTAGTATCGATATAATAAATTTGCCAAAACTTCCTTTGAAAAATTTAGTGCAACACAAAATTCACATAATTCATTATCAATAATTCAAATTCACTACGTTTGTGTACATAATCTATATTGCATCAAAACAAATGAATTACATTATATATATTTTTTTAAAATTGTTGAATTAAATATGAGCTATACTGATAATTGCTTAAGGTTATTTTTCGGTATTTTTGGAATGAACACAAGTTTTGGATTGTGTAAAAGAAATAGATGGCAACTTATTTGATCATTAGTGTTCTTATTCTTTATTTAAAAAAGTATTAAATTAATGTAATATCGTGTTAGTTTTTATATAATAATATTTATATAATCTACTAATAAATAGCGATTTTATATTAAAAGTTACACCATGTTTTTTGTATAATAGAAAGCGCCCACTATTTTTAAACTTTTAAAAACTTATATGGTACTACAGAAAATAAAAAATTTAATGAAGTGATAAAAGTATCAATAAATACAGGAAGCAAGGAAATATAGAAAAAAAGTATTAATTTAAATATCAACAATTTGTATGAAAAGAAATAGTAACATAAAGAATAGAATTTACAGATTTGTACCTTTTTAAAAAAGTATAAACTCAACAAAAAAGTCTATGGTTCTATCATAGAATAATAAATTCATCAGTGCCTAAAACGCCACACTTGCTGTCTTCCTAGCTAAGATCAGAGTTCAGTAATATTCAATATGCGAAAGTGGTCTTGAAGATGGCACCATGGATCAGATATTTCTTTCATGACCAAAATCATCGTCATCTCTACACAACGCTCTTTACATATAGTACATTCACACACTCCCTTTTCTTTAAAATCCTCTATTGTTTTATTATTAAAAATAAAGTAAAGTTATGACACTGCCCATATGTCCGGATTTTAAAACATTAATATGTTAGCTAATATTTGCTTCCAAACTTAACTTTTTCAATAAGTATAACTTATAATAGGACATATTAATGACAATAGAATATATTTATACTGTGACTTCCTTAGACCTATTTTTAAGTGTCAGTGCTTGCTAGACAGCTAGCAGAATTATCACAAATTGTGAAAATTGAGTTGCCATAATTAAAACAAAACAGGATCAGTGATAAATACCGTACTGTCAAAAGACACCAGTGTCAGATGTCAGTGTTTTTATGAAAAAGTTGAGGGTGGATTGGTGTTATTTCATTGTTTTATTCTATGGAACAATTTCGTTGTATCACTTTGATGCCGTCGGCTTATCAAAATAAGTGTTACTATTTTGGAACATAGTGCCAGCATTTGTTACACTGAATTTCCTGGTGGGTTAGATATTCCGTATCAATGTGATAAGTTTTGCGATTTATTTTTAGTTACGCAAGTAAAAATAATATAAATAGTTGATGGAGTTTAGTTGTTTGGATAGCTGAATTCGTGGAAGTGATTTTTTCCACAAGGTAAATAGTAGCTAATATGTAATTATAAATATTTCATAATGTACACTGAGTCATAAATTTACGATTAAAAACCACATAATTTATATTGGTTTGATAAATTTGAAAGGTGCTGAAATTCATCTTTACTTTTACAAGTACCTACTAAATTAATTGCGTCCTTGATTAAAATTCCAGAAAGTATTTCTAAACCCACATTATAGTAGTATGTGGGTAATCAAAAATTTTTGTAAGTTTAGGTTACAATGACAACCCTAATAAGTTCTATAAGTTTACTTACATGTATATTTTTATGATATTACACCCACCCTAAACTACCATCGAGAAAATCTACCTACTAGTCTTTTAACTTACATTAGTCCAGAGCTAAAATCTCTCAGTCTGTACTGTCAATAGCCTAATGGTTTAGCGAATGATCTGCAAAACTTAGGTCTTGACAGTGGTGGATTTTAACCTACAACCTTAGGGTTGTAGGTTGAAATTTGCCATTAGACTATTGTGACTAGCATTTTCAGATTAGTTGGAATAACCACTCCAGGTGGTACTACCACTCCGAAATGCTAATAATAAACACCTTGTCATCAACCAGATCACCTTTAGGTACCATCATATGTCATCAGTGTGAGCAGTTGTAAACATCCAAAGTTGTCAATCTCAAATTCTCTTTTACTTCTTACTTTTTTACTTCTCTAAAACTATAAAGAGAAGTAAAAAAGTAAAAGTAGATCTTATTTGATAATGACCCCAGCCGAAGTTTGAACCAATTTGAGGGGGCTTTTGGATCACTAATCCCCTCTGTTTTCAACATTCTTTGCCCACAGGAGTTGGAGGGCAGCCTTGTTTTCTTCCTACTCAGCAGGCCTTCTTTTTGCTAGTCTATTTGGGTAATGCTGTAGTGATCACTGAACAAACAAATAAAATAATTGTTTTTTTTCAAATTACAATCAAGCACACAGCAGCACAATGAAGCCCTTGATACCCATATTCATCCTCTATAATGAACAGTAGTGCAGAGATGAATCATGATGTTATTAAACTATTATATATATAAAAGATGTGTGACCTTATTTCTTTCTAATTTCAGGATAAATGTTAAGAAATGACGACCAAAGTAGATAACAATGAAGATGACTCATTCATCATACTGGGTACGTCCCCTGGCACTAGTATGGACTTGCGTTGTAATGGTATTGAGAATGGTCATGTGTTAGACAAAGCACAAATAGAGGATGCAATGAAAGAACTGCCGGCTGAAGCTTCTATGGCGTTTAAGGCACATTTCAATATTGGAGACAATGTGAGTATATTTTATTACTTTTGAAATAATTGATTTAAATATTTTGTGCTTTTCTGACTTGATTAAATATATTTTCATGTATGTATGTAATATAATAAAAACAAAAAATATATTTAGATAGTAGATAAATCTTATGACTAAATAATATAGCACACTAAAACATCCTGCACTGGTGTGTTTAGTACACATAATTACAGTGTTCTTTTTTAAGGTGATAGACACTTAATTTGGGGATTTTTCTTTTTCTTTGTCAGCTTGACCTGGTTGAAAGGTTTTTAAAGCATGTCAAAATCTTTATTTAGGTAACTAGAGTAAAAGTTTCCTGGCAGTGAGCCTTAGCTTGGACCATTACTATGTATGCAAACAAGCAACTGACTCAAGACTGCCGGAAACAGCTCCGCCTGTTGCTTCTACAGGATTACAACTTTGGTGCATGTTTAACATATTCTGGGTCAATAAAAACAACTGACTGAGTCCAAAACCACAACAAACAATTTTACAATAGAGCTGAAGGGATGTGGTCAACATATTGAAAAAAACTGTAAGATAATATTAATGCATATGCACATATATATAGAATGACTTTTTGTATAATAATTCAAAATATTTGGTGATTAAAATGATTAACAAAAAAAAAGTGCACAAAAAGTAGGTACTGGTTTTATAATAACCTTTCTTTATGTCATTCATAAAATGCCTTTATATCACATAATTATAAAGGCGGAAATCAGTCAAGAGAGATGATAATGTGAATTTATTGTTTTCAAAGCATAAATGGTTTTTATTTTGAATAAATTTGTTGGAAATATGTATTTATTAAATCAGTAATTGATAACGATCCATAAGACTACATCAATGTACTTGTGTAAAACCAGTAACCTTCTATATAATTATCAATATGTTATGTATAAATTTGATCAGAGAAAAATACGTAAAATATAAGTTATTATTGACTGACATCTAGAAATTTCTTATAAGTATCTTATTTTATTTATTTTACAAAACCCACATTTCTTAAATATTGGGATGGCAATTAAATTCTTTCCATTTTTAAAATTTTAATAAGTATATTTTTATTATAGTATTATTTTTTTTAATCTATAATGTATTCTTCTTTGTCATTTACAACTTTCTCCACCATTCATCAAGATTTTAAATACCTTGTTGGTTGATTTGCTGGTTTCAGCTCGAAAATTTCATCCAACCTTGATTTCTGCATCAGTATTAAACAAAGTGTAAAATAGCATTTGCAAGAGATCAAAAGAGGTGTAAATTCACATAAATTAACTTGAACAAAAAAAACAAAACCTCTTTTTTTTTTTTTGTTCAAGTTAATTTTTTAAAAACTTTCGAACAATTTTAAAGTAACATTTGAAATAATTGGCAAAAGCATTTGACAACATGTGGAATATAAAATTGAAAAACGGCAAGAATCAATTGCCAATCTATCCTAAGAATAAATATATTACTATTTATTCTTAGGAGCTTAACTTATGGCCAAAGACGGAGTTACATTCTTTAGTTGACATTGTCTACACAAACTGTTATTATAATAATAAAATGAAAATATGTGCAACCAAAGCATTATGTATAAAAGTGAGAATTAAACTTGTATGTTTATGGTGTCCATGACATCTTGCATAAGCAGTTTTAAGGTATCCCTTTAAAAATGTAATTGTTATTAGTGTGAAAAATATTAATTGAGTGAAATATATTATAAATTCCTTGTAATCAATTAATCTGTCACCTATCAACACTTAATTTTGCAAATATAGGTTATAGAAGTATTACATCATTTATTACGGAAACATTTTATATTTGTATTATAATATTATTCTCTTATAAACAAAGGTTGATTTGCTTAGATCAGAGTTCCCCAAACTTTTTTGTGTCGTAGACCCCTTGCCATGTTTTTCCGTGTTGGGTAGACCCCCTACTTACCTGATATTGATTTCCTGTAAATTTCTAACTGTAGTGAAGTTTAGTGTTAGAAACTTAAAGTAAAAACACATGTTAATTTATACATTTATTAATTGAATTTAAATTAAAACTACTCAAAATAAAATTTTATATCTGTTATGTAAAATATACGTAACATTAAATAAACATTAAATAAACTATAAATAAAATAACAAAAGCAATAAGTCAATATTTTTAGTGAGAAGGATGAACCTGATAATAAATTATCAACATTTGGCGTCAATTTTGTAAGGGTTAATCTTAAATCTCCTCGGCTAATGATGTCCAGTCTGTTTCATTTTTTCAAGATTGGTAACAGCGCTGAACCCCCTTTCCACTAGGTATGACGATGGAAAGGAAATTATTGCTAACTACGAGTACAAAACTAAAATTTAATAAAAAATAATGTACTTACTTTTCTCCAACACTCTCAAACAAAATAACACTGACTCACTATAATTTGTGTGATATACTATCTGTTTATATTTTTTATAATATTTTCTTAGCACTTTCCTTTTCAAGATTCAGGAAACGAATAAACGTATTTGTCCCACATTCGTATTTATAGAGTGACGAATTGAACAAGTCAGTGCAAGGTAGCAAAGCTCTGAGACTGCGACTCTCAGGTTTTTACAAGTTCCAAATGTATTGCGACCACAAAGCGAATACCAACATCCTACAACTTATACAATTTTATAAACATATATAATAATTTTTTTACTTCATAGGTACTTTTATAAATAATGTATATGTTTTGATATTATAAGATAGTATGATGTAAGTAAATAGGTACTATTAGTGTATGTGTTGAGATCCACTATTGTGGACCCCCATTTTCATTTCATGGACCCCCAAAATTTTTTTCGCTGACGTAGACCCCTTGCAGGTTGTCATAGACCTCTAGAGGTCGATATAGACCACTTTGGGAATCACTGGCTTAGATCAAATCTTAATTATTCAACCCTTATATATTCGGGTTTATCCTATTTTATATTTTGATGATCAGCTATGGAAATGTTCCATTGTTGTTTCTTGGATTGTTAGGGCTGTGCATACACATTTCCAGTCAGAATACATTTAGTTTTATTAATAACAAATTGTGTAATTAATAATCAGTACTACCATTACATTAAAAAGATAATACTATTTGAAAATCATCTTATCTATGTGTTCATGTAAACCTAAATATGTGTTGTTATTTCTATATACACATATATTGTTTGTAATAACGAGCAGTTTTAAATTATTTTGTAAAGTTAGTTCCTATAAAATATTCTCTGCAGTTGATGTCATCTGACAATATTGAAATTGACCAGGAGGAACTCGTCATCATTATCATCATTTTTGAATAGCCTATATAGAATAATAGTTTCGGGTATGGTCTGCAAAACTTAAAATTCAGATTCAGATCCGCTATTAGACTATTTTTGTGTACTATCTCCTATCACAATCATTTTCAGCCTAGTTGAAGTGGTTAACTGAAAAATGGTAATGTTGCATTCATTGCTAATATGATATATATCATCCACACATAAGCACTGACAGCTTGTGGTTTAGGTAGTCCGTATTGTAGTCCGTTTCCTAGGCTAACATCATTGCTGAGTCAAGGTACGTTTTTCTGTATCATACAAGCCTCAGATAATTTTAAGTTTAAAATTATCTTAATCTGGATTTCTCTTATCTATTTATAATAGGTATGACAATACATTATTGACTCTTTCAATACTTGCCCATAATTCGATACAATAAACCCATTATATTTAAAAAAAAATTATACACTCGTTAGTCAAAAAATCTACCCACGGTTTTGTCTGTTACTCAGATTTATTTTTGTGTATGTATAATTAAGTTTATAATAATAAAAAAAATATTTATATATAATTCTTCTGATCTAAACTCTTAAATAAGGAACCATTGACTCTAAAGAAAATATAGACAAAAGACAAACAACCATAAATTAAATAATTAAAAACAATTTAATATTTAGTTACCCCTTTAGTTAGCTAGGGTTGATGAAAATCAACTCGGTTTTTGCTTCAATTGGCCAGCCACACCGTGAACCTCCTTCATATGCCACATTCTCACTTATGCAGCACTGGGAGAATCGCTCTTCAGGTCTTCTGTAGACTAGTTTTCGTCTATCGCTGCCATGTAAACACATTCTGCTTTCATCTGAGAAGAGAACAGAGCTCTACTGTTCGTCTGTCCAGTTCACGTGCTCTCTTGCGAAACGCAGTCGGGTCGCTCGTTGAGCGGGGCTCAACTTAGGGCCAGTAGCCGGCCCAGTTTAGCCGCCTTAGGTTTTCTACTGACTGAACTAACAGCAACACCTCGCATTTCTCTGAGCTCCTGTTGGACTTGAACGCTAGAGAGGGCCCAATTTAGTAGCCCAGAGCGAAGTATCGGTTATCTCCCTCTGATGTGCATCTTCTTTTGACGGATTCACTTCTTCGGTTAAAGCTACCAGTCTCCTGGTATGTGATTTAAAAGTTGAAAAATTAAAAATAATATATTCTTTTTAATGATTATTATGATAAATGTTGACCGTACTAAAGTAAGCAGTTCGTTTAAATACTTTTTATTTAATGCCATATATGCAGATATTATATTGTCTTAAGTATTTATAGTATCTATCGATACTACCGATTTGTAATGAACCACTCGGGAAATCTATCAATTTAGGGTCAATGCTATCGATAGGGTCATAAGGTGAGGGGTTTTATATTTATATTTTATTTATTGTATTGACGATGACAAACGAGCACGTAGTTCATCTGATGGAATGCCTCGTCACCGGTAATAAGGGTCTATAGAGGTTCGAAAGGATCTATGTTGTTTAGGTCACCAATAGTATTATTAAATTTATGGTATCGATAATAGTGATCCTGTTATCGATATTCGTACTTTCACTATCGATCTATTCGACTATCGATATTCTATGAAGTGTCGTCCGTCTATCGAGTGATATTTTCATAACATCGACATCGACGTAAATTGTTTGGTTTTGGCCTGTCTAATCAAAAAAATCATAAACAAGACGTCCCTTATCGCGTATATTATACATCCAAACTTTATTCTGATCTTATCGCATATGTATTTACTTTGTAATAAGTAAAACGAAGAACGATTGTGTGTCCTGTGTTTGCGTGGATTGATACGCAGGGTACAATATTATGTGCTACGCAGTTGACGTCATGTGATGACAATATGTTTACGTGGTTGTAATTGACCAGGAGAACTTTATATGCGGGGTTATTGGTCATTTGACGTATTCCCCTTAGGAGTTGATAGGGGTGACTATTTGTGATAATTTTAACCCCAATATGCATTATGCAAAAGTGAACCATTTTTGAGTTATCATGTTTTTTAAGCTTTTTTCAAAATAAGTCAATAATGCAACATCAATAATTTATTTTATAAAAAAGTATAAATTAAAATCTCATTTTTCTTCTGATTTATAAAAACGATTGAAGATAGGTTATTTATCAATATTAGAACAACAAATAACGGTCCAAATTTAAAAAAGCGAGACGAAAAACTATGTTATTTCAATATGTTTTTGAATTTCTTTTCCATTAAAATGCCTTAAAAACCCCTTCAAAATGACTTATGAAAATTGGTTTTTTAATATATATAATTTAAAAATGCTTCACTTATGCATAATCCATATAGGGGTTAAAATTATCACAAATAGTCACCCCTATCAACTCACTCCTAAGGGGAATACGTCGAATTACCAATAGCCCTGCGTATGTTACGATATACTATCTCAGATTGGATCGAGCTTTAAATTTTTACGTCTCTTATTTTTATATGCTATTGTCACGTCGCAGTGTAGAATTAGCTGCTACACTATTTGGCTGGCTCAACTGGTGGAGAGGCCTTTACGCGGCCGACCAGCGTAGTGCTACTGTGTTTTGTATAGTTTAATGAAACGTAGACCTTTATCACTGTTGATATGGTTTATTTTAGCCCTTAGGGTTGTTGACTCAGTAGATACATTTTTTAAAATAATAATAGCAATATGTACTTTTAACATTACTAATATTCCGGTCTTTACGAATGAGACACGCTATTATTTGTATTCCGCGTCATCTCACTTTCGACGATTTAGTTTTTAATGTCGAAACAATATATTTTATATTGCATTTTATTTAATTATAAAGAAGTTGCTTTATTAACAACTTTTTTTAAAAAAAAAGCCTTACAGTGCACATTACGCGCTATCTGTGTCTATCAGAAGTCGGTCTACACGATGGCAAACGAGCAAGCAGCTCACCAGATGGCAAGTGAACACCAGAGGAGTCACAGATGCGTTGCCGACCTCCTTTTCATTACATCGATTGTACTAAGATAGGCTTGGAGGAGACGGGGTCAGGGTAGGATTTTAAACTAAACTAAATAACATATACAAGAAATACAGTGGTAAAGCTTCTGTAGCTACTTTTCAACTGCAATATGAATGGGTCGGCCCGACAGGAGAAAGACAATGCTCTCACGGAATAACAGCCTGTAATAGCAGCATAACGCTGCCGTGTTTCGTATAGTGAAGGATCGGAGGCACAAATTCTGGCAATGTGGTTTTCCATTTCAATCCTCAAGGGTGATAACGTATCAATCATCACTTACCATCACGTGAATTGTGTGCTCATCTGTCACACTTAGTTGTGGTGCGGTTAAGCGAGTGTAGGGAAATCCGTCTTAGTCCTCAGGAGTGACGACAATACATGTGCATCTTGAAACTTAGTTGCGGATAATTTTGAATTTCATCATTTTTCAGGTTTTAGGCACATTGCTCTTTGTGACTCGTGAATTATTAAAAAAAAACGTGACCATATCTCTTTCCATGTATCGATCAAATGATCGAGGATACACGGTTCACACTGAATGTTTCAGTTCTTATCACGTCACCAATCGATTAGACGACCGACTGATTGTACTTTCAGATTAGTTAAGCGTCGTGATTTCGCATTGTCGGGACTTCACCGTGAACCAACGGCAACATGAATAACAACTGCTCATGTTTCATATAAATCTGTGCTCTATGTAGACGGCTTAATGATATATCACGGTAAATATCACTCGAGTCCTTTTAGAACTGAGCGGGTGTGTAGTGCGATATGGTTGTATGTTATTCTGGTTTGAATTTACATAGATTTACGGATAGGTATCCTTCCAGGTGGACCAAGATTGCGTTATAGTTGTTTTAACATGATAATATGTGAAGGAAATATCTTGTTTATCATAAAGTTTAGAGTGTGGTAGAGCTACTCTGGTTTGTTTCTAGCTACAGAATGAATGGGTTAGCTCGACCGGGCAGGACCACGCCCTCACAGTATACCAGCGAATAATAGCAGCATAATCCTGCTGTGGTTCGTCTGGTGTATGCAGGGATCCGGTGACCTTTATTACTGGTGATGAGACATTCCATCTCAGTGCTCAATGGTGACAACGCATCTGCATTATGATTCCTTGTCCAGGATGAATTTAGATGTCATGGGCCGTAGGAATCACTTGCCATCAGGTGAACTGTGTGTGTTTGATACTCACAATGTAATAAAAAAAATACTAAAGATTTAAGTGAAACTTGAAATTTATCTTAAACATAACATAAAACAAAATTTTTTTTTCATACATTCATAAATATGTATGTATAATTTTTAGAATTAAAAAAAACTAAAATAACACACATTGTATTTCTATTGATTCTAAATAATTGTGCAAAATTTCGGATTATTCAGAGTTCTGGAAGTGGCACAAAATTAAATTAAAACGTTTTATATTTTCATAAATACGGGTCAATCTAATAAAAGCGAGTTAAATAATTTTTAGAATTTTAAAAAATTTAAATATCACACATATTTACAAATTATTGTATTGCTATCGATTCTAAATACCTGTGCAAAATTTTAGATTATTCAGACGTCCGGAAATGGGACAAATGGATACGTACATATGGTAATAAAATCACGCTAAATAATTTTTAGAATTTTAAAAATATTTAAATATCACACATATTTACAAATTATTGTATTGCTATCGCTTCTAAATACCTGTGCAAAATTTTAGATTATTCAGACGTCCGGAAATGGGACAAATGGATACGTACATATGGTAATAAAATCACACTAAATAATTTTTAGAATTTTAAACTAATACAACACATATTTACAAATAATTTTTATTGCTATTGCTTCTAAATACGTGTGCAAAATTTCAGATTATTCAGACATCTGAAAATGGAACAAATACATTAATACATACAGGCCACGGTAATAAAAGCGTGCTAAATAATTTTTGAGAATTTTAAAAGAAAGCAACACATATTTACCAATTATTGTATTGCTATCGATTTTAAATACGTGCCCAAAATTCCGGATTATTCAGACGTCCGGAAATGGTACAAATACATACACACATATATTCCAGAGTCATAAAAGCGTGGTAAATGTTTTTAGAATTATAAACCAAATAACACATATTTACAAATTATTGTATTTCTATCGATTCTAAATATGTGTGCAAAATTCCAGATTATTCAGACATCCGTAAATGAACATGTATTTAATAAAAAGGTGGTAAATATTTTTTTGAATTTAAAAATTAAAACATCACAAATATTGTTTTGTCATTGGTTATTTATACATCTGCATCATTTTAGAGCGATTTAAGCGTCAGGAAGTGAGTGGGTGAGGAAAAGTGAATTAAAAATACATACAGGTCATACATATAAATAGATACATAAATATAGGCCAGGGTAATAAAAGCGTGATAAAAACCTATGCATGGGTGTTTATTCGTCATCATTACATAACTCATACAGTTGTTTATATACTTATGTATATAGTATACCTATTAACCCTCCCCACTTTTGTTCATTATCCATAGCTCGCGGTAAGTTCCCGGCGAAGTTAAGGTTTATTTAGGGCTGCCAACTGATTGTTTCGTTTTAATTTAAATTTAAATTTTTATTTTTTGCATTTTTTTAAAACTTAATAAGTTCGTTAAGATTTATACATGCCTGTAATTATTAAATGCAGTAGTCAAAGGTCATGTTCGGTGAAATTTAACGATGAAAGTATCTCGTGGACTAACTTATGTTACTGTTATGTTTCTTTATTAAATATCTTGATAGTAAATTAATTGTATTAATAAAAGTAGGCTAGGGAGCCTACTTTTGTAATAAGAACCTGTGGACTCACTTTGATAAAACTAATATAATATTGGCAGTTGTAACCAACCTAGGACCTAGCACGGCTGCTTAAGAAAGAAAAAAATATTGTAAAGATAAATTTAAAGGGCTTTTAATATCGAGTATATGAGATTGGTTTGTTTTAAGTGTTTTGATACATATGTTGCTTTTTGTAAACGATGTTTCGGTTAAGAAATTAATTATTATTATTATAAACTTTAAAACAGATATATATATATATATATATATATATATATATATATATATATATATATATATATATATATATATATATATATATATATATATATATAATTATTAAAAAAGCCAGTTTAGTGATCAATACTATATATTATGCAAAATATTATTACAATAGGCAATCATATATTTAGACATTAGTTTAATTTGCATTCGAACCTTAAACTTAAACTTTCTTCATTTTAATTGCTAATTTGTAATCCATTTGTCCATTCATTTATAAACCATTCCGTGTTTTGCAATACTGTGGTATTATTTCCTTAAGTATTTCTCATCCCATCATCAGACATTGTTCCTTCGTACACATTACTCGATTTCAGATAAATTGTTGTTTTAATGCATACGCTAAATGCTAGAACAAGCGAAGCGAAGTATCACAGCTTTTTTTATATATTCCCCAATAAAATCACATTTATAATCACGTTGTAAAATGGCAACCCTTGCCACCACATGCGCACGCATCCACTCAAAGATATATCATAGTGCATAATTTCTGTAACCGAGTTGTGTTAGATAGGCTGGTAGTCGTGCATTGCGTACCCTGCGTATTTGTACTATAGAGTTGATTTCTCATCTATTCACCAGAGTGACCCCATTCAGAGTATTATTGTATGTATGTGTCATTTTCTCACAAGTATTTTTATTTAATAATACAAACGGTCCCAAACGATCAAAAAGTTCACCTGATGGTGAACAAGTAATCCTCAACACACACTGAAGATATATTTGTCTTTTATTACATTGGGAGTAACAAACGAGCACACAGTTCACCTGATGGTAAGTAATCCTCAACAAACACTGAAGATATATCCTCGTCACCCGTAATAAAGGTTTCCGGATTTCTACACTCACCAGACGAAACAAGGCAGCATTATGTTGCTATTTTACGCTGGTAATATGTGAGGGCGTGGTCCTACCCCGCTCGAGATGACTCATTTATTCTGTAGCTAGAAACAAACTGCAGCGTAGCTCTACCATTATTAAAGTTGTGTGTTAAGATAAATTTGCGTTGTGTTTTGTGGGTAATTAATATTTTTGTGTATTTTTATATCTTCACCATGATCAACCTTCCCAACTCAACTCAACTTTAGTCCACTGCTGAACCCATGCGATAGGTGCATAAGCGAAGAATCCTAGGCAGTAGGATCAACGATTTCACATACGTCGTCCTTTCTATGTAATCGAGATCCTTTATATTTTGGTGTGATAACTTCTAGTTTTTTTTAAATATGTATAAATAAGTACGCCCGGAAAGTAAGTAACCTTGGCCTTTAACTTTAAAAACCTTTATAAACAACTTTTTTATAGTTACAGTAATAAAATTGTTTATATATATATATATATAACATTTTATTTATTTTATCATAACATTCTACTTTATATATTCGTTACAATTACGTTAAAGTTTTTACAGTTATCGAGGTAAATGCTATAAAATAATTTGTAGAGTTAAAAACGAAACCAAACCAACACGCAGTCTTGAGGTTATTTATTGTATTATTATCGGTTTTTAATATATCTGTATAGGTACCGAAAATTCAGACGTCCGGAATTAAGTGAAAACTGAATTACAAAATTCAATCATTGCTTAATACACTGGCTTTGCGAAGAGATGTGGCATCGCTGAATTTTTTGCCGAACTTGCCATGGGAAGTGTTCTGAATGTTATTCCGAGTCTCGTCCGACCTCTTCGCCCCGCATGGCAAATGCCGGTCAGCTTAGCGACCGTCACTCAACCGGTTGAGCAGCCATCTTCACCCGCCGAACGGCCCGTTAACGAAAGCGTCAATGGCGCCGACGTGTCAGCCCTCGCGAAAGCCCTGAGGGATTCTAATGGTAAGCCTGAAGTCAGGATTGCCGCCACGACGCTCTACGAACATGTAGTATCCGCGATCGTAAATTTTAAAGCTTAGCCGGCCTCTACAACGGCAGAGTAAAACCGCGATCCATAAACGTCGTGTTTTTTAGGCGAACGGTTTTAATATTCAACGGGACGTAAAAAGTCTTTGCACTGCGTGCCCGTCCACACGCCAACCTTCACGTTCCTAGAAGCCTTGGTTTGTCAGCTAGCCATGACCGGCCACGCCCCTATCACAATCGCGTCCTACTATCTCCCTTGCAGACGGGAAGACGCTCAAATTTTACGAAGCGACTTCGTGGTGCTCCTGTCCCTTGACAACTCAGTCATTTTGGCAGGAGATTTCAATAGCAAGCACACTGTGGAATGGAGCTAAAATCAACCCCCGGAGGTCGGCTTTAGACAAGCTTAGCGACGCTCTCGACTTCGATGTCGTAGCGCCTTCTACGCCTACCCAATTTGCATACACACTGGGTCACGCACCGGATGTGCTTGATATTGCCATCTGCAAGAACATCAACCTCGCCATACAAGGGATAGAAGTAATCCACGAGCTCGTTACCGATCATCGCCCCGTTCTTCTTCGGTTAGGGCCCCCAGCCCCCAATCTCACCTTCCACAAAAATTATAGTAGACTGGCACCGACTTAGGAACCACCTGAGGGAAGCACCTCGCGATTCCGTTACTCAAGTTACATGTACCGAAGTTGAGTCCATAGTTAAAAACCTTATAATTTATATATAAACATTATTTAAAAATGTTTATTTAGAGTGGTAGTAGAGTTACGAGCTTTATCCGCTACGCGGCTTCACTGCGGATGCATTGGCCGACTTACGAGACTTTAAACTATATTTTTTTAATTTCTAAGACATGTTTCTAAACGATGTTTTCCTTCACTGCCGAACATAAGGTAAATCGGCGCTTAAAGTTACAATTAACATTTTCATTAATGTCGGCATTCCGGATAGAACTTTTAAATTTAACTTAATTCATCTGTCCGATGTGTTCAACACTTGTCTTTCCAGCCACTGTATCTCTTGCTAATCATGATGAGAAATAGGCAGAGGCCCACAAGTTGCAAACAATGACCTGGGTCAGAGAACTCAATGTCTTCGATCTGCAGGTTTTAGTTTTGAGAAAATTAACGTCTCAACCATTTGACCACTACAACCTTTTATTAGCGGCAAGCATTCAAGTTTAGTTTGAGTGTTTAACGGGAATTCGTAATGTTAACAGCAGTGTATTAGTATTCTTTAAATTAAAAAAAATATATATGTTCATTCGTGACGTTACATTCTTTTGCACCTGGTGAGTCCAGGGGTCTTGGTTCGGATCCCAGCAGAGCTAGTCTAATGCAGGAATTGTTGACGGGAAAATCTTTTTTTTTTTTTTTTTTTCATGATCAATGTGCTCTGTCGATTCGCTTAATGTATACAGTATTATGTATTAATTGACAATAGCTAGTTTATTGTTAGCTTTATTTCTTTTCGTATTACATAGAACCACACCTTCATTTGGAGTATTTCCTATTGGCATTACATCAAATATAAGTGAGGTTCAGTGAATGAGTGAATGGTTTTATTGTTTTTCTTTAATCACTCTGTATATTCTGTATCACTGGTTGTGTAGTCGTTAAAGTAGCAGAGGCTGATGCGTTACAGGTCCTGGCATCGATCCCCAGCTGAGGAACAATATTTGTACATCGCAAACTGTTGGTCATCTGTTCTGGGTGTACTGTGCATGTCTCGTGTCTTTAACAATGTATGGGAACCTTTCTCCGATCTTATTGTTTATGCCTTATAAGGAAAAGGGAACGAAGAGTGAGTGACTCTCGCAAATGCTTACTGGCAATATAAAATATATAACCAGAAGATATTGCAGTGATCTAAATGGGCCAGGAGGATTCTCATCTTTATATTCACTGTTACAGTCTTAGAAGCCGATCTCATCAGACCAGACTCTGGTCCTAGCTTACCTTGGTCATATCTTATAATAATAATAATAATAAAATAACTTTATTTGCCTTAAATATACATAACATCGAAACAAAAGAAAAACATGTTGATAATAAACAATAATTAAATTAAAAAAATATATATGTTCGTGACGTTACATTCTTTTGCACCTGGTGAGTCCAGGGGTCTTGGTTCGGATCCCAGCAGAGCTAGTCTAATGCAGGAATTGTTGACGGGAACGTCTTTTTTTTTCATGATCAATGTGCTCTGTCGATTCGCTTAATATATACAGTATTATGTATTAATTGACTATAGCTAGTTTATTGTTAGCTTTATTTCTTTTGGTATTACATAGAACCACACCTTCATTTGGAGTATTTCCTATTGGCATTACATCAAATATAAGTGAGGTTCAGTGAATGAGTGAATGGTTTTATTGTTTTTCTTTAATCACTCGGTATATTCTGTATCACTGGTTGTGTAGTCGTTAAAGTAGCAGAGGCTGATGCGTTACAGGTCCTGGCATCGATCCCCAGCCGAGGAACAATATTTGAACATCGTAAAACTGTTGGTCATCGGTTCTGGGTGTACTGTGCATGTCTCGTGTCTTTAACAATGTATGGGAACCTTTCTCCGATCTTATTGTTTATGCCTTATAAGGAAAAGGGAACGAAGAGTGAGTGACTCTCGCGAATGCTTACTGGCAATATAAAATATTTTGCATACTTGATGTTATCATGGTACATAATAACCAGAAGATATTGCAGTGATCTAAATGGGCCAGGAGGATTATCATCTTTATATTCACTGTTACAGTCTTAGAAGCCGATCTCATCAGACCAGACTCTGGTCCTAGCTTACCTTGGTCATATCTTATAATAATAATAATAATAAAATAACTTTATTTGCCTTAAATATACATAACATCGAAACAAAAGAAAAACATGTTGGATAATAAACAATAATTAAATTAAAAAAAAAAACTGAAAGTACAAACAACAAATGTAGAGATAGCAAATAACGACAAAAAGCTCAGCTAACTTTGAGAAAACTTCCCAATGCTGATTTTCAACTTATCCCTAAATTAAAAGTTTATGTTTATCCCAATGTATAATCGGTAAATGTATAATGTCTTTCGGCAGTCCTACCAAGTCCTAGATCTTAAAGGCAGTAAAGACATTTTCAGAACTCTAGCTGTTACATGTTTTTTTTTTCATAATATTAGGGGTAATAAACGAGCACAGCGCACCTGATGGTAAATGATGAATATGGTCTATGATATATCCATTCATCATCAACATAGATAGAAGCAAATGGGTTGTCACCTTGAGGATTGAGGTGGAATGCTTCAATACCTCTGATTGGGTCACCTACGCTCACCTTACGGAACACAGCAGCATATAAAAATGAGTCTGATAGACACTGTCGCCAATTGACTATTAAATAAATGCATAATGCTGTTCACTTCCTTCCAGCCGTCTCCAGCGAGCATGATGGTGGCGAGCACTATAGTAACGGACGATCGGAGCACGGGAGAACTACAGAAGCGTTTCGGTGAAATACTGGACGAAAACATCATCCTTAAAGAGACCCTCAAGCAAAACAATGATTCCATGAAGGAACAACTCGAGCTGATATCGTCATGTCAAGACGATATCCTGAAGACGCACAAGATACACAAGGAAAAGTTTGATGAGACCAAGGGTCTGGTGGAACGGGTGAGTGTTATAGGATTCTGTGACTACTCGGGGCCTGCTGCTCGCGAGTCCGTCATTGGGGCCAACGTCAATACTAAAACAATTGCATTTTAAGAAAGGGATGGTCTCCAGATACGTACCTGTATATTCAGTTTAAAAGTAAAGTAGTATATATAAATAATAAATAAATAAATAAAAAACTGTTTATTGCCACAGAAAAAATAAAGAAATTTACATAAACTATATTATCCACTTTGGCAATCCGAGTTGATCCGGTTTTTGCTGACACAGGAATATAGTCCCGTGCAGCGCTCGTTTTCAGCCACTCCCAGCGCCATCTCCCTTAGATGTAATGCGGGAGTCGTGAGGATTGAGGGCTTACCGATCACCAACTAAAAGTTATATTTTACAAAGTGTTTATACGCAACAAAAGAAAAGAAAGTATTGATTAAAGAAGATAGTATTGAAGCGTCAATAGCCTAATGATTTAGGGTACGGTCTGTAAAACTTAGGGTCGTAGCTTCGAATCCAACCATCTCCCTAGGACAAGAGTTTAAGCTTAGTTGAAGTGGTTAACTGGAATGTTAGTAAATAGCACTCTTAGTGTTCATTAAAAAAAATCTATTGCCGTAGAGTAGGTTTTACATATCAAAAATTCCACGACACAAATTCAGTTTTAAGACACTAGCGTTCTTTAGAAAATAATTTATACAAGGCAGTGTTTAATTTACGATGTGTAATTGCTTTTGATTGTTTCTAAATTCTAATAACATTTTAGCTACGTCAAGAGAATAAAAAGCTCAAGCAGGATGCCGTGCGTTTTTCTGAGAGTACGACGTCGCAGGTTGGGTCTGATAAATCGGAGGCGAAGTCGGGTGCGTTGTCGGGTGTTGAATTCGTGACCTCGCCCGATGACGACACTATAGATAAACTCACTGCTCAGTTGGAACTTGTGGAAAAACAGAGGCGACAGGTAGGAACATTTAGTAATATATGTTTTTTATTTAATGAAAGTGTGACAAACGAGCACAAAATTATATCGTATAATTCATATGTAAAACGTTAATCCCTCAACAAAGATTCAAGATGCACATTTGGTTGATTCAGGAATATGAATTTTCTTAGAAATAAATATAGGAAATAATCCTTCAAGCCTTCATCGTGACTGTTCCCCTGATTATAAGTCAAGGGATGAACTCATACTTGGTATATGAGTCACGTTCGCCATGCTGGTCCACTTGTGTAGACTGTTCCACTCAGAATATAAGTATACTTGTGTGGCGGCGCTGGTGGGTCAAAGGGAAACAATCGTAAAAGCCGTGAATCACGCTATCGCAGTTTCTTCAGTTCACAGCATCGGAGTATTTACCGGCTGACCACCCATACTAGTGGGAGATCTTCCCCCTTTTCATATGTAACGTAACGTAGTTCTAATCAATTAATAACGTAATTAATTCTAAAAATAGTTGGTTGCAACATTTGCTTTATGTACAAGTTATTGCTCGATTAAGACAAAGATCACAATCATATGTGGTAATAAAAAAAAATTGGAGATGGAAATATTTTATTATTACTTGGCAATATGTAACATTTATAAAGAGTTAAATGTAACTTAGTTATTTTACATAGGACCTGAGTCATCTTCTCAGATCTGTAGGTATCCTAAGCACTAGTGGTGTGTCTCATTAATTGATAATAATTATTTAAAAAAAATTGTCTTTTAAAAACAAATTATCAGCAAGGGAAGTGTTGGCACATTATTTAAATTTTCTTTTATAGTCCAATACAAATCTTGGCATTTTTACCCTAATATTTTATTTTAATTAATTTCATTCTTTGCTTTTTAGGTTATAGTCGAAAACGAAAAATTGACCTGGCAGAAGGAATCTTTAGAGCACATAGTCGACGCAGCCTCTAAAGAAAGAGACGACATAAAAGAGAAATTAAAAAATCTTGAGGTAAGACATCATAATATAGAGCCATAATTTATGTAAATATAAATTGATGAATTTTGTAGTACTATTCAAAGAGCAGATAACTTAGATTCTTTCAAAGCTGTTCATATATTAGACGAAACGGATATCCGGTCTATTCAGCTTAAATTTACTATCCAAAAGATTTCTCTAATAGTTATCAATATCCGACGGATTACTACTGCTGATTATCAAAAAAATATGAATATTTATAAAATTCCACTATTTATATCACACTACATACAAACGTTGTGTCCTTACAAAATTTCAATAAAATTGTTTGTGATCTATTTGTGAACTTATTACGTGAATCGTCAATCAATCGTGAGTTATGGTTTTGATTTATACATAAAAAAAATCCGGGCAATAATTCTATCATAAAAAAACCATATTTTCGATTAACGCACAGACCAACGAACATCATCTTATTTTTATTTATATATAGATATAATAAGTATAAACATAAAACATTGTAGTAGTAACGTAGAAATAATAACTCATGAAAGTAATTCTATTCGCTACAAATCAAATAGTTAGGTCGATAAGTATATCATTGGCCAACTTCAGTCGATAAACGATAGGGTCCGAGAATATATGTTATAGACTACCCTCAACTACTCTCACAAATTAACCTTCGTGTCCCAACTATGACAAGAAATCAGGAAGCTCTACATATTCCGGTAACAAGAAACAACTACCGGCGAAACTCACATATACTTTTATATTACGTGCCAGTAAATTGTTTAATATTAATTCATTAGATATAAATCTAGATTTATTGAACACAAATATTATTAAGTTAAAAAAGACTCTTAACAGAAAGATTTTTAAAAACAATACTAGTACTGGTTACACATACGAATTATGTTTGCATTACAAACATAATTCGTATGTATTCGTAACATAATTCGTCTACCATATATTTATGTTATGAGTAAGTTATTAGTGAAAACTTGTAATTGGCCTTAGTGTAGTTTTATCTTTATTCTATCTGTATTGTATCTGTATTCTAGCTGTAAGTTTTATCTCCCGATCAAGCCCGAAGCTTTTTTTTTATTGGAAAAAGACTTTGTTGCTTTGTAAAATTACCCCATAAGGAATACGAAAAAAACTTAAATTAGCAAAATAAACATTTTGCTGGCCTCGTCCAACAAGAACATACTCGTATGAAAAGACAACGTTTATAAGATAGACGCCACTTCGTCCAAAAAGTTGTCTGATTTTTACACTTATTTGACTGAATGTTGCCAGGGCGTGGATCATATTACTTCATCTGTCTTTGGGGTATGAGAGACTCGTTCCGATTTAAATGCTACGATACGCCATTCTCTTTATTGTATTAACTTTCCCAAATTTAAAGGTTCATAAAGGTCGGACTTAATGCCGGATTATCTATCAGTCAAACCAGGGCGTCGTGAGATATTGTGATAATTGTAGGAAAAAAAGTAATACAGAACAATAGTTATATATATATATATATATATATATATATATATATATATATAATAGCAAATCCATCTGGCCTAGAGGCTGCATGGATAACCGGTATCCGGTTTCCGGCCGGTGTCCGTTTCTTCACTAATGTATATCAATGGTTACATATAAAAATTTCTTTTTCTTCAGAAATACATCTTGTAACATTACCATCTGTTTCAGTTGCAGATATCTAATACGGAGGGCGAACATGTTCAGGAACTACACAAGTTGCATTTCATTATACAGGACCTGCAGAGTCAGCTCAAATCTGCTACAAATGTTAGTATAATCATCACCATCGTCAGAACCATCATCAGCTCTAGCTGACTCAGCATCCTTTTACCATCACCATCGCTATTTTATTTATCACATTGAGAGTAACAAACGAGCACATAGTTCACTTCATGTTAAGTGATTCCTGCGGCCCATGACATCTACATTCATTCTTGACAAGGAATCATAATGCGGATGCATTGTCACCCTTGAGGACTAAGATGGTATGCCTCGTCACCAGTAATAAAGGTCTCTGGATCCCTGCTGTTATTTTACGCTGGTATTCTGTAAGGTCATGGTCCTACCCCGGTCGAGCTGACCCATTTTGCAGCTAGAAACAATCTACAGTGTAGATCTACCGCTGTAAAATCTCATCACCATGATCTACACCATATTTTCACCGTGATCGTAGACTTTGATATTCTTGTCCATTATCATCGACACCGTCACTTCACCGTCGCCATCGTAGCTCTAAAATTATCACCGCCCATTCTTCATCGTCATCTCTTCATCGCCATGTCCATCACATCGTTTTCATCATCCTCAACGTCTCTTCACCATCATCATCACGCAAGAAATTGACTGCACTCATCACATCAAACACATTAGCCATAACTATGTATAAACTATTTCACATTTGTAATCTGTGTAACTCTACTCACATTAAGCCGACCCATTCGGAATAGCAAACTAAACGCCAATAGCCTCATGATTTAGGATACAGTCTGCTTATCTTCACATCGTATAATCGAAACAGCCATCGATATTATCGTGAACCATATTCTAGCACAAGCATAAGTTTAGTTTGAATGCTTAACGGGAGTTTTAATAATTCAATTAGGCATTGCTAGTATTTAAAAAAAAAACCAGCTGTGGAAATTCTTTGGTAAATTTATCCTAATGGTAACACTTAATGTTTTTTTTTCTTATAGAATAAAGCGTTGTCGGAGGACATTTCGTCTCGCGACAAAGTGATACAACAGCTTGAAGGCAAGATATCCAATCTGCAGAACGAGCAGAAAATGGCGCAGATAAAGATTTTAGATCTGGAAAACATTAAGGTAGTTTAAATGTTGAAGTTAAATAACAATAGCATTATGGTATAACTAATCTAATGGATTTTGTTGCGTTTAGTTTTATACTTCTTACGACTTTTCTTCAGTAGCTTATACTTCATTTTAAATTGATTAGCCTATTTTTGTTTACGTGGCATATTTTGTCGGTACTAATAACAATTTTGTCGTAATCTTAGTTGGGGATAATGTACAGTGGTGGTCGTATAATTAGAAACACTACCAACGTTCCTTGACATTACGTACGATACTTCACCGCAATCGTTTTTATTTTGAAATTAAACAATAAATAGGACAACAATATGTTGAACGATTTATCATTTATTAGAAAAACAATATAAATCCCATTACACAAGTGCAGTTTCAATATTACATTACGGACAAACATTTAAATCAGTTTTAAGGTATGAACTATAATGGTCAATTAATTAGAAACAACAACAAAAAAGTATAAAAACATATTTTTTTATGTATTAGTAATTAGTATTGTTATTTAGGAAATAGCTACTATCCACAGCCTACCAATAGTTATAATTAATATTTAGTGGCGTTTTTCTAGGGGGATTGAATTCATGTTCCATGCTTCAACAAATGCTTTATATAATTCGTTTTGACCCATGTTACGTTTGTTTGAGACTTTCTTTCTAACAATATACCAGAGGTTTTCTATTGAGTTTAAATCCGGACTATTCGCTGGCCAGTCTAAAACGGATATATGCTGTTCGCTAGGGAAACATTTGACTCTATTGGCCGTGTGTTTAGGGATCCAGCTTACAGGCTAATGATCGTCCGAGTAGGGAGTCATTGTGTTTACTAAGATGTTTTTGTATTGCCATTGATCCATCGTACCTACAATCTTCCGAACGGGTCCAACTCCACATCCAGAAGTACACCCCCAAACTTTAATGTTACCTCCACCGTGCTTAACTATACAACGTGTGTATTTATAATTAAAATCATTGTTTCCATAACGTCTAAAATAGAGCTTTCCATCGGAATTTACCATATTTATTTTTGTTTCAACTGAAAATAACACTTTTTCTATTTTTGTACCGTTCAATAACATATTTTTAGCGAATAATAATTGCTTCTCTCGGTTTTGCTTAGTAAGAAGCGGTACCTTTCTAGATATTCTTCTAAACAATTTAGCTTCCATTAATCTTCGGCGTATTGACGAGATGTTTCTCGGGTCATCAGGCGAAGAAACTTCATTTTTAATCTGATTGGAGCCTTTACTTGGATCTTTTTTAGCAACACGAACGACTAGCGTATCTTCTCGGGAAGAGGTTTTTCTTGGCCGAGCCTTTCTAAGAACATTTTCAACAGTTCCATGTGTTTTATAATGATCAATTGCATTAAAAACTTTCTTAACAAAACAATTTAAATGCTCAGCTATTCTTCTGTACGCCCACTTATGGTCTATATGTAAATTAACAATTATTTGCCAAGTTCAAAAGTCACAACTTTTATTTTTGCCCATTTTGAACAAAATAAAATTCAGATTAAATTTCGAATTGCCGCCAAAATATTAGAAAAAGCCAAGAAAGAAATGTTATTCTCCATGTATATATATATATATATATATATATATATATATATATATATATATATTTATATATATTTAACAGTATTGCTATGCGCAGTAAAAGTACATAGAAGGTAACTTTTGTTTGCAGATAGAATTCACACAACACAAGTCGGGAGTTTCAGAAACTGTTCGGATGTACAAAGACCAGATTCAAGACCTGGGAACAAGGTTAAAAGATGCTCAGACTACAGTAAGTGAAAACATTCTTAGGTACTCAATATCAACGTTATTTCTTATCATCATAAACTCTGTCCATCATTGGTGAAGATCCGCGACGCAGCAGCCACGTGGTACGTCGTCGTATAGTGAATTTGCATAAATCTTCGTGCGTCGCAATACGGCATATCTGAGGCTTTCGCCAATTATCACACGTCGCTTGAGTTTCTTGCGCCACTTCTTCTCCAGTGTCCTCCACTTTCTTCACCAAGTGGTGGTACAGATCGTAAATAATAATATTGATATTAATTTAGATAATACGTCAGAATCAACTGACCGAGCCGAGGATCGACCCTCTCGGGCACTCTCGAGTCATTAGCTTTCGTAGTGTAAAGGTCCAAGCTGAGGCCCCCTCTGGAGAACCCTTGTGATGTTATTTTTTTTGAAATGCCTTCGATCCTTAGTCGAAGACCTTAATATTAATATTTAATTAGCAACCCGTATTTTATATGTATCTTATGTTTTGTTCCGGTTTATGACATCGTGGCCAATGAACAGGTAAAATTCTAAAAATTCAATTCTAGTGATGTAATTGTAAATTAATTCCCATAAAATTTGTAACTCTATTTTCTGTCCCCATTATATTTCTAAATCAACTCCTTATGATGTTTAACTCAATAATTGGGGTCTCGGCTGAGCGCCCTAAGTGCTCGGCCACCTTCGACCCGGTGAAGCTGTAAAAACCCTCGGCCTAAGTGGACAAAAGCCCTGAAAAAAAAAAACTTCAATTATAGTTGTTTTATTTATCATCGCTTCGTAGGCACACAGTTAGTTCAGAAAGACTAATTCGGTCTGTAACACATTGCATGTTTTGGAATATGTGGTAATATGACCCATCCTTTTTATTTAAAAACAGTGTCATAGAATCTATTACTATCATTACTACAGGGTGACGTAGTCGTCTGGAAGCTAGTTCGCGGAACATTGGTTCGATTCCCTGAGGACATTATTTGTTCGTGACAAAAATATGTACATATATTCGTTGATCGACCATTCCTTCGATGTTATTGTCTATGCCTTATATCTGGTTAAGAATACGAGTACATACGGCACTATTATATTTCCTAAGCAGTTGACATCATCCATATCTATATCAATAATAGGCAGCATAAGTTGCCATGGTTGAAATTGACTGGAAATCATATCACGTTGATTGTTCTCACGGTCCAATTGTAGGCTTGATGATGAAGTCCGCTTATTCGACTTCGACCACGGCAATATCTCCTCCATTGCCTGATGACGTCAACCGCGCAGGATATTTTATAGTGCCGTAAATATTAACACAAACACAGAGGCACTCACTCCTCGTTACCTTCCCTATTCCGATGTAAGCCATGTGCTTTAAGATCAAAGGAAGGTTCGGATGCACTGTAAGGGACACGGGCCACACACTACAACCCCGAAAACCAACAATTTGTCACGAGCAAATTGTGATCTTCAACTGGGAATCGAACTGAAGACACAGCAGCCAGGAACCGTTTCATAGGGGATTTTCTTCCAGGTGTTTCAACCCATGCGACTGTCGGTTAGTGCGGAGACGGAGACGAGCTCCGCCGAGTTCACCAGCTACATGTCCAAGGTGAAGCTGTACGACAGGACCCTCAAGCACTTGGCGGACTTTGTGAACGCGTTGACAAGTGGGTGAGTTGTTGTATTAAAGTTTTTTCCTTTTATTTTCGAAAAGTAGACAGTGGCAGAGCAGTACTCTACAGTTGGTTTTCTCTGCAGAATGAGTGGGCCAGCTCGACCGGGATAGGACCACGCCCTCACAGAATACCAGCGTAAAATAGCAACATAATATTGCTGTGTTTCGTCTGATGAGTGCAGGGATCCGGAGACCTTTATTAGTAGTTTTAAAAAAAAGTTAGTAGTGCTTGCGTTCTTTAAAAAAAACCTTGTTCTCATGTCTTGGGTTAGACTACCAGACGAGAAACAATTTGCTTTATCACAAATCGTAGGTGTGTTGTGTGTATGTCCAATGTCCCTAACACTGCATTTAAACCTTCCTTCGATCTTAAAGCATATGCATTACATCTGAATAGACAAAGGGACTACCAGTGAGTGCTTCCGTGTTTACGATCTATAAAATATGTGTACCCGTGGTCGAAATCGACCAGGTGAACATCACTTCGATGTCAATCATTCAGTTACGATGTCTGGTCTTCCTGATTTCAGCCAAGACGACATCTATGGATTATTGCCAGATATCACCAACTGCGCAAAACATTTCATAGTGCCGTAAGAATTTGCGCAAATACTATGGGAATCATTCGCCTTCTTCATTATTCTGATGTAACACAATGCATGTCTAATCATGTCCGAAGAAGATGTTAGGAAAGATTTATAAGTTATTCTTTATAAGGACTTTTGGCCGTCACTTACCGGAAAACATGAGAAACTCCGAAGACGAAAATTGAATAGTGCTACCCAACGACGTTATTTTGTCTGATGTTTTCTGTCCACCATATGCCTACGCAAGATCCTGGAATATTTAGGTCACATTGCACAGAAAAAACAGTGACAAGTTAGAAAAGCTGGTTGTCAAAGGAAAAATCGACGGGACAAGACCCAGAGGTCGAAGCCCAACACGTTGGTCTGACCAGGTCCACACCACTCTCGGCACATCGGTTAGCAACGCTTTGCACACGGTGGCAGAGAGGGTAAAGTGGCGACTGATCACCGACGACAGACTGTTCCCACGAGATGGTCACGACCGTCAGCATTGAGGAAACCGACGCGAGGAGAAGGAGGATCCAACGACGTTATTTTAGCTTTTTTATCATCATTGTGATCACACCTGTGAAAATAGGCCTACCCTCACTTACTGCCATGAAGCATTATCTTAAAACACATGATCCCTTCATTCACGGGGACCAGCATAGTTCGTTACTTCAGTACATCCGAGAACCTTCCCCCACACCCTGGTTATTGGTTTTACGAGCTATTTAACCGGTATTACGATATTTCACCGTTCCAGGCTAGCAGATAGCTTGGTGCAAACCTTAGGCACAGTTGCGAGTCTATACGATTACAAGTTGGAGAGGTCTTCGGTGGACCGCGTCAAGTCGGGCCTCGGGGAAGTCAAACAGCAGTTGGAGAGACAGCACAGCATAGCCCTGAACAATATGTATGTATTAAGTATTTTTATGATATAATAGGTAACCTCAAACCTCAAAGACCAAAACACCTCACCACAAAAATTACATAAAACAAAACTGCTCTACATGGAGAATGGCTGAGAATCGTTTTGTGTTTAAAAGGAAGGCGCTTGAGTATGTCTTGAATAAACTGTCAGCAGATTGATAACACCATCATGTTATAAAGTATTTATTATATATATAATAATATATTTATATATTGTATTATATATTATAAAGTATATTAATTTATGTATCCAATATATTTATTGTATTCATATATATATTTTTAAGTAAATTTAGTATATTATTAGAAAATATATATTATATTTTGTAGAGTAACTATTATTTTTTCCATTTTTATATTATATGTGCACCTACCCTAGCTTCTCAATACCACCCTCAGGTCGACTGGTAGAAAATGCTTTTAGCATTAAGTCCGCCTATGTCATTAAAATGTGCATGAAGTTTAAAATAAATAAATAAATGTGGACAAGGAAGGCCGACCTCAAATAAATGGGAGAAGGAGGAAGAAGATGAAGATTAGGGGTGACAAACGAGCACACTATTTACCTGATCCGTTACTCCCCTTCGTACTAAGCTTGGATTATCTGGTCACTGGAGATTAAATCTCAAGTTTTTTAATTTATTTATATAAAGCAAAGCAGGCCGGTCTTCTGATGAGCGTAATCCCGCCCCTCTTCGGGACGACCTATTCGTGCTACAGAAAATTTACAACTCGGGTGTGACTGCAGTTAGAGAGAGATATATTTTTCTGATGAATAACGTCTCTGTATTTGTACTATATTCCACATTGTATACGTATCCAGTTACATTATGAATATATCCGGTCAACAATAATTATGATGACGTCATCATCTTTTAAAATGCCGCCGGATACAATGCTACTCAGACTTTTTGGGCTTAGTGATATGGTCTCGTGTTATTTAATATTCTCGTGGCATTACAGTGGAAAACTGCGCGGCATGCTGTCGATATTCGAAGGCATATTCAAAGACTACAACGAGGTCCTGAAGAAGGCGCTCACTAAAACAGAAAACGTAAGTGAAACTTTAGTTTGTTCAATTCAACCACAACATACTAAAGCAAAGTAAAATCAGCGTTGATGTTTGCACATAGAGAACGAAGGTATTTAGTAAATAAATTGTAATTTGTATATAAACATAATAAGAACTATGTTGGCGCTGTCAATGATGACCACAACCAACAGATCGCAAAAATTATCGAGAAACTCCGATATAACATTGGCCAAACCCAAGGATGATAACCTAGCCTAACTCTGTAATGCAGCTCGTAGAACAGACATTCGATGGGGAAGTACTTGAGTGACAACTAACTGACAGTCACTGTGTGGAACAAACCCCACAGGATGGAGCAACGGATGCAGGTGAGGACTGTACTTCAATCTAGAGGCAACGTATGGGGCAGATCTATATTCTGGAGTGGACTATTTATTGATAGAGGGTGTGATAATGTTTCGGAACAGTTCTTCAGTTCTGGTTCATTTGTGCCGCGAAAGTAAAGCGTTAGGGCGGTGTCATTTCGCGATTGGATCATACGCCTTGTCATTATCATTGGGCCATGTCGTCATGCGTATATTTTTTTTTAATCGTCCTCCGCGTAGACGATACCTATCCGGTACCGTCTATGCTTACATTTCTCTCCAGACACGTGCCTGCATATTCAGTTTAAAGCAAATGGGATGTTGGCATATATACTGTTGTATATAATTTGAAGCGTCAATAGCCTAATGGTTTACGGTACGGTCTACCAAAGTCAGGGTCGCAGGTTTGAATATTCCGCCAGAATAGTCCTCCATAAGACTACGTGTTGTGAACGAACTCCTAGCACAAGCATTTAAGCTTAGTGGGTGTGGTTAACGCGAACGTAACTATATATATATATATATATATATGTATGTACATTTAATAATAATTGAAATAAACCAGATCGAACTAAGATTTGTATGCAATAATGATTATTTTTCCTCAGCAAAACTCAGGAGGCGTGGAGGCACTTACGTCAGCGTTGGTAGCGCGCGGGCACGAGCTCCAGGAGCTACAAGCCGAGCTGCTGCAGTGTAGGGCCCAGCAGGACGATACAGCGTTGCTGAGAGCACAGCTTCAACTGTACAAGTGAGCGCTTAGAGACTTCTACGCAAGTGCATAGAAGAATTACTTTTTAATTTTGTAAAACAATTTTTTTTTATATTAGATTTTGAAGTACTTCATTGCTTGCAGAAGCGATTTCGAGGCGGAGAGAGAAGCGCGTGAGAAAATGGCGAGTGAAAGAGACAACAATCTCGCTGACCTGCGCACCATACAGAAGCGTAACGTGGAACTAGCACAGCAGGTATGTTTGATACTCCCTATGTTTTGCTATTGAAGGTCATCAGTAAAGTTGAGTAACAGTTTTAAATTTTATTGCCAGCTTCGGGTATATAAGTCTGCGCAACGTGGACCTCTCCCAACGAGAGTCACTTAATCCGATCTTCGACTCATGCAGTGATACGACAAATGATAACTGCGGCCCATGACCATGTCTGTTCGCCCTCCCCCCCCCCTCCTCTCCTGTTGGGCCGACTCTGGTCGTGGTGTTATCTAACTATCTTACGTTCCCCACAGCTAGAAGAGGTCCGCAAGCTAAGCCCCGGCATATTCCGTACCGTCACCACCAAGAAACCTCCGACACCGTCCAGCCCCTCAACACCATCAGCTACCAACAGCAACGTCTCCAGTTCTCCTAGAGCCGCTGCTACGACCACCACTGGGAATATGGTGAGTGTTTTTATTTTGCAATTATTTAATATTTAATAACAAGATTCGCAGCTCTTGGAAGATCATATCTTCAGGTTGACAAATCGTTCCGAATTTTTTATTTAATTTATATATTTTTTATCAGAAAAATGATATCAATTATGAATATGTCGTAATTAGAAAATAATGATATCTTATCTTTAGGCGAATGTCAATGTGTAACATTATATATTATAAAAAAAAGACAGTAAAAGTATTTTTATGGTTTTTTTTGTTCCCGACGTTTCTAGTGCTTTTCCATGCTGGACACGGGGTCAGGTGCCTGACGTCCTTTTTTTTCTTAGTAATATACATATTATAATTATATAGTACGGTCGGATTATGAATATTAGAAAATATAGATATATTGTATTGAACATATTGCATGATCCATTCAAACATAATCCGAAGCTCGCGTCGAGGTTAGTTTACAGAGCAGGCCTGCGTTTAGCAGTGGACTAGTGATGTGTTGACAAAAGATGATGAAAAATATATAAAAGAAAGACAAATACAAAATATTATACATATTATAATTATATAGTACGGTCGGATTATGAATTATAGAAAATATAGATATATTGTATTGGTCATAAGACAAAGACAAAATATTATATATAATATAAGTACGGTCGGATGTTATGTAAAATGTGTAACGATAAACTCTTTATATATATAACGATAAAAAATGCTCGGTACCTTGAGTTTCGTTATGAAGAGTTTAGACTGTATATTGTATTGATCATATTGCGTGATCCACTGAAACATAATCCGAAACTCGCGTCGAGGTTCGTTTACAGTGCTCGCCTGCGTTTAGCAGTGGACTAGTGATGTGTTGACAAAAAAAATGAAAAAAAAAGCTAATTTAATTCATTACCAAATATCACTATTATTGCACAAGTAAAGTAAATTCAAATAAAGGTTCGCAAAAAGAAGAAATTGTCCACGGAGTCCGCTAAGCCACCACACGAAGGAACCCCGCCGCCACAGAGATTCGTCTGTCCAGTGTGCGACCAGTGCTTCAAGACACTCATATTCCTGCAGCAGCATGTTGACTCCTGTTTGTTGTGAAAGGTTTTTTTTAAAAAAAAATAAAACAGGATGCTAGCAATAACACTAACGTTGCTAACGTTCCCGGTCACCACTCCAGATGAACTGGTGCCCAGGAGATGGTTCACGACATTAGTGGATTCTCGTATTTCCTTATTATAGATAAGATTCCTTTGAACTTTAGATATCCAAGATCCTTCTTCCTACTTCTTTTATCTTTTATTCCTCTCTTATTTTGCTCTATTCCAAACATTGTCTATGATGTGAAATCATACCTTGCACAGTACCAGTGTATACCTCATGTAACTTTTAAACTTGTAAGTGATAACTACTTTGGCTAGAAATTGATTTAATTTTTTTTACTCCTTAGAAAAATTGACACGGCTTGCGATCGTCGTGAGTCGTATCGATATCGTACGAGTATATACATAATATTTATATATATATATATATATATATGACAATAAACTTTGTAATCATATAATTTTACGCACCGGCTTACCTTAATAGTGTTAACTTTAATCGTCCATTGCTAATTATGACGATGAATTAATCGATATACGAGTTGTCGAAAATAATTACTTTCACATCACTAATGCACCATAGATAACTTCGTTGTGATGAATTATTTAAAATGTTCTACAAGAAAGTTGCTAAACATGTATTTAATTCATTCATAGTTATTATTTGGACGAACATGGGTTGTTTTAAATTAATAATGTATGTAGTAATAATATTTGAATTACATATTTTTTTCAAATGACGGCGGTTCATTCAAATTTAATTTATATTGTATACGCTCGTTTAAGTAAATTTCTCAGTATTAAAAAATGTCAATATAGTGATAATTGAATTGACGATATTCAATGTAGAGTTTTTCAATTTTTTTTTAACGATTCATAATTTCAAAATATTATTTGCCGATATATTTGTAAAATTGTTACACAAATCAAGTGTATTATATGCCACATGAACGAAGGACCCCACAAAAGATAAACCATGTAAAAACAAAAACAAATGAATGATCACATATAGGTCTGCTATCTAAATATGTATATTGAATTGCGCTTTTTATTTATTTAAGATATTTTTTTATTTAATTAATTAAATATTTAATTGTTTGCAGACACTGCTATTGCATTTACATGTAATTTATAATATTATATATATATATATATATATATATATATTCATATTTAATAAAATAGTTGAAGATTTTAGCTTTAATATTTGTGAAAAATAATTGCATAAGGTGAGGTTATGTTATACATATCTTTTTTTGCATTGTGTTCTTTGGTTTTCAGTGTTATTTAAAATACTAAAAAAATACGACATTTAACAGTAGGCAGTACCTTATCCATATAAGAATCTGAGTTAAAACCTTTTATCAATAAATAAAACAATTTATAAAATATAATTACAAAATTAAAAATATAATGAAAAAAGTAATTATTCTGGCCGCAGTTGCAGAATATATTCTGAATTATAAATACATAAAAATAATAGGGAATATATTATGTTATTGTTTTAATTTGTAAATGAAAAAGAGATAAAAATATGGTGTTATAATATAACAATTATGTATGTTTAATATATATTTATATTATTATTTATACTTCTTTATTTATTTATCAATTTTAAATGTAAAGACGCAATTCCCCAAGACGAAAAATCGCAAGGTACTAGCCAATTCTTTTCAATTGGTATTCCAAACTAAGCCAGTTTGGTATAAAATAGGTAAATAAATATATGAGTCGCCGTAAAAAATAATAGATTTTTTTATACCCTAGATCTGGTTCTAGACTGCAATCCAACCATCCCGAGAAAGGATACAGTTTACCTAGTACCTTTAGTGCTAACCTAGTCGGACTTAAAAAAGTAATCCACGTTTTTCTTTGTCTGCTGTCGAACGAGCACACAGTTCACCTGAAGGTAATTGAGCCTTAGTATTACATCCTCAATCCGTCAGAAGTAACGTGACCGAGCCGAGGTCGGGTCCTCTCGGTCAGGCTCGAGTCAATGGCTCTCGCGCCCAGGGTAACGGTCAAAGCCGAGGCTCCCTCTCGGAAACCCTTCTGCTGGTTACCCATTGATAAGGGTTAAATAAAAAACAAAAATTCAAGGTCCTCTGAGGACTGAGATGACGAACTGAACGCCTGATTACCTGCAATTGGGTCCCCGGTTGTCCATTCATGTTGCAATGTGTCCAACGAATTGCTTCATGAATGAGTGATGAATGGCTACAATCAAAAACTTCAATCTATAAGACTACAATCTACAAGAATGAAATATATAAGACTCCAACTTAAGTACCAATGTCGTCTAACTTGTGGCAATTTTTTTTTACAATTAACGAGTAATTTTCATCAGCATGTGCATATTTTTAATTTTCAATGACTCTCCAAATACTAAAAAGTTTCTTATATCATTAAAATAATATTGTGTTGTTCCAAAAGATATTCTGTGTAACCACAACTAAGTTCAAAGTCGTGTGGCAATAATATTGAAAAGGTTTAGAACATAGTATTTAAATCTATACTACCACTTAATAAATGCATGAATACTAAAAATTATGTAACACAGGTAAAGCTGTGGACCGCAAACTGTTTCAAATCTTTTGTAAACTTGTGTCAATTATGCTAGTGTGTACATACCTTTATGATTGCAGTGTTGTCATACTAACCTTTATTTATATCTGGTTTTTTTGTTCTTACTATATATTTCGTGTTCTAGGTATACACCTGTCCAAAGTGCATGAGGTTTTCAAGTGATCAGTACAAAGTTATGGAGGACCATTTCGATTTTTGTCTGGACGACTTTTAAATTACTGTAAGTATAATTATGTTTATTTTTCGTATTATTCTAGGGTTATCAATAGTATTTAATTACATTTAGGGTTAACTATCGATTAATCGATAAAATACGATCTATTAATATTATCTTTAGGATCCTTATTATCGATATTATACATAATATGAGTGATTTGGGGCCTCTCTGAGTCTATCGATAGATTATTGAATTTCCGTCAACATTAAAGTCTACATAGAATAAATGAGTTTATAGTGGTAAACTCATTTATTCTACGATGGCACATTGAAAAGTTTAGAGTCTAAGGTTGACATTTAAATTCAAAAGAAAAAAATAATACTGGCACGTAATAGCCATTGTTTTTTAATTATAATCTGTTGTCTTTTGGTTTTGTTCTGTCAAAATTGCAAAATTTGTGATCGATTTAACAAACGAAGTTCGCGGTTTCCGTAGAAATGGATAAAATTGAGCACCGTTCCGTCATAAAATATTTAAAAAAAAAAGGGTTAACGCCAAAACAAATTTATGAAGATGTGTACGAGACTTTGGGGGAATCTGCTTCATCATAATATATACCATTGACAAAACATAGGTAGCGGATTTCAAACGTGACAGAGAAGCAGTGCAAGATGAATCTAGGAGTGGTAGGCCGCCGACGGCTACCACAGACGAAAATACCAATAAAATATTAGACCTGATTTTGAATGACAGGAGATTGACAATTGCAGTGATAGCAGAAGCAATAGGTATTTCCAATGACCGAGCACAGACCGAAATTTCCAACGATCTTGAATTTTCTAAGGTCTCTGTCAGATGGGTATCTAGACTGCATTCAGCCGAAAACAAACTCACCCGCCAAACAGTATCACAGGATTGTTTGGATCTGTTCCAAAGTGATCCTCAAGATTTTCTTAGCCGTTTCGTAACTATGGACGAAACTTGGGTTCACCACAATACACCAGAGTCCAAAGTACAATCCAAGCAATGGAAAAGAAAGAGCAGGGTCACCGCCCCTTAAAATAGCTGGGGCCGTTTTGTCAACCAAGAAGGTAATGACTTCAGTTTTTTGGGACTGTAGAGGGGTCATTATGGTTGACTATCTTGAAAAAGGTAAAACCATAAATGCGGACTATTATTGCACACTCTTACGTTTGCGTGAAGAAATAAAAATAAAAAGTGCTTGGTATGTTGTCTAAGAAAGTTTTGTTCCACCAAGATAACGCTCCTGTCCATACTGCGGCGAAATCAATCGCACAAATACACAATTGTAGCTTTGAATTGTTGCCGCATCCACCCTATTCGCCGGACTTGGCCCCGTCTGATTACCATCTCTTCCCCAATTTAAAAAAACACATGGCAGTACGAAAATTTTCGACGAATATCGAGGTACAAGAAGCTGTGACTGAATATTTTGATGAAATTGAAGATTCTTTTTTTTTAGAAGGAATACTAAAGGAACGAAATAATGTATATCATTTAGAAAAAAATCGTTTTTTTTAAGGTTGGGCTCAAAACTTTTCAATGTGAAAACTTTTTTTTTTTTTTTTTGGTTTTAAATATTGACTTGTCTGGCTTATAGACACACTGACTGACTGACTTATGTACACTCTCGGGATACAGGGTTTAAGTATGAAATATACCAATTGGCTTGTAATGCTAGGATTTTTTTATGTATTAAGTGTATTCCGGAAATTTTATTACTGATGACGAGGCATTCCATCTCAGTCCTCAAGGGTGACAATGCGTCGCATTATGATTCCTTGTCAAGGGTTAATATAGATGTCATGGGACGCAGGAATCACGTGTGTGAGGGCGTGGTCCCACCCCGGTCGAGCTGACCCATTCATTCTGCAGCTACAATCAAACTGTCAGTTCTACCACTGCTCCACGAGTTCCAATGTATCCCATTACGGTTCCTAACTGAAGACACATTCGTATGTGTCGCAGGAATAATTTACCATCAGGTTAACTGTATGCTGGTTTGTCAGCTTCAAGGAATAATAAAGATTAGTACATAGTACTTTTTCTATACAATGAGTAATTACTTTTGTGCGATACAAATTGGCTTTCGTTTCCGGGTATTTTGGATGTCTCTGATCTTGTCTATGACACTGCATTGATAATTTCCACCGCACTTATACATGATCTACCTTAGACTGGAGGAGTAGTGGGTGCTTCTATATCTGCACTGCAATGCTCATTATAATAAATTCTTCCAAGTTGACTTCATCTGGTGATACCCACGACGTAATCGGCATAGACAACGATAATACTCCTTTATATTCACGTCATCATTTTCTTTTTCAGATCACTTGACAAAGGTGGTTTTGTCGTCCTATAAAAGACAAGTTTCTAATTAACTCAAGACAATATACAATCACTTCTGTTCGTTTAACTCTGAATGTTGTTATGATATTTTTGTATCACTAATTGGGATTTTTAAGAAATATTGACTTTTCGTTTTCATAAAAATGATACAGTGTTAGCCAATAAAAACAGGTTAAATATGACTTATTCAAATATTTAGAAATTACTAAATACTATTCTATAACGTCACTAAATAAAGTAAAATTTGTATATATATATATTTTTTAAATCTTTTGACATTTCTTTTCAATTTGTTTGCGATTTTTTTTTGTAGCTATAAAAATATAAATTTAATGTTTCCTGTCCGTCCTTCAACAAATCTCTACTCTATTTTTTTACGTACAAAAGGAAAAAAATATAAAAAATTAAGAAAAAATTATATAACAGTCTATGCTTTAATTGTTTTTACACGCAATTCTGACAGCTACCTAGAAATCAAATATCTTTAAACCTGCAATACAATACAAATTGCAAACATACCTAACGAAGAATTCATAGTTTAAAAATATTAAACAGTGCTCATAGAAAGTGTGCACCTCTCATTATAAACTTGGATAAAAATATAATAACGTCGAATTGTGTATACGACTCATGGATCACTAATCCTTAGGGATGAGCCACTGGACTTCAGAAATGAAATACTGGACTCATGAACTTCAACTCTTGACGGCACTATAACAGTAACGGCCAGAAACTATATTTCGCCAGTGTTGTTATTGGAAAAATATAATTTCTAAAACAAAATCTTTTCTTTTAAATATCATGCTATTACATTCGGTGTCGCGATTAAAGCGGCAATATTCTGTATTTCGAAAAATTCGTATCACCTTACATTGATAATTTTATTAAATTAATTTACCGCATGGTACACAACAAATCACGTTATCGAGTTGAAACAGCACATCTATGCATCTCGCTTTCACTTAGTGGAATAACATGAATATAAGTACGAAAATTGTCTTGTGTTCTCTTGTGCTGCTTTACTGTGTCTTCGACTTACCCAAACAGACAGCAGTATCATTGGACATAAAATGGCAGAATACCGTGGTTTCATAATATCTTAGCGCTGTTATATGTGAGTGATGAGACAATTGATCTTAAACCTCATTGGTGACAACGCATCTGCGTTATGATTTATTGTCGAGGATTATTATCGATGTCATGGTGAATAAATCGCTAGTTTCTCATTATGCAAAGGTTATTAAAAAGAAGTTGGTCCCTCTAGGTTTAGTGCTCTATGGTATGACCAAAGATGATTTACCAAAAACAAATAAAATATCCTTGATAATCCGTCAAAGCCATACATTTGTACTTAATGTGTACAACTGTACTTTTATATGTTGTAACTTTATATGTTTATAAGACTTCTTAGACGGTATGTAAAACACTGTCGTAAGAGATAAAACATATATTTTACATTAGGAAAGAATGACGTATTCGGACGGAAAAATGAAGAATCCTGTAATCAAGTTTTGTGTCCTCTCCCAATGCCGTTTAGAAGTGTAAATATTATTATAATCAATTTGTAACCGATACACAGATATCACCTTTAAACATAACTGCATCTTTATAATTTTTTTTAATAAAAAAATAGCAACACCTTACTGAGTGCTCTCCGGATGTTTTGCTTCGAGTGTGAGTTGGCGGGAAACTGACAGCTGTCATGTCTTCGCTGTTTGAAATCCTATGCCCCGTGACCCGCTAACTTTTGTCATAGAAACAAATTTTGTTGCTAAGATCGCAAACCATCTTTGAGGTATGTATAAATGTGATATGCGGTGTTACCACATCTATCTATTTCATTCAGAGATTCTAAGAAAATATTTTGTGAATTGTAAAAAGAGTTCCTGTAATTTTTTCATAAGTATTTAGTTTTTTTTGCAGACTACGTGTTTTCTTTTTAAAAAGTTATGTTACTTATAAAATTTTGTTTATAAACTTCTAGTGCCATGCCATTATACGTAACAAAGGTTTCTTTTATAAAAAAAATATATAAATATAAACAAACCTTCATGATAAAAGATAGTTCATGCAATTTATGTAATGTGATAAAACTATTGTTTTTTATTAGGCAGTTATTTAATATCTTTCATTTGAGATTTATCAATTATTTATGCATAATGATTTGTATACGAATAACTGAGTGATTGTAAAAGACTGGTTCGGTTATTTTTTCTTCGTATTTAGCCCGTGGAATATGAATTGTGATTAATTTTGGGTCATCTTTGTATTTTTTAATTTTGGTTCATCTTATACAACATTCATGAAATATCATAGCGTATGAAATGTTATTATTGCGTTTGATGCAAATTAAACTCATGTTAATACGACTCGAGTATGATTCAGTATGTTACTACGCACACAAATGTTTCTATTAATGTAACATATTATAGAATTATTAAAAATCAATGTTCCATAAAAATTGCTTTTTATTTGAAGTGTAGTCGATACCTGTTTCGGTGTTGACAGATTTCATTATTTTTTTTTCTTGAATTGTGGCAATTGTAGTTTCGATATTTCTGCCAGTGTGTAGTCAGGAAGAGAAACATGTTTTATATTGAATGATCGGTAATAAAAGTAATTGGCGGAATGTTCGAGGAATACACGAAGTTAAAGACTTAAAAATTAGTCGAAATATATCACAGTATAAACACATTAGACAACGTTTAAGACAATCAAGTTATTCTTAAACAAAACAGTTAAATTTGAAAACGAATATTAGTTAACGGATCAATTTTAATGGTTTAAAGTAAACGCCCTATTCCCCTTGATATCAGGAAATTCTTTTGATAATCGAAACTGTGCGCTTCTCTTTTTTTTTGCGAAATTTTCTGCCACGCCTAACAACTCTGTATTAGCTGTCACCAGCGGTATCCCCGAACCGATACGACTAAGAGACCTTCAAGAAAAGCCTTTACCTTAAAGGTTGGAGGCGCATCTGCGACTTCTCTGGATGTTGCGGATGTTGATGGGCAGCAATGATCACTTACCATCTGTTGCTCGTTAGCCACTTATATTCTAGAAGAAAAATGAAATATAATATGTATATTAGATCCTATTAACCAGGACCTACAACGAAGTCTTTGGTTCGAAGCCACCATTCGCCTGGCGCCATGAATCATCTCATACCAGAAGCATTATATATTTAGTTGAAGTGGTTTAATGCAATGTTAGTAGTAGTATCCTTATTTCAAAAAAAAAGAAAATCCATTGAGTCAAGCTGATCGGATATTCTCTGGTCGTCAATAATCCAAGCCGCTCATCGATGAATTTTTCTAATGGAAGGAGCTGGTACTGGGGTCTCCCAGCTGGTTATACCCATACCAATGCGTTGTTATCTTTGGTTCCAGTAATAAAAACTACAAGAAATACGTACCTACCTAAGAAAAGCCTCGTAACCACGAGCTCTGAATAATATGGTCAAAATATACTTCATTTATAGACTTAGTATTTCTATTTATTTCCGTTGACGACCCATTCCATTTTAGTCCTCATTATGTGATAATGCATCTTCGTTATGATACCATACCAGTAGCAGGATACCAGTATAAAATAGCGACAACCACAGACATTAAGATTTGTTTTATATGTTGTATAGATTGAACATCAACTTATATAGGTATATATATATATATATATATATATATCTCAACAACTTGAAAACTATATATATTATACCTTATGTATATATATATACATATTTATATATATATGTTCCTGCAAAATGAGACACTTCGAACGGAGAAGGAGCGCATAATGGCAACATAATTTTACTTTTTTTCGAATGGTAAGTATTCTGCTATCCTTATCTAAGTTCGTAGATACCAGAGTGAAATTGTAGCATAATGGCTCTAATTAGATAAAGCTGTAGAGTTCTTTAGACTAACAGCAATACTCGTACACAAAAAAAAAGTAGCATAATGGCGTTGCTATATTTGATACGTAGAGTGTAGTCGGGATTCGGGGAACCAATTACACGTAAATAGGCATTCGATTCGAGTTCTCATGGTTGACAACGCATGTTTTTAATCTTTGTTGGGTAATGTATTTTATAAAAAAGAATTTCACCGTCATTGTCTCTATTGTAATCTATTATAAAACTATATACAAGTAAAAGACTCGGCTGTATTTATTTCTGTAGTAATACTATTTTCCAGCTTGAAGTTTGAGAAATTGTATAATCCTATATATTTCAAAATCTAGCAAGTGTATTTCTAAGCGCACATTTAAAAGGTAAACTTCTTCAATAAAAAGTATTGAACACTACTTTTATTGATCTTATGTAGATTAAAAACAAAACGTGCCGATTTCTTGTTTTGTTTTTGCTAAGTAACTCCTGTTGCAATCAAATAGTTATGACTTAACTAATTGGTAGCATTTTTATTTTTCTCATATTTATTTATTTATTTAAGCTTCATATACAGTATGTATAAAGGTGAACTTAATGCGCTAGGCATTCCCTACCAGTCAACCTTAAGGAAATGAAAAGATGAAACGCTTAAAAACTTTGTCGCGATTAAAATATAATTATATGATATAAATAAACAACATATGCGTAATTATAAAATACACATATAACTACATATATATAAAAAATATAAACATACTTATATACAATACATAAAATACATAATATTGAGATCATCCCGCCAATCTGTAGAGAAATAGCTTCGCGAACTTTCACCTTTAGCGCGTAACGATTTGTAGCCGCCCTGACTTCGGGAGGGAGACCATTCCATTTTTTTTGTTACCAGGTGACAACAATTGCTCGTAATTTATTATAGTGCGGTAAGTTTATATGTATTGCTGAGAGGTTTTACAACATGATCCAAGAGTGTACTTTGGCTGAACTTTTTCTCAAAAATGTAGTTTTGTGACTATTTGATAAGACACGCCCCACCAAACCATCATTGACCCAGGATGATGACCAAGTTGTACCTTTCCGACTTGAGCAGCTTCTTTAGATCTGTGAGCGTACACTTTATCATTTTGCTTAGTGTTCTTCAATCGTGAAAATTTTTTCATCGGTAAAGAGCATCTGTGCCTTTCACCTGCGTATCGCGACAGAAGGCGTTTTGATCGATCCACTCTCTTTAATTAAAAACTCGACGATAAGCACCGAGCTTCAGCTCTTGTTTAAAATACGCGACAGAGTCCTAGATTTTTTGCTTCGTAATGGGGTTTCGACGAATTCTGGCTTTAACAGCATCAACAGTCTTTGTAGTTCAAACAGCACGCAGCGCCCCGATCTTTTCTGATCTTCGACAGAGGAAATGCTGTTGTATCTGTTGATAGTACGATATACGAACATACGGCTGATACCAAGCTTCTCTTGTCTGGAATATGACCAACGGCTCCATACCCACTTTGCGCAAGGCGATCACTGCAATCCTATTTTTTTTACCACATTCCATATTGTTGAAAAGTTTTTATGTAACAGTATTTATGGCTAGTTATTCGAGGATATATATATATATATATTTGGTATGTGTATTATATATTTTATATATGTTTTATATATTTAATATCAATATATGTATACTCTTTACTTATACTAGTTTTATTTAGTCTTTTCTTTCTATTAATTGGTTATTTGCTACACATATCACAATATCTCACCACACCTTGGGTTGACTGGTAGAGAATGCCTTTGGCATTAAGTCCGCCCTTAGTGAACCTTTAACTTTGTTAAGGTTAATGATTCAAGATGCATATGCGTAGACATCTTTGTCATCAGGTGATCTCAGGATTGAATGCCTAACTATATACAATCGGGTCTTTGAAAGCTCTTACAGCGGCCCATGCGCGATTTACTCGTGTTATAGGCCGCTTCTAAAAATCGACATGTCCTCTCTTTAGATAACGATCCGTTTTTTTTTTTTTTTTCGGGCTGATGGCCGCTGTTATTCCCAGGGCTTTTACAGTTTCACCGGGTTGAGAGGTGACCGAGCGCTTATGGCTCTCAGTCGAGACCTCTATATATGGGTAACCAGCGCAAGGGCTCCCGAGAGGGAGCCTCGGCTTGGACCGTTACCCTGTTTCGCGAGAGCGTCTGACTCGAGGGTGCCCGAGAGGGCCGAACCTCGGCTCGGTCAGTTGCTTCTGACAAAGGATTATCTTAATTAATATCACTATAATTATTAACTACCTGTACCACCACTTCAGAATGCGTGGGCGCTGGAGAAGAAGTGGCGCAAGAAACTCCAGCAACGCTTCTATCTGTATGGACTGGAGAGAACCGGCCAGGGACATGGCGGTATCGCGAATAACTTTGTTTGCGACGCCGTCGCCGTCGGCGGGGGCGATATGAGGGTGCAATGTATGTGTGTTGTGTTTTATGAAGGGCTTGGGCCCTGGTGGTTGCGTCGTCAGGGTCGTCGAGGGCGTGCCTCGGTCTCCTACGGACGCGGGTAAATCTGTGATTCGCGATGGGATTGTAAGTGGCGGCACTTACAATCAAAGGGTTTCGGTGTGTGACGGCAGAGTCGAAATATCGGCGAAGCCTGCTTCAGGTACTGAGCTATGGTCGGTAGCTCAAGATCTATGTGTAGATTTTCGTTACGCAAGAACCACGGCGCACCGGTGGCCTTGCGCATGAAACGATTTTGTATTACCTGAAGTCGGTGAATGTGACGCGGGGAGGCATGCGCAAAGACGGGGCTTGCGTATGTCATTATGGGTCGAATGCACGCTTTGTAAAGTGTAATTTTATTACGCAGGGACATTTTGCTATTTTTATTAAGTAACGGGTGCAAAAGACCTAGGACGAATGCTGCTCGATTCCGTACGCGGTTGATATGCGGACCGAAGGTGAGTCTTTCATCTAATGTGACGCCTAAGTATTTGACTGTCTTTTCCCAGGGGATTGGACGATCAAATAACTCTATAGTTTGGAGATGCGGCGTTTTGTTGCGCCGCTTGCCAAACGATCCGTTTGGTAGTTCGTAGTTTCGAGGTTTCGTACCTCCTTATGAGGGGCCCTCGGTTGTCGTCAACGTTCTTCGTCCAAAGGAGTCGGAGTGCAGCGGTGGTGCAGCAGCAGTCCCCGCGCCAGATTCGTAGCATCGTCGTTGTTTCCCTATTCAGCGCTCGCGAGTCTAATTAGATAAAGCTGTAAAGGTCTCTGGACCAACAGCAATACTCACATCATTCATTATCGTCGCTCAGTAATATAATATATAAGCCGTTACTACAGATTACCACGAACGTTTAAGTAATATCTTGCCTGCAACGACTTCCCGCACACTGAATTTACTTGAATTTTTGGATGAACTTGGGTCTTCATGGAGGAGTGTCAGATAAGCTATCAGGGCTCATCGTGTTCAGAAAGGAGGGATTTAAGTGGTGATGGGTGGGGGAGCATAATAATAAACGTTAATCTTTTTCAAAATGTTATATATTTCATGGAACCCGTAGCGTTTCTCAGCTGTTTCATATAAAATTTATACAAATAGAATAATATTTCGCTAATTCAATTTTTTTTGTTTTTTTTCTTTACACAATATTTTCACAGGTCCTATAAATTGCATTATTTTTTTTAAAATATTCGTTTAATTCGTTATAATTAGTTTTCTTGGGTCAATTATTGGCACCATTTTTTATTACATCGCAGATGTGTGAGTGAGCTCGTCTTAATTTGTGATGAATTATTGTTATACTGTGAAGTATTTCTTATATGTTGTACAATTAGTGAGTGTTAAGAAACGCTAAAAGAAATCTATAAATAGCTGAGATTCAAACACAGAGAAGAATTGATGGAACTAACACATAGCAAAGTAAGTATAAACCGCAACTTACAGAATACATCAGAAATACGCGAGTGATCCAAGATAAATTCATATTTTTCACAAAACCACTGGTAATTGTACTACGGTTGCGAGCAATACCGATTCCTTGTTGTTGTTTTTTTTTTCTCAAAATAAATAAAACGTTAAAAGTAACAAATAATAAATAGTTCGAAAGTATACAAAAAAAATATATCTTTATAAATACTTAAAAACTAATTAAATTATATAATATATCGCTTAAAACTGAACTTCGCAGACGACCAAAAACCGATCGAAGCGAAGGAAACACGACCACAGACAAATTTTATATTTTCTTCAGTTAATGAATGAATGTAAGAAATCGCAAAAGGTTCGTATTGGAATAAATGTGTTATAAGATGTACGTATATCCTTCGCTTCGTTTTTAATGACACGGAGCCTACCAATATGGTTGAAATAAATCTAAGCATATGTGATGCATTAAATACAAAATGTGCAATTAAAATTAAACATTATTAAAATAAAAATACTAATAGACGTAATACGTACGTCGCATATCCAATTCAACAAGGTCACTACGTTTTCTTATTTTTAAAACGTTTGAGAATGATTTTTAATAGTTGTTCAATTGTATAATTAGTTGTAACCAGTTTGTCTTTTTGCTATTCTGTTAGTTAGCATGTGTAACCCTATATTTTTCTTAAAAAACTTTAAATTAAACTTTAATTTTTTTTTAAATAAGTATGGATATAAATTATATTTTTAGGTATCAAATATTGTGTATGTGTAATAAAGATTTTTTACTAATTGAACTTTCCATATTTTAAAAAAAAATGGCAACAATCTGGCAACAGCTGAATAATTGATGAATAAAAAATGTTAATCTTTTTATTTTATTTCCCACATCCTATATGATGATAATTAAGTTAACCCAATTGTTTGTCTGACATGAGATCATTGTTGAATTATACATGCGCACAACCGTACACCTTGCACAAAAGAATTATATACATAACTACAGACGCTTAATTATAATATAATACATAATTTAATACCATCAATAATAAAAGACACTGTTAGTTAAGGAAATTGAAATTTAAAAATAAAAAGCGTAAGTAATTTTCTAAATACTGTTCTTGGAATGCGTCGCAATGTTTAATAAAATGACATATTCAGTCGGAGAATATTTTTTTTATAGAGACAGATAAAATAAGATGACCAGCATCAAAACCAGATAAACATCTGCCTCGGATTTCTGAAAACTTCCAGGTTTAGGTGTACTAAATAATAAAACAAATGTTTAATGTACTTTACACATCTGTTGCTCGCAAGAAGCCTACAACACCTACTAAAACAAAAATTTGCATTTTTTAAACTATTAAATACACAAAATGTCCTTAACTTTGTATACACATTATCTAATACAAATTATGATAACATTACAATTAGTTGCAAACATAAAAATTTTATGTCGCGATAAAGACTAGAATACGTTGAGGATAGAAAGCAGACGTCACGTGTGGAGGAACTTGACTGTCGTTTCTGCTTTTTGTTGGCAAAGCGGTGGAGTTATGTTGACCGTTACGATGGCCGTAGTTCTACTATACTGTGGTGGCGCGTTCACTCGGTTGGGTAATACAAAATGGCGTCAAGTGTCAAGAAATGGCGCGAAATGTTGGGCTAACTGTATGCATATCAGCGTTTCCCGAGGTAGTCTACCATTTGTTCTATTTTGTCCTTCTCGTCGGTGAGTAACAGAGCCTCCACACAACCCATGAAGTATTTCGATTGAAAACATTCCTGCCTGAAAACATGAAATATATAAATTATTTTTTAACGTCGTTAATGTTTTACCCTACACCATAGGTAGATGACAGTAGATATAGAGAAGAAACATGCTTGTTAAGAATATAAAAGAAGTAATTGCAGTTTAGTTATTGACAGTAGCAAGTTAACATTCCTTGACGATAATCATTTTTAAAGAAACAATATTTACATAGTCAGAATAAGTACAGGTAGCATCGTTAAATAATCATTTTCTTAACAAAAGAACAGGAAATTACACTATATAACTTATCGTAAGCGATGTAAAATTGTTTTGTTTAACTTAAAAAAAAGTGATTACAAGTCTCACTGGATATTTCTGTGGATAACCGACACTTTCATTTTCCTGGAATCATACGAACATTAAATATAGTTTCCCTCTACTGGTATAAAATACCTGTAACTCTTGATAACTGAAAGTCTGTTTGCCAATTACATTCTATCTGACAAAGTCAACATTTTAATTTAAAATTATATATATCAATTCGTCTTTTTTTTCAAAAGTTGACACATCAAAAAGTCGACGCTACGTCTCGCCTGAAATGCAGATATTTGTAAGATTTTTCCTTTTTGTAAAACAGGAACTGTGTATATATCAAAAAGGATTCTACGCTGACGCTGTTCAAATAAGAGCATTTTCACAGTAGAACCTAGATACAGGACACCATGAATAATATGAATAATATGAATTACTATTCTATATAGATAACGATCTAAGAATTTTCAATCCGGTTCCAAGTTCATCATTGCAGTTGATTGATTGACGTCCTGGTCAATTTGACCATAGGGATATTTTCTGGTTGATATCATCTGCTCAGGATTTTTTAAAGTGTCGCAAGCATTCGCTCAAACACGGTTGCAATCACTAGGAGCCCTTTTCTTAGATAAATATTATTCCACGGATTTCTACCCGCAGTACAGTAATTTGAGTTTGATTTCCATTAAGCCCACGGTCTGTGACTCAGAATCCACGTATATAACCCGGCAAAGGAATGGTGAAAGCCCTTAAAAATCAACGGCTACTCTATACATTAATTTGCGATATAATTATAAGCAGTGTATAAAATTTTCTAACTTTACTCTCTCTTTTAACCAACTTACCCGACCCTCTATTTATTATGTCGTAAGTGTGCCAAATACCTATGCAAGAATATACTACGTTAGTTAACCATGCAATTAGAGTTATTAACAATCGTACAAGCCTGTAGTGCGATTAGGTTTTAGAACGAAGAAGATAGGCACGTGCGTGCTATATTCCTATATTGAAAAGGAAAACTTAAATAAAATATACAAGCACCCAAAAGCCTATTTGTTCCCAAAAAGACTGCAAAGCTTGGTTGCGTTAAAACAGGCGATTGGAAAGGCGTAGAATGCAATAGCAATTATCACCTACAAGTTCCCATATGTGTAGTTACAAGATTTCACGAGCAAACCCGATTCTATGATACGGAACTAGGATATTTCTACATTTAATTCTATATATAAAAATAAGCGTTATTCATTATTTAAAATTATACTAGGTATGTAGCTTTTCACTTTTTTATTTTTAATTAATTAACGGAACAACCTTATTGGCGTTTTACCAATAATAGTGTCCGAGGTTAACGTGTTTTTAGTGTCAATTGATTTTTTTTCTTAATAATATATTTTTATTATATCTTTTATTAAAACTGCAATTTCCCAACGAATGAATGTACAAAATGGTGTATTATTAATATTTTCTTTTCTTTTTATTATTACATTCAATGCTTTATGCCATAAGTCCGGTCTTATGTAACAATTTAAAAAAAATCGTTATTGATGTTAATATTATCAGAAATATTGACAATAAGTAATTTAGATTAAAATCTAAATTTAGCAAATAATTAAATACATGTTTGAGATTTTATAATAATAGGAACTTTCGTAAATTAATATTGCGCTTCAACCGAGAAAGGATAGAAAGGAAGGTTGTCAAAAAAACTCCATGGTACCTAAATCCCTGGATCGGCCCCGTGTAACTGTTTAATATACGTCTTGAAGAGTTCGAGTTGGTCGGTTTCCTGCAGTACTTCTACGCAGCCCTTGAAGTAATCTGTCGTGAAACAGTCTTTCCTGTGCCCCAACAACGAAACACACAATTTAACATATGTTGACAATTTATAATAAATCGTAACTTCCCGCTGAATACACTGAAAAATTTAATAATTAAAAAATAAGAGTAAAGTAACAATATTAAAGGTTATTTATTACCAGCGCTGACCATAGACTTACTCTTATTTTTTTTAGGTGATAATGAAATTAATCTTTATATCTCCAGATTTTTTTATTATCGATTTTAGCGCTGCCATAGGGAGATTTGGGCTGCGAGCATACATTGAAAATCTTGGTAGATCGTACAAAGAGTATCGATATATGTGAACCTATCATAAATTGCACATCACATAATAATATACCTGCAGAGATTGTACAGAGATGGCTCTCTGAAGAGATTGTAGCAGTCATCACAAATGCGGTCGAGACGAGCGAAGATTGAGGCGTCGTAAATGCCTTTGCACTGAAGCTTGAAGAAGGAGCGGCGAGCCACGTGGTGAGGTGGGGACGGCGATGCCGCCGCCACGCCCAGCACCAGCGCCAACACTGCCGCTAACGCCACACGCACTGAACTTAGATGCATCTGGAACAATATTAAGAACTCTTCAACACTTCTTCAATTCATGGTTCTTCAATGGTGGTCCATCAACTCATAGAATAACAGCGTAAATGAGCACGAGCTGTCTGTTTCGGATGATGAGTGATATAAACTGAAAAATATTATAACAATAATGACATGCCACTTCCATCGTGGATGTATGTGTCTCACGACCGCTGTGATTTGTCCACGTTAAGTGAACTGTGCATAATATTATAGTCTCGTAATCATTGACGCAAATGCTGATAATTAGATACGTGTCAAGTTGAGATAGAATCTTTTTATTGCAAGAATACTTTAATAAGTAATAGTAAGGCTATTGCAACACTAGTTTATTTGATTTCAGGGTTAAGACGTTGTATCGTTGCTCATCTTGGAGCTACATATTGGAACTGATCATCACGTTTTTCTCCAGTTAGGACAATTTTCTGTAATGAAAACCCTGATTATGTCGAAATGTGACCTCGTACATACAAGGCTTAACACCGACTAACGTATTTTAGGAAACGTAAAAGAAAGTTAAAATTAGAATTATATATTTGGTTTTGAATTTACATTTTTAGTATCTAAATTTGTTAATGTTATACAAGAAGAGGAACATTCATTTCGTATGTGTTAATAGTGTCAGATAAAATTGTATCGAGATGTAACTCATTCGCGTCGTAAAACTGCGCTTCATTAACACAAAAGTACAGTTAAATTGAGTGATATCAATTACAGACAGTTTTTATGAACACCGTAGTGTGGTTAAAAGTAAAACATGCTCTCGACTGGTTCTCGCTGTGATAAATTTCATGAACAGTTAGTTAACTTATTATATTATAACAGATGAAAATAAAGTCTGAATAGTGAAAGTTTGGATAAAAGACTGCCTTTGTCTCTGCCGATGGTTAAATAAACGACCGTTTTGTCGCGTTTGACGTTAGGTATCACAGACAACTAATCTCAGGTTTTGACGTAAACCGCCACAGATTTTCACAAAATGGATTTGATAGATTATAAGCCGGGAATGGATGAAACGAGTAAATTGATATAGAATCGATGTGAACGTGTTCGGTGTCGCAAGCCGACGGTGCGTAATCGCCAGCCGGTGCGGCGCGGGAAGCGGCCGTAATTATTGGCATGTTGTAGTACACTTATAAATCATTCGAGCGCTGCCATTACCTAGAGTAGACCACACGCTGTCTGCCACTTAACGCTGTCTACCCTTTTTAATATGTAGAGCTTTTGACAAGTGGTCCCAACTACAGACTAAATAATTAACTATTTAATTCTACACGACATACTCACCCTGTTTGCTGATATGAAAACGTTCGTAAATTATGCATAGATAGATTTATTGTTAATGTTCAAATGCATTAATGATTACTTTCGTAGGAATATTCTTTAAAATATTGAGATTTATTTCCTAACTCGATGAGAATCATCAAAGTAATTTGCTTACAAGATATTTCTCAATCAAATACTAATAACAGAGTAAGGCAAGAGGCAAATGGTAATACGAGTAAATTTACATATTTCACGTGTTTTTTAACGAAGGGGCGGGGTTGCCCGGCTAGATTAACTCACTGGTGTGCTGTGAAGTAAGTGGGCAGTCATAGACAACTTAAGTAATAGACGTAAAATTAAGAATATATATAAATTTACTATTCAACAAATAATCAAATCTTCTTAAGTAGTAAATACGGACACAATAAGAAATTATTACTTTATATAACGACAAACAAAAATCATCGTGCACCTCGTGAAATGAAAGCACCGAGTTTGGAAATCATTTAACTATTAACATCTGAATCAATTGTCTAATTTAAATAGAACAAATATGCTTAAATGGCGATATAAAATGGAAAATATATTTAACGGTGCGAAATGCTATGGTATCTAAACATTTAAAATTAAAAAAAAATATCTGTGCATTGCCAAGTACACTAATATTAGTTTATCGTAAATAATTTTATACTGCAATAGTGTGGCAGTTCCTTAAAGCTATAATGCAGTTAACCTCCTTCTCTGTACTTGTTAAGTGCTCTGAGACGACGATTAAGTAAAACAGACAGCCGTGGAGAGTAAACTGCGGCTTGAGCAAAGCTCGGACCACCGTCGCTCTCCAGTTTGAGGTTATAAGAGTTAAAAGGTAAACTATAATAAAACATTATTATATTATTCAAAGAAGTTGATTAATTGTTTGTTTATATATATTAGATTGAAAATATTATGGATCCTCTAACCTACCTATCAGGATCAAGGTAGGCTATTTTATTACAATTATAGCCTTATTAGATTTTGATTACTATTGATAATATTCAAAAGATTGGAGTCGGACCAAAATGTTGAAGCACAAATTATGCTACGATAGGATTCGTAAAAATATACAAATTCATAAATAAATGGCATGTCTAAAAGTGTATATTGCAAAACGCTATGAAAGGTTCTAAAATATGAAATAATTAGGTAATTAAGGGATTCGTCGTGTGTGGGAGTGATAACAGATACGCCGAAAACACGACCGGTTCTGTGGAGATCCGCGTCGACTTAATAAAAACCACATCCAAGGAGAATAGCAGTGGTGTTGGCCTCCTTAGTTATTCCGACGGAAACGTGATATTACGAGATATTGTGTTTAGTTCGATGGTTGGATAGCAAATGACTGTGTGACAGTTTTCTACAAACAATATGAGGGATAACCATAGACAATAGAAATGACACCCGTGAAACCTACTGCGCTCGAAGTAATATCTAGTGACATTTGTCTATGTAAAAATAAGAACTCTACTTTCCTACTTCAAAAATCACATTAATTGATATTTTTGAAATATGTAATTTCACTTAAAAGCGTTTCGTGATGAAAACTCAATAGCCAAGGTAAGTAATTGGGCACTTGACATACTGCAAGGGTAACAGGTAATACTTTTGTCAGATCCATAATTTTTTGTTATTAAGAAATCTACGTTCTCTCAATTAAGGGAGTTTCCGCGTAATATTTTGGGTTTTAACAAAATTTGTACTGGTGATAAAACTCATAGATATTAGAAGAATGTATGTGACTTTGCTTAAAGGTATTAATAGTTCAACATAGGAATGAGCATTATTGCAAGTCTGTAGCAGCTCTCGAAATTAAAAAAGATCCATGTTTTTTTTTAAAAAAAAGAATTATAATTGTACGGGTCCCTCGCAACCGTCCGGAGGCGCGTCCAACCAGTTTTTCAAGCTAGGTCGTAAAGAGCGGCTTCGGGCCGTCCGGGCTTCGGTAACGAGACGTGTGACGGCGCCCTAGGGCTCTGCTGATTCATGCCGGCTTTGTAATAAAGTTATTATGTGGACGATCTTGTTTCGCATGGGAACCGAAGTGCATAATGAGCACATTTGCGGTAGAGCTGTTGTTGGCTTCGGTATTTATAGAAAGAGGATTGTTGCTAAATGTTTTGTTCGTTTAATTATGTTGCGAATTGTTACTTAGTTGTTTTAACAACATAAACCAGAAAAAACAACATTTCTTTTAATGTTTTCGTTATTCGAATAAAACAATGAAGCAACCTTATCCATCTTATACCAATCCTCGTTGGGTTATCAAGATGCACAGTTACCCCAGAGGACATTAATGGAACGCCTTAAAGATCGGCAAAGCTTCAACGACACCTCTGGTGTTGCGATTGTTCATGAGCGGCGGTGGTCACTGACCATCAGTGGGCTGTATACTCGTTTGCCACCTTTACTTTAAAAAAAAAAGCCTCACCAGTTACTGATAACTTACTTATGTTATTTTGCTGGTTCAGTTTCATATTCTGTAACGATGTGTGAATGTCTTTCCTCGATTCGTTCATTTTATTACAATACGCAATTTCTAAAAGAGACATTATGTTTAATCTATTATATTACATTTGTATACATACATAAATTATATATACAACGAAAAATATTACGTTATTGAGCTCAACCACAAGTAAATTAGATTTATTTGTTTTTTTTTAATTTATTAAGGGTGAAAGTGAGTGCACACTTCACCTTAATTGAATCTTGTGGCACATAAAATCTACAATCATCCTCGATTAGGAATCATAATGCACTAAGTCTGAACGTCTCGCTTCTATTTAACGCTAGTGTTCCGTGAGGGCGTCGCCCCTGTTCGTGCCGACCCATTCATACCTCCAATATACCATTCGAATAGAATCAATTTAATAAAGATTTCAGGAATTTATATTTATTAAAGTGGTTAATAGGTATTGTATATGCTTGGATAAAGTTGTAAAGGTCACTGGACCAACGGCATAACACAAACACAAAAAAAAGAAAAAAAAAGAGGACCCATAGTGAAATGTTAATAATAACTTGTGTTTTTAGAACGAGACGCAAATATTACACAAGTATTGTTTCAACTCACAGCTCTTAGCAGAACAGTAATAAGGCTATTAGAGTAATTAGTATAGAAAAACGTTTAGACTGTGTACAATTTACTACGCGCCAAACATGGGACACGATTGTGGGAAACCACCGGTTCCTTAGTGTGTTCCGATAATATGCGTTTATATTTACAGAGTAGGGCAAAGACAAGAATATTTATTTATTTATTTACTCTTTATCGGAGCAATGTAAAGTTCACAAAGGGCGGACTCCAAGCTGAAGGTGATGAGATATTTGTGACAGGTGTAGAAATATATTAATCTTTACCTAATGATAAGTGACGAATGCACTCAATTTTATTCAATGCAAACATTTATATTCATCCTAAAAAATAGATTCAAGATGCACATGACACCCTAGAGGTCCCTTGACGCCAACACTCATCGAACGAAACACAGTAGCGTTGGTGACGAAGCATTCCATCTCAGTCAAGGATTACAACGCGTCTGCATTATGATTCCATGTCAAGGATGAATATAGATGTCATTGGCCGCAGGAATCACTTGCCATCAGGTGAACTGTGTGCCCGTTTGTCAATAATTACTCTTTATAATAATTTTAGTTTAGTTATTTCTGATTAAACTTTTAAAGATAATTCTATAACAATCTCTTTAATATAAAGTTAGTATAAAATACATAAGCACAAAGTATTTATTAAGCAAATTATAATTAATATAGTTACTGAAAGCTAAAGATACTTGTAGAACGAGGTGGGTCTGCACTGGGCACTATAATCGATCAAATACCAAGGTTTCTAGGAGTGAACGCACCGCGCTCAGGCGACGCGCCGGCCCCCCATCCGTTGCATACTAATTGCAGTGGCCAGACAGCACGGCTGCCACCCAACGCGAGGGTAGTGCAACCAACGAATACACTATTTTAACGTGTATCATGTTTTTCGGGTGGGGGTGGTACAGGTAAAATTCGCGCGTTCAATCTATACACCCAATTCCGAATTTCTGATAGAATTATTACAATTGGCTGCGTTCGCACAGTCACTCGTTCACACCTTTATTAATATAATAGTACTTATGTTAGGTGACTGATAAAAAAATCACCATTTGTATTAACAACCAAAAATAAAAATCATGTGTGATTTTTTTTTAATACTGAATTAATGAATTTCGGGTTCTATGTGATTTTTTATTTCTTACTTTTCTTCACCATTGTAGGCGTTCCTTTAATTTTACACTCATTTGTTCCATTTTTATAGAATGATAAACGAGCACATAGTTCACCTGACTCGCAAGTGATTCCAGCGACATTCATCCTCGACAAGGAATCATAACGCACACGTGTCTAAGATGGCCCATCAGACGATACACAGCAGCCTTATGATGCTATTTTAAGCTGGTGTTCTGTGGGGGCGTAGACCATCCCCAGTCGCGCCGACCCATCAATGCAGTTTTAAAAAACTGAAGCGTGGCTTATAACGAAACTTTACCGAACTCTAGCAACCTCGTCTGTCGTTGACATTCTTTAATATATTCCAAGATATTACAAATATCGTCTGCTTAATATTGGTGCATTTAAATTTTAAATTATCCTCAAAAGTTGTTCTAAGATATGACTTAATACTTAATATAGGTGTAGAAGTCGCATTCAAAATACTTATTTAGTCATCCTCAAAAATAACATAGAAAGAGACTCATTAATTATCCTATGTGTAAATAGGATACATATTTTGGTCCATGTACCGGATATTTAAGACTTAAGGCGCTAATCATTCATGACTTCAATCCTATTTAATTTCATACAAGTTTGTTGTTGACCTACATTTTGGTGGAAAAAGGAATTTAACTTAATGTACATAGATTAGATAAAGAAATAGAGGGTTATGCATCTTTTATGATAACAAACGTTACGTAATTTTTAACATGAACAGTAATGTAGATTATTTAACGAAACTAAAAAAGTAATAATCTAGTCTTTGAAAACCTTTATGTAGTTACTAATAATAGTAATACAGCTTCTAGGCATTATTAGTAATGACAGTTTTTTTTATTTATAAAAGATAAGGTTGTGCTCATACTAAAATAAATGCTAATACATTTTACGAGAAACTATTGCCGGTGTCTTCGTGTAATGCACCATAAATATCGTGATGTTATTTTGTTTACAAAAACTACGGTACACTCTTGCAAACTCCATATTCGTTAATGCCATTTTATGCTGAACCCTGTTTTGCGTATGTTCATTCGGGTTATACAAGTTTCAAAGATCTCAATTGAGTGGACATTGGCCATAGACAAAATGGCACCGACGGTGCTAATTTGCAACTTAACTAGTAGTCGCTCCTTGTTGCACTTAGTAAATTACACTGTTGTGTTGATAATTCGAGTTGTTGAACCTTCGTAACTTCACTACATACTGTTTTAGTTTTTCCACAAATATGTGGAACATGAACAAGAATGAAACAAACTTGTTGCAGTGCTTTGTAAATAACTCTTACTTTGACTGTGTTGTACTTTTTATCTATATAATCTTTTAGTCTATGTCTTTGTATATAGCAAAAATATTCTGCATATATTGCAGCGAACAGATGGAATACAGAATACGTTATCTATGCCAGTACGTATGCATGTGCGTAAGTAAACAGAAATACGCGTTGTGACTTCAAATGAGCGTTGGTTGCGTAAAGATATAGATGCAAAGTGGCGAAATGTCATTACACCCGCCTTTTCCTTTTTCGAAGCCTTTGGATCATTTACGATATACTTCTAACGACCATATTCAGATGCAGCCGTAATTAACTAAAAATTTAACCACTAAATACACAGAACTATGCCAAAATGTACGATTGTTATACTTTTTAACTTAACTTTATCTATTTCTTATAGCTTAACAAGGTCAACAAACGATTTTTAGAAGAAAAAAAATAACAGAAAAATATATATATTCAGTTTGAGTTATTAATCTCGGTTAAGCTGACTAAATATTATTGTTGCCATATTCTTAACGTTATACAAACTAGTATTTTGCTGTAATAATTGAAAAAATGCCGTTATCACATTTTGATCCATTTTGCCATAATTGACTCCAAATAAAAAAAGAACTAAATTTGCTATGTAAATAAAAAAGGAAATACAAACACACCGTACAATATGAATACACTAACGTTGTCATTAATATTAAAAATAATAGGTAAAAAAAACAGATTGTTTCTGTGGTCGAAGGCTGTGCATTTTTATAATAAAACAAACCATTAAAAAATCAGTATATAAAAGTGTATTTTTAATTCACACAGTATACAAATCAACGGAGACAATAACCGGCTATCACTGGCCGACCAACGGCCATTGTTGTCCGCGCCAACCTTCACGGCGACCTCTGCGCAAGGCCTTAGCAACGAATTTGTTCGTACACTCTCACTTCCTAGTTTCACCGGGGGTGTTGAATAATTGAGAATCAATTCAATGTTGAATAATTGTGAATCAGCTCAATGTTGAATAATTGAGAAACCTCTCTACTGTACCGGCAACATGCGATTGCGATTCGCGCTCTGAATTAAAGATCGATGTGATGATCATTAGCGTAATCGTTTTTAATTAAAAAACCGAACATAAAATCGATGGAATATAATTATATTACGTAATTAATTAATATGAATCATATTTTTATATATTTAACAGGTACGTATAAAATTTGGAATTATTATGTTTAAGAGATTATTTCAAAATAAAATACTTTCGGTTTAGTTATGAGAGCGTACGAATCCTCCACGCGGCTCTACTTCGGATTGGCGAATTTCTCATGTCTTATTTTTCGGGCTGATGGCCGCTGTTAGCCCGAGGGATTTTACAGTTTCGCTGGGTTTGTGAGATGACCGAGCGTTTATGGCGCTTAGTTGTGACCTCTATTACTAGGTAACTAGCACCCCTTGTGCTACCGAAAGCCTCGGCCTGGACCAACATCCTATATCGCGAGAGCGTCTGACTCGAGGGTGCCCGAGAGGGCCGAACCTCGAAGGCTCGGTCAGTTGCATCTGTCTAAGGATTACTTTATTTACGTCTTTTATTTTTTATACATCGTCAACATCGTGAGGGGCAGATCCCTTGTGTTGACTTTTACCGCCGAGCGCGTGGTAAATGTTACTACTACCAAGCCGTAATACAATACCGTACAGTAGCTTCTGACGTTCAACGATCGCAAGTCCAATTGCGAATATTATAAACTAAATTTAATTGATTTTGTATTTTTTTTTCATCTTCGGAAACGTTACTTTTTAATGTTGTAAAGAAGTTATGATTGAAAAGTTTTGATCATTAATGTAATGATCTTGTTTTCTGCATTCCTTATCTGTCAGTGTCAAAATATTAACAGAAACATCCGGACGCCGGTATTGGTGTTAGTCATCAATACTAAAAATACTAAACGGTTTCATCCGTTGTAACCGTAAATATAGATTTAGCGTTAAATCTGTCAGAATATTGAATTTCGTGACCGTTGAACCGGCGTTCCGCTGGATATTATTAGATACTTCACAATGAAATGATTGTAATATCTTTGAATAGCAATGAACAGTTCTATCTGAGTACTTTAATGGAATTGCGCGGAAACTCGATGCAGCTGCAGCACGTAAATTGATTTTATATACCGAATAAGGACCACACTCGCAGAATATCACCATAGCGCCATAAAAGTGGCATTTCGTATCGCGAATAACGAATCCCGATAACTGAACTCCTGCCATGTAACACAGTTTTTCTAAAAACTAAATCTGGGTACTTATTGCCGCATAATAATTATTTGTTTCGCAATTTTAACGCCTTTAACAAAAATACGAAAAAATTGAGTATCAACAATATGACAGATATGTAATTTTTTCGCGGCATTGACACCAAAACGTCACGCATTTGCCGTACCGATTGACGTACCCATATAACATTTCAAAAATGACTTCGTCGCGGATCAATTAGAGGCTAGGTCGGCGTGGCGTGATGGCTGCTCCGCCAATGAGGCAATTAACCACATGCGTCGCAATATGTAGGCCAACGAGGAATTACAGCAGCAGAAACCGACGCACTGTTTCACGTCACCGACCTTTGACGTGGTTATGAAATTCACACACGACTTTAGTAATCTCTTAAGAGAAATGAGAGACAGACAGAGAGAGAGAGAGTTGTAGTAAAGGAACGATATTTTAAAAGAGTTTTGATTACTGATCGATAGTTTACTACATCCAGTTAATATATATAGTCTATGCTATGATAAAATATATTTTCGAACGTCTTTTCTGAAGATCGATTTGTGGATTTCATTACAAAAAAGATAGATTTTTAGAATTCTATACGGCGTTATAATTTCCTTCTCGATAAGATATGAAATAAAGGACTTGTACCAGATCTTCTTTTCTTTATGTTTTCATTATTATCATGCACTATTTACGAGTCTGGTCTAGTTGTGAGGTTAGCTAGAACTCGTATTCACCGAGTTCACCTCGGCATTCTTGCAACATTAATGATAAATAATTACAGCACAGCATAGCTTTACAACCTAAATGGTTTTAACTGCGTTCTCATATGAAATCAAACCGCAATAAACTTAATTTAATATATATTTAATCGTCCAAAGATTACTTTGAATGATTAAATATTAAAATAAAGAAGTTTTGTGGCCCTTAAACTGACGAAACAAGCGTTTTTTAGAATAAAGTTTTAATACATTTATTATACAACGTTGTTACGTAACAGATATAAAAATGTGCCTACTTTATCACGCTCTACTAGAATCAATAAAATTTGCTGATGATGACGATGATATTAATTTATCCCTAATGGGAAAGGCAAAGGACTTTAGTCCATACAGCCAGGTCTTGTTCGTATGATGGTTGGTTTGAAACTCCAATAAAATTTGCGCTTCCAGTGACATGACATCTGCGTCTTAAAATCATCTATTGTTTTCGCGTCACACGCTTCTCGCCTAGCTACTATTACTAGTACTATTTTAGTCTTGAGTTAGTAATTCGTTCAATTTACTTTATTGAAAACAATATAAATTTATTACTACTAAATCTATTTTAGACATGTAAAATACAGTCCAAAATAGACAATCAGGTTTTTTCCACATTTAGTTAAACAAAATTATTTTTAAGTTTACCTTTGTAAAAAAAAATCTTTTATCACTGCGTATGTCGAAAATCTTTTTAAAAAATATAACCGCGTTCATTTTGGATCCCATATGCAAACTACTTTATACTTCGATATAGATAATAAAACTTTCCTGCGGATTAATTAAACTGTCAAAGAAAAAACATAATATGATGTATTAAAATGAAGTTGAATCGAGTGCGTTGTTAGAGCCAGCTTTACGCGCCTCGCCGTCTGCTCTGCTCCTAGCGCTGTCACACGCACACTAACTAGCCGTATATATGTATGTTGCATCAAGTCTACGTGGCATGAATTACGTATGTATATATTTTATCCGAAGTATAGTTTCGCACAGCGAAAAGAGTTTAAATCACCAAAGAGGATTTATGGGGTATTATTATTCGATTGTCAGTTTATGTGTAATTTTTTTATAACATTTGAAAAGATTACATTCAAAACATTGGCTTATGTAATATAACATTTATGAAGTTTCCCTGTGTTAAAGTTTTCAACGTTTTCATAAGTACTTTATGTGGCATGATGCTATCTAGCTGACAGCTAAGCTGTAATGTAATGTCACAGATATCTGTCGTTGACACTCACATGATCGTTTATGAAGTCACTTACCTCAAGCGATGCAGGTGGTAAATGAGAGCAACGCGCGTATTTTATACTTAACGAGTCCTTGTTTATAAATAAACTAGACTGCGTTTATGTTTGAAGAATGTTATTCTAGAAATGTTAAGAATATGACTCGTAAGTGAAATATATTTTTTAAATAGTGCACTTATGTCAGTCTATTCTTTATGGTATGGCTTGCTGGTTTGTTGCATAAAACCTTTTTAGACTTCAGTTGTGCGGTTAGTGAACCTCAAAGTCTGCATTTTGGCGGCTAAATTAAGCACGAGATTTTGTTATGAGTAACGACTGATGTAATTTTGTAACAAAACGTATTGGTAACTGTACAGAGGTGCATTGTGTGCCAGCGGCGTGATTGGCATAGACAAGTTATGTGCAAATTGTTGAATTTGCATCTAGCATTGTTTGTGTATTATAAAGGTGACTAACACGCGTGGAATTTTCTGATGATCTATCAATTATTAGGATTTATGTATCTATGTAATGTGTATAAATTTTTAAGAATAAGCGTGTTAATAAATAAATTTTTACTCAGTTATAAATTTTGATATAAGTCCAAATATGGAATCTTATTCAGTCAAAGCTATATAATTATATGTATAACGTCTTTTAAAATATATACAGGAAATGTAGGTACAGTTTATTGACTTAATAAAATGACAACTTATTTACAATTATAAAAAGGCATACAACCGCTTTTATATCTTATTTATGTACACCGTGCAAGCGAGCGCGCCGAGAAGTCTAACGAGCGCCGATAAAAACGAAGGTAAGTATTGGAAAATTGTCGTTATTATCAAGTGGCTAGTTTGGCAGGAAAGTCGTGGAACATTCTAGAGCGTTTATATAAACTAAGCAGAGCTTATTTAGATCATTTGACAACGATGCAATCTTTCTTCTTAACTTTTAACTTTTAATTTTTCTAATAGTTTATTAACTTTTCTAATAGTTAAAAAATATTTAATGCGGGTAACCGGTTTCCGGATGCATTTCGGTGCTTTATAGTTGATACAATTAATACAGATAATACAATACTTTCTTTATCTGTGAAGTTGAAACGAGATTTTTATTTTTGATTTTGTTGAATGGAAATGTAAAAATGAAGACTATATATTTTAATGTTCACATTTTAGTGGCACGTCGATCGGAAAAAAATTATAATATAAAATAAAAAGGGCTACTTTAGTATTATATTTTTGCCCTGTCGTAACAAAAATTGATCGACATTACGAGGCATTCATCTTTTATACCTTGGCCCACCCTGAAAAGGCAGTGTTAAAAAAAAGATAAGTATTCACGTCTACTTTTGCGCGGGCGCTGGCATTAATCACAAATGTTCGGACCGCGATACAGATTAAAAAAATAAATAAATAAATACATAAATGGCGATTCTCTGACAAGCGGCACTTTACCCTCTGTTAAAGATGACACGACTCTTATAATTATTAATCCAAGGTTGAGAATTGTGTGAATTGTTTAACGTCGTGTGTAAATTAATGCTGGCCGGTTAAAATAACCAGACGGACTGGTTGGTTCTAGTGCCGTTGAACCGCACAGGTGGGCCTTGGATTACGAGAGATAAATTTAATACAGCATAATAATAGAGCCTTTACCGATTGACGCTTCAATTTAGTCGGTGCAGTGGCTGAAACTGAGAGTTGTATGTCGTAGGAAAAAATGCGAAAGCGAATAATAAAGAAAGATATTAAGGAGGATACACAACGAAATAAAAACTTTTTAAATCCATACATTAAAAATTCAAATATTAATTTATAATAAAATAAAAATATGACTAAAATATTTCAATTATATTTAATATTGTATATTGTGTACAAATTGATTGTTATCGTATAGTTATACTTCCTAATTCCTTTATTCAATCTGTTTTGTCGTCCATCGCTTTTTTTAAACAACAAACAGATTTCCTAAACTTTGACAATGGCTGAAAATTGAAGAATGCTGTCATTAACATTAAATAAAAATATCTTCAGAATAAATAGAACGCTTGAAATGCCTGTGTACCTCCCGTGTTTAGGTTGTGTGCTCAACAGAAGTCTAAATGGAGAAGATGAATGGAGAAACAAAACAAAGTGAATGCTACGAACTCGAAATATTTGATTATTCTTTTTAACTAGAACGCTTTGTGAAGTGAACCTACATCTAAGGTGCAAAAGTAAAACGTTGAACGAAATTATCATTTTTTATTTTTAAAATGTACTTAAAGCAATGGGAAATTCCCGCCTATAGAGCAAATACATAACTATTCGAAAAACCCAGTCGGCCAATGCAGGAAGGTAAATGGAAATTGTTTGACATTTCAACACCGTGATATTGAATGGCAATATTTTTTTACTTTTAAAAACGTCACGTCACAAAAATTAAAGTGCTCATGTTATTTATAGATAATGTTTTTTTTTCTTATTTAGTATTTATGAATACTAAATCAGCGTGGTTTATCAAATACGAACGTTGTTCAAAAGATTTACAATTCCTAAACCTATATAGACTACAATCACCCCGGAAGCTGAGTCAAGGGATCTTAGTTGTATATCCAACCGAAGGTAATATTTGCGTAAAAGAAAATATATTTTCCGCTCTGAAAAGATCTATGTCACAGACGCTGCATTCTTCTTCCAGTCTTAACGGTGCCTTACTCGGATTAGAGGAGTGAGCAAAAGAATGAGCGCTTCTGAGTTTTGTAAATACAACACTATATTATAAGTTAAATTCATAAACAATATAGGGCAGTAAGCAAACTACGGAAATTTTGCGATATACGAGTATGTCCGTACAAGATATAATTATCGGCAACATGTCAAGACGGAAACATTTAGCAGGAAGCGGATGCATAGAGTTCTTACAGGCATTATGTGTGTGATAATTATCCATAACCGACGCCCTGCAATCATGTGAAGAAGCTAATAAAGCGTGTAGAAACTTTAATGTAAATATTTTTTTTTATTATCTATCATTAAAATTTCAAAGGTAAAGTTAACTAAATAAGTATTATATAAGTAATTTTAACTCAGGTACTGGGACGTTTAAGTGATGGCTTAGGAGAAAATTAAGGTAGTAGGTTCGAATCCACCATTCGAGTATTGTCGTGTACTACCATTAGCTTAGTTGCACTAAGTTAATGGTACTTCTAGTAGTAGTAGTAGTTTTCGTAAGTTAACCAGTCCAAGCTATCAATAATAAAGCTCATTCTTTTTTTTCTTAAAAAAAATATTGTTATGGGCTCAATATATATAGATATATAGCGTGTTAACTATATATATATATATATATATATTATATATAAATATATATATATATATATATATTATATATAATATATATATATATATATATATATATATATATATATATTATATATAAATATATATATATATATATATATATATATATATATATATATATTAAGTGAACTGTGCTCGTAAAAAAAATATTGATTGTATCTTTATACTAATGAGTAATTATATATAAATATACTAGTGATAAAATACTAGTAACTATAAATAGAAATATAAAGTAAATCGAAATATAAATAAACTCAATGTTCTTTGTGTACGTCATACAATTGACCGCAAAGTTTTTGAAACAATAACAATTGTTTTATTATCTGTATGTATGTCTTATGCGTGATGTATTTTACTAAATGACGTGTCCACAAGCGTAATAGAATCGTAGGCAATTGCATGGCATAGTGATCAGAGTACCTTTGCATCGATTAGACGTCATTCAATGGTTCGGTTCTCACGAGAAAAATAACATTTGTGCGACACAAAATTGTTGATGTTGATGGATGTTTTGCATGTATACCCCGTGTTTGTGACACTGCAATAGAACCTTCCTTCGACTGTTGAACTTCGGACTATGTCGGATTAAGGATAAGGACAATGAGTTGTTGGATTATTCTTATAGACCTATAATTGTGCGGACTTCATGTCATCTGTAATTAGTCAGCAGATATCGCTTTGCTCGAAATCGACTAGAACTTCGTAATTTTCGTCATCATCTCGTGCTCTCCTTGACGAAATAAATTCCCGAGCTACCCGCATCGACTGCCACTAAGCCTATACAGTTTATTTCGATCCATATGTCAGTCAAATTTAAATTATCGTTTGTTTACTTCCCATGAATAAAACATGGGTGGTAAACAAGATATCAGCGATCAGGAAGTAATTCTTACTTCCCGTAATCAGTGGAATATGTTATAATGCTAAGACATCGACTGCCCGGTCACTCGTTACGGACGGATCTCAATTCTTGTATTTTTCCAACACATAAAACATTTATTGGACTAGTTGTCAGAATTAATTTCTAAAGTTGTTTTGTAATTACGCCGTTGAGGTTTCAGAACTAACCCATCGTACGTCTGACGAAAGAAGTAATAAAAGGGTATGTGAAAATAATCGAAGCATTCGTCCAATTAAATTATACTTTTATTTAAGGACATCAACGATTCAGGCTATGACGACAGCCCTAGGACATTTAACACAGCTGACATCCCTGATTTTAAATAAATATCACTGTTAATTGTTGCCAGTATCCACTTCATCGTCCATATATATAACCTTAAACTATCGTGTTTAAGCATCTTTAATGGTGGAAAAAAAAAAGAAATTAAAATCTCGAAAATCGATTTGATATATCAAATAAATTTAAAACAGCAACAATCTACGGAATACTTAATACAACTGCAATAATAACGAATCAAGTAATAAATTTAAAACAACATCAATCTATGTACAACTGTAATGATTACGTGTACATGGTAAGTACGTTATACTCATATAGTACGTTATAAGTTACGTTATATAGTGGAATCGCTACACGATAAAATAAACCAGACGTTTGAAAGGACGTCTCAACTCCCGAGCGCAAACAACACACGTCAGACTGTATCCGTTATATCAATTACATAGAAAATTATACAACCAATTAAATATAGTGCACCTATCGTGTTTTTTTTATTTCAAACAACTCTTTGATCTTTATTATACGCAGCTGTTTCCATATCTTTCTCTGCCTTTGATACAGGGCCAGTTCATCAACGTTACGATCTGATGAAGTGGATGCAACTTGTCTTTAATGTGACTATACACTTAGTGTCCCTTATGAGAGCGTTCAATTAGAGGAAAACAATTTCGGGCTATTTTTAGTTGCGTTTTAATTTAAATAATAGTAACATTTTAACACTAACCTAACATTTACAATGTACACAGATACAAAAAATATCAAACAATTATAAACGTGTACAATTATGTCACTTACTACCATGTGAATTATGTGTTCGTCTATCATCCGTGACATATCGGATTATTCTCATAACTACCAAAATACAATTACTTCCCATTTCCATTGCATTAATTTATTACTAATTACTACTGTTTAGAAAATTATCGACATTATTTATATGGATGACTGTTACTGTTTAAGTAAAACTAAGTTAATACACTAACATTTTCATACGTAAAACCTATGACTTGTGTCTTATGAAAATAAATATCTTTAACCTGAACGTTTACGTAATTCTAGAAGGTTTTGTGTGCCGCGTGCATTTAGATGTACTAAATGTACGATATGTTTTTTATTTAATTAACTTAATATTTAAATTATTTTAAACTGCAAAAAAATAACAAAGTTTGTTTCTAGCTGCAGAATTAATGGGTCAGCTCGACCGGGGTAGGACCACGGCATCAGAGAATACCAGCGTAAATTAGCAGCATGCTGAAATGCTGCTGTGTTTCGTCTGGTGAGTGTAGGGAAACGGAGGCCTTTATTTCTGGTGACGAGACATTCCATCCCAGTCCTCAAGGGTGGCAACGCATCAGCTTATATGATTCCTTGAGGGATGAATGTAGATGTCATGGGCCGCAGGAATCACTTACCATCAGGTGAACTGATTGCTCGTTTGTTACTCTCAATGTAATAAAAAAATCGTTATAAAAAATAATATGATCGATTCGGAAGGTTTACTTTATGCTTAATAATTATAATAATAATAAAATTATTTTACATTTGACATTAGTCGCGACACACTCGACCCTGTTAGGTCATGCAAAAATCTCTCGCATCAAAAAGCTTACGTTCATAAACAACATAGAAGAAACAAAAATATTATTAAAAATAAATCAAGAAGGTAATAATATAAATAAAATGTATTTCGAGTTGAATTAAAGACATCCGAGTGTAGGACGCGAAGCGTTCACACTGTTTGTGTCGCTTCTTTTTTGTTTGCAACAAACCGTCTGGCTGCAATGTAAACTTGTCAACGGCGTCTGGGCAGAACACATTAACTCCTTATTTATTATCAAACGAACCCTGAATGTGGCTCACCAGTTGGCTGGCATCGGGCCAGATGAGGTCCCCTTATCATTGCGAGATTTTATAATAATTTAATCTTTCATTGACGCACCCGCCGTGTGGGCTGCTCATTCATAGTAGATGATGCTTCTCGGTTTATTTTGTATTTGTAATTTTTTTTTTATTATTTTATATTGAAAATAAAGTAACACATAAATCTCACGTGAACTATGGAAACCATCATAGTTCTCTTTTCTAGAGACTTTCTCTTATCTCTCTTTTTATAATTTAATATTATTTTATATTGAAAATAAAGTAACACATAAATCTCTCATGAACTATGGTAACCACCATAGTTCTCTTTTCTAGAGACTTTCTCTTATCTCTCTTTTTATAATTTAATATTATTTTATATTGAGAATAGAGTAACACATAAATCTCATGTGAACTGTGGTAACCATCATAGTTCTCTTTTCTAGAGACTTTCTCTTATCTCTCTTTTTATAATTTAATATTATTTTATATTGAGAATAGAGTAACACATAAATCTCATGTGAACTGTGGTAATCATCATAGTTCTCTTTTCTAGAGACTTTCTCTTATCTCTCTTTTTATAATTTAATATTATTTTATATTGAAAATAGAGTAACACATAAATCTCATGTGAACTGTGGTAACCATCATAGTTCTCTTTTCTAGAGACTTTCTCTTATCTCTCTTTTTATAATTTAATATTATTTTATATTGAAAATAAAGTAACACATAAATCTCTCATGAACTATGGTAACCACCATAGTTCTCTTTTCTAGAGACTTTCTCTTATCTCTCTTTTTATAATTTAATATTATTTTATATTGAGAATAGAGTAACACATAAATCTCATGTGAACTGTGGTAATCATCATAGTTCTCTTTTCTAGAGACTTTCTCTTATCTCTCTTTTTATAATTTAATATTATTTTATATTGAGAATAGAGTAACACATAAATCTCATGTGAACTGTGGTAACCATCATAGTTCTCTTTTCTAGAGACTTGCTCTTATCTCTCTTTTTATAATTTACTTCTTAGACATGGAGTTTTCAACACGTCTTTACTCCAAGTACGTAATAAATCAAAAGCCTCAAATTGCAATCAACAATTTCATTTGAGCACAAATGGTCACCGGGGTTCATGTTCAATGGGACTCGGTTTGCCCGCTACATTCACTCTGAGTGTTTAGTGTAGTTGTTCTTTTATTTTATATTAAAAATAGTATTTTGTAAGTTGATTTGAGATAGTTACTACGTATGATTTTAGTTATTATATATTTGATGTTGGTTATTTTTTTCTACCAATATAACAGAACTAAAAACCGTTCATTATCATTGTCAATGGCATGGACATTGATTTTTTTTTGTTTTTTTTAATGAAGTATGAAGAAAAAGAGTGAGAGTTATCGAATAGATGTATAGGTAAATAGATGTATAGGTAAATAGATGTATAGGTAAATAGATGTATAGGTAAATAGATGTATAGGTAAATAAGGTAAAATGAGAATAAATGTTATAAACAAATAAAGTTCTAGATTATAATGTTAATAAGGATGAACGCATGGTTTAACGTAATCGTCTAATTGTTGTTTTGCTTGCATATATTAGCATGGAAAATAAGCATAAACTTGAACTCAACGTAATGCTAAACGTCGCAAAGCGCAAAAAAAAATCTTCTAATGAGATTCTAGAATACCTAAAATAGTCCCAAAATATTCTATTACTACTATATCTTAAGCATAAAATTTAGTCATTATTAAAATTTACCGTCATTATTAAAATTTACTATGTAAAAGGTGTGAAATATATTATTATTATTATTAAAATTTTCCATTTTTTATTTTTAATAATACCTCTTGTATTTTTAGTAATGTCGTAATTTTGTTTAATTGCCGTTGCCATAAAATCATAGTATCATTTATGTTTCATTTTTTATTTTAAAACGAATATAAATTAAATGATTAGACATTATATTACAAATATATATAATATTTGAAGCCTTTATGTTAAAATGGGGAGCAAAATACTAAAACAATTCTAAACTGTGTACAAGACCACCCGTGCCGTTGAATGAAGACATGGTTAAATTTAGAGGCGGCACTTCACCGTGTTTATGTGGCGGCCCTAAACGCCGCGGGTTCGACGCCGGTCAGCACCGAGGTTGCGTGTTACACCGACCGCAGGCACGAAGGTATAGTTAGCAGAAAAATGGCTAATCTATTAAAAAAAAATCAAGTACAAATGACATTGTATATTTCACGAAACGAAAACCTATAAAATTTAAATGCTATTGGCTGACAACGTACATAAAAACGTCAACACAGTATCAATTGTATATACTAAGTTAAATTATATTTAACAATAATATGTCGAGTTCATGATCTGTTAGGATTAGGAGTCTGCTATATATAGCTACTTATACTACTACTTATAGGTAGATATTATTTTAATAAACATTATCTGAGATAGGAAAACAATGATTATTTAAAAAAATTGAACATAAAACTTTTAAGAATGGAACAACAATAAGCTAAAGTATACAGATGGGATATCACATCCAATATACCAGACAGTTGACGGTACACACAAGGTGATTTCTCGAACACACTGATCACTGATAATCTTAAATCAACATTTTCAACCCAATATTAATCCACTGCTTGATCCTAGGCCTTCCCACAGATTGCAAATAAGCACCAATATCTATAATAATCCAATTTCTTTTTCAATTTAGTTCTGATCAAATTGCAAATTCATATAAGAAAGAATCACATCTAATTGGGAGTCGTTCTACACTGGAACTTTAGTTATCAAACTGAAACTTTAAAATGCTTTTATTAAGTTATAATGACTTTGAACGCTGACTATACAACAAGGAAGGTGAACGTTGCGGTTACAAATTGATACTACGATGTAACGTACACGCTGCCCCATGTTAAAGCTATATATGTTATTTTATTTTATTTATTTATATTGAACCACTAACAGAATAACAAGTGTTTAACACTATATTAATAATTCATTTAAGGTGTAACTCCACTCCACTTACAGTAACTCGTAAAATAATAACATTTCACATTTTATATCAAAAGAAAATTACAAAATTAAAATCAAGGGAAATAATGTGTCATACATTTCTACAGATTAAGAAATGAGGATCGTATGAATTTTATTACTTATAATCGAAATGTTATCTGTGGTAATTTTAATCTGAAAACTAATCTCAATGTAAAATCTAATGAAAACATAACAGTAAGAAATTTACATTACAGCAAGCGTACGTTTACTGATACTTTATTTATAAATTATTTAAAAATAATAGCCATTATATCCCGGAACTATAGTAAAATTAATATGAATAATTTATTTATATATGACAAAATATAAATTATCTGTGTTGATTTTGTTATATGTACCAGTTTGTATTTTAGGCATCGAAATAAGGTTAAAAAAAACGATATATATTTAGAGTTGCGTCTCGTATTACGATTTAGAGGCGCCAAAGGGTTGACAAGTATAATATTCATAAATTTCCCATAATTTGATGTCCTATATTTTAACTCGGAGGTTAGAGTAGTTCCACGATAGAATTACGTTATAAAAATGGTTTTATGTCTGAAATACTTACATGTATATTATTTATTATTACAATTAACTATCTATATTTTTATTATTATAGAAGAATGATGTATATTTATGAATAATTTATATGAATATTTATTCTTATGTGAATATTTTAAAAATGATTTGCATTGCTTCAAATTGAAGAAAAACAAAAATAGTGAAACCTATTTAATAATCATAAAACAAATTGACGCGTTAAATAGAAAATTTTAATTATTTTCAGACTATCATAATTTTGCAATCATCTGATACGTGAATTATTGGAATCGTAATTAACTCTTTCTACCAATTATTCACAATTTTCATAATTTTCTATCCGACGTCATGGTTTAATTGATAATCAAATCAAAAATCGTGGGCGAAATCTAGGACGGTGAGCAATCTGCGTTGTATAAACGAGCTTTGTATACCTTTAAGCTTTGCATAGGGTCGCCATTTTAGTGTAACTCCCCTGGGTTTAGTATAAAAGTTAAGGAAAAGTTTGGAATAGTTTTAATTGAGACTATATCTTTTTTTTTTCGGTAAAGTAACATATGTATGTATATAAATCCCATTTAGGGGAATAAGCCTCCTATCTAGAGAAGGTATTGGAATAGTCCTTTACGTGGTTATTTATTTCTTAGAGACATGTAAGTTTTACGTTGCTGTCCTTTACAGCCGAGCAAATAACCACTTAAAATTTCAACTAACAGTTTCATTGGTGCAAGCACTGTGAATCGAACTCTGCACAGTTTGTTTCTAGCTGCAGAATGAATGGGTCAGCTCGACCGGGGTAGGAACGCACCCTCACAGAATACCAGCCTAAAATAGTAGCGTAATGCTGCTATGTTTCGTCTGGTGAGTTCAGGTGACCTTTATTACTGGAGATGAGGCGTTCCATCTCGGTTCTCAAGGGTGACAACGCATCTGCATTATGATTCCTTGTCAAGGATGAATGTAAATGCAATGGACCGCAAGAACACTCACCATCAGGTGAACTGTACGTTTTTTACTATTAATATAACGAAAAATTAATCTTTAAATGCGAACATCTTTCGATCCGGCCGGGGTAGTAACACGCCTTCACTGAATATCAGTTTAACACACTGTTATAGATGGTGAGGTATTGGATAATGGATGAGAGTCCGAGAGAGAAACTTGAATCTTTGTTGAAGACATGACATGCTCACCTGTGCGCATGTTTATCCTAACTCACTTAAAAACATTGAACAGAGAAGATGAAAATAATTATAGTAGGCCATGATATAATGAATCTGATGATGATCTAGAATATTTCTGTTTTTTTTTGTATAGACTAGAAGGCAAACGGGCAAGTAACTCACATGGTTTTTTTTTGTGCATGAGTATTGCTGTTGGTCCAGTGACTTTTACAGCTTTTCTAATTAGACTCGCGAGCGGGAGGACCGCAAATTCAGAGAACGATTATTTGACTACCATATACTCATGAACAGTTCAATTTCAAACACGGCGATATCTTCCAGCTATTACCAGATAACATCAACTGAGCCGGACATATTATTGTGCCGTAAGCGTTTATACAAATACGGAGACACTCACCTAGCACAAAGCATGTGTTGTGTGCAAATCAGATCGGGGAAAGGTTCTGTAGTATCAATAACGCAAGTAGTACATACCACACAACCAATAAACAACAATTTATACCAAAATATTGTTGTTCGGCTAGAAATCGAACCCAGAACACAAGCACAGAAGGCAGCAGTCGAGCACTCTAACCATTGGGTCATGAGGCCGTCAAAAATTATAATTATTTAAGTCTAGTATCGACTATAGCCAGTTACTTGTACTTATAATACGCGGTCAGCGAATTAAGCGAATCTAGACGGATGACAGCCCTAGATTTTACCATTAATCTAAGTCAGATGGTATGAATGCTCGCCCTTCGGACTTCACATCGTTAAGAACATGAGATCTGTACATCCAATATCGCAGTCAGTACGAGCATGACCTAAATACTCGCAATCTACAATTACAATGTTGGTACGCATGTGATTTGCATCTATACAGATGTTTGATTTATAAAAAACGTGTGTTTAAAAAAAAGTTAAATATAACATACGAATTCACATCAAACGATTTCATAATATTAATAATAATTATATAAGTTTGTTACGTACATTAGTAAATAGGGCAACGTAATGTCAATATAAAATTAACGCGTCAATTATAGTTTACACTTTATAACGTCAAAGTAAACAGCGCATTGCGTTAAGAGTAAAAGGACTTGTACATACATGATTTCCAATTTACCAAAAAAAAATTACCATAATTTATAAAATTACTGACATTTTAGTTAAATTAAAAAAAAACTTTTACAAAAATTTAACGATATTCAAATATTATTGATAATCAGTTTTATTATAAAGTCGATTCTAAAAGAATCTAATTATATATTAATATCATTATACTTTTTAATTAAAAAGGCCTAATACTTTTAATAATAAACAGAACCGTTTTAGAACATTTTTAGAAAATTAGCTATATATGTATTGTTTTAGTAACAATTTCATTTAAATTTAAATTAACTATTTGTAATTTTTATAATATTTCTGGAGATTAGGCATTAAATTTCTTTTTTTTCTTTGCGATTCCTTTTCGAAGATGTAGATGTCATGGATAATATCAATAAGTATCAGGTGAAATATACCCCGAATTTATAATAAACCCTTCTAAGTTTGACGTTGTTTCATAGTTAGTTTTATATTGTAATTATCATTGCAACATATTTTAAAACTATATATACTATATTTATAAATCCTATCCGAGATTCAAATTTAAAATAAACATTTGATTTGTTTCCTCTATTTTCTTCCTTATATAAAATGACGTGAACGCATGTATGGGAAATAATTAGCTTGTGATTCAGGAAAATCCATAAATCATTGAGCAAATCCTCGTGACTAATTTACTCTATTTTATTTTAATAGGAATATCTTTTAAGCGGTTAACACTCAACAAAAAACCAAAAATTCCTAAAATCTTTGTAATAATTAAATATAATAACTGCAAAATAATAATTAGAATTTTAATATAATTTATACAATATGAAATTTATCAACGTTTTAATGTTATCATCTTTTGCGTATTATTTTTTAATACGTAAGAGCTAAAGACAATTTTGCGCGGCAAAATCAAAGACCATAAATTTTCCTATTTAATTATCTCAGGATGGAGTAATTATCATGTTGGCAAGCAGTGGTACTCACAGTTGAGAACGGTGACCGTGGACGGGATATGGAGTAGAAATGCGTGCGTCCAACAGGATAGTAAAATAAATATTAGTGATAGTAACACGAACCCAGTTTATATACATTACGAAGTTGGAATGAATCGCGTTTTGTACCTATGTTGAATCGTAGCACATGCTTGATTTTCCCCGGGAGCGTGTGTGTGCGCGGATAGTTTCACGTTTGTGTATATATGTGTGCGAGTGTACGATGGCAGACTTCTTGGCAACGCGCGCGATTGCAATTGTTAGGACTCGAGTATCATAGAATTCTTTTTATCTGTCTGAATAAAACTATTTATTTTCATTACTGTGAATAGAAAAGTACAATATATATATATATATATATTTTGTATATGAGAACTTGTAAAATCAATGCCTAGTCTCGATTTCGTGTAATTAATATCTAGTAATATAATTTGATTTTTCGAGAGAATACTATTTATAGTAAAATAATAATACTAAAGTATACCATGAAAAATCTACATGGTTTTTTTAATATTTGAAAAAGGAACGCTAAAATAAAGATCCATCTACACGCGGCCTATGTTTTAATGAGAACGCACGTGTGTGGCAACAGCATGGGCTCTTACACGCAGACAAGCTGACGCCTAAGAGAGTAAGCGGTGGGACAATATATATTTATCGTATATCGCTGAGATGCACACTTGCTAATGTGATGACATTTATATTTATGGTGCGAATCATTGAATGAACCTCATAATAATCAATGGCTAATTGACACCATCTAAAGAATTTGCTTAGTCACACATGTACGAGCTGGCCTTTTGGAGAGTTATTTTTCAATTAATTTTTAAACAAATATATTAACAACCGATTACGAAATTTAAAATATATTCTGTACTTTAAAAACATCTATTGTTTATGGTAACAAACATATAGACAATTGTATTATATGTTATAGTGAAACAGATTTGTCAAAACCAATACTAATTTTCGACAATAGTCATGAAGTTTCGACTCTTAAATTTTAGTATTAAATTTAAAAAAATTATAGTAAAAGACCATATCAGATTACAAAATTGCTAATAAATTGAGAAAATACAATATCACATTACAAATGGCAATCATTTTAAAATGCCAATTGGAACGTTCCTCCCGTAGTGAAATAATCCGACTCAAGGAAAACGGCGCACCAAGATCTAATTATCAGATACTACCACCTTTCACTGTGCTTTATTAATAACTTGGTTTGCTTTACTGGCTTGGCCTTTTTAACTCAACATTACGCCCTTTACAACTTAATCAATATACAACTAGCAACACTTGAATAATTTCGTTCATGACGTCATCCTGGCGTATTTATACACTCTGGTTGTAACAATATAGTGAACTATTTATTATATTAATTTAGAAAAGCACAGTCTTGTGTTCGCTATTGCAATTTCTTTCATAAAACTAATGATGACTAGCACACAGTTCACCTAATTAGTGTCGACACTCATCAAACGAAACACAGCAGTGTTATACGGCTATTTTACGCTAATATTCTGTGAGGGCGTGGCCCCTTCCCTAGTTGAGCCGACCCATCCATACATGCAGCAAGCAACTAATTTTAGCTACTTTCCTACTGTTTTATCGGAATTTCTTTGGCCTCATCGAAACGTTCAATTGATTTTAGACGCATATATACATAATTTTAAAATTAACTAAAAAATATTCCATCTTACTTAATCCATCGAAAAGTTATCGTAGGACGTAAGGGGTCATCGACCCGATAATCAAACGATTATGAATATAACTATTCGGGCAACATTAGATGTTCGCTCCGTACGAGACTTGGCAAGCGCTTCGATATAAAATTAAATATCTTCAATATATCTCTACTGCTTCCCAAGATGCGAGATGATTATACAGTACGTCCTCTTTCCCAAAATCATAAATAATAATTATATTCTCAAAAAGCATGTTTGGACCGAGTAACAAAATTGTTTGTAAATTAAAAAGATATAAAAACATTTTGAAATGTTTCCTAAAACTTAAATCATAAAATTATAACTTGACTAATAGTAAAGCGTTCAGAACCTAAACTGTATAATTTCTTTTTGGGCAATTATGATATTTTATAGTCGATGTTTTATATTAAAAACACAATTTACATTCAAAATATAAATTCACAAAAATGTCATATTTATCAAGTCATAATAAATCTCATGATGACATTTGTTATCAGCTTATAAATAGTCCACCTCTGAATAAATATCATTTAAACTATTTAAAAAAAATCATTTCATTCGATGTATTCAGAAGTTTATATCTGACATATTGATATGAAAAAAAAAGTATAACAAAAAAAATCCTTTTCCGTTCGGATATACGCAACTGAACGACAGGGACGAATTTACAGAGACTAAAAAAGCAACCGTTCACATGTTAAAGTCACGTCATATTGCTTATGATGTTATTAATTAATTACAAAAGACAAAAAATGGATAAAGTTTGACGAATGATTAAAATAATAATAATAAACGTTTCTATCACGCCTATAATACAAAGACATTTTCACAAATACATTGATTTAACGAAGTTTAAAGTAGTGGAGAAGTTTGGCGTTTATGATGATAACTAATAAATTAGACATTCCATTAGTCCTCAGGGTTAACAATGCATGTGTATTTTAATCTTTGTTAGGTATGGTAACGTCCACCATAAAATAATGAACGATCATAATCATGGGAATATGATCGGAATAAGTGTGAGAGGAATATATTATGTACAGTACCGTTTCGGCTACAAATACACAAGCGCATATGTAAGCCTCTATAACCTTATAATAATATTTGTGATTTTTATCGATACTTAAGGCGATAAAGGAGTACCGATGCTCATCCGATGGTGATAATTCAGTCTCGATAAGGAATCATAATGCAGATGGGTTGTCACCTTGAGAGTTAAGATCGAATGCCTCGTCACCAGTAATAAAGGTCTCCGGCCCCCTTAGACTCACTAAACGAAACAATGGAGCATTTAGGCGCTCTAAATTAAGCTAGCATGCACTCATTGTTTTTCAATAATACGAAAATGTTTTATCTGCATACTTTAAATTATTCCAACTTATTATAAATCCGTATTGAATACTAATTGCCGATTTAGTGGACGAGATTTATGTTTAGTTTTAAAATTAACACATAGCCACATTTCGAAACTATTTGCGGGATGTTGGGGCTTGTCGACTTATATTTATTGGCCAATTTCCTGTCTTTGTTACGATGGAATCTATTTCGGAAACTGACTGCAATCAAACGTAATGCATGGTCGAAGTTTTACGTCAAAGATTTACGTAGATATGGTAGGTGGTGACGTAAGCTTATAAGATATTCAAAGTCTTTGCAGGACGAATCCTAAAAAAAATATCTTTTTAAAATATAAGTGGACATACAGGACCACTTAATATCAACAGAATTTTGTGCTCGTTTGTCATTCTAAATACAAAACAAGCAATGAATCAAGATTGTGTTACGTTTCTTAACATGATAATTGAATACACGTTGTATTACATGTGAAGAAACAATTGAGAATAGATTATAAAGTTGGCAGAATCCCAAAAGGATGCTAACTTCATATCAACTCGAACGTCAGTGGTTACGGGGTAAAACCAATTGTCGAATATTAATTTTCCCTTGTCTCCCCTATCTTTCTATATATATTAAAAGGTTAAAAGGAGCCTTTTTTATAAAATTAAGGGTGAGAAAAGAACTCATAATTACCATCAAAACTGATATTTGCTTATCCATCCTTCAAGATTCAAGATGCAACATGCATTATCACCTATTAGGACTTAGATTAAATTCCCTATTATCTGTAGTTTGGTCTACGGATCCCTTCACTACCTGGCACCGTAATATTGTTATTGCACACTCTTATACTGTGAGGGCATGGTCCTTCTGCAGTCGATGCGATCTATTCAGTGCGCAGATAGGAACTACCTGCAGCGTGGCTGCACCACGTAAAAAGACAACACCCACTTTTAGTTTTTCAATCTTAAAAGCAGTAAATCAATTTTGTCCGTAGATATAACACTATTATACTTTTCGATTTGTGTTTGATTGGCGCGATAGAATTAACTGGAGATAGCCCACGAATTAATCATAAATCGATCCGAGTCCACTTGAATCGATGGTCTGAAATGATTTATTCGAGTGTTTCCGATGTATCGAGTGAATCATGCTTACGAAAGAGGTTTTAATGTATTTATTTACGGTGTTCCTCGAAAACTGTACCCGCTGATTTCGAGGAGGTCAATCGACGTACAGCCTGCCAATGAAGTGCAACTAACTAAGCGATGCATTTATTATTAAGGTATAAGTATGGGTATTTGTATTCACTGGTTGGACGACTGTACGCCAAATGAACGGTGTACGCGTACAACGATAAATTTTGATTTGCTTGGAAATATAAGAGGAATATAAAATTTTTGCAGTTATTTTATTGCAAATCGCCATTACATTTTGGTTCGTTCGAAAGATTTGTGTCGACTGTCTTAGTTTATTGGGCTTTATTATTTTTATGTTACGATTAAAATAAGAAACCTATACATTTTTCGTATTTAATCAATTAATATTGCAAAAAAAACTAAAAACTGAATAGTCTGACTGTAATTTACATTTTATTCTGTCCCCCAATGTGAATGAATGAAAGTAAACTAAAATTACGTAGGCTATTAAGATAAGACAATGTTAATGTTTGAAAAGTTTAACTTGGTATTTAATCTAGTTGCTTCAATATATTTAAGACTGATGTAAATTTTAAATGTACATTGTTTTTTGTTCATTCAGAAAAAAATAGCACAGTGAGAGAAAGAGAGAGGGAGTAAGAGAGAGACTACTGCAGTATTTATTTAATAATTATAAATACTGCTAGGCAAAAGCTTTCCCACCACTCTTCCACACTTGTCGGTCTTTTACAATATCTTGCCAGCTAGGTTCGAACGATACGATGCTATAATAACAATATTGTCATTGAGTTTTAACTGGGGAAGGGGACCTTTTTTCCTAGTGAAGGTTTCAAAATCCTTCGTTTCTCAGGGAACGTTATACTGCGGTGTCGTGTTTCAAAATATCTCGACCTTACCATCGCTGAGATCAGCGAAGAAAGTCATTAATGGTGTTAAGTTACACTTCGTGTACTTGCGTACTTACCAGCTTGGAAGTTGGGTAGGTCAAATGTCAATAACGTAGGAATGAGGATTTAGGAACGGTAATAGCGTACAACATAAATCAACATGAATAAATGTTATATTCAATTGTAATTATCTGCGGACACTATTTACGTAAATATAAAGGAAAATCTTTTAAAACTTAATACATAAACGTATATATTATGAATTGATTTGAGGTTGATTATTTTCAAAGAAACAAATATTAACATATTTATATTTAAAATAAGTGACGGGATACCTCAGGACTGAGATGGAACGCTTTGTTCCCTGTAATTGGATCTCCAAAACCTTATTCCCACCATACAAATCAAAGCAGCGTTTCATCACGCATATGTTCTATGAGGGCGAGTTACCTCGCCGGTCGAGGTGACCCATTCATTTTAAAGTTATAAACTAGCTGAAGCGTGGCTGTATCACTAAAATTAAAAGCGCTAGCGGATCGTTTAATTCATTTCCTCCCCACTCAACACTAAGCACGCAGCCATTGCTTGTCTAGTGACATAGCCATCGCTTCCGCGTAATCATATCGGCTCGGAGTTAGTTTACAAATGCCTCATGTATGACAGACGGTAGCTAGCGTAACTCACTACTGCACAGTAACCACCTAAAATTAGCTTTAAACCCATACGACATATTTATCGTATAGACAAGTGACTAATCCTGTTATCGGACGGTTCAGACAGAGCGTTCGCCTTTGACTTGACCTAACAACGTATATCCTAAATTAAGATCTCAGATTATCGGGCAATCTCAACATGCCCTATTAAGTTCAATAGCACTCGACTGTAAATACCACGAAAGGTAACCCATCCAAATAGGGACCAGATCAAAAGGTTTCTAAGCCTAGTTAAGCTAGGATTCTTTAAAGTCTGTAACGCAAAAGTAGTAGCTCTTAAACAATTATTCAAAAGCTTTCATACAAGACTTGGTACATAAAACTGTGAGTAACAAGACGCTCAACTAAGTATATAGACAATAGACTAATAACCTGTCATTATAAGTTAATATCGCTTGTTGTCAAAAGTGGAATCCAGTGATTTCATCAAGTCCTTGATGTTCTGCTCACCCCAACATCAACACAGGCGTGAAGCATAAGTGATTAAAAAGTCCTTCGTTGGTTTTTCTCCGTAACCTATTAATACCATTGGGGATAAAATCATTGGAAAAATATTATTAAAATAACGTGAAACATGTAAACAACAAAAATAGAAATTTTATAAGGAAATCTACTAAAGTCATTTAGTTACCAATGTCTTTAAAGACCTATAAACGACCGTATATGTCTACACATACTGTCATATATACAGACTCTAGCACAGCAGTAACAAACAGCAGTGTAGCTCTACCACTGCTAAAATGTTTATTTATGTTTTTTATTTATTTATTTACTCTTTATTGCATTAACCTTAACAAAGTTCAAAGTTCACAAAGGGCGGACTTAACGCCAAAGGCATTCTCTACCAGTCAACCCAAGGTGTGGTGAGATATGTGTATGTGATAGGTGTAGCAATAAACTAATTAATAAAAGAAAAAACTAAAAATAACTAATACAAGCAAATAATAATACATACACATATAGATATTAAATACATAATACATGTATAAATACACAATATATATATATATATATATATATATGCACAACATACACATGTACACATATATATATATATATCCATACACATACATACATATATATACATACACAATAGTATACAATACAATGTAAAAAAATGTTCAAAATTTGCATACGCTATAAAATATATATAAAATTATTATTATTTCAAAATACCTAAATCTGGCAAGACAGACATACATATGTACGTAAAATGATATTTGAGAAGAATGTTTCAGATTATTATTTATGGGGTAATTAACAACCGTGCTAGTGGCAGTAAGTTCAGATGACCAACAGGTGTCCGATCAAAATCAAGTTTTATATAAGTTATAGTGCCCCTTATTAATTAATAGCCGCTACATTTGATTCGCCTTTATATTACATAATTATTTATTTTACTTTTTCTGATCGATATTATGATAAAACTCACAATACGATCTTAAAACACACCTATGCTTCGTTTTGTGTATGGTGTATATTTAAATTTCTACAAGTTATTCATTTTATATGTATCGGATTAGCGAAGTTGACGACGAAAGCACTTGTATTTTTTGCGGAATTTAAATGTAACCTACGCAGTTTTCAGAAGCAAGGACATACCGCCGTAAAAACAATCTTCTTAACTTACCATATAATGGCAATAGCTAAGTATTAATGGTTTAGATTAGATTGAAATTAATACCGATAATTGTAGAGTTCGTGTGTCACGAGGATCTCTGTGGAATTTCCAGTTTCAGTAATGGATTTAAATATTCAGCCAAGACGATGGGTCTATGTGCCCTTTGGGCGATTAAGCTTTTAAAAGATCTAAAACCACTCGTCATTAGAACTTATGGTAGAGAGCTTTCAAACCCTTCCTAAACATTTCCCTTTTGCTATAACATTTCAGCGGAGGGATGCAACAGCGTTCTTCGCACAGGCAACATCAGGAACAGGGTTGGATAGTTAGATTATTGTTTATATCTATAGTTTTTTATTTTGTAAATAAATATCTAAAAAAAATCTTGAGTTAATTCTACGCTAAAACAAAATTTAAGTAATAATGACGGTCATTAATTTTGATCGTCTACCACTGGAATATTGCCATGAATCACTTCCTATCACAAGTATTGGCTAAGTGCAGAGGTTAACGGAAATATTGACACCCTTTATATCACTCTTTAAAATAAATTGGCAACACAATCTTTTAGGAACTTCTTCTTTCGTTTGTCGCTGTTTGATTAAATAAAAAGTTGAATACTTTATCGACTTTTTCAATTACGTATTCAGATAAAGACAATCTGTGTGATAGGCTAGGTAACGTAGAACATAATGGAACAATTGAAAATCTGTGTGCACAATAGCCCGGCCTCTCCCCTTTGCCCAATAACAATGTACAGTAAGGCTTAGTGGCAGATCCTAGGTTCGATTCCCAGCCGATGAACGGTCAAACTGTATCACAAACTATAGGTCTTCATATATAGGTCTGGGAGTGATTAATGTATGTTTCGTATCTTTAAAACTCCATCTGAACGTCACAATCTCATTGCACAAGCATAACATCGGACAAGGAACAACGAGTGTGTTCGAGTGTTTCTGTTTGTGCAAATGCTTACGGAACTATAATATCCTTATATAATATTATAATATCCTTCAGGCCACACGTCTCTGGAACTCCTTGCCCGAAGATATAAGAAGAGTATCGAATAAGCTCTCTTTTAAAAGACTGGTACGCGAACATTACTTAAAAATGTCTGATGCTAATTGATATGGTATTTATGGTAATTACTCTTGTCGTTGTTTGTTATATGTTTAATTATGTTTATTAGTAGAATTATTTCTAATTCATTATAATGTAGGTACTACACCTACTACAATGTCTCTCCACGCCACGGGTGGACTGGTAGAGAATGCCTTACGGCATTAAGTCCGCCCTTTGTAACCATTTTTGTAAGGTGTGACCAATAAAGTTTAACATAAATAAATATGCTGAGCAAATTATGTCATCTGGTAATAACCGAAGCATATCGCCGCTGTCGAAATCGTCATCATGATCATTATAGGATCTGTGTGAGGTCAGTTTTACGCTATAAATATCGCCGTGCACTGGCAATGGGAAAGCGTAAACAATTGATTTTCCGTCATTATGAATAGAAGAAGAACTTTTTCCAATCACTTTAAGTACAGTGACAGTGACAAAGTAAACCAGTGAGTTAGTGTCGCTTGGCGATCATGAAACGGACTTCGTTATATATTATTATTAATAATTATAACATTTTTTAAGTTCCGACAAAGTAATTATTACACCGACTTTTTATTATTTAAAGTTCAATTAATTAAATAGATTAATTATAAGTAGATGTGTGATGTCTAACATATTTATTTATAACTAAACTTCTATGTGTTAAATATATTTGTTAGCTAACTATTATATGATGAATTGGAAATCAAATGGAAGTGAGCATTATAAATTATCAGGAATTAATTGACTTCATATTTAATTATATGTCAAGGCAAAAACTTTCAACTTTGTCAGCGATTAATCAGAGCCTAATACAGCGCTTTATACAACTCTATGCAACATAATTCCTGTTAATTAAGTAGTAATATCCTTTGGTCTGCTAAAGTTTATTACGATATGCGAATAAACTTTGATAAAATTTCAAGCTTTTCGATAAGTTTTTACTTAAATCGATATTCATTGTACAAGAAAAATCCTACACTATCCTTTAAAAACTCTACTGGCATATTATCTTATAACATTCGTCAAATAAAAGAATTATTATAAATATAAAATCTTTTATATTTTTAGTGAATGCATTTTATATTAAAGCGGTAAAAAACGACATTTAGTGATAGTATTGCGTTGATGTCTTTTACACCGAGTCCAAGATGACAGACATTGAAATCTACTAACATAAAACATGGTAATCATATATCGAAATTATTCCCAAATACACAATTCGATATATATATTTTATTTGACAAATTTTTATATTAGTGTCAAAAATACAATTTTTGAACTTTCTATATACTATATATGTATCTATGTATAGGCGTGTGGCTTTAAATATTATTAACACATAAGTTGGTTCATTCACTTATCATGAAATTTGATTTTATAATAGAAATATAAACATGTAAAACCTGACTTCAGATCTACTATATACTAAGAAATGAAGAATAATTGTCAAAATAACTTCAGTACCACTTAGTTCAAGCCCTTAAATGCCAACCTTAGCATTTTAGCAAGCAACGTGCGCTAATATAAAAATCAAGCCAACTTATGTCTCATGAGATGTTCTACATCTCCGTGTACTGTATGACTCAAAGCTAATAATTGCTTAACAAATATTACGAGCTTGTTTTCGCACGAACTGCACAGCCAAAAAATGTATAATGTAATCCGTTTTATCTCTTTTCTACCTACATCGACCTACCTACCTTTATGGAATATACACGGATCGATTACAAATGTAATCTAGCTTGTAAAATACTTATTACTTAAATTAAAAATAAAAATTATTGTAAATTAAATATTCTAATTTTAATATTTAGCTATGATGACCGCTGTTGACCATAACTATGATTACCTCCTCTACAGATTGCCACAAAGCAATAAGCCGCCCGTGGATCCAAGTTTGCAGAAAGTTGATGGATATTAACTTCCGGCAAATTTGAACAGGCCATAGCTTCAAACCGTGGGCTATTTACTGTTTGGTAGTTTGAAATTGTCATTCGAGATACTACTTTTGTTAACTCTTATCTTACAAATTTTCACAACATCAAAATAAATTGGCTAAGTAAAATTTTGTTGTCATCAATGTGATGAGATGGAATGCCTCTTTATAGTTATTTAGTCTCCATGTTAATGGCTACATTATATCATAAACTAAATAATGATTTGATATAATCTACTGTACTGAAATTGATAGTAAAATAATAATTTTAATTGAGTATTGAAATCGCCAATCCGTAAGCCGTCCGTAGCGCTTATGGCATGTACTCAGAAAATGTTATGACTCTATATCCAATATTATATCCTTTCTATGCATGCAGTCTGTCATATATAAGATTGCTATGTTAAACGCACTGTACGATCAATAATTTGATTGGATGATTAATTTGTAGTTTTTATTAAACTGCGTAAGTGTTTAAATTTAATACAAATTCAAGAAATGGTAGGTAAAATAAAGAGAGCGACTAGGAGTAACTATTGATCATATTTATAGTATTATTTTATTTATTTATTATTAGCTTCAAATATCTGCTAACTATATCTACTCTTTTTTTGTTATCTCTTATCAAAAAGGTACGTACTGTACCGATGAAAACAACATTCAAGGGGGTTTATTAACAGAGCGATAATTATAAAACAAATGCAAAGAACCTATTGAATTTCCATAAATAGAACGGAATTCCATTTTTTCTCTTATCCACAATATCAATTATATAAAAGCTACAAAACAAAATTCAACATAACTGAACTTACGAGTACAAGATTTTAAAAGCTGCCTGTTACTTTTATTAATTGCAATGCAATTAGGTTTTTATGTAAATAATGTTATTTATTATCAAGACCTTACGTTATGGTACCGTTAGCATACAAGCAGAATTAAAAAAAGTAATTAATATTATTATCTTTAAAACGTTAAAAAATAATTCAACTGAATCTGACGCGACAGGTCTTTACTGAACTAAATAAAAGTTAAACGCATCATTAAGATTCAGTTATGATTTCTGTTCTGTTTCAGTCATTCAGTTACTAAAATAATTGGATTTTTTAGTTAAAATGGTCATAAGTTTTTTTTTTTTTCCTAACATTAGAGATAGAGCTGATGGTAAGTGACAACTGTAACCCATGACATCTACATCCATCCTCAACAAAGATTCAAGATGTACATGCGATGTCAACTATGAACTTTGAGATGAAATGCCTCATTATTTGTAATAGGTTATCCGGATCCCCACAGCCACCAAACGAACAACATTATACTGTCATTTCAAGCTGGTATTCTGTGAGGGCATGGCCCTTCTCTGGTCGAGCCGACCATTTATACCACAGCTAGAAAAAAACTGCAATGTGACACTACAGCTATTAAAAAGTTAGATATCTAGTTAATATTTCTTTTAAAGTGAGAGTGAGTAAGCCGTCTATGGTCTCTACATTTGATTGGTAAATGATGAAATTGGATAATGTTGTATATTTTTAACAATTCATTTCATTTTTATAATCTTTATGTTTTAGTTTCATAGTAAAGTTTTAGACAGTATACTGGGGCCGATTTGAGATTTATTCTTACAAGTGTCCAAGGGAAAGGAAAAATTCCAAAAAATAGAAGTGGTGCTGCGTTATCAAATTTTATACATGCAGCGCTCGAATGACCAAGTTATGTGAGATTACTTAGATATACATATAACAAATGATAAGAAGTAAATATATATTACATATATATGAGATATAATCAGCAGACGTATTGGATATTCATAATCAAATTTTGTTAGAAGGTGACTGGGAGACAATATAAGGAATAACTATTACTATTTACTTTTTTAAAACTGTATTACCTTAACATTTTTTTTGTTTATTTTCGAAATTAAAGTCTCAAGTACTGCATGAATGGGAAAACAAACTTTTTATACATTTTGTTGGTCAACCTCATCTTGAGAGTTATGCATGTAAATAAAAATAATTTGAATATGTAAATAAATAAGTATTCATAAATCAAATTAAATCATATTGATGTAAAGAATTAAAATATTTATTATTTTAACTTCTTAAGAATGACATTCTATAATTCAACTGTATTTTTGTTTAAAAGCGATACCTGCTCACAGATAAAGTAAAGATTACCGTGAAGTGCGGCAGATTATAAAAAAAATAATCACCTTTCTCGGTACATGAAAACCATCGAAACAACTTGATCCCGGCTATCGCCATTGATATACGTCAGAGATAAGCAGATCATGATCAGATAACAGTAATCTACTTATGAACTACAAGCGAACATATAAGCAAAACAAGTGACCGCGACTTATGCAATGAAAATACTTAAATGGTAAAACAAAAAATGAGTGGTGCGAATGCAACTACGTTATGTCAGTGGTTCCCTGTAAAAATCAAGGCCGTATATTTAAAAAAAAAAAAAAAAAAACATGACTCGCGCGTGTCCAACGCAACGAAATCAGATGATAGGAATTGTCAACACAGTGGACAGACGCGGTGCGGCCGAAAGTGCCGGGTGTTGGGTTACGTTAGTTGGACACGTAGCCACGCGTGACGGATTTACATACATTGGAAATATTGTTCTACTCACAGTTTATACGGTAGAGAACGATGTACACAAAACACTTTCGCGCGAGTAATGCCAGCGTACGGTGGAGTGTGGAGTGCGAGCGGTCACTTTGAACGCGGTCGTGCGAACAGAACAGCGTGCGTTTAAACTTTGAGCCGTTCGGTCGCCAGTTCATGTATATATGATGGGGCGGTAAACGCTGCCATTGGCTGGGCCGTGGCGCGCCCGCTTGACTCACGCATACGTCACGCGTGCAGTGGAAAGCCTACAACTTTTTTTTTATTAGTAAAAAGTCGCCCATCTGGCACCTGTTGTCTACCAAAAGCGAGACATCTGTGCATTTGACCCCCACTTTTGGATTCATCGCCCTACACGGCTAAGGTAGGTAGCGCCGGTTTCTAGTGGAATGATTTTTTAATTGACTCGTTTGATGGAAATTTTATGACGTATTTGTTGTGTAGTGGAAGTTGACATAGAAAAAAAACACTCTTGAGTTCTCTTAAGTTGTTATTACACTTCAACTTTGATATTGAGAACGCATGTAAAACTATGCATAGTTTATTTTTTTCCATTAGTAAGTCTTCTATAGGAACTGAATATTGATATAGTTAGAGAAAGGAGGCTAAGGTAATAAGAGGAATTTTTAAACTTATAAACACTACAATAACTCACAGATTTAGTCTTGTGTTACATATTTTATGAAAATACATAGTATAGATCTCAATATATAAATAATCAAAAACTAGTCTGGACTATTTTGAAAAAAACCTATGGGAAGCCACATATTGAAGAATAAATTTAACAACCTGTATCTTACCTGCTATTAATGTTAAACATTCATATTTTTATAAAAAACAGAAGTTATAAAAGTTAGAGCGATTACATGTATCCGTGGTAGCCAATATTCAGATGAATTAAAAAATAAAGGAACTCTAGTGGAATACAAGTTGAAAATTATAGAGTAGCTGTAGATATCACTGGTGATGAGTTAATAGAGGATCCAACTCTTGATAAAGAGGCCTTCTATTTCTCAAGTTTGTTTTTACTATAAAAAAAAGTATGACAGATCCTAGAGATCAGATCACAGAAAATACGAAAAGATGGCCCCAACAATATATTTACATTTACATAAGCAATGTTGCAAACCGCTTATCGCCTAGAGGCGCTATCTCGATCATTGCGTTACATTGATATGAGGATTATGGTATTGAAGTGAGATACAGAAGCTGTTACGAGATGTATGCAAGTTTGTAAGCATTTTATTGCTCTTTGCTTAATGTCATATAATCAGAGATGCTCAACGTTTTATCTCACACATTTTCATTCAAAGTAGCTTACACCTGTGTCCTTACAATTATCTTTTTAATATACCTTATACACTTCGGGGCTAGGGCGTCCTAATATATACTTAAAAGTATAGTGTCAAAAATTTATGCATTAAAGCTTTTTACTTAATAAACTTTTACATTCGCTCGCAATGTGTTACTACATATCATCGCTTTATTTTGTATGATCATCAGCATTTTTTGTTGTTTAATACGATAGAATTCGGGATGGTCAACATTTTCAGCTTTCACTCCCCTTCTCTCACTCTTCTTCTTGTCACTCCATTACTTAACGTAAACCTTATACACTCGCATGCAATGAGACAATACTCAGCTAAAACTCGTTGTATTTTGTAAATTTGTAAGAAGTTTATTGATCCTTGCGTAATGTTTTTTTGTAATTCTCCTCTTCTACTAGCAATCGTATACCTGCCGCTTTAACATATACATTGGACACTTGCATGCAATGAGTTCCTACATATCTGAGCTAATTATCGCTTTATTTTGTAATGAGCTATATACTCGTATGTAGCCTTAACATATTCAAAGACTTCGAGAAAATTGAATAAACTCTCAACGTCTCTAAGATTCGTTTGAATCCTTACCTTTCTTTTTTGTCGTAATTATATATGTTTTATATATTTTTTTAATATAAGTGATGGCATAGGATAATCTGACTCTTGACTGCGGCCTATGGCATCTACATTCTTAACAAAATTTTATAAAAATATTGGGGTGCATGACTGAAAAAAAAGTTGATTAAGTAAGAAAGGCTGTTAATGTTGGTAATTATGTAACAGTTTATTGATCAAGTTATTAGAGGACATTACTCTGATTAGAGTCATAAAAGAGATTTTTGACATTGGATATAAAATATATATCTTCGATAGATGGTCAGTCCTGATTGGTTTCATAATACACATGCGTTATCACCTCAGTACCCAGAGTACTGAGCTAGAATGCGACATTACTTGTAATTGGGTCCCTAATCCCTACAATCACCATTAGAAACACAGCAGCCCTATGCTGTTATTTCACACTAATATTGACCGGGTGTGTACCTTCCCTGTTCGAGGAGCGGGCACATTCGAGTGAACGTTGGTATATTTTTTAATATTACAAGATTGACATCCACATTCGTCATGTCGCACGTACAAATCAGCTGTAGTGTAGCTCTATCACTATAGTAATGTTTGTCATCGCATTACTTAATCTGATGAAAAACTTTCGGCCAAGGATTGAACTCGGGAACTGTGACTAATATTTTAACTCCCATACCATGTGGAAGCAATGTGATATATAAAACTTAAATAGAAATACATGGCTTGCAATCTAGTATATATTTCATTTAGTAGTATACTTAAATATTTGTATATAGATATTATATGGAAACTTTGGTCTGCGGGCATCCTCCATCGATTCGTATCTAATGAATAAGCTTAGAAACATTACTTGTGTCTCAAAATACACAGTATTCGGTACTGGGTGAATTTTAAATAACCCCGTGTCCGTCACTGTGTCTGAACTATACGATATTATTGCATTTGCATTACTATTCTTGACAGAGCATATCGCCCCGATTTCACCACCCTGTGAAAACAGTGATTTCTGTGATGTCTTAGAGTATGTGAACGCCCCGCCCCTTCTTGCCTACCTAGGCAGATCATGTTTGATACTGTAGCGAATGCTAAGGGAAGTGCTAGGGAGGAATCGACCTCTTTCAAATTTCTACGACATTCTTGCCTTAAGATTGCAATGTAGCCATCAGGGAAATTATCTTTCACACTCCACATACACTGCTTAAATCTTCTGCAATAGGCTCAAAGGTTGATGATAAGTGACTGCAATACATCCATCGCGGATGTCATGTCAAATTATTTCAATATATTCTAGTCGCATATACAAAACGTAAAGTAAATAGCGTAGTAATATATGTATTTTTTATATATTTATGAAACTTTCGTGAGCGCATCGCCTTAAATGCACTCTTACGTACGTGACCGCACTGCGCTTTAACTCTGCATTGACATTTCGGGTGAGAGGGCCCAATTACCTGCTCGACTGATGCAATGCGGGCGGTCTGTTGGCATACGTCTAGCGTTGTCTATGCTAAGAATAGACAATGAAAGTTTTTTCGGTCGTTGCAATGGTCGTTTACCTTGGGAGGGTGACCGGTTCATTTTTATTGTAATTTGATATCAAAGTTTTATGTTTACAGGTTATACATATTGTTAATAATTTTGTATGAATCGGTAAAGTGCACAAAGGCGTAACTAGAAAGTATATTTTTACGGTTTACAAGGAAACCTCGTATATGATTAAACATATGTCCCTTTAAATACAATAAACATTAACGTCTGGGTATCATAATTCTTTCTTTTTATATCTATTTTAAACATTAGCTTGACCTGTATGTAATTATGAATGTAATGGAATTTTTCTATTCAGTTTTCGTCCATTTCGGACGTATGAACAAACTGAAATTTTACTGACGTGTTAAGAAGCGATGACAATACTTTATGTCTGTTCTTGTTAAAGTTTTGTAATACTCGAAATATTATTAATTATTTAGTAGACTTGAAAGGTTCCCAACCACTTGTGATAGCAATACTCGTGATGTAAACGAATAAAATATTTTTACTTAGATATTTCTAGGCTGACTTATTTTCTTTAAATAAGATATATTTGTTTTAATCTAAGGTTCGAAATCCAGCAGAGGTTAATATTTTCGAAGAGAAGTGATTCGTTTCCAGCTCTAGATGTGCTTTAGTACATAGGTACTCTGATTCTACATTTAAAATTATATTAACATTAAAAAATTCTTTGATTGGTTGAGTGTAAAAAGAAATCAAGTAAATTCCTGAGTGTGCACATTTTTACGGCACTATAATATTACGTAAGCACATGGCATCTTCTATAAACAAGCCGTTTGAAGTCAGCCAGAAGTCATAAACGAATTTGCCCCTGAAAATTAAATAATGTCATGGTATATATCGTTATATGTAATACGCGCGTCCACGTTTTACAAAAGGTGACATGCACTATAAAATATTTTTTTTATATGTATAAAGATGGAAAACATTATAAAATCAGTTTTCTGTTAAATTTAAAAGGTCTTAGATTTTTAGGCTTACTTTAAGTGATATATAGATTAATTCAATATCAGCAATCCGCATAATACAACGTCAAATCCGCATAATACAAATCTTACCAAATACTGAAAATCCGCATAATACAAATGCGTATCTTACCAAATACTGATCAGTACTGAATAAGGTGAAGTGTTATCTTATCTCAGACTACTAGCGCTTCGACTGCGACTTTGTCCGCTTTAAAAATATTTTTTTAAGATTTGTCGGTAAACGACAGAAAAACGACTAGACTGTTGAATGACCATTTCGCGGTATATGTTATATACCACAATTTTAAAATCTTATCCGAGAATTTTTGAACTGCTGAATGACTTACTCTTGCTGGTTATAATATGTTTTTTTTTTCGACAAACGAGCCCGCAGTTCACCTGGTAGTAAGTGATTCTTGCAGTCAATGACACGCACGTTTTCTCGATAAGGAATCATTATGCAAATACGTTGTCGTCACAAAATCTTGGATTTATTTAGGCTTTATTTTATTTATTTATACATCATCTATCGATAAAGGTAATACAAGATTTTGAAATATTTTAATATAATGCAATAAAAAAAATTTAAGACATTACCTAATTTATAAAATAAAAGATAAGAGAAGAAAATAAGAAAAAGAGAAAAATTAAAGATTTTAAGAGATACAGGCATTTTTATTGGAAAAAGTTAATAACTCGATGAAATATCTTTTTGTTGATAAATTTTAGAAATTTTAACATTGACATCATTATAATTATTATTAATTATATTTCATCTTCAATTATATGTCAATTAAGTAAGAAATTGAAAATCTGTAGGCCAATAATGATAAATCATAAGGGTTTATACTAACAATGTAAAGTTGCCTGTAAAGAAATAAAGAAATTTATTATTATCATTTAAAAAGTAAAGGTAAAAAAAATGGGAAGATATAAATTAAAAAAAAGAAGTCCTTGCATTCTTCCAAAAATTTCTTAATATTCGTATATATAAGTGAAAGATCACATCTTTCTTTCTTTGTAATGCATAATTTATTTGTTTCCGGGTTTAAATATATTTGTGATTATCTAACACTCCATCCTCGTGCACGAAGACTATGCACGTAAAATACTAAATAGCATATTAATTCACAGAAAAACGTTGTTTTTCTGGTAAATCTCGATTTTCTGATTCATTGGGACGACCATGCCATCAATAATCTATGAAGGTTATTTGCCCACGATAACAAATTAGTTTTTTGAATTGAAATTTATAATAATAAGGGTGCGGGGGGGGGGGGGTGAGTCGCTTAACACACAACCACACAATTCCGAGTAATCTGACGTATTGAAAAGGACATCCCCTTACATTGTAATTTGCAGAAAATCGCCTTGAAAATCCATTCACTTCTGCGTACCCCAGATGTAAAGCTAGGCGGCTGTGAAGGTACAATACCTTTGCAGGCAATTCTTTACATACCAATGTAATAACGGTCGATTGACAAGTAATAAACGTGACCAATTTACACGGACGACCTGTTTAGAATAAGACGTATTTGTTTTACATAGTACGAGTGTGATGCTTCGAGCACTATAATATAACCTGCGTAGTTGATATCATCTTGTGAACAACAAAATATATCAGCTTCCATTACGGCGATATCTTCGGCAACGAGATGATATCATTATCAATTTATCAGTCTGTTAGAGATGTAAGAATGTAAACATTACTAAAATTCCATTTAATCACTCCAACTGAGCTCGTACTTGTGTTTAGCGAAGATTCACAATAATGATAATGTGATTACCACCGCCCATGGACAACACCAGGGGAGTCGCAGATGCGCTGCCAGCTTTTAAGAAAAGTTCTCAGTTCTCCATCTCCTTTCAGAACATCTAACGACCTCCTGGTCGATAACTACATCCTCTAGTTATTACCAGATTACCAAGTATATGCGCAAATGGATGCACTCCTTAATGAGTTAGGAGATAGGGCACAAACAAGGAAACAAGGGAACCAAGATTGTTGTATAAGTAATTACTACTTCCTCATTATTAGCAAGGAAAAAGTCCATCGGTCGACGTAGATCTCTGTATAATTTGAAAGATTTACCATATTTTAATAATCATTTTAACCTTTCTTAATAAGTTAAACAATGATCACAGAACGCACCACAACAATCCGTCCTTCAACGGTCTCTATCTTTCACTTCCATTCTCCTTACTACAAATGTAACAAATCAATTAACTAATAATTAATTACAATTAGTCCTAGCCTAACATTGTCACGAACCATCAGGTGGGGTTGTATTCAGTATAGGCAGTATTTGAATATGAAATTAATGCGAACGAGGATGGTAAGTGATTCCTGCGGCCCATGACATCTACATTCATCCTTGACAGGGAATTATTATGCAGATGCGTTGTCACCCTTGAGGACTGAGATGCAATGCCTTGTTTTTTTATAGCATTAAGAGTAACAAACGAGCGCACAGTTCACCTGATGGTAAGTGATTCCTACGGCCCATGACATCTACATTCATCCTTGACAGGGAATTATTATGCAGATGCGTTGTCACCCTTGAGGACTGAGATGCAATGCCTTGTTTTTTTATAGCATTAAGAGTAACAAACGAGCGCACAGTTCACCTGATGGTAAGTGATTCCTACGGCCCATGACATCTACATTCATCCTTGACAGGGAATTATTATGCAGATGCGTTGTCACCCTTGAGGACTGAGATGCAATGCCTTGTTTTTTTATAGCATTAAGAGTAACAAACGAGCGCACAGTTCACCTGATGGTAAGTGATTCCTACGGCCCATGACATCTACATTCATCCTTGACAGGGAATTATTATGCAGATGCGTTGTCACCCTTGAGGACTGAGATGCAATGCCTTGTTTTTTTATAGCATTAAGAGTAAATAAACGAGCGCACAGTTCACCTGATGGTAAGTGATTCCTGCGGCCCATGACATCTACATTCATCCTTGACAGGGAATTATTATGCAGATGCGTTGTCACCCTTGAGGACTGAGATGCAATGCCTTGTTTTTTTATAGCATTAAGAGTAACAAACGAGCGCACAGTTCACCTGATGGTAAGTGATTCCTACGGCCCATGACATCTACATTCATCCTTGACAGGGAATTATTATGCAGATGCGTTGTCACCCCTGAGGTCTGAAATGGAATGCCTCATCACTAGTAATAAACATCACCAGATCCCTACACTCACAAGATGAAACACAGTAGCATTATGCTACTATTTTACACTGGTATTCTTTGAGGGCGTGATTCTACTCCGATTGAGCTGAACCATTCCTTCTGCAGCTAGAATCAAACTGCAGCATAACTCTACCACTATTAAATCCATCCATCCTCATCAGACATTCAAAATGTACATGCGTTTTCATATCTAAAGTCTGAGATCTTAACTACACTTCTGAAGGATTTATTAGATATTCATTAATCAGAGGATCGGATTCGGATCATTACTTTTTTTTTAATTTAAAATATCCTGTATCCGTAAATTGAACCGGTATTATAGTCATCGACTTCAAATGTGTAAATAAAAAAAAACTCGATTGGTGCTGGTTGTGAAATGAAATGGTTGAGTCATCCCTTAACCATTCATTAAGCCAGATTGTATTAAATATCGTATTTTCAGTAGTTTAAGTGATCTTGAGAGGTTTTATTGCAGAAGTCGTTGAACTCGATAAAATTGATTCAATGTATGACTTCATGACACATATTTTACCATTGCATTTAAGACTCTAAGTTTATTTACAAAAGGTCAAAGCTATTATAAAAAGGACTGACGGGTAAAATCCCTTATAATGCACTTGGACTGGCAAAAAGGATAGGTATATACAAAATTGGGTAGTGTGAGTGAAAAGCGAGATAAATACCGGAAAATTTTAACTTCTCGGTATAGAAATATTCCTTAACCTTGGTATTTTTTTTTGCAGATTTGAAACCATTTTATTTAAGCACTATGGTCTTTCTTACACACCTGTCAATGGTCCCTCTTTATTTTTTTATAAAGGATTTTTTTATCTTAAAATATAATAATAGATACTTAAATAACGGCTGAAATGACAAGATTGTTGATAAACTTTTTTTTGTAAGTTTCATGAATACCATAAAACTTTTTTTTTTAAGGTAAGTGATCACCACCGCCCATGAACATCTCCAACACCAGAGGCGTCGCAAATGCATTGCCGGCCTTTCAGGAAGGCTACACCTTCCTGAAAGGCTCTTCCGGCTCTTTTCTTGAAGGTCCCTAAGTCGTATCGGTTCGGAAATACCGCTGGCGACAGCTGATTCCTCAGAGTGGTTGTGCGTTGCAGGAAATTTTGCGTGAAACGCACAGTGGTGGATTGCCAACCATCGAGATGATGAGGATGAAATTTTGAATTCTGTCGTGATGTACGATGTTTAAACTCAGCAGCTGTAATTAATCCGAACAACTGCCCATGGTGAATTCTATAAAAAATGCAACATCTCTCTCCGTTGAATGCGGTCAAACGGAAGAAGTTGGTACTGGAGTGCCCCGGCTCAGAGAAGAGAACAGTATTCCATGTGAGGCCGGACTTGCGCTTTGTAAAGTTGCAAACAGTGGGCCGACATGAAATACTGTCTCGCTCTATGCACGTCCAGTCTTTTAGAGGCCAATGTGGCCCTATCTATCAAGTGACCGCGGAACTGAACGTCACTCGATATGTTAAAGCCAAGGATTCCGATACGAGCTGAGGTAGAAAGGGAAGTGTTTCCAAAATAAGGAGAGGAATCTTTTGTTGCATCTCCTTCATAGGGTTATTACTATTTAGTTAACAGTTACAAAAGAAATGTAAACAGTAATAAGTTATTATAACTAGTTATTAATAACTTATTACTGTTTACATGTCTTTTGTAACTGTTGACATTTAAAAAAAACTGATATCCTATGTACCAATCCCCAATTTGTCTGTTAATGGATAGAAGATAAAGTTAAACCATAACTTAGAGTTTTCTCTTAGGACCTTTTATGACGTATTTAAATTTCACTCAGATTTGCTGAGATGAATCTCTTTAATTGACATTGATTAATAATATATGGACAAGTGAACATACTAATAATGATAATCCGACCAATTTAATAAATTGTTCTATATGTTTGGACACGTGTTACTTATAGCTCAATTTATATATTGCTGGTTAATCACGGATCCTTTAGGTATAGACCTTATTACTATTTACGCAACAGTCATTATAAAATAAATTTCACTGTAATTTGACAAAAGAAACTGTTTAAAATTAGAACCTTATCATAGGTCCTTGCAAGAAACATAATATCCAATTAAGATTTCTATTTAAGATAAAAATAGATAACAGGCAGCATTGACAAATATGTGTAACCGTCATGCATATTGAATAACCGTGAAACAAAATGTTTGATAAGATTTAAACCCTCTGTTTATGATTATTTACTGTAACGTTTTTATGACATAAGGTAGATAACACACAGTTATTTACGGTAAAATAAAATTGATTTCTTCTCTATGAATTAAGAATTATTAAATGTATTTTAGATTAAAGAATAATATAAATTCTCTCTCTCTCACAATTCTTTTTTCATAGACTATGTATTTAGTAGATAGACAATTTGATTAGTGAAACTAAAATATTTTTTTTTAGTGAATTCTTATGTTGTTGAGGAATTATTAACATCACTAAAATTCCCGTTCATCGCCATCATCATACCTTGTCCATAGTCCACTGTCCTTTACGATTGGCACATAGCACGATCCTTAAACAACTGCCTTCGTCGACTTCCAGCAAAACTTGCGTAAGTCGTTGCTCCATCTAGTGGACGGTCATTCCACATTGTGATCAGTCCAAGGTTGCCATTCAAGAACGTTCCCATTAACCAATGCTTATGCTATGCTATGGTTGATGACAATAATTGATAGACGGATTCCGAACTGCGGCGTTACGTTTCGCAGAACGTACACTAAACCGCTAGGTTATCCATTCTTCATTTAATATTTCAGATTAGACAACTGAGCACATTGCCACGAATCACGACCCTGAACCACCTACATTCATCGAGTTCCAGTAAACATATACGGATTTATGGGAAACTACTCGGGTGACAACACTAGGTTGTATTGGTAAACTTTGCGAAGGACGACGCCTACTATATGAAGTGACGGCCTAAATCAGTTAAAATGATTATAATAAAGCATATTATTCACTATATAAATATAATTGAAATCAATCCTTGTACAAATAGTGCACTACTTTGTTGTTTGTTTTATTCGACAGTGTGTACGGGGGTTTAAGAATACGGCATCCGTCACATGACGAATTATATCATCGTTAATTTCATCAATTGTTTGTTGTCATACGTATAATATCCTGTGTTTTTATTAAAACTGAAGATTATTTCTATATTATCACATCGTTACAATTTGGGACTTTCGGTTATATTTTTAAACATTGTCCCTTCACTGTTAGAAGCTGTAAGATTAATAAGTCATTTCATCAACCTACGCTGCTATGATTCGTATGCTAGTTATTGGCAAGAAACAGAAAACCCGGTTTTTTTTAATATTAGGGGTGACGTACCGCTTGATGGTATGTGATGATTACGGTCTATGATGTCAACACCTATCCTCAAAAATAATCGATAAGTTCATGCGTTGTCACCCCTGTAAATTTACATTGAATATCTCGTCACAAGTTATTGAGTCTTTACACTCACCGCACAAGACAGCAGTTTTATGCTGGTATTCTGAGAGATCGCGGTCGCGGTTATTGGTAAAGAGGAATTTCATCTTCGTCCACGAAATCATTTTTATTTATAAAATGGGTGCCCAACGAGCAAGCATCTCAACTGGTGCAAGCATCACAAAATGGTAAGTGATCACCGCCGCCCATAGACCTCCGCAACATCAGATGAGTTGCAGATGCGATGCCGGCCTTTAAGAAAGGTGTAAGCTCTTTTCTTGAAAGTCGTATCGGTTCGGAAATACCGCTGGCGACAACTGATTCCACAGAGTAGCACGAAATTTTCAGTGGTGGATTGTCAACCATTGATTTCAAAGACAGTGGCTGGAATTAAAATCCGAAAATCAATTCGGAATACTCCCCACGGTAGATTCGTTAAAACATGCATAGGAATGCAACATCTCTTCGCAATGCCAGTGAATCAAGCAAGATCGATTTACATTTCGTGTCTTTTTCGATATACGCATCATGGATTACAGAGGCTGCATACCATAAGGTAAACTGTATGCTCGTTAGTCATTCCATGGAACGTATACAGGGGTCACAAATATTATAACGTAGTATCATAATAAAATAAAAAAGAACATTTCAGTATTCACTGTTGAAATTAAGTTTAAAACGAAAGAGCCGGAAAGCTCTTCCAGTTAATGCTTCTTAACTATTGATGATCATTGTAACATTAGTTTAGCTCCTAATGTACTTACATTGACGGAATAAAAAAAAATAAAAATCGGACTTCAAAACATGGAAACTGACTTCAGTTTCCATGTTTTGAAGTCCGTTTTACATTTAAATTTATTATTTTATACATTTTAACATCAAAACAACAATGTTTGTTCTTTATTTCAAAAAAGTATTTCACGAAAGTAGTTCAAGATTCCTTTGATCAATTCTTATGTAAACCACCAAAAACCAGACTGTACGTTAACGACATAATAATACGACGTTAATAAATATGGATTTTTTTTAATGTTTATTTATAACTTTGGGTGGAATTAATTGGATTATTAAGACTGACACACACTGGTTTTGGTTTTGAACATTAATTAATTAAAAAGCTTAACCACAGCTTAACCAGTATCACCATTTAAAATGCCAATTCATTTCTGCAATAGCTTATAATTTTGTTTTTAATAAATAAATTAGAGCCTAGACAATGAGCTACTATGCTCATTGTCTAAGCATCATTGTCTAGGCCCTGGACCAATGAAATTGTTACAAATTAAATAAAAGAAATATTGTATTTGAAGTCCGCCAATCCGCAGTGGAAAATCGTGGAGGACTTGGTGCTAGCACCGTCCCTAGAAAGGAAGGCTATTCCAAACAGTGGCATTTTATATATAGGCTTTAAATTTATATTACTTTTTAAATAAATTAACCCCATATATAGTTTGCATTATGCGGTTCGGTAGCGAGCGAGGCATATTTACCAAGGCTTGTTCTAGTTTGCTGGCTTGCCGTTCTTCCAGGAAACGAGTTTAACTGACAATGACATCAAGTGTGTCATAGACAATCATAAAATCAAGGCCACAGGTCACTAACAGACTTTTTTTTAATAATAAGAACATAATTTTAAAGGATTAGCGCCACCGTTTGTGGTTACTCTATGTGCAAGCTAATTAAGATCTAAATGACTGCAATAAAACTTATGTATTAAAAACATTTGCTTAAAATAAAAAGAAAACCTCAAATTGAAATTCATTTCCGTGAGTATAAAAGTACTTTTAAAAGGGGCAAATTTTCTGATAATTTGACGTCATTGGAAACTACGACGCATGACGTGAGTGAAATTAGACTCTATTTATATAAAGTTTAATTTCAATATAACAAATTACGTTTGTGTCTCCAATTCGATATGCAATTATATTGTATTCTTCGGGAAACTATAAAACGCAGTCGTTATGTTTTTTTACATTATTGATATTAATTACGGAAATAAGTTTGACGTTTTTCGTAATCGTAAAGCAGGTATTATGGTTTTCTTTTTTTATATATAGTAGAACAGGCAAACGAGCAGGCGGCTCTACCTGATGTTACATGATTACCGCCGCCATTTTTTTTTCGGGCTACTATCCGCTGTCAGCCCGAGGGCTTTTACAGTTTCACCGGAATGAATGGTTTCCGGCCTAAAGTACACTGTTTTACGCTTAAATTTCTGAAAGTAACGTACGTAAGCGTAGGGATATATCTATTAACCTATTTAGTGACAATTTGGTAACTTTTAAGGCTAAAATTATTAAAACTCAAAAAAAAAAATCTAAGGAAATCAAGGAAAATCTAGGAATCAAAAGGAAATCTAAGGATAACCAGTTACTTTAGTTTAGTTTATTTAAATTAATATTTTAAATAAATAGTTCATTTTCTCTTAATCTTCAGTTATTGTACAATTAGTTTTTAATTAGCACGATGTAACTGTAACCTGTAAGTGGAATTATGTGTATTTAGCAATCTATGGGCATTTTTTTCGACAAGTCAAGTTACATATAATTCTGTTGGTGGTTCTATTAAAATAAAATAAAAGAAATAAATAAATAATAGTGTTTATAGCACCTTGACAGAACATTTGAGATATTCAATTCTAATATATACCATAACAAGGCATATTATATCGCATGATGTTAAAGTAATATATTTTTTTAATACGATATGCAGTGAAAGGTTTTGTTACCACCAAAATACGCGTTAATTGTTAAATTTACCCGTAAAATGTAATTTATTTTGTAAATAATGTTTAGTTTAGTATAATCTTATAGTGATAGTTGCATTGTAGAATTTTTAACTGCAAAATGAATGGGGCGGCTTTACCAGGGAAGATCACGTGCTCAAATAATACCAGCATGAATCAGCAACATGAAGCAGTTCTGTTCGGTGTCGTGAGTAGTGACGGAGTGACCTACTCAGCCCTCAGGAGTGACGGAGTGATTACATCACCAATCTTAGTTGCGAATGGATGCTGATGTTAAGGGTCGCATGATTTATGATCAGGTGACTGTGTGAGGCAGATAATACCACTTACTTTTTTCTTATACAATAAGTGACAAACGAGTAATCAGTTTACCTGATAGTAAGTGATTACCGTCGCCCATGAACATCCGTAACACCAGAGGAGTTGCAAATACGCTGCCAGCATATAAAAATTGATGGAGAACATTGGAACCATATTACATGGTATACTAATAAGCTCAAATAATGTTTGTGATTTATTGGTTTATAATTTTATGTTGATGAAATGAAAGGCATACGTGCTACACCATTAGGTATGTGGGTTTAATTTTACGGTGATGGAAATATAGATGGTTTTTCCGAGGTATGTTCCATTCGAATGCATTCGTTATTCATCAATCTAATCAAATCAATCTAAGAAAATTTCAACAAAAACCAACACCACACGAAAAACATTAATGCGTTGCTTCAGGTTATTCTCTGACGGCGTGGTCTTTCCCCGGTTAAGCTGACCCATTTATATTGCAACTAGACGCACATCGCTCTTCCACTGAGTGGGTCAAATGTTCTGCGTCATATTGTTTTTTATACGCCTACCTTAATCAAGTTTTCTTTATATGTATCAAGTTATCAATAAACGTGAATAATCTAGTGGTTTTTTGGATACGGTGTGTGAAATCTAACGTCGTAATCGATCCGTCATTCAACTATTGCCCAATCCCATCTCTGATCAGATTCCGACCGACTATCTTCTAGCACAAGCATTTTAGCTTACTTGGAGTGGTCAACGCCCATGTTAGTATTTATAATAGTATTGCTCAAACATTTATCCTAGATAAGTACCATCCATAATATTCAAATCTAAATCAGACAAATTAAAATTAAAATAATATTTATTAGTAACATGACATTAGCACAAGTTTGTAGTAACTTATTTGATTTACAATTAGAATTACAACCATTTATTTTTTTCTCTTTAGCAGCCATGCTAGGTCCTCGACCTGTGTTACAGCTGATAAGCCCCTCCTCCAGATGAAGTGTAATTTATATTAAACTTCAATTTAAATTACTGTTCTGTACATTAAACTATAATTTAATTAATGAAAAAAAGAATATCCCAATAAGGGAGGTAGTAGTAAATTATCTTAGTTTAACATCGTACACACATATGATAACTAGACTAGTGAAATAACGTTCTTGTTATATCGTAATAGAGTGGTACAAGACAAGGTTAAGTGCGATTTATATAAATGTTTCAATAATATTTGGTAAAAAAATATACTGTACAATAAAAATGTGTTTATGGTAGATATTTATGTACCATAAACCCTTTTTTATTGCCAAAGATATAGATATATATTGATTAATTTGTCTTTAAAAACATTACATTCACATCCCGGGTAAAATTTACTTATTTATTTTTAATAAACTTTCTGTATCCTCGTACTTAAAACACATTAAATAACTTGTGAGGACTTGCTTATGTTTATAATGAGCAAGCATATATATGGTGATGTCATTACTTATTCTTTTATATAGGTAGGGTCCCAAAAAACATACATATCAACTAGCAAGCAAGATCTCAAGATAATTTGTGGTCCTACTGTATATATCATAAAAATTAATAATTATAAGCGTTTATAGATGGTCGTTTGGATTAACTATGATATCAGGAACTATGATATAGTCAAACACCTAATGACAGTCCCCTCCGTGATAACGAAAGCAATAAACCACTCGAAACGTCGGGAAAAGAAAGTTAAAAATAAGCGAGGTAAAATCCATACAAAATAGTTTCATTAATGTAACAGTATTGGCGTAAACATAGAAAACCTGATTAATGCTAGTCTGATTGTAATTGAGCAATGTGTGTAAAGGCGCAATGTCTCTTCCACACGGTTCGATCTTTTAATGCCACTTCCAGTTTCAAGTTATGGGTACAGTATGTTGGTATGGTTACAGATAAACTAAACTACGAAACTAAGGGTATATCTTTAATAAAAGTTGTTTATAAGATTATGAATATTCCCTTGTTTTTTTTAAGAGTTAATACCGGTCTAGTGAACATCTACAGGTTTAACGTAATAGACTTGCGAGCAGAGGGCCCACTGAGTAGGGAATTCTTTTGCGCAAGCATTTTCAGCTTAGTTGGAGTGGTTTACCGGAATATAAGTTAACCGGACTAACTACTAGAGTTGCTAATATTCTTTAAAAAATTGTTTATATAATATCAGTGGTGACAAATAGTTCCAACTGATGATGACTGCGTTCCATGACACAAAGAGTCAGGCTGAACATGCGTTTCCCTGCGGACTAAGATGGACTAATTAACTGTAACTGGTTGCCCGCTTCTTAAACTCATGATACGAAACACAGCACCGTTATGTGGCTATTCCTCGCTGGTATTCTGTAAGGGCGATGTACGTTCCACACATATCTTATCAAGAAACAAGCTACGATTATTAAATTGCACTAACGTAAATATATTTAAACCTAACGACTATCAATCTTACCACGTATTGGTGTTTACGAATCATTTTTATGTCGTATTTGGTTAAAGAATTTTATTTAATCTTTTCTGCATAAGCTACGTAAAAAAACGTCCATCGTTAGGCAGAGTTCTAAGAAGGATTCTCTAACAGACAACCCCGAGAGTAAATAACATAAAGCTTATAATAAATTGTAACGATGTAGAATAAAATATTTTTATATTAAATAATATATAATAGAATTTAGTTGCAAATAGATTAAAAATTGCTGATATTAAAAAAGGCAAATACTATATAGATAAATAATACATACATACTTTTTTTTATTACATTAAGAGCAACAAAAGAGCACACAGTTCATCCTACGGCAAGTGATTCCTGCGGCCCATGACATCGACATTCATCCTTGACAAGGAATCATAAAGCCGATGCGTTGTCACCCTTGAGGACTGAGATGGAATTTCTAGTCACCAGTAATAAAGTTCTACGGCTCACTTCACTCACCAGACAAAACACGGCAGCATTATGCTTCTATTTTACGATGGTATTCTGTGAGGGTGGGGTCCTACCCCGGTCCAGCTGGATCCATTCATTCTGCAGCTAAAAACAAACTGCAGTGTAGCTCCACCACTATCAAAATTATATACATGTATATAACATATAATATAAATAATACGTATGTATATAAATAAAATGGAATAACGGTGGCTACCAGTAAATTCCATAGAGTAGTCTTAAGTAGTCGCGAACCAAAACACTGTGTTAAAGCAAAAGTTCAAAAATAATGATGCAACATTGTTTGACAGTCCGTCATTTCTATGCGCAAGAGACAGTCGCAATGCAAACGTAAGACCGCGTAGGCATTTGTATCGTAACATGGCTGACGTAAGATTGATTTTTTCTTACTATAGCTAGATATGGTATATGAAAATAAGTAAAGTATATGAATTCCAATGATGGGCATAAGCATGAGAGGGTGTTAGATCATAATACTGGGGATATGCGGACTTCGTCTTCGATTTTTTTTATTACTTAGACATGCAGGTTTTACGATGTTTCCATTCACCTACGAGCGAGTTGTAAATTAGCATTTAAAATTATAATAAACAATTTCACTGAGGGTTTTATTGAATTAGCGAACTTGGTTACCTCGCGTACATTAAAAGCGATCCCTTATATACTAAGCTACAACAGCTTATATGGTATATGACTTCTACTTAACTATGGTACTTAGATTTTCAATCAATCGCTATTTTCCTCAAATTCGGTCTAGACCACATTGATGTATTTATTATTCAATATCTAATTACAGTACTGAAATTTTCGTCCTAAATAACAGTCTATATAACTTCCTACTACGGAGCGTAGGACTCTTCTCCAAACGCAGTACATGTCACATCAAACATATCACTTCAAAATATTGAATTAATTTATATAATTTTATTTGGATTGCAAGTATCGTCGTACCACATTTTTTCCTGCATTTGATCATTTCTTTTGTTCTCTTTTACTTACTATCTGACTCATTTTACTGCAAATGAAAAGCATGCATCATAGAGACAGGTTGATAAAAGGGTTGTTGTCCAAACATCAAAATAATCTTTTAGTTTTCACCCAAGTGAACACACAACTTGATAAGCGGAGAAAACAGATCTAGCCCTCAGCTCTCTGATTTGACAAGTTGTACTATTTGTGTGATCGATATTTGTAATTCCACACGCCATTTTCATTGGAAGCCATGACACGAATGCACTAGGAAATGGAAGATATTTCTTCGTATCACGAAGTTGTCATTCAAATCAAATGTCTTCATTATATATAGAATCATTGCACTTAGATATTTCTCGACGATTTTATCCTTAACTGCCGGGCACATCGTAAATCAAAACACAATTAAACAAAATATATATTAGTGCCGGCGCCGAGGTTTGAACTCCGTTGCGCGTGTATCGTAAAATTAAAAGGCAACGCCTTGATACTGACCACTACGGCCCATAATCTTCTTGCCTATAATTATTCCGCTATTAAATATTGGATTTCTTCAAACCCGGCCTGTGCCTTCTAAATCTACTAAGCGCCCACATATATTTCTAATATATCGAACACATAAAATAAATAAATTTTCTTTACTTGAAAAGAGCAAAATAATAGCGACCATTTAAAGATGAAATGTGACTCTTTCCTCTGTTGATTTTTGTAAAGTATAAAGCCAAGTTTAAGGACATTTAAATTTAGAAGACAGATGGATCCGCATCGGCTGGCCAGATGCCATCGTTCAAGTAGATCTAGAACACTGACTAATTGACTGATACGTAGTGCAGTTGCTGAAACAAAACGTAAATCAACAGAAACCAATGTTGCCATTATTTATATTGATATAGTAATTATATACTAGTACCGCTTAATTTGATCGAACGTGACTGTACATTCAATACATTAAATTTATAGTTCACATAATTCTTACCTTGACGCTATGGGGGAAAAAGAGGGAAACGGCAAACAGCAAGCATGATGGAATCAATCATGAAAATATTATGTATTTTTTTAATGTTGTAATAATCAAAAAGGAAATGAGGAAGGAAGGAGGGATCTAAATTTATACAGCCATGCACGTGATTGAAATACTCTAATTTAATTGGTTAAAGCATTTTATATAGGAAAATTTTAAGTATAAAGTTTAACCTTAGTGGTGATATATACACATGATTTCTTGAGCAGTTATTGGATAATACCTTTTGACTGATATACGTTTAATTTTCCTCATTTCATAATAAAAGCTAAAAGTAGAGAGCTATGACAATTTTGAATGTTCATATAATTATTTATGGACTTACGGTAGGATTTCGGTTGTTTTTGGGTGAATAACCCATCAAGCGTAAGTCATGGGATAGTTTAATTATAATCCGTCGTAATAGAATTCTATTATGAATCATTGGTAATAACCAGATGCCATCATCTGTGTAAGATATACTACCCTGATGATTTTTTTTTTGACTGACAAGACTGGTCCATTGAAACTGCGCGCGTAAACCGAATTAGTAAGTTTTTTTTCCTAGGTTGGCACAACCTCCTTTGACATTCGTGTGAAGTTTGAGAGGGACATTTCAATTAGTGTGCATTCAGCAGGTGGTTGTATACGACGAAAAATGTTTGTCTGGCGAATTCACTATGGCGAAAACATTTAACAACGCGTTGGCTTGAAATCTTGTGTTTCGAATGGAAACACGGCTACGGAATGATTGAAAACGTTGTAGAAGTGTTTTGGGGAGTCTACTCTGTCGAGAACGCAAGCATTTGAGTGGCATAAAGCATTCAATGGGGGTCGGGAGGTCGTAGAAATCTTGCCTCATGCGAGTCGTCCATCCATCTCTATCAACGATGATCACATCAAAGAAGTGAGGTAAATTGTGCTCGAAAATGTTGGCATTAGAGAGATCAGAGGCTCGCAACATCTATTATAGATCGACTCAACATATTTCGGTTGTTTTTTTTGGATATGAAGCGTATCGCCCGAAAGACTTGAATTTGTGTTGGCATGTTTGTATTGAAACGAAAGCGGCCTATAATGAAGGCGATAATAGAGATTTGTATGAAAGTACATGAAAATATTTTTTTTTGTAACCTGTTCGGGTCAAATTTGATAAGAGTATGTATTAAAGTGTCCCTCAAACACAAACTCACTCGTAGTACCGTTCCCTAGTACAATGTGATGCATGCCCCGGTGAAATAACAAGGACACTACACAGTACTCTTGTTTAAAAGTGTGGTTAATAAGTGCTCACTTTCCTAGTGGTTAGCGATATATATACAACACACATTCTTGTACATATTGAAAGAAATAAGAAGTCCATCAGTGAGAGAGTTGAGACCCTCTCACTGGTAGACTTCTTATATAAGCCCTGACCTGCATTAAGTCATTTATATATATATATACGTCTTACTGAGGGGCAACTGTTATTTCATGACATAAATTAGATTACATAGTATGCATGATGTTAAGCAGAATAACGCCTATAACTTATATTTACTTAGGAACTGAATCCAAAAGCCTTCAGTACTTGATGTATCACCTTGATTCATTAGTTATGCTAAACTCGTTCAAAGCGTCATATTTATGGTGCCATTTCAAAGGCACACATATATACAAATCTTCTTGTAAAATATGAGAAACTTCATTGAGTATAAACTTAAGATATTGAAAAACTTATAACTAAGAAACAAGCACATTTAACTGATGGAAAGTTATCATTGTGGCCTATAGATACTCATATCTTCGAAATGGTAATACCATCACGGACTGAATCTTGGCAGAATGCCAAGTGGAGAGACTTACGTCCACGGCTGGGCAAAGACCTCTCCCAATCTTACTTAGTCCAATCCAGTGTATGCCAACCGTTATTATATATACATTTAACAAGCCAAAGTTCTTTAACAACAATATTTCATCTGTATAAAATGACAACAGACCATGCGTGATTTAATTTCGCATTTGTTTACTTTTTCGAATATAAAAATAAACCGCGATAAATCATAGTTCGTGAAACCTTAGCGCGTTCATGTTGCGGTTAACGTTCTGTTTTAATATGACTTTTTAATTTAGTCCAATTCACCGAACGTCGAGCAGCGGCAGTGCGAGCGCAGACGATGACGTAAAGCCCTTGCAACGCCGGCAAGAAAAAAAGATACGTTTTGACTGATCACCGAATAACGCGCCAAAAGTTCGACATCTTTATATTTTACTATTCAACTTCGCGTTGTATTTTATTGAAATAAGAGCGATCCTTAAACTTATCGGATTTGTTTATATATATTTGTAATGTTGAAAAAAAATCGATGTCACGATTACAAGTGATGCTGATATTTCGGTCTGACAGTTCGGCGTCATAATTATGTAATTAAGCATGTAAATTTAAGTGAAATTAATAATGTCAAAATTGCATTGCAAAAACATGTGTTGATTTATTTTTGCCTGTTGTTGATGTATACGTGTATTCATGTATATATATATATATACATGAGCTTAGGATGCTATACGAGCTTAGGATGTTTGAATTTATTGAATATGATTTTTTTTATCGGGTTGATGGCCGCTGTTAGCTCGAGGGCTTTTATAGTTTCACCGGTTTGAGAGGTGGCCGAGACATCTATTAGTGGGTAACCAGAACAAGGCCTCCCAAGAGCCTCAGCTTGGACCGTTACCCTGTTCGCGTGAGAGCGTCTGACTCGAGGATGCCCGAGAGAGCCGACTGAATGAGGACTGATATATATCTATAGAAGTAATTGGATCCCACCATCCCTATTTTCAATGGAAACACGGCTGCGTTATGCTATTTCACCTTAATATTATGCGAGGGTGTGGTCTTCCCTCAGTCAGGCCGACCCATTCATATTGCAGTTAGGAATAGTTTGTCTCTACTAGTGTTAAGAGATTTCAAACACAGAGACACTCACTCGACGGCGCCTTCCTTAGTCCGATTTAATCAATGCATGGGCAATAGAGCGGTGGAGACATACTTACACATACATTAACGAAAAACAGCAATGTATCAAACACAAATAGCACACTATATAAACGCAACAAAAAATGCTGAAAACGACATAATATTGATTTTACTGCAACTAAGCTAGACGCATACTAATGCGCTAGGATCCAATATTGACAAGAATATGACCTAACAGGTTATAAAATATATTTTACCTAACATTGAGTTTTGGAAGTATGTTTTATTAGACGCCGGTATATTTGTTAGGGCGTCGACCACTGCTTCTGATACCTCGGTCGAGCCGACCAATTGATGATGTAACTAGAAACTACGGTCCTGTGTTTCGTAAGTTAAGTGAATGAAACCGGAGAACCAAACATTGGGAACAAGGCATTTCATCTTCCATCATCCTTAGGTGTGACAACGCAGAGGCAACTTCGATTTTTGTTGAGGATGTGAGTCTACTTATCATTAGGTAAACTGTGTGCACGTTTGGCACACTTAGTAGCATAAAAAATAAAACGCACCTGTTTCTCCTCATATTTCACGAGCAACATTGTGTAGTCATAAAAATGAAATGATAAAAAAAGTTTGAAATGAAAAATAAAAGCTGTCTATAACATTACTAATATCCGGTTAACCACTCTAAGCTTCAATGATTGTGCTACGAGATGGAACAATCTAATGGCAGATTTGAACCTACAACTAAGTGTCACAGATTGTACCTTAACCTATTAGGCTATTGAATATTGAGGCTCTCACTACATCCAATATGTCGCGTGGCTTTTTCAACTCTTGCTTAGTTTGACTTTGATAGTGAGATCGATTTTGATTTCATCTAATTTAATTTTAAAATTTTATGTAGGTATTTCGCAATTTATTGTATTATGATTTATTTTATTACAATATTATTCAACTTATTTCATTTTGATAATTTAATTCTGTTTTTTGTTTTTATTTTAAATCAGTAATTGTTTAGCGTTTCCATTAATTAATTTTTATGTAACACATTAACCGTTAATATACAACAATTGACGTGTTCGTCTTTAATTGGTTCACGCATCAGATTTGAATTCATGGATTTATCAATTAAGATTATTTTCATGTATGCCCTGCCCTTTAGATGACCCAAATTAAATAAATAAAAATGAATACAAGATTCAGCTGTGGTATCAAGCGGAGTTAATAGCGTCTGCCTAATGCGTAAAGAAGTTTTTTTTTATGATATTAGACGTAACGAGCACGCAGTTCACCTGATTGTGAATGATGAATGCTGCCCATGACATCTACATCCATCCTCAATATAGTTGGACGGATGGACAGGATGCACTAACGTTTTCACCCCCTGAGGACTTAGATGGATTACCTCGATACCTGTAATTTAACATTCTCTTACGTTACGTTACGTAGCTAAGGCTTCTATTTCACGATAGTTTTCTACGAGGGCGTTCTGTTTCCCTGGTCGAGCTGATCTAGCAACTAGAAACTACGGTGCAGTAGGGCTTAATCTAGGCGAGTGTGTTTTGCCATTTATCACGCAAAAGCGCACAGTGTGATCTTTGTGGCCTATTACATCCACGTGTAGTGTATCTTACCCATTCAATGAAAGCTTGGTCAGTCGAACCCATACATTATATAGGTAATATATTGCTGCGTCGTGGCGCTGCGTGCGTGCGTGGACCACAGAAAAATGTATTGAATGCTTTCAACAAAACAAAACTTCTTATTTAAAAAAAAGTCAACGACTAGACGGCGAAAATATTAACGATAAAAAAATCATAATAACAACTTATAGCTGTTAACAGATTGTAAAACAGATAAATAATAGACATGTAAAAACTTGGCGCCATCACGCAAAAAATAAGATAGATCGGGTGACCTTCAACCCGTAGCGCGGATTTTGTTCGAAAAAAAAAATCATCTACTAGAATAACAATTTACGATTAAAAGATACATCTGTGATCAAATTAACATTTATAATATTCCAATAAACTTCTTGTTGATTTATTGTAATAAAAAGCGAAGTGTGTAAAAAACCAAGACGTCAAATAATAACCAATTAATAAGTCGCAACGGTTATGTTACGTTTTTGTTTTGCGGTTATCTTATGGCAGAGTTGAATATTGACAGACCGTTTATACAATAGTCCCGTAAAGAGTTCCGTACGTAAATTAATGATAAGTTATGAGCAATTGCAATGAAATATTTAAAAATATCTTATTAATAGAATTACAAAGCAGACGCCTTTGGCCTTTGCCTTCAGGAAGATACGCATCTGCGTTCTGATAGTGCTAAAAAAGTCCGTACAGGTACGCGAAGGATATATGTAAGTATATTGTAGATAATTGTTTCGCAACCATTTTTAAGTGGACCCATAAGAAAAAGCCATTAAGGTAAGTAAAAAAAAAAAAAAATAGTTAACATAAAATTATTATTGACCTTATATTGAAGACTTGCAGCCACGTTTTCACTTTCAATACAACAATACAAAACAATAAAAACTCGCGCATTATAATTATAAATTATCGCGCCTGTCCTAGGGTCTAAAATCACGGCGGTCTATTAGAGATTTTAAACTGCGCTGTACTTGTATGAAATTGTCAAATAAGCCATTAATTTATTTCTTTAATAAATGAAACGACAGATTGCGACCCCTTTCAATAATGCGACCTCAAGATTAGATATAGACTCACGAGATATTATCACTTTTTTTTTAAATACTGTTATGTATTGACCCTTATTAATGATATTACAACAAAAATAAAGATGCTTGTATTTAATTAATCTTAAAAAAACTTGAAGTTAATTATTAACTTGTAATATAAAGAACTCATAAAACGGTTTATAGCATTCCGCTTGTCTAGCAAAGGTTTAATTTGTTTGACATTATGCAAATCTTCTATTTATGAATTTGACACATAATATCTTGTCTTTGGTTTGTTAATATTTGACGTCTACATTACCAGTATTTAATAACACAAAAAGTTCAAAAACGAGCAAAAAAACCACCTAACATTGGAGCGAAGCTCCAAGATGATGTATGTACATCCGGATCAAACTACAGAGTAGCTAATAGGTTAGTAAGTAATAGTAATATGTAAATTGTGCAATTTAAAAAGGGATGGATGTAAGTTTTTGCGGTCTGGTCATCCGCACCGAAGTCATCACTAGGCGAACTGTATGTCGTTTGTGACCCTTAGTTCCAACAGCCCCATACCTTTGCATCCAAGCACATACAGACAAACAGACAATTTGATTGTACGCGCTGTCTGTTAAAAATAAAGTCACACATTTCCAAACTGAGAAGATATGCTTTGAAATGCAATCACAATTTTGACTTAAATTTATTTGGTAAATTACATTCATATTAGTTCGTATAAAATAGGATTAGTTCGGATATTACTATGTAAATTGTACCAATAGATTTGCATTTATCGGATTCTCACATAAAATAAAACACCCGCGCATCTATAGGCTCAACAACCGTCCGTCAACCTAAGCAAAAGCCTAATAAGAGTAGCTTCTAATAACACAATTTTGTTAAGATGTTAATAGATATGACAAAAATCACCACAAATCTTGGTATATCGTCCTCGGTAGTAAAAATATCTTTGCAATTGTAACAATCATAGTCTGTGGGAATATTACTCTACAAAATGTCTGACTGGCCGGCGGCGGCAAAGGCTCACGGACCTCTGTCTCACGGACTTCTATCTCACGGACCTCTGTTCCGTGAGCCCTGTAATTGATGAAGCTATAAGAACCGCATAGTCTAACAGCGTAAACATCATTAGAATCTAGTCGGCAGCAAAGAAGAATCCATGGTCATTTTAAAGAGTGTCAGAGACACGGGACTTACATACAACATATATACACATGTATGTGTACACGTGTACAAATAGTACCTTTACCTTGTTCCATGATTCTCCTTGACCCTCACTAAGATCGGATTTAATTTACAAATGAACGCATCCGTTTAGCGCAGGAACAGTTGTGTAAACAATATTACATTTCAAGATCACTGAACCATAGATATTCGAAAATAACCGTCTCAACTTCCAACGGAACTCAATGTAAAATAAAATGAAACTTTGTCTGCGATGAAAGGTAAAGTTACAATTAAAAAAATATATAACACATCATCTTCTAACGTGAACTTAATTAGTCCACTGTTAGACACACCGTTTGCCAAGATGGTGCATCCTGAGCCACCTGCATCCATCGATTTACTGGACACTTGGTTAGATCCTCACTCTATCTAGTAGGGTTGTCCTTCACTGCGTTATAATGTTCACTAGAATAGTTTTGATCATTGTTCATCGACAATGACATAATTTAATAAAAGGGGTACAAAAATAACATTTCATACAATTACTTCAATATTACCTAGTCAATCTAAATAATCCATGTATGGACTACAAGATTAGTTTAGTAAAATGGCAATTTTTTTTATTATATTCTTTGATTTATTACTAATTTAAAAATAATCATGACACTGTAACTATCAATATTCATTTATTACCATTAAAGCTACACGATAATGTCGACCTGGTCTATTTCGACCATATTATAAGCATCTTCAAATGCTAGCTCGCCAGGATAAATTATGATGCCGTAAGAATCACTGATTGTGGTGGAAATTTTAAATTCAGGGTCAGAATTCCAGGACAGGCAACGGTACGTAAATTTTGGCTTCGACCGAGAATCGAACCCAAGATCCATTATCTTGGGTTCTAATAGATTAGAACTCAAATAAAGCAAACGAGACATTATTAGTCTTACGACTAAATAGTCAGGTTCTCTGTAGTTTTACTCAGTCGTCACAAATTACGTACAAACCTACTACTCAAAATTAGGCAATGGCAAAAAGTTACGAACTGTATTCATTAATAAAAAAAATTGCTTAACGTTTCATTTTTATTTTGACAGCCCCGCACCGGTCGTCCTCACTTATCGAATAACGGTTAAATATGATGATATCTGATGCTTTAGAGACATCTTAAGTGTTAACTGTCAATGTACACTTGTCGCCTTGATCTCGCAACAAAAACTTATCGTCCCAATTTGCTTACAAAAGTAGGTTCGTGTAACTATTACAGATATACTATATGAATGATATATGATAAAGGTGTCCATGGGGCATTGGAACAACTTACTTTTAGGAGGTCTGTTCAAAAAATAAGGTGACTCAACTTTTTCAAAAATATTTCATTTTATATCCATCAATATCTATGTTGTCTTCTTCAAAGTAATCCAGATATAATACACAGTGTATTATATCTGAGGGGATTACTTTTTTGCCAACGCTTTTTCCAATCCTCGTAGCACTTCTGATACGCATTTTTTGTTATGGCCCTGGGCTCTTTCAGAGATACGGTCTTTATCACGTCAATCGTATCAAAACGCCTTCATTTCATGGGTCTTTTCAGTTTTGGAGTCGCAAGTCGCAGGGGCCAAGCCTGACCCTTTGAACAAATCTGAATCGTCGTTGGCGTCATTCAACAGCTCCTGTGCGACGGTCATGCGACGTTACATTTGGACAATCCGCAATGGAAAAAGAAATCCGCAAAAATTACAAATTACGAGCCAACTGTTATGGCGATATGCCTAGAAACTTCTCTAATGGAGATTCTATGATTTTCCATTAAAAATAAATTCACTGCTTCAACGAATTCATTGATTGTTGACGCACTGGGGCGTCCAGGCCGTGCTTCGTCATTAATATTATCTCGACTTTTTTTTTTTCTGTGAAGAGCTTTTTTAATTACTTTGAGAGTAATAAACGAGCACACAATTCACCTGATAGTAAATTATACTTGCGGCCCATGACATCTAATAATAAAATAATGCACATGCGTTGTTACCCTTGAGGACTGAGATGAAATGCCTCGTCACCAGTAATGAAAGTATCCGGGTCCCTGCACTCAAGAGACGAAACACAGAAGCATTATGATGCTATTTTACGCTGGTATTCTGTTAAGGCGTGGGTAGGACCCCCGGTCGAGCTGACCCATTCATTCTGCAGCTAGAAGCAAACTGCAGTGGAGCTCTTCCACTGTGAAAAAGTTTACCCGTTATAAACATTTTTTTTCCTATAGTAGACTCGTCGAAAGCTGCAGCACATTAAGTAATTTAGAGCACTAAATTTTATTTTTTACACAATATAAAGACAGATTCTTTGTTCAATTTTTTTATTGATAACAAAAAGTCGCAAAACACACCGTACAATAACGTCTAACCTAACCTTTATGATGTTGAGGACATATGTACCAAGATAACAAAAAAGATGAGAAACAAATATACGTGGCCCGCGAAATTGAAGTCACCTTGTTTTTTTAACAAACCTCGTATTGTATTGAAAATATAAATCATCATCCCTAAAGCGTACAGCAAGAGATTGGTATAGTTTGACTGCGTCTGTATTTCCATCAGAATATAATTCGGGTGTCTTCTAGGCAAGAGTGCCTAGAAGACACCCGAAGTTCTGAGTCACGGTTATAACCTAATAAGCTCCAAGTGAAATGTGAATAGCATTTGCTATCTCTGTTTATCTGTGTATCTGTTATCTCTCTCGGCCGGGGTAGGACCACGCACTCACAGAATACAAGCGTGAAAAAGCAGCATAATGCTGCTGTGTTTCGTCTGGTGAGTGTGGGGATCCGGAGACCTTTATTAGTGGTGACGAGGCATTCCATTTCAGTCTTCCAGGGTGACAACGCATCTGCATTGTTATCCCTTGTCAAGGATGAATGTAGATGTCATGGGCTGCAGGAATCACCTGCCATCAGGTGAACTGCGTGCTCGTTTGTTACTCTCAATGTAATAAAAAAAAAACTTCAGATTCCTAATGTGCGACGTGCGACGTGCAACGTCAAGTCATCTCATCCTGTGGAAGTCGTAATCGTGAAACATGACTAAAGGAAAACTCAATAGGGTTTGATTCCATAACCACTTATCTTGTAGCGTAAAAATATATTATGTGTTAGTCACTACGCTATCGCTTACACACTGCAGTTAAGCTGGCTGGTGTGAGTCGGTTCGATCGAGGAAGTGTGGTAATTCACATAGTGTGTTCACCACACTTCCTATGCACAGAAAATACATACGATACTCCGCAGTTATAAACTAGCTTTAAGAAATACGAGCGTAATAGTTCAGCAATACTCTTCCTTAAGGTGTAAAAAAAGTAATCGAAGACATTATCACATGTGTATCTACATATAAGTTCACAGAGATGATAGCGCACCGGTATTGTAACTCCTAATCGCGGACGAATGTGCTATCGACCGCAGGATTCACTTACCGTCAAATGGATTACGGTATGTTTGTCATCTCTAATATAATAAATAATAATTAATACCTAAGTCAAGTAAAATACCCGCCAGCATTGCTTTTGGTGTAGTGGGTAAAGAATGAGAAACTGGAAAACCAATTGGGTCTTTGTAAACCGATGGGACAGCGGTCTCCCACTGATTTAGTAACCAGTAATATTTACGCGAATATTGCATATTGAATAAAACTACGTTTCGAGTGCTTTCCATCACTCAGGGTCCTGTGGAGGGATCGGGTCAGTCAAAAGTGTGTTATAGTTTAAGTTTTTTTTTGTTAATTGAATTAATTTTAGTTGAATGAACTTTAATTGAACTTTTTTTTATTACATTGAGATTAACAAACGAGCACACAGTTCACCTGATAGTAAAAGACTCCTGCGGCCCATGACAGCTAATAATAAAATAATGCAGATGCGTTGTCACCCTAGAGGACTGATATGGAAAGGCTCGTCACCAGTAATAAAGGATCCCGACGAAACAGCAGCATTATGGTGATATTTTACGCTGGTGGGCTATTCTGGTCTAGCTGACCCATTCATTCTGCAGCTAGAAACAAGCAGCAGTAGGTCTACCACTGTTAATATTTAAATTTACTTTTGTATACAACTAAAATTTTATATAACGAAATTATGATGATGTTTTCCTCCTGGTCCATTTCAAGAACGGCGATATCTTCTGGTTATTTCCGGAACACATCAAATGCGCAGAATTTCCGCATAAATTACTCATCCCATTACCTAATGTGATCAAAGCATGTGCAATAAGATCGGAGCAAGCTAGAGATGCAGTGTCCGAGACACCGGACATATGTACATACAAACAACGCTGTATAACGAGATAAAATGATATCCTCCCTGTGTGATTTTATTTCACTTTAGCAATTTCGTAATATTGCTGTAGATGAGACATTTTCATTTCTTATAGAGAATTTGTAAGCATAGTATGTTGCGGAGAAAATAATCTCGCCACCGTCAGATGAAGCATGTGCTCCATAGACAAAGAACATCTCGATTGCTTTGAACACCGACTCATCGTTCTTGCAAATATACAAATTAAAAATAGGATGATTGTATCCGTCATTAGTCTGTTTAAAATTCTTCAATTCTTCTCGACCATTTTAAACAGTCATAGAGCCATGAATAAATACCTCGGCTGGGGAAAGACTATCTCCCTTCAGGATAGCAGAGTGAAATATATCATATCGTTTTGTGATTAAGTTGATGGGCGTAAGAGACAGACCGGGGTTTAATTGTAAAGTAACTTTACTACTAAACGTCGACACGACAGGAGAGGGTCACTTTTTCCAGTATACAAGAGTAAAATTGTAGTTTAATGGTACTGTTTCATGTGGTATTTTTTACCAAGAATCAAGAAGCCATATAACTAGTGATCAGGTATTCGATGTTAGTTTTCAGGATTTACAATATATAATTCCATAGCAATGATAAATTTGGGTATGATGGGCTGCTGGAATTGATATACTAGCAATCCCTAATGCCATTAAACATTTTCATAATATTTATTACCGGTGAAAATCGATGATGATTCCGTAAGTACAATATTAAAAAAAAACTTTTTCCAGGTTCCGATCGATTTACAACAGGAGATCTAACTCCTGGGAACAAAACATTGCATCTGTCCTCAAACGTGAACGCGTGTGGACCTTTAGTCTTGTTAAGAATAGATGTAGGTGTAGGTTTATGGATCGCAGTTCGTCATTTGCAAACTGTGTTCTCCATTGTCAGCCTTAGTGTCATAAAAATAAAATATATAATTAATGACTACTCGGAATGATTCTGGCGAAAAATGGTTTCTGCGAAAAAGTGAGAGGCATCAATTTTGGTATTAGTCGGGTTTTTCCGTATACAAGCAAACCTGGATCTTTACACGTATGCATTTTCAAAAATGAGCCAACGAGACTCGTTTGAAAACTCTGATGGCGTCTTATCATCACTAACAGACACTCGCAATCAATACTACAACAAAGTCCTCTCGCCTCGGCACGTACTGAATGTCTAAGAAAATTTGAAGCTCGCTAATGCGATCTGGATAGAAAACCAGCTCACTGAGACAGTTCATTGAGCCAATTCATCAGTAATCTAGCGGCTTATGTACGATTACATGAAGCCAGTGATTCAATTTAAGTTCTCTATCAGTGGGTAAGGGATACAGTAGGGGGGAGATGCGCTTTAGTAAAAAATAACTGACAAGTAACTGACGTGGCATCGTACACGCAGACAGTCGGCAAGCCAGTGTTGTGGGGGGGGAGGGAGTTATCGTCTTGATTTCAACTTAACTGGCTTCTCTTTGTCTTGCTAACTGTCTTCGAATCTATACGTACTGTACGGGAGAGTCGTCGCTATACGTATCATATCGCATACTATAATCTAGCTTATCTATATCGCAACCATATGTATAACAAACTTGTTAAAATAATATAAGAAGATATTCCATTTGCCCAGGAATTAATAGCACGTCCACACCAAACTTATTTACACAGTACTAAAACTACTAGCAATTTGACTTATTAACGTCACCAATGTTGTCGGTAGGATTCTATTGTCACCTTTTAGTTCCGTATATATCCGTTTGTTATATAATATATTACATAACAAAGGTTTACCTCATTTAGAAATTAGTTTGTTATTATATACACATACCACACATTGTCCTTTAACTCAATTATTCCAAGTCTAAAGGTTGTCTGGAAGAGATCGGCTCTTTAGCGATAAGACCGCCTTGTTGTACCTTACTCAGTAATATTGGTTCGTTATGTTTTCTATTTCCTTTTTGTGATTTGTTTATATTTTATTTTTGTGGTGTACAATAAAGTATATATAATAATAAATAATATAATAGCAAGCTTATTTAGTGTTCGCTTTTACTCATGCTTCTATTTTTCATTGTATCGAGGGTGACAAACTAGCACACAGTGTCAGTGGTCTACATTTACATCGAACAATGATTACAGAACAAGATACACATGCGTTGTCATGCCTGAGTACTCAGATGGGATGCCTCATCTCGTGACCGGGTTTACCGGATCCTTGCGGTAACCAGACGTAACATAGTACAGCACGCGGTTGTGTAAAGGCGTGGTGATTGATTCCTTGGTTGAGCCCACACCAATTCATACCGAACCAGTAACAAATTGCTACGTGGTATTGGAACCTATGTATATATATATATATATATATATATATATATATATAACTTAGTAAATTATGACAAAAGACGGTTATGTATGGATGTTCTTACTACGTTTTATATCCAAATGACATTAAATATCATAATGCTGTACATTTTTTTCTATTTACCGATATATAATTCTAATCTGTTTTTCTATTACATTTATCTTTTTCTCGATAAAGTAAATGCTCTTTGTTTTTTTATCTATGTAAAGATAAATGGCGGGAAACGTTGACATCTGTCAGCGAAACTGGCGCCAAGACCGGTCACGATCTCACGATTTTATTAAACAAATTTCCGATTGCAGTTCCATAGTGGTTTTCCGCAAATGTCTTCCGTTCCGATTACATTGATATTACGTTATATCTATACCTAACTTATTAAATCATTAAGACCGTTATGTAAGAACGTGTACATCCATATTTTTATTTACATTATAAGTAATTTTTTCTTAAAAATTAATTAATTTAAAAATAAATTAAATTAAATTAATTAAAAAGTCATTAAGTTCTCAATATCAATAAATGAAAATTAGAAATATTTATAATAATTGTTGTCCGATTCATAGGACATTTATTTGGACAAATATAATGTAATACGGATTGATATGTTTTATCTTAGTTAAAACATACCTCTATCTCAAGTCAAAAAGAAAGGAAAATACAATTACATTACATAGTATCCAAATAATTACATAATTGAATACTTCATTTTGGCCAGACGCTTTGAATGTTTGCAATTAATTTGCTTCTTATTTTTTTATCATGCATTATTAAAATCAAAGATTGGTGTGTATACGGCCTTAATTGGATAAATCCTCCATTAGCTTTGTTGCATCGCAGACCGTTTTCCGTTGCCTTGAGTTATTTGCCCGCCTTTTCAATGACCTAACAATAATTACAAGCTTTTCTCGTGCACAGCATCAATCACTTCTCAACTACGCACATAATCTATCGTACGATATTATGATTAATAATACGGATAAGTTGTGCAATGAAATGAAAAGGAAAAATTGTCTATTTATAGATTTTAAAACTTCATATTATAGACGTTTAAATAAAGTTTTACTATTATTTATTTACTAATACTTTTAATGCAAATATTTAAAGGCATATTCTTAAAATACAAATAAGATATAATTTAGTAATGATAGTTAATCTAACCTCAAACCCAAATACCATTCTCAAATCATGGAAACGACATCTTTTAGTAATCTGTAAGATTATACTTTATATCTACTTGCATAAGATATTACAATGATATGAAAAATTAAGCGACGTCTGAAGAAAAGATTAATAGTAGAGAATGTGTAATGATGAATTGTCGAATTACGAAAACCTACTAATAATATAACCATTATATACGTCCCGTAGTTGTTGAAGACGACAACATAGGAGATTAATTCGACTGTTTTACAATATGTGCAACTCTCTTCTAATAACCTATAGGATCCTGTGTCCTTGTATCACCCTATCAGAACATTTTTATATGAAACCAAGGGTGACAAATGAGCACATAGTTCAACTAATGAAAATGTAATTGACGACTGCTACAGCTTTTCAAACAAGATTCAAGATGCGCATACGCTGTTATCCATATAGACAGATAGAATGAGTCGCTTCAAAACCCTATGCTCGTCAAATGAACACAGTAACATTATATTGCTATCTCAGTGTAAAAGCGTGATCTTTCCCTGGTAGCACCGATCTCTCTCTCGGATTAACTATAATAATAATAACGTTATTAATTTAGTTAATCCGTGAGAAGCAATCGTCCAAGCGGAGGCTCTCCCTTGTGCTGGTTACTCACTAATAAATGTGACCGAGTGTCCTAAGTGCTCGGCCACCTTTCAACCCGATGAAGCTGTATAAGCCGTCGGGCTAACAGTAGCCATTTGGCATTAAAAAAAACCCATCTACTCATGTTGGAGCTAGGATCAAGCTGTAACTTATCACAGTTTTGGTTTCCTCAGGTAATAATAATTTTAGATCAGATTTGAAAGGTGAGTACGAATGAGTGCCAGGTGTTTATGGCATACACACAATTAATACATAAGATATAGTTGATTATATCCGGTAATAAGAGGAAGAGGTCGCCTTGATCGACTTTGACTTTTTTTATTGCATTGAAGGTGACAAACTAGCACACTATTGACCCGATTCCTACGTACATTACAATCACATTCATCTTCGGTAAGGTATCATAACGCAGATAGGTAGGTTTTCAACCCTGAGAACTAAGATGGCATATGGTTTCCGGATCCCTACACTCATCAGATGAAAAACAGCAACGTTATGCTGCTATTTTATCTTTTATGCTCGGACATTACAGGAAAATCGTACATTGAAAAGTAAAACGGAACTGAAATGTTGAAAAACATAAATCAAGTATTACTCACTATCAGAATTTGACACGATGGTTTTTTTGTTTACTTTTGTTGATTGCAACACAGTTAATCATTTTACTAGGAAACCCGAGTACTGTTCAGTTTTTCCGCATCGAGTTATTAATTATCTGTGGACTCATTGTCAATTATCTTGTCTGTGGCGTGTTGCAGTGACGGATTATATATACAGAAGAATTAGCCGGAACGCTACATCACAGTTCCATTGAACCGCTACGTCATTACATTGAAAACTAATCTATATACCCTTTGAAGTAAAGCGCAATCGAGCTAATATAATTTACAGACGGCGAGATTAAAGGAATTAATAGCATCCTATTCTCTAAGAACGGATCTGAGAGTAGGTTAACATGAATAACCTAGATATGGTCTCCGTTAACCGACCAAATTGTTTATAAATCGCAAGCGGTTCTTGTAATTCCGTTAACCAAATATTTTCATATCAAAAATAATTCCTTAAAAACCTAATCCGTCCCAAAATAAACAATTACATAATAAATATAAAAAGATAATTCATACATGTAATAATTGACAGAAAAAAACGAGAACTGCCCTGTTAAATAAAGAAAAGGGTTTCCACTTCGGTACTGTTATGGTTTAAGACCACAACCCTGATATTTCGTGCAGTTCCGTTTGTGCAGAGATGGTTTAAGATGTTATATTGTTAAAAAAAATGTCCATAACAATATTAGTTATTTCATATTAATTCTACTATTAGCTTTAAAGAAATTCATTTTCTAAAACAGAACATAGATACAGTTCATTTAGATTGAGAAAAGTAAAATTAAGCAAATAAAACGGAAGCTTTTTTTTCTTATAAAAGACTATTGTTGAATCACAATCGATGAACGTTTTAAAAATCTCTTCAATGCAGATTAATTAATAAACCCCGTCACTTATATATTTGTATATTTATTGTTATTTTAACTTATTATTATTATTATTCAGTACACAGTTTACATATTTTATATTCACGTGCCGTCTGATGCGACTGCGAAAGGGGTTTTTTAAAATTCAGCAGTGTAACGTAACAGTACGCTAAGTCTACCTATTGCTACCTTAATTTTTTGTATCGTCTTGTGCGATTAATATATGCGTTAGACATGAGATCTTTTTTTTATGGATTTATGTGTGTTGTATTAATTTTTTGTTCATTTATAAACATTTATAAACAATGCCTAAAAACATAACTAAACACAGTTTAATGATTCAAGTACTCAATTTAAATTTAAAACAAACAGCTCTCTTATTTTTTGTATTATGTACCCGGTCATTTTCAAGAAACGCGCCTAAAGCAGAAACAAAGTTATCGTTATCTCAATGTTAATATAATTTTGATCATTTTCATCGAGCTTCGAGGTTCGAGGAAAAATCAAGACTTGGGAACCCTCCGGGTCATGACAACCACATTCAACCCCGACAAGGAATCATAATACAGATGCATTGTCACCCCGAAGACTGAATGCCATATCCCTTATATAATTTCAAGTAAATAGGGGTCTCTGAATAAGGGTCTCTGAATCCCTGAACCTGATCCCTGTAACAAACTGGCTTCAAAAGGCTTCTCCTTCTCATTCGGAATCGTGTAAAGTATAATTTAGTTCAAACGGCAATTGATGAAATATAAATTTTTCATGACTATCTTCTTACTATCTCAAGTAGCTAACTGAATCGTGAAATTTTGTATAAAACTAAATATTAAAATAAAACAAGAGAAAGCTCGCTGAAGTAGTTTGAAAAACAAATAGGGTTGACTAATGAATTGGTAAATTTTACAAATTGGTAAATATTGACCGAATCTATTCAATTATACCGACAAAGCGAGCAATTTCTTTTATTTAGGAGTAATTTAAATCAACTTTCATAAGGTTTTGCCAATTAATGGTTCTTTCGTGAAATTGATTTGGAGTTAATGGTCATTCCACGTGCACGCTACCGTGGTTTTACACAAGTATTCGTTTTACATTTTCTTTGTTGCTTATTTTGGTCGGGTTTCGAATTTAATAACCAATTCAGTTACAAAGAAGGCCGTTATTATTTTTTCTAATGTCTCACGTTATAGAGGCACTCAACGTTTAAATGTTTGCGACGTAACAAAAATAATGGAGACAGAATTCTAACCAAAAAGTTATAGTTATATCGTTGGATAATTGAATAATGATATTGAATATACTTATCCAACTGCAAGTACTTACGTACACACAAACGCACTCGTAGATATCATATCACATTAAGGAATCAAATCCACGATCCCCTAGAACTGGAGCAGGCCTGGTTATAGTTCGCGAGGCACTCCATCTTAGTCCTCAATGATGACGACACATGTGCGAATTGGATCTTTGAGAATTGATGTAGGTTTATATCATAGTCTTTTATTAAAACAAAAAATATCCAACAATCAAAAGGAAAGCTATTTTTTATGTCCTGGAACTTATTAATATATTAGGTATATATTTTCTTTTTATTAGCTGTAATGGAGCAAACAGTTTTTCATCGTTTCAGATAGATTTACTCTTAAAGAATAATTTTTTTAAGTTAAAATATTCCAATCTGTCTAGGTTATTTCTGATAATATAAACTAAATAAACATCACTAAAAATATTACCACTTAAATGTTTAATAAGTCAAAAATGTCATACAATGTCCTTTCGTATGTGCGTGAAGGAGAGAAGGCAATGAGTAATTTGTGCAAGACATCAAAAATTTTCTCGGAAGTGTGGGTAATAAAGGAGATCGCACTTCTCCTAATGCTTTGCTATCATTCGTCCACTACTGGCTACTGTCAGATGACGTCAACTACGCAGTATAAGTCTCGGCACCGTAAGCGATCGAGCAAACACAGAGGCACTCACTAGCCGTCCCCTTCGGTAGTCTTGTGTGCGGAATAAGCAATAAGATCGGAGGAATAGTCCAGTAGGGCATTGCTACCTGCAGTGCGGGTTTACCGCTGCTACTGTTACTTTACTGCACGTCGTGGATTCGTGCTTATATAGCGATAACGCGGGAGCCGATGCAATAGTTGCCAAAAAAATGCCAACTATTGCATTTAAATTTTTCCACGAATTTACTATAGTAGTACATCGAAAAAAAAATCTAGATTTTTTGTTTCAAAAAATATTATTTTTTTATTTTCAAAGAAATGAAATCAAAAGAAGCATTATCTAAGGACTCTATCCTACCTTTTCTCTACCTCTTCTAGTCCGGGAATACGATTTGTAGCAAGAAGAACCGACCTTTTTTGACTCTACTCTACCGTAAAGCGGGATCGACTGTAATATATTATGGATGTACAGTAACCTAAGATGCCGCGCGGTGTCCTGATACAACAGTATTGGTTTTCGGAACCGAGTGTGTTGTGTGTATGTCCCGTGTCCCTGACATTGCATCTGAACCTTCCTCAGATCTTATAGCACACGCATAACATCGGAATAGGGAATGGGAACGATTCTCTGTATTATCGTATCTACAGTTCTATAAAAAAATATTCTGTGTAGGTAGTTAATTTCATCTGGAAATAATCAGAAGATATCGCCGTGGTCGAAATCGAAATCAACCATGAGGACATGGTGATCATCATCATATAAGACTACATATTTAAGACCACACATTTCTATCTCTTCTAACAAATTTAAGTTTTTTATTATTATACTAGCTGTGCCCGCGATTTTATACGTGCAATGCTTTTTCTCTCGTATATATGCGTGCACGAGCGCGCGCGATGCAGCCTTGGTGTTAAAGTTGCCATGTAAAAGATATGATGTATAAAAGATATATTGTAAACCTATTTAAATAAGAAAAATACTAAATGCTTGCCCAAGCTAATTTATAAGACTGAAAACCATTTATAAAATAATAGTCATTGTGGAGATTAGCGGACACAAACGCACTGACAAAAAATTAAAAAGTCTGCGATTTTATTATAATATATGCAAACATTATTTTATATGTTGTGCAATATAGAGTATTCTATTTTAGATTAATTGCGTCATTTTTCAAGGAATTCAAATATATGGAGTGAGTGAGTTATCCTCTTAACAATAAAGTATAGGTAAATATCGTATATACCTAGCTTAAAATTCAGATTCAGATTCAGATTAAAGTTCAGAAATCTGAATAACTTAATTTCTTCTTAACTTAGGTTCTTTAACCTAAAATCTATGATTTTTTTATTAAGTAACGCACTGTTTATGTTTAAAACTTTCTATTGTCACCTCTGAATGCTAAATAACAAGATACCAAACAACCAATTATATAAATTTAATCATTGATTTGATTTTTTTTATTACATTGAGAGCAACAAACGAGCACGCAGTTCACCTGATAGTAAATGATTCCCGCGGCCCATGACATCTACATTCATCCTTGACAAGGAATAATGCAGATGCGTTGTTACCCTTGAGGACTGAGATGGAATGCCTCGTCACCAGTAATAAAGGTGTCCGGATCCATGCACTCACTAAACAAAACACTGTTATTAGAAGCAGCTACTTTACGATGGTATTATGTGAGGGCGTGGTCCTACCCTGGTCGAGCTGACCCACTCAGCAGCTAGAAACAAACTACCACTGTTAAAGTTGTTAACTACGAAATTAGTGGTATTAATAGCATTGCTAATATTGTTTTAAAAAAATGTATCTACTGAGTCAACAACCCTAAGGGTAAAATAAACCATATCACCAGTAATAAAAGTCTCCGTTTCATTAAACTATACAAAACACAGTAGCACTACTTTACGCTGGTCGGCCGCGTAATGGCCTCTCCACCAATTGAGCCAGCCAATTAGTGTAGCAGCTAATTCTACACTGCGACGTGACAATAACATATAAAATTAAGAAGTGTAGCTCTACTTTATGTAACTGTTTTGTGATACGAGTCATAATTTTTTTTAAGATATTTTCACATCATTCGTGACCCTTATTACTGGTACAATTCATCTTTGCCCTCAGCGGTGATAACTAATTTGCATTGTGGTTCCTTATCAACGTTAAATATGAGTGCGGTACATACCGCAGGAATCGATTACCATCAGGTGAATTTTTGTACGCTTTTGGCTTTTTTTTTTTTTAGTTTACACGCTCAATTCAGAAAAAATGAGAATTCATTAAGTATGTATATAGGTATGCCTTCTACCTATAATACGTTCGTAATATATATATGTTAAACTATTCGAGCTTATGAACAACTTTATTTGGCTATTTATCAAAGTATTATAATGGAGAATACTATCTATTGTAGTCTTTGCAACGTGTTCTGACGGACCATTTTACTTTTAGATTACTCATTTTGTGTTTGTTCATAGATAACATGTCTTTATCAACTGCTGAAAGGAAGAAAAGTCTGAAGACTCATAAATCTCTATGGACCATAAAAAAAGAAGTTTCCTGACAAAGACAATAGTTTTTGACATGTCATCCTGAGCCTTATTTTCTTTTTTTTTAACTTATTTTCTTTTGTGTTATTTTGTCACTGTGACAAATGTAACGTATACGAAAACAAACAATTACTTTCATTTTGAACCGACTAGTAAAATAATTCAGATTAAAAAATAAGAAAGTTTAACCGTGTAAAAATTTTTACCTAGTCTCTTCTTTAATTAATAGATTATCAATACAAAGTATGAATGGCACGCGATGTCTGGCAGTGACTGCGATCTCTAAAGCCACTGAATGGATTTGAATGCAGTTTTTATTGTTATGATCTATCTTGATATATTTTTCAGGAAAGAAAGTATTTAAAATTAAATTATTTAATGAAATAAATTAATTTAAAAAAATATTGAATTAATAAAATTAGGAGTTAGACGTTAGCGGAATTTGCAAATCAAGTCAAAACGAAATTCTACCCCGGGTAAGACAGGTTAGGACGCTAGTAAGGAATATTCTTTCTGATGTAAAAAACATTATTAATTAGTAAAAACAAATAAAACTAAATTACTAAATTAGAAGAAATCCATCAGTAGTACAGCTAAATAAATGTAGTGTAAATGTATGTAGGTGCTAGGTAGGACTGTTCATAGTAGAATGAATAGAGCAAATTGATGATGAAAAAATGATGAAAATGATTCAAAAAATATTTTATGTATAAAAACGCCATCTACACAAATGATTCCGTACTACGCTAGTATGGCCAGAGTTCTCCTGAGTTGACGTAATGCAAGAAACAGCCAATAGATGAACTAAACAAAGTTTATTTTATTGTTACAAAGTTATCAGCTGATAGGGTTTATTAAAGAGAAATAGAATTTTATTGATCATGAAGTAAATAAAAACATTACTTTATATAAATCGATCATTGTATACACATGTTCAGTGCTAGATTTGATTTTGCAAAGAATGTACTTTCAAGGATTAAGTGAACAGTGACTTTATATTTGTTTTATTCTAACCTCAAACAAACAAACAAAAACGCGAATAAAGGTAATGTATCTATTTAACATATTATTTTAAATTTGTAATTTCAGTGTTGTGTAAGTAAATTTTACGCCACACATTTTTGTATACGATATATTAAGTCATAATTTCGCATTGATCTTTGACCCTTTAGTGTTTAGAAACTTAGCTATACTTAGTTTTAACTCTTAGTGATAATTATGTATGCACCGGTTATTAGCAGTTTATAATCAGCTATCATAGATTCGGTTCAGTGTCTGAATAACTCGTATTAGGTACCGTTATATATAATACTATATCTTTTTTCTAATTTAATGTTTAGGTTTCTATTTAGACTTTTAAAAACTAAAAATAGCAGTACATTTTCAAACAACTTTATACAAAATTATTATAACACATTCTCTTTTTTGCTTTTTCATGTTTTTGATTAAAAATTCTTACCTTGGCCGTTGATTTATGAGAATTATCGATTATGTTTTGTTTTACCATTTAAATAACATACTAACACACATTAACTAACCTGAATGATAATTAACGTTTAATATGACAGTCCACTTTGCACTAATGACTTCTTAAATGCACTCACCTAAAACGTTATCGCATCAAGTAAATGGAACTGTGCGACTGACTCAACTTCGCAGCCGGGGAAAGTGATTTCTTTTTCTTCACACTGGGTGCCAGCCGTCGAAACTTAGGCATGTCCGTTGCAAGCACGGTGAAACGAGAATTGTATCCCAATTATATTAATTATTTCACTATAAATCCTCACTGCATCCGATACACAGGTATTTAAAGTAACGAAAGCGTTAGTCGATCGTCATGTTCGGTGTCGCATCGTTCGTGTGTCGGTTGACAGTGCAAACGAGGGGCTCGTGAAACAGAACCAACGCTGGGATGTCGACAATAACGCGTTACGTGATTGTAGACACAGACCGGAAACGCGGACTAAGCTGGAAACGACGTTTACTGGAAATGAACGCTACGTGGTTATACAGGAGCGCCAGAATCGGGCTCGTAGCATTGACTGGATTGCGCTTCGGTCGTGCAGGATGCGGCCCATTAGGCAAAAGAGCGACCATTACTGTATTGTCGTGGGCTTATCGTTACGCTTGTGTCTCCTCGAATTGCCGGGAGCGATAAACGTGTGAGTGGCATTTTGGAGGTTAAGATCTCTATTGCATCGTAACTCCCGCTTATTCTGATTCGTACTTTTTTCTGTTTTGTTTTTGTTTTATTTTTCAATACGACAACAGACAAAAGGTTTTATATGAAACAATAGTGACATAATACCATCGTTGTAAGTTGATTGGTACGAACGAACAAAAGCCCGCAGTGCAGCGAATTGTGAAGTCACGGGACCGGATCTTGGATTACTCACGCTCGTTTGTTCAATTGGATTGGTTTAACATGTCCGAAGCTAGAAAACGGACCGTTTCCGTTTCACACAGGAACCAATGAGAGAGAACTCGATACCCATTGTAACTGGAATTGAGATAATTTATGAGAAATTACTCGTAGTGCATAATAAGAAAGACCAAAAAGAAACTAATGACACTAAAATTAACCATTTTAATCTATCATTTGAACGATATGGAAGAGATCAAATTGTCACGAATGTCCCACTATATTTATTTATTTATTTATAAACTTTTGTACAACTAACATATGCACAAAGGCGGACTTAATGCCTAAGGCATTATCTACCAAGTCAACCTTGGGAGGGTTCAGAGAAATCAAGGTAGGGACAGAAGAATAATAATAAAGAAAAAAGAGACATACAGTACATCTAAATGCTTATACAATTATATATACATATCATTATATATTATCTTAGGAATTTATAATACTAAGTAAAATAATAGATATTTATATACATTTACAGAAACTATAAAACAAAAAAATATACATATTATAAATACAAACATATCTAAAAGTAAATATATATATACATATATACATAATTATTATCGATGTAGTGAATCTGCTGACACTACTGCCAACAAATGCTTTCGAATTTTTCGTTTAATATCAAAGTAATATTGATCAGCAATTTTTCAGATTATACGGGAATACACGATCTACGACATATACTAATATATTTTGTATATTCATAGTTGATTCGTGTGAGCAGTGTTCATGGTAGTTGATCCATCACACGGCCGAATTCGAGCAAGGATTACCGCAATAAGCATTAAGGTCACCGAATTGTCTGCAAGTTAAAAATAAGCCTCAAATTGTATTGCCGTTTATGGGACATTTGAATTGGGGCTAATGATTGATAATACTTCTTGTAGTAATTTGCTGCTAGTGCTTTAAAACTAAAATCATCTAAAGATTCATTATAATCTTAATATAGTAATTTTATCAAAAGTTCCGTTAAGTTTTAAAAATAAATAATTTTCTTATTAGTAAACCTATGCAAGATTTAGATTTCTATCCGCCGCAAGTGATCTTTGTGTTCTATAAATGCCTACGAAATTCTAAACATTTTCATAAGTGCATTATTTTTTAGATACTTTAAATTAAATAAGCTATTCTTTCTTTAATAATTTTTACAATTTGCGGATGTCTAATAATTAATTTCCATCCAAATTAACATAAATTTGTGTAAATTTCGATGTTTACCATAAACAAACTGTTATAATTCATATCGAATAAATAATATATCAGTATTATAATTAGTTCGTGCCAATATTTTTTAAATTCAACGTAAGAGAACATTTTATAACGGTCACTCGTCAACGCGATCGGGGCGTGGTTGTCACACCATTAATTCCCGCCAATGGCGGATTAGTAAGTGTCATAGCGCATACGAGGAATTTTCATTGCCCAAATAAACTTCCTTTTACGTATAAAATATTGTATTTCACCCCCTTAACTTCTTACTGACCGTCTACTAAATTACTTACTTAATATTTTATAGTTGAAGTATATTCAAAACTCAAGTTTCATTGTTGATGTTTTTTCGGAATTTCACATCACATAAGAATGGCGCATCGTAAAGTTAGTAGATGGAAGTCGAATGCTATATGTATATAATTAAAACTTATACAATGAACAAAGAGATAATTTTAACCGTTGCCCTCGATTTATTACTCGACAACTGTAAAATTACAACAAAATAAAATTGAATTATTACAGTTTGTATTTACAGTTTCGTTTGAAGTTGATGAAAAATTGCACTCCATTGAATACACGCGTTGTGGTAAATTTATTAAATTGCAGTGTCAAATAAGTGTGTTGACCGTTCTGAACCTGCCGACCAGACATCACCGTAGACTGATAATACAATTAATTGTATTCTATACAGTTCCGTTAGAAGTTGATGAAAAATTGCACTCCATTGAATACACGCGTTGTGGTAAATTTATTAAATTGCAGTGTCAAATAAGTGTGTTGACCGTTCTGAACCTGCCGACCAGACATCACCGTAGACTGATTATACAATTAACTGTATACTATACAGTTCCGTTAGAAGTTGATGAAAAAAACTTAACACCAAGGCAAATTGCATTCCATTGAATACACGCGTTGTGGTAAATTTATTAAATTGCAGTGTCAAATAAGCGTGTTGACCGTTCTGAACCTGCCGACCAGACATCACCGTAGACTGATTATACAATTAACTGTATACTATACAGTTCCGTTAGAAGTTGATGAAAAAAACTTAACACCAAGGCAAATTGCATTCCATTGAATACACGCGTTGTGGTAAATTTATTAAATTGCAGTGTCAAATAAGTGTGTTGACCGTTCTGAACCTGCCGACCAGACATCACCGTAGACTGATAATACAATTAATTGTATACTATACATGAAATGGATCATCAAAACAAACAACAATTTTGATAACAGTACTATTACTGTTATCAAAAAAGTGCTATGCACTTGCTTCATAATTTCGCGGTTATTGGACTCATAATTAATATGAAATTTAAATAGTCATGTTTACCAATGTTTAATTGAATGAAAAGAATATTTTTCAAAGATAAATTTCTTTATTTTAATGTTTTGGCGCCCAGTCAACTATTAAATAAAACTAGTCATGAACTAATGCGGAAAATTGCACTAAAACCCGCAACTAATGCTGTTCCATGTCTTTTTGATGAGAAAAAAAGTATAAAATACGATAAAATTCTTGTATGTCCTATAGAAACTAGATATGGGTTTGGTAAAATGACTACTGGATATCATGCTCCAGGATTAGATAATCCTAGGCCTATTTTCTTAACTAGAAAGATAAAAAAGCATCATCAGGGCTACAGTACATAGTTATAAGATATACAGAATGTTTAGAGAAAAAAACTGAACTGCATAAAAATACGAATACAATTGTACCCTCTTCGTCAATTTACTCAAAACCTTACCTGTTCAATTGTTTTTTAGGTATTGCAACTGACTCACAAACAATTGACTACATTTTAATTTAAATAAAAATAACACCTTTGTCCTCTGCGGTTTTGCTGCCATGTTGTTAAATGCGCGCCATAATAATTATTGACTGAAGGTCTTATTTGCGTAGCGTTGTATATCAACTGGCATTTGGCACGAGTGTATTTTATCTCTTTGTAGTTAGAACGTAGCTTGATAAGATCTAGGTTCATAGATCTAGGTCATTTAGATAAGCAATCTGATGTAAATTAAAACCAGACTTAGCAGTGAAATTAAATGCCACCAAGATTTGTGTGTTGTTGTGAGATTATTAGCGACCAGTTTTTTGCTTTTAACATAAAAAATTAATCTTGACAAAGTTTATAAGGTGGAAAGTTATTCCTGTAGATTACGAATAACACCCGGATTCACCTCCAGCTCGCGAGTCTAATTAGATAAAGCTGTAGAGGTTTCTGGACCAACAGCAATACTCATACACAAAAAGAAAATCGAAATCGGAATCATAGTGAAGATTCTAAACTCTTTATTCTGTGTAAACTTGTTCTACAGCTAGCTTATTGTGTGCAGGCAGCAATTTAAATCGATTTATCGAAATTATAACATGTCGTATGTGATCGCATATAGTTTGGTGACAAGTGAACAGTGCACACCTAGGCTATTGTAAGCTTAGTTGATTTTTGCACTCATAATCTGTGAAAGCATACGGTTTTGAAAATCGGGCTTATTTCATGTAACAAAACTTGCTGTTACATGGAAAGGCTGCAGTGTATCTTTACCACGTCTTAATAAACAATGCAAATCATTGTGAACCTACGCTAAGTCGATTAAGAAGCCCTAATTAAATTACTTCCGTTGACACAAATCACTCCATAAGCCTTATTAGCTTTTACTGCTCCACCCAAACCAGTTCAAATTCATTTGATTTGTGAGTAGGCTGTCTTGGGCTTAGTATGATGATCACAGTTCTGAGGAGCACCAAGAAAAATAGTTTTTTTTAAAAATATATTTGGGGCTATAAGGTAATAATGGCATGATGCCATAGTGAAAAAAAAAAATTTCCTATTTACCGTTTCTCAGCCAAAGTCTGAATACGTGAGAAATAACCTACAATAGCACACGGAACGAATAGTAAGAGATCTTTAAATTAGCAAATAACTCGTTGAGGGAGTTTAGACTTGTCTTGAAAGGTTACTTATGATTCTGTTCTGAATTTGTAATATTCCTTATCATATTCAAGCCCTACGCTTGATTAAAAGCCTTACATCGAATTATTCAAGAAATCTTTGGGATCACAAAGGATGAGCTCTCGCGTCCTCATTTTGTGATTAAGTATCGACGATGTTTGTCTAATTTACGCTATTAATGACAAGTATAAAGAACAATACACTAATACCCAGGTATCTCCTGGCTGGGTAAATTCCCACCACGATGACTTATGACATAATTTCATCATTTGTTTGTCTCCCGCTTTGCTACTTATGGCTGACTGTCAGACGACTATTGAAAAACTAATTGAACTCTGAATGGTACTTAATGTTTCGAGACTACAGTTAAAATCACAAATCGTATCGTTTTTTTTTAATTTTTTATCGCCACAGGGTCTTTTTTAATAATCAAACCTGTCAGCGGGGAGATGATATAGTTATGCGAGACTTCTACCCAATAAAACCTTTTTAGGACCACCTTCGTCCTTAGGTCCTGCTAACTTAATGGCCATACATGCTCAAATTTACTTACATACGAATACGATTGGCCATGATGGCAACATTCATCCTCGATAAAGAATTATAATGCTGATGCATTGTCCCCGTGAAGAGTAAGAAGCCTCTACACTAGGGTCTCAAGATCCCAATACCCAGCATTGGAAACAGCAGCGTAGTGCTACTGCTCTCCCTTCCGCGGTCAAGCCGACCCATCGACCATATACATCCATAGTACGAATACAATTATTTAAAAAAAGAATTCGGTACCCAAAATATCATTAAGCATTAGCCTCGGTAAACTATAATTGGAAATAAACGTCACAAGTTTCGTGGTAAAGAAAAAAAATATAAATAACTTTAAGAAATGTGAAAAGATTGGCTAAATATAAACAACAATAATACCAGTGAGTACATGACCTAGGTTCATATCGACTGGCCAGTGGTAGTAAAATTTAGATTTGTTAATAATTGACAAAATTGTAAATCTGCAAAACCTTGCACTGATCTAAATGTATCACATCGTAAAATTATTTTACTTTTGTGCATTTTCAAAATATATATATATATATATATATGTATATATATTTAAGACGAAAATAAATTAAACTCTGTACTTATCTATATTAGTATTTTATAATTTGAACTCTTTGGAAAGGTACAGTTTTTTTTTTAAAAAGAAGAAAAGTTGTTTTCTTTATAAATAAATTAAAAAGTTAATAATATTTTGTATTACAAAAACGTATTAATAAATGGTATAGTAAAGGTAAGTAAAGCTAGGTAAATAATTTCAGTCGAGATTGTCAACCTTCGATAGCTCAGTTGGTAGAGCGGTGGACTGTAGAGGAATAAACAAAGTAATCCATAGGTCGCTGGTTCAAATCCGGCTCGAAGGAATCTTTTTGTTACTCAACTTACTATTTTTTTATATTAGTCTATATTTATTTAAAATTAAAGAGCTGGGTTATTTGGATAAATATTAAATAAAAAAAATGTTGTATTTAAATACAACAAAACGGATCAAAAATTTAACAAAAAAATATATCATTTTATACTAGTTAAAAATAATCAAAAAGTTCTGTTTCCGCCCGGGATCGAACCGGGGACCTTGTGCGTGTGAAGCACACGTGATAACCGCTACACTACGGAAACTTATTTTATGGGATCGAAATTATTAATCAGTTATTGAAATGTAAATAATGCATTCCAGATTCTATTGATGTTGATGCTGTTATGCGGCTCTTACAGCTTCATCGGACACAGGGCTCACGGAACTGAGGGGTCCGTGAGCTGGTTATAATGTTCCCGATGTTTGTTGTTCTCTTACTTACACAAAGCGCTCATAAACTGAGCGTGTCGGTCTGCTCTGTACTCGTACCTATCTGATGGTGCCACCCAAGTTGCCAGTTCCCTAGCTATCGAAAGGTTCTCCCGAGTGGAGAATGGATGGTGATGACTATAATAATTAATTATCAATTAAAATATAATAAAAATATATGTTATTTTAGCTCGTATAATCAAATATTTACGTAATTATACATACCTTGTAAGACGCAGCGTTATAAACACGAAGAGAAGTTCCGGGAATGACTGAAGTATGATGCCTTGGGAAGTCACTAGAGAAGTTCGACTTGATCTAACCATGTTCGTCTTTTTATACTAGAACAAATTGCAGTCCGCCATCGACCACCCGTTGAATGTAATTCATTACTCTCATTTCAAAGGGTGTGTTTATGGCGCGCAAATTTGTAACATGGTTCGCGCCCTCTCTTGGTGATAACCACAACTTCTACCATTTAATACCACGACTCGTGGACGTACTAAATCCATTGACGCTTTGCACTACTAGTCATATAGACGTTTCTTAAATAAATAAGCGATGTGTGTTGTATTTATATCGCGACTTGCTTATTACCTTTCTTTGCATGAACAGCGTATAGGGACTTAAGACGTCATAGGTTAAATTATTATGTTGGTAATAGACACCTACATTTCAAATGCTCTTTGTTTGTTTTTAGAATGTTACGTTCAGTTTAAAAATAAAATTTATTCACCTACTGCCTTTAATTACAGTAAATGTGTGGCTATAACTTAATATGTTTTTACTTATTTAAGGATGACAAAGTACACAGTGTTCCTGGTGGTAAGTGATCTCTGCAGCCCATGATACCTATATAAAGAATCAGGACGCAGATGTGTTGAAATTACTGAGGAATGAGATTGTCTACCATACGAAACACGGCAGCATTGAGCAGTTATTTCATTTAGATGTTCATACGCTCTACCCAATCCCACTACAGTGTTAGCTGGACCTCTACCACGGTTCATACCTTCTTGTCAAGTTGTATTTGTGAAATAAATTTGCTAATGCCTGTTTTTTTTTTAATCTTAAGCATACGCACTGGTTTTTTTTATAGAATAGAAACAAGCAAATCAGCCCATCCAATGGTAAGTGATCACCGCCGCCCATGAACATCCGCAATACCAGAGGAGTCGCAAATGCGTTGCCTTTAAGAAACGTTTAGGCTCTTTTCTTGAAGGTACCTCAGTCGGTTCGGAAACACCACTGGCGACAGCTGATTCCACAGATTAGTTGTGCGTGGCAGACAATTTAAACCAACACGAGTTCAGAGTAAGTTTTATAGATCTAATCTAAAGATTTCCGTATTCCTCTATGATGGAACGTGGGTGATAAGAATGCCATAAAGGATGCCTGCTGATTCTTCAGACGGTTACTTTAGTTGCGTATGAAGTGTGTCGAGATACGGTAACCCAATTACGGGTAATTCCATCTCGGTCCCCACGTATGTGTGTATCTTTAATGATTTAAGAATTTTGAAGATAGATGAAGATGTTTTAAGCCGCTGTCATTACTTGCCATTAGGTGAAATAAATAATAGTTTCTAAAAACTGAAAAAAAAAACACGCTTTATTTGCAATTTGAACTAAATAGCAAAAAATAATTTGGAGATAAGAATAGATTGGTATATATATATAGAGTCCACCAGTTGACGGCAAGGAATTTTAATGATATAAAGTTAAAATTAGTTTAGTAAAAAAAATATTCTAAAACATGGGTGCTTGACATTAAATATTCCAGATAAGTTTTAGTAGATTCATATGAAGTTCGAGTTATTGCAAAAATTGATAAAAGAACACCTTTTACAATATCTTTTTTTTTTACTAATTTTTTCTATAATATAATTAAAATTCCTTAACTGTCAGCGACTGGTGGACTCTATATATAACTACAACTAAATATATTTTCTTATTTCAAAATTATTATATACTTTTTAGTTCGAATTTCAAATAAAGCATGTGTTTTTAGTTATTTTTAAACTATTATTTGTTTTCAAATTTTAACTTTTAAAGTAGCATTAAAAGGAAAAAGAATCGAAACAGTTACTTCTTAGCGAGAATTAAAACTATTCACTCATGTTATAAGAAAATCATAAATATATTGCGGATAAACACAAAGTATCATATACCTATAATGGTAAGATTACTAATCGGTAAGGCAGAATACCATCTACCATATATTGATAATACTTGTCGACTAAAATCATACATATAAGAATTATTTTCCTGTAACCCTGGTGATCGCTGGCAAGGATATCATGTTGAAACTATTATTGCATTGCAAATGGAGCTGAACATGTGCAAATTTTCAAGCAAATCGGACAATTAGAAGTGGGTGAATTAGAAATTAGCAAGCTAATATCAGCGTATTCAAAAATAAATTGCACATAGCATGGGTGTTTTCATTTTCTTCTTGTGTGTGATGCTGTTGGTCGGTCCAGTGAGTGGTCTGGTGAGTGCGGGGATCCGGAGAGATCTTAATTACTGGTGACGAGGCATTCCATCTCAGTCCTCAAGGGTGACAACGCATCTGCATTATGATTCAAGGATGAATGTAGATGTCATGGGCAGCAGGAGTCTTTTACTATCAGGTGAACTGTGTGCTCGTTTGTTACTCTCAATGTAATGAAAAAAAAACCTCTACAGCTTTACTGAAACAGGCTCGCGAGGTTAAGGCCCGCTGAGTAGGTAGACTGCTGCTACACCACCGCTGTGCTGTCCCCTGTGGACGAAGAACGTCGACGACATTCGATGTGCGTCCCGAGGGCTCGCACTGCTATCGTTTAGGGTGCTGTCCACCATATAATTTTTAAAAGCGGCTTAGGTCATTAGTGAATTTCGTGTAGGCCGCTTGAAGAGGAAGCATGGGTGTGTGCCATTATTATCGTCGTTTAAGCCCACCACCAGTCCTTTGCAGGCCGTAGGCCCACAGACTATTACAGGGTACGATCCTGATCCACCTGCATCCCTAACCCTACCTGCTACTTAATTGCAGTTTGACAATTTTTTATTTATTTATATCATTTAGAGTAACTAACGAGCATGTAGTTCACCTGATGGCAAGTGATTCCTACGGCCCATGACATCTACATTCATCCTTGACAAGGAATCATTATGCAGCTGTATCGTCGCCCTTGAGGACTGAGATCGAATGCCTTGTCATCAGTAATAACGGTGTCCAGATCTCTGAACTCACTAGACGAAACACAGAAACATTATGCTGCTATTATACGCTGGTATTCTGAGGGCGTGGTCCTGTCGCGGTCGAGCTGTCTCATTCATTGTGCAGCTAGTAACAAACTGCAGTGTAGCTCTACCACTGTTAAATTTTACGACTAACGTTCCCTTAGTTACCATGACTGATATCTGGTGGTGGAAACTAGTGAAGTCTATCACGACTTATCTAAATATTCCTCAAATATACAGTTTGCTTCATGACGTTTGTGTCAACATCGGTGCTATATCAGCTCATGAAATTGCAATAAATAATTCCGTCGACGTCGACACCGGGGATCGAAGTCAGATTTGAAAACGTTAAAAATAATCCCTGACTCCGTGTGCCATAGTACCATAGATAGTGCTATTACTGCCAATTTACCTTTATTATGTGTATTTTAGAAGTAAACGCTTCCTCTTCGCTTTGTTTGTGGAGGAAATGTCTTTTTGATAACATCTCAACATGCATAGTCCAAGAATAGACTTCCTTATTATTACAATTGTGGAAAATATTTTATAATGGCCCCCAAGTAGTAATGTCAAACAAGAGGCACTTCACACAGTTCAGTTTATTATTTTTAAAAATACTTTTTTTAAAAACCAAAGGCAACGAAAAAGGGGAATATGATTTTTATGTCCCATTGTTACAATCCAAATTGTTCCATACATCTATATATTAGATATTGTACTAGATGTAACATATAGATATATGGAACTCCGAAGTAACTTATTTGTAATAAACGAGGCACATAAATTTTATTGCTCAATAAAATAATAAAGATCATTTCGTAACTTTAATGGTCTAATCCAATAAGCGGTTCTAGGTTGGTACCCAGCAGTTGTTTGTGACCTAGCGTAGGTCTCAATGCCCGTAATAAAGTTTAATGACCCCTAATATTTAAATCAGAGCCATCTATTGGAGAGTTTGGAAAAATTATGAAATCTGCGAATATATTTATATAAATAGAATGTACTACTCGCGGATAACACCAGTTTTTATACTTATTTAATCTTTCTAATCGTACGTTTCGAAGCTATCGTGTAGCTATAAATTAGTTGGACCACGGTTTCATAAATTGACAGCGTTAAATAGAAACTTACACCTCCTGTTTGGTCTGAATGAAGAAATCGAGAGACCTTCGTGACGAGGCTCACTTACGACCCCAAGATTCGAATGTAGGTATATTGGGCAGCAGGAAACAATATCATCAACTAATATTCATAAAATAACTACCCTTTATTAGTTGAATGTCCTATGATCGATATATAATACGAGATCGATTTCGACCTCATAAATCTTCCGGTTATTATAACTGATAGTATAAGACATATTTCAGTTCCGAAAAGCTTATTATTTTATTTATTCTTAGCTTTTTTTATGGCTAATGACAACAGACCGAGGCTTTCATAGCTTCACCGGGTTGTAAGGTGGCCGAGCTCTTAGGGCATCCGCTCACCGACACCGTGCCGCAAGCATTCGCGTAATCGTCGTTAGTATAATCTAATGCTCCTAATAATATCGCAACAACGTTCATAGGCAGGCATACATTCATCATAATTAGACCCGAAAATCAATAATTACTGTAGCACGAATATTGTTCCTTTGTTGGAAGTTAAACCCGTGGCCCATGACACAGCATTCAAGTAACAAAGTAACGATATTATATTATTTATATTGTCTAAGTGTATGTATATCCATAATGGATTTTTTTAAGTGAAACTCTTCTTTTCATTTGAACGTTTGAGGTAACGTTTCTAACACAAAAGTCACGAAAAATAGGTTCAGTGGCCAGAGAGCGAGAAAAAAGTTTATTCCCATCGATCACATACTTCCTGCAATTTCACGCATTGTGAATTTTTCCTTAGACACGTGCACTTATCCCGTTTTGTGGCGCAATGCGTACGTTCGGCCTCTTGCAAAATGCTCTAATTCTATTCGACCTTTTCTTTCTAAGGTGCTAGAGTCCTGCGTCCATAAGCAAATTTCTCAATTTGTTCGTAGCAACAAGTTGATATCTCCCTTACAATCCGGGTTTAGACCTGGTCATAGTACCACTACCGCTCTCCTAAAAGTGACTGGCGATATTAGGGTGGCCATGCAGTTATGGTTCTAGTTGATTTATCGAATGCCTTTAATACAGTCATGAAATCCTTTAAGCCATCCTCTTCCATTCTATGGTTTCTGATGAAGTACTGGATTGGTTTTCTTCCCATCTTCGAGGGCACCAGCAATTAGTAAGAGTTAATGACTTAGCATTAAGCTGGCTCGAACTCTCTAAAGGTGTCCCTCAAGGCGGTATTCTTTCTCCTATTTTATTTTCTGTTTTTATTAACCATATTACTCATAATCTTCGATGTGCGTATCATCTTTATGCCGATGACTTGCAACTATATGCTCATACATCCATCGATGGTCTTTCTCAAGCTATCTATAACATTAACCAGGATTTAATTCACATTAAAAGTTAGTCGGATAGGTTTAGTCTATCTGTTAATCCATCCAAATGCCAAGCAATAGTGGTTGGGAGCTCTCGCATTATTGGTAAAATTAATTTGGCCAGTCTTCCACCCATATTGTTTCATAAATCTCCTATTCCTATCAGCCATAATGTTAAGAATCTAGGTTTAATTATTGACGGTACACTGAGCTGGAGAGAACAGGTTGCTAGAGTCAGTCAAATGGTAACTAGTGGTAGTTTTCAATCTCCGTAACTACGACCATGTTTCGTTCTACCGGTCTCAATTAAAGTGGCTAACTATTTGACAGCGACGCTCTTTAAGAGCATTGACCATTCTTTTCTCCTTCTTGGAGTCTCCTTCTCCAATTTATTTGTTTCCACACTTCCAGTATCTTAATACAGTCAACAATAAGAACCTTCGCTCATCGCATAATCGTCTTCTTCTATGTTCTATTCACCGTATAGAGTTTATGCACTCTTCTTTCTTTATCCAATCTATTCTTCTGTGGAATGAGCCACCTCTTGGAGTCAGAATGGCTGAGAATCTTTTTGTGTTTAAAAGGAAGGCGCGTGAGTATGTCTTGAATAAACTGTCAGCAGATTGATAACACCATCATGTTATAAAGTATTTATTATATATATAATAATATATTTATATATTATAAAGTATATTAATTTAGGTATTCTATATATTTATTGTATTCATATAGTATATATTTTTTTAAGTATATTTAGTATATTACTAGAAAATATATATTATATTTTGTAGAGTATTATTCCCATTTTTATATTATATGTGCCTGTCCTACCTTCTCAATACCACCCTCAGGTCGACTGGTAGAAAATGTTTTTAGCATTAAGTCCGCCTATGTAATTTACTTTGTGCATGAAGTTTTAAATAAAAGACAACTGTCCTTTTTGAACTCTACAGATCTCTCTTTCTGTCTCTGTCGTTTTACACAGTACATTTTTGTTTTTTTTACCATATAAGTATAATAAAAATTCTACGTCGTTTATAAATCGTGCATACTAACCTCCATTGTCAAAACTTAAACAAGATCTGTTCAAATGTTTCTGACAATAGTATGCTAAAACAGGCTAGCAGACTAGGTTTTATGACATTTTTTTAGCCCATTCGATGAATTGATTCCTGCGGCATATGAAACCTACATTCATCCTAGATAAGGCATCAGAACGCAGACGCGTTGTCACCCCTAAGTATTAAGATAGAATGCCTCGTCACCTCGACCTGATGTAGATTGATGCGATTGAGGGACAGAGGGACCAGATGATAGGTTACTACGTTAACTATTATCCAATCCTTTCACCCATCCAAATGCAGTGTCAGCTCTGTGAACTGAGGATGGAATGTCTCCTCGTCTGGAACTGGCACTCCCGGTACCTACATTCACCACACGAAACACAACGGGGCGTTACGCTGTTATTTGAAGCCTATCCTATTCTATGAGGATGTGGTCCTGCCTCGGTCCAGCCACTTATTCAAGTTATTAACCAGTTATCTGTATCCCGTCTATATCACTGTAATATAAATGTCTGGTATATATTATATTTGTTTACGATTGTAATAATAAATAAATAATTCTTAAATCATTGTTAAAATTTTTCCTCTTATTACTGTCCTTTCTTGTCTTCTCCAGCAACAGAAATGGCAGTAGAAGGAGTAATGGTATCGTACAATTACTCTGAAGACGGGGAGCTGGCTAACATTCTAACGGTAGCAGCGTCAGGAATCAAGTTCTCCAATAGATGGGTCCTCACCCATGGCTCCATTCTGTCGCCATTAAAAGAAGCTCATGCCATCAAGAACGCGAGAGGGAAGCCCATATTAAACGAAGAGTTTTACGATAAGCTGCCAGAGATATACGTGACGTGTGAGAAGAAACAGTCCAAAACTCCTAACATCTATGAGGGAGTTGAGGGGCTGAGTAGAGAGAGGAATTTGGACAACGACGTTGATTTTGAACACAGCTGCTATCAAATTAGAGTTCTAACTGGAAGGTAAGTTTTCCCTACTCCTTTTATAACTATAAATAATTAATTTCTGGCGGGTCTAAAGACATTTAGATTGTGTACATTTAATTGAAACTAAAACAACAAAACCGTTCACGACAAAAAATACCATTTCCAGGATCTGCCACGTATGGCAGTGTCCGATACTGGACCGGTGTGTCGACGACATCCTGTACAGCTGGACCATCGGCCACCGGGACGGGGACGTCGAGAAGCAGACCCAGCTGGGCAAGGCGCTGCTCTCCGTCTTCGTGCTAGTCGACTTGGAGAGCGATAACCGAGGTATGTGCCAGAGGAATCTCGAGTCCTAGTACTAGGAATGCCTATCTATAGGCCTTCGACATGACCGGTATAAGGGTCAATTGTGTAATTGGTGTTGCCAAGTTTTAACTAATAAAACATTTTGACATAACGTGGCTCAAGATCAGAAAAATGTTATCCCGTCTCTTCCGCTCACCAGATAAACATACAGCATTTTATATTGGAACTTGCCCCCTTGGAATTGGAAACCCCTCCCTCAGGGCAAAAACCTATTCATGCTACTGCTGTTATGTCGCTCATCTATGATTTAATTATAGTAATGCCATAAAACGTCAAACACAAAGTAACTCGTTCGCCGTCGTCTTGTTAAGGTAAATCTTTTTACCATTTGTATGCAGAAAATATTTAAACCTGATACGAGCCATGATCGATGTAATTGCTGCAGCACGAATTAGTGGCTGTATCGTGAAAAGACAATCCTTGACTGTATACCGTGGTAAAAAAGCATTGCACTAATGGAACAGGAAAGTCTATTACTGGCAATAAGTGATTTATCTTACTTCTCCGAACATCGAAATCTCAATTTTTAAGAGGATCATTATAGTTTACCAAGGGCTTCAATGAGGTAAACATCTGGGTAAACTGCGTGCTCCTTTGTCTGCATGACTTGTACACATAAATAAATTGTTCTTGTCTGTTCGTACGCATTTAATTCGAAAACAACTAAAACCAAACAAAGGTAATCAAAATCACTGATACACATTTAGGAATTATTTTAATCAAACTACATCATACATAACATTCCATAACACAAAAACATTGAACTTTGTGTTATTGGAAATACAGTGTTGCTATTTACCACACGAGTGACGCATCTCTGCAAAACAAATAACAATATGGATTATAATAATTTGTTTCATGTATTTACGCGAATACTGCAAATTGAATAAAACTATTTTTTACGCATTTTAACGCGTATTTTTAACATCTATTTTTGTTTTGTTCGAGCCAGAATTAAATAATTAAAAGCCTATTGTAGTTTTGTTTAACTGAGATATAAGCCCATAAGCCCACGAATTCCGAAGTGGTCGTACAGATAATAATAATAGCGATGTTAATTTAGATAATCCTTAGTCAGAAGCAACTGCACCTATCGAAACCCAAAAAAAACCCAAAAAAAAAGAAAAAAAAATAGATAGTAGGACATCAAACAACTTAGTTCTTCCCGTGACCGAGTGAGGTTGGGGTTAACCCAACTCGAAACGTCGGAATAAAAATAAACGCAATAAAATATGTAAAAAATAGTTTCATTCAAATAGTGAAATTCTCTAGCTTGTTCCAACTGGAGTTACATGCTACGGTATACATAATATCCTCCACGTCGATTTCGAAGACGGTTATATCTTTCTGATTATTACCAAGTGAACTCAGCTGTAGAGGATATATTATAGTGCCGTAAACTAAAATGCAATAACCCGTCATCTCCTCACCTAATCTCTGATGCAATGCATGTGCAATTAGATCGAGAGTTCAGTAACAGTGACATTTCTATTTCATTTATATTTCATTTTTCCTATTTTATAAGTAAAAAGTTGTATTAAAATTTCTTTCGTTGAACTGTTTGTATCTGCCTGAATTGATACCATTAAATAGAAGACATTAACTAAGAATTTCGATACATTTTGAAGCTTTATTACAAACAAGGGAAAAACGCGAGAACCCGTGAAAAAAAATGCTAAATTGTGTATATATATCAATGTAGTCTTGAGTTACCTTCAAGTGGGTCCTTGACCAAGGTGTAGTCGTGCCTCCAGCTATTTATTGAGCCCATGTGTTGTTGTATCTCCGGGAAAAGCGTGTAGTTATTTTCGATGGCATTCTTCTTTATCATGCCGATGATGCCCAGGCCCAGGCCGCCCAACAGGATGGCGTGCTTGGAACGCAGGTACGAAGCCAAGATGGGTCCACACGCCATTCCACCTGGCATATGAAACATATACAATAATATACAGTTCTAGCTGTAACTGTTACTATGTCAAGAAATTATAAAATAAAAATTTTGATGTGCTTATAAATACTTAACATTATATTTTTGATAATACAGTATAAACTCTTTATAACGATAAACTCTCTAAAACTTAGAAAAGAACACAATTTGGTTGGTTTACCTTAAACTATATATACATATATATATATATCTATACATATATATATATTTATATATATAGATATATATATATATACATATATATATATAATCAAACCTTCATTTAGTTTATTTCATGTCTTTCTCAGATCATTATACCGTTTTACCTACTTGCATAAATTATTTACACGTGTGTTGTTCGTAAGTGTCGGAATAAATATCTCTCTTTTATTATAGCCAAAGATGTAAATTCAATTACAAGACATTAAGTGTCCCACAGGGTGACTTATTTTATGTAAAACTAACATAAATCATGTAAGAAAGTATTGATAAGAGCAACTTTTGATTCTCTCGACCGATAGTATGTAAATATTTGTCATGGCAAAAGTGCAGTCTATTTGAAAACAAAAGAAATCACCTCAAATACAACGGATCTCTAAAGCTTTATCTAAATAGGACTCGCGAGCGGAGGGCCCGCTGATCAGGGAAGCAACGACGATGCTGGTAGGAATTCTGTACTGATCTCCGCATCATCATCTCTGCTACACCCACGAATCACTCCGACCCGAACGTCGAAGACAATAGAGAGAGGCGTTATGCGATCCGAGGGATCTTAGGGAGGCTCCTAGTGGTAATTTATTACTATTATTATTTACTAACTACTACTCCAGGAGAAAGATACTTTGACCACCAGACCTTTAGTTTTTAGGCCTGATGGTCACTCTGACTTGCTTTCATAGCTTCACCAGACTTAAAAGGTGCGAGCGTTTAGGGCACTCGACGGAAAAATTGTAACTTTTAGGTAACCGGCTTATTGTACTGGCGAACGTTGCGCCGTAGACTCGAGAGAGCTTATGGAATAGGGCTATGGACTTTGGGTGCGTGGTCGTTCAGTCCCTGATCGTCCTAAGTGAACCCACGTTGCCTTAGCGTAGTGCGGGCCTAGAGCTGCCTCCCCTGAAAGTTGCCCACGATCAGTGAAGAGAGACACCTGTGTCGTAATTAGGAGATCCTGGAACCCCTCTCAATGCACCGAGCGGATTTTAGTGGGTAGAAATCCTACACAACACTGTCTTCTCCCTAGGAGGCAGGGCATCTTGGGAAGATGTCATGCCGGAATTGTTTTTTGACATACTCACCAATGAAATAATTAATGTGATCGTCCTTCTGTCGCAACTGCAAAGTCTTATTCGTCACCACGGAAAACGTGGCGCCCAGGAGGACGAGCGGCACCATGTGATAGGCATACCTGATATACAAAAAAAAAATACACAATATATTTCCATTATTATGTTTTGACCATAAATGTTGATAGACCCTACAGAACCCTCAGCGGGCCTCCCGCTCGCGGGTCTAATTAGATAAAGCTGTTAAGGTCTCTGGACATACAAAAAATAATATATAATATAATAATAATATAAAGATAGCTTTGTAACGACAGAGACATCGAAGTTACGTACATGGTCATGATTTCCAATTGTATCGGCTTGACAAGCGCTGATAGATTTGAAGCGTCAATAGTCTAATGGTTTAGGGTACGGTCTGCGAAATTTAAGGTCGTACGTTCGTATCCACCATTAGACTACCATATCCTAGCACAAGCATTTTCAGCTCAGTTGGAGTGGTTAACCGGAATATTAGTTACGTTAATAGCATTGAGTTTCAGACCAACCATCATACGAACAAGGCCTGGCTGTATGGACTAAAGTCCTTTGCCTTTCCCAATAGGGATAAATTAATATCATCATCATCGTTAATAGCATTACTACTATTCTTTATAAAAATCAAATTGCCTAGTGAAAAATATATCCAACATACGAACAGTGAGCTATGAGTTTCAACTGTACCGATTTGATAACCGCTAATGGCCTGGTAACAGAGACATCGAACTTACGGACATGGGTCATTGGTGTCAATTGTATCGGCTTGATAAGCGATGACAGCCTTGAACAGAGACATCTAACTTACACTTACGTGGGTCATTGTTACCAATTGTACCTGCTCTATAAGCGCTGACCGCCTTGTGACAGAGAAGTAGAACTTACTGATATGAGTCAAATGGCGCCAGTTTAATCGACTTGATAACCGATGTCAGAGAAGACAGAGACATCAAAGTGCCTGACGTGGGTCATAAGTAGCAATCGTAACGGCTTGTGCATACAAGTTTTATTTTCCCAGCATTAGTACCAACTACTTGTATAGCTAGACAGCTACGGATAAAACACCGTAACCAAAGCTAATTACTTATTCTGTCTACCCTGATGACGATGAGTCGTCGGTTATTGAGTGGAGTTATTTGGTCCTTACATATGAAATTGGCGTTTTGTCGAACTGCCCACTTTGATGGTTAGGAATCAATTAAGGAAATCAATTCCGATGCGGCAGTCGAACCCTTTTCAAGATTTTATTGATTCTCTCTCCCAAAAATTTTCCAGCAATGGAATCAATGAACTATGTTACACATTTCGATTGATTATATATAGTTTTATAAAAAAAAAAATTACTTTTTCTATATAATACGCCAATTTCATTTGTAAGAACCTAATAATTTAAAGAAGCCGCGGTAGAGTCTGAGAGCTTGCTTTTCAAGAGTTAACCGAATTAGATCCCCGGAGTCCATGAAATTTTTAATTCCAATTTTAAGTTGCTGTCCGATTTATCACGTGCTCAGTAGTGAAGGTAAACATATTCAAAGAAAGTGCATATCTAAGAAATAAATTAAAAAAACAATAGGTGATCTTTTGAATGCTGTTTTGTGTAGTGGTCGGAGTATACGGTTTACTCTTGGGTTGCCGGTGTTGAATACAATCTGGATCGAAGCTCTGGGTGTGCGATGTTTTATTAAGAAAAACACAAATACCCTTAGTTTTTTTACGTATATTTCTGTCAGAAGTCGGGATTTTTTGTTTTGTTTTCAAATATCCAATAACTCAAGAAAGTACTGAGGATTTTAAATAGGGTACTAAGTGACTTGATACCACTACTACAAATGTCCCTTACTATACTACCTCCATACTAATCACATTACCAATCATATATACAGACTTAATTTTTATTTCTTACCTCTTTAGCACCGGAACTATTCCTACAGCGTGTGAAAAAAATAAAACGTCAAAAGTAGAAAATATTAGGCCGGTTATAACGCCATAGCGGCTCGTCACTATGGTCTGAAAGAGGAAGAAATTAAATTAAATTATTTCTATCATCAGAGAGCGGTAGCAAAGAATGAAACTTATTGAAATATTTCCCCATACTACTACTATTACTAGTCAGTCCTCGCCGCGGGTGTATTGTTATGGTTACTTGACTGCAGCAGCGTCACGGATCTTGGGTTCGATTCCCGGTCGAGGAACAATGTTTGTGTATGACAGATTCGTCGGCTAGTATTTCTGGTTTGGATATGTCGCTGAAATTTCCCGTATCTTTGACAGATAAACTTTCCTCTGAATTTATTGTACACCTGCCTTGAGAATGCGACGATGAGTGAGTGCCTTTGACGTCGCTTTCTGCTCTACGGAACCGTAGGCGTTTGCGAAAACACAATTACACATTATATATTATAATATATCCTGTCCAGTTGATGTCATCTGGTAATCAGAAGATATCGCCGTGGTGCTAAACGACCGGGACAACAGAACACGACTTATTGATTCACACGCTTTCTGTGTAAAGCTTCACTTTTCGTATTCTTTTTTATTTTTTTCTATTTTAGAAAATGAAATCATTGTATTTTCCTAGACATCAATCAGCCAACCAGAAAACAGGCTCACTGCAATGGACCTGAATGCCATTGCATTTCATGTTATTCCTCGGGGGACATAGAATATGATTTTTCACAGAGTTCTAATGTGAGTACCTAAGTACCGTAGTATTTACTTTACTTCGGTGAAATGCGCGCTCCCCTGTCACCCTTACTCCCATCAAAATACGACTTGACTGTCCGACTACTAACGAGATGTATCGTTTGAAGTGATCGTTGGTCCTAGAACTAATCTGATATGGTATACTGATCTGTTTTTATGATGCTTTTGTGTCAGTGTAGGTACGTATATTATTCCTATATCCATTTTCTTTAAATAATTAAACGCCCGAAGACTTAAATGGAACGCATGTATAGCAATAATGCTATGTTTATTTTTACCTCCCACATCACCATCCACGCTACTTTCCGCATCTTTCCGCTTGGTTTAGCTGTACAGTGATTCTACCACAGAGTCAGAATTATTCCTATTAATTAACCAAAAATATTTTCCTATGCAGGACGCACCTGCCGCTTCAAATATTTGTGTTTCATCTCACTGGGATAGCGCAGACACTCAAAACAAGTTTTGGTGGCCAAAATGGCGGCTCAGCCGCTTCTATCTGTTCTGCGCCATCTCCTGCCAGTCCCTAACTGAAGCTCTCGTATGTAATTTTCGTACTCGGTCCAGTTATGTTTTGGACGGCCAACCAAACATCGGCTACTCGGCCGTTGCCTGGTCGCTTGTTTCACAGTCCAATCTTATTCCATTTTTTTCGACGTGATTAAACCAGCGAAGCCTATGCGTTATTATTTCACCTATTTTTTTATGATATTAGGGACTGATAAGCAAGCGAACATGTACATTAACAAAACATACAGATGTACATGTGTTCTCAATTCTGAGGTCTGTGTTGGAATGTCTGTGATTATCCTGTAATTGGATCTCTTCAATGTATCCGTCACACCTACTAGATTCTTGTTTTAAATATATATTCTTACCTTTTTTATAACATCGCATCCATCCGGCGTGTCGTAATATCTGTAATAAGTCCGCCAATCTTTTTCATCGCAACCACAGGACATTTTCCTTTATATCTTACAACGTCTGCAAGTTTTGAATTGATTCAAATATGTCAAACTTTTGTTCATCCAATCCGCGTATGTAATTACTTTTCTCTTTAGTTAACCATAATTTAGTGGCAGTATAATTATTGGTTGTAAAATATAAGTCGGATATAAAGACTCTTTGGTCAATACCAACTTCAACTGTGGTACACATTGCTAACTACGTACGAGGCATTGATGATGAGAAGTCCATGCAAACATGACGAAACTAAATCTTACAGGTTTATGTTAGAAAGTACCATCAACGGGGAAGACTTCACGCCATACCGCTTTCTCAGCATACGGACAATTAGGCAAGAAATATGAATTTTGCCGCTGCTTTTCATAGATGTCCCTATTGTCGCATTGACTAGAGAGTCATCATATTGAGGATGTTAAAAACTGGTGGGCCCCAATTCCAATCCCATAGTTTGAACTGCTAACACAATAGGATTCCGGAGATCTGTGAGGACTGAGAGTCGAGCGGTGTTAGTGCATCATATTTGAATAAAATTGAAATGTCAAACAAGCTCAAAGTGGACCTGGTGTATAAACGTTTGGGACTGAAGAAGATAGTGGTTAGACACTACGTGCTGAGGCATTTTATAGTAGCCCTCCAACCATTTTTTTTATATCTGAGGAAATGTATAGCCGCCTAGGGGTTATGCTTGTCTTGCAGTGGTCAAATCCCCACGGGAACGCTGTATCACACATCCGCAGCCTCGCCAACGCCGGTCGGTCCGTCTCGAGGAAGAAATTCACCTTGTCACCCCTCCACTTCCGGCACCTTGCCTGGAAGATGGCGCACGGCAATATGGCCTCTTATATAAAAATGAGTGTAGCTCGTAAACGTACTCTCGAGCCCGCCATCCACAGGTCATGGTGACCAGGAAAGCATGATAGAATCAGATCCATATCACCGACAACTGTTCAGCCACGAAGAGTAGGGGATGCCTTCCGCCTCGGGTTCCGGAAGGCAGGGTCCTATCGCTTACCATCAATATATACCCAATCTACTTCCTTTTTTCAGGTCTAAAAACCCTGAGGCCGTTGTCGGAGCTATTGGACATGGTGCAACCAGCTCCAGAGCGCGGTTCCATCATAGAAGTGCAGTCGACGCCTTTCGGTTGCGAGGTACTTACGGTTTAAGGTTTCGATTTTACTTTAGGGTTTCAATCAACAAGTGATACATTGTAAGAGCTTACAGATTCATATTGTAGCAAGTTTCTGACAGCAACACGAATGGGTCGGCTCGTCCGGGAAAGAATCACGTCCTCACAGGATATAGCCGTGAAATGCACATAATTTTTGTAACGTTAGGGTTCTAGGAACCCAATTATAGATGACGATGTATTAAATCTCAATTCTCAGTAGTGAAGCATATGAATTAAAAATGCTTATTGAGTTTCAATTTCCATATCATAGCTGGTGTTGTTACATTCCATCAGGTGAACTGCTTCGTGTCGAGATGTGAGAGCCTAATGGATTATCTTCTCGAAGCTATGATTTTACCAGTGACCCAATTACTAACGCAATTAACGCAATACCCAATTAACGCGTCACCATTATGATTTCGACGACCGCGCGGTATAGTGGTGAAAGTAACCGGCAACTGCATCGCGGCCGCCAACCAATGAACAGTGTATCTGAACCTTCGTCCGACCTTATTGCTTATCGGAATAGGTAGAGTTAGACGAGGTAGTGCCTTTACTTATACGCAATGTTTACAGCACTATAATATATACTGCGCAGTTGATGTGATCTGGCAATCGATCAGGAGGATAACATCATCTTTTTGATGTGAATTTACAAATAATGACTAAAATAATCACTGTTCACAACCAAAACTAAAAATCACCAAACTTTCTACACAATCATGATTTTTATTTTTGGTTGTGAACAGAAATGGTGATTTTTTTGAATGATTAAAGTATATATAATATTATATTTTTTAATAATTAAAGACAATAAGAATCACGGTCAGCAAAACCACCTGCCATTGTAAATTGAACCCATAGACTACTGTTTTTTTTTATATATAACATTGTAAGTAACAAACGAGCATTCCTGCGGGCCATGGTATCTACATTCATTCTTGAACAGGATGGATCATAATGCAGATGCGCTGTCACCTTTCTAAGACTGAGATGGAATGCCTCGTCACCGTGAATAAAGGTCTTCAGATCTCTACACTCACCATATGAAACAAAGCAGCATTATTCTGCTATTTTACGTTGGTATTCTGTGACCTGTGTCCTTCCCCGGTCGAGCAGAACAATTCATTCTAACTGTTGTGTACTGTACAGCAGTAAACTCTCTGTAAGTAAATATAAAAAGATGAAAAGGAAAGAGCGCTTGAGATCTCCTTTTATCCAAATTGGCAATAGGGAAAAGGTGACTTTTCTTTTCGTTTCGATATTTCTCGCATTCAAACGAAGCGATACGCTTCATACTTTTTGCTTCGACCAGCGAAGGACTGGAGTAATTTGGCAGCGGCAATCTTACCGGCTGCGTATAATGTGGGTGTCTTCAGAATAGTGAAAAGGCGCTCTACCATCTACGTTCTACGTCATAACTTAACACCAGGTGGTATTAACAAGTACTGTCCAAGTCGTTTCCAAATGTCAAAAAAAGACTACGTTATTTTACCCTAAAGATTGCCACGCATCGACGTTATAATTCATCTCAAATGTCAATGCCAAAACGATAAACCCGAGTGGTTTCCATGCTGTGTTACCAATCTAATGAATATATGAATAATAAATAAATTAAAAAAAAGTTAAAATATAATAGAAAAAAATTGCCATCATTTGCAAGCTTTTAGTTCTTTGTTTTAGGTATTTCTTAACGCCGTAACACGAGGGTCCGTCTGCGGTGTGGTCGGCAAGAGACCGTCACTCTTCCTCACTGACGCAGCCACTGCACTTGGCTCTGAAGGTGGTCCCGTCTTCACTGAAGGTCCAACGTATGTCATTATTATATATTTATTATTTATAATAAATAAATTATCAACGAATTACTTTGCTACTGATGCTTGTTAGAGGCATTTTTTAGAATTGTTTTAAGAAATTATGATTTGATTTTTATTTTACTATATTTTATCATCTTTGCCATTAGAAAAATATTTTTGTGCTAATTCGTTTTAATTAGTGATTAAATGGTTTTTTATTTCTTTCTTATCCTTCAGAGCAAAACAGAGACGATATCGGTGCGAACCGGTATCCACTCCTTTGCATCCAGACCAATTTGAACCATAAAGCTTTTATACAAATTTTCAGTGAAGAAAGTTTACTGTGTTTTCTTTTTTTTTTAGCAATGGAAAGAAGTATCAAATGTCGAAATGTAATTTTTGACGTTTTAAACATTGCTGTTATACGTTGAGCGCTACGCGAATTTTTAAGGGAATCCCCGTGAGGCTTGAAATTATATCGAACAGATGTGTAATTATAATAGGGACATTTTATTTTAACCCAGCCAAACATACTTGATACTATGACTAATCAAGAGAATGTAATTTTTTAAGTTTCGGATCCTATTAGACACCTTTTTTTTATTGTTTTAGGAAACTATCGAGGTCTTAAAGAAAAAAAAACCTTAAATATTGGTATATTTAAGGTTTTTTTTCAAGTTTGTAATTACAATATAATATAAATAATTTTTAATAAAATCAAGACACCATAATAACTGATCTCTTATCAGTAAAATAGGTAATTATTTAGTTCAGGAAGCTCAATAAATACAATTTCTTTTATAACCATATCAAATTATCAGATATAAAAGAAGACGTTCATTTTATACAGCTTATAGTTCCCAATGCTTAATATCCACGCTTGAAAACTACAGTCTGTCAAGTCTGCTGATCCAAGTGGTTCCGCTCATCACTTGCGATGTTGCCAGCAAACGAAAAAGAGCGTTCACAAGGTACAGAAACATGAAATACATGACCCAACTATACTCATATATTTCATGATTGAACGTGAGAATAAATAGAATTATTTTTTTCTTGCCAGCAATAACTTATTAATATTGCGTCATTTGTAATCTTTGATTTGTTATACTGGTGACACAACAAATCAAAGATTACAATCGTAACTTTTTTTAATGTATTAAAAAGGAGTGGAAGTTTTTGAGTAATTAAGAGAAAAACTGTTTTTCTTTACATGAACTGCGTTGCGCTTGAGTTGCCTATAAGAAAATTCAACTAACTGTGAATAATCTTATGATTTAAATCAAAACTTAAAAATTTGAATGCTGATTTTTAAGGTCGAAATATCGATTCAGTACGAGATATCGATTTAAAAAACAAAAATTTTCAGTAATCGATTATTCGTCTACTGTCCAACCATCGGTGGTTAATCGGCGGAAAGTTGAGTGTGCCACTTAACGAAATTTTGTCGTTAATAATTATAAAATAAATCGTATATATGGTATGGCATGTGCCTCTTTCTAACTAGAGACTGGCAGAATTGTCACAATGGTAGTTGCCATAATTAAAAAAGAAAAAACGTATATATTAATTTGTATATGTTGTGTTTGACAGTGGCGAACTCGTGGGCACCGTGGTGTGCAGTGTGTCGTGGTGGCGAGGGGAGTGGGTGGGGCTGACGCTGGCGGCGCCGCTGCGGGCTGTTCTGCACGCGAAACTTCGCGTCGCCACGCGCCAACACGTGCCCCGACCTCCCGCCTCTCCACGTTACAAGGAAATGCTAGGTACTACCTGATCCGTATACATATATTATACGTTTTATTGCATTAACCTTAAAAATATTAGAGGTTCACAAAGGTTTAGTGCCAAAAAGATATATATGTATGTATGTATATATATATATATATAGGGATGTAACGGTTTTATAGGAATCCGAACCAGAATCGGAATCAGAACCAAAATCGGAAACGAGAACGGAAGTAAAAAGGAAATGTATTAGGACTGTAATACGACGATCTTAACCGCAACCGGGTTTCCCCGTACCAATCGGAAGTTCTTCTTCTTCTTCTCTGATCACATGATGGTAAATGATGATTGCGTTCTATGGCACGATGCAGCTTGTGTCAGCAGCATGACTGAGTTGACTCCACCAGGGAAGGATCGCGACCTCACATAATAACAACTTGAGAATGCTGTGTTTCGTATGGTAACCGTAGGGATCCCGAGTACATCTGAAATCTTAGTTGCAGTTGTAACTATCAGGTTAACTGTATGTTTGTTTGTCACCCCTAATATTGTAAAAAAAAAAGGATAATTTACTTATTTAGAGGAGTAGACCATAACAAGAATGTCATGGGTTCATTAAGTTAAATTAACGGCAATAGCGTCTAAGGTATATATGATAGTCTGATCTGCAAACGAGCCAAAAGTTGTGAAATTTTTATTATTAGGGGTGACCAACAAGCACACGGTTCAAATGATGATAAGTGAGGAATGCGGTACGGGAATACCTTCAAGGTCAGTGGAAGCCAATCACTAGATTTCAGCTCCTACAGCTAGGGTTAATTGGTGATTGAGTCATCAAATTTTTTTATAAAACTTGCGGAGGTGTGATAAAAATACGCAAAATTCCTTCTAACGCAACGTCTCCTGCTTTCTAATTAACGTTACTGATGATGGAACCGTCTAGTGAGATATGGGTTATCTACTAGTGGGTTAATTGGAAGTCACCAGTCCTGGGCCCTCGTGGTATGGATTAAATGTTCGAAGAAGTTCCACTTTTAGCTGGTCCTTACTCGGACAAACCTATCGAGTGGGAGGTAAAAGACAGTAGAAGAGAGAGAGAGAGAGTAAAACTTGTTGGCATCAGATCGCATTGACAGAACTACGGTGCTCGTACGCTGCGGGGCGGCGTGGGGCGCGGGCGTGAACCTGGGTGGCGGATACGTCGTCACCTGCGCACACGTCGTTAAAAATGTACGTATATATTTTATGAAAATTGTAGTTTCGAATTCCCCAGTCAATCAATATCGGGAACCATTTAACACACACATAAACCCACTGAGTATTACCCACTTACAATTCCATCGCGAATCACCAACTTCACTTGCGTCCGAAGGATACGAAGCACGTCCTCGACGACCCCTACGACGCGATCACCAGGACCCAAGCCCACAATAAAACATTACACACCATCACTGCACTGTCACACCGCCCCGCCAACGGCGAGGGCGTCGCAAACAAGGTTATTCGTGATACCGCCATATCTCAGGCCGGTTCCCCACCAAGTATCATATATAGGAGCGTCGCTGGAGTTTTTTTTTTACTTTGAGAGTTACAAACGAGCGCACAGTTCACCTGATGGCAAGTGATTCCTCCGTCCATGACACCTAAATTCATCCTTGACAAGGAATCCAAATACTGATGCACTGTCACCATTGAGGACTGAGATGGAATGCCTCGTCACGATTAATAAAGGTCTCCGGATCCCTACACTCACTAGACGAAACACAGCAGCTTTATGCTGCTATTTCACGCCGGTATTCTGTAACGGCGTGGTCCTTCCCCGGTCCAGCTGACCATTTCATTCAGCGGCTAGAAACAAACTGCAGCGTAGCTCTACCACTCCACGCTAATAGTAATAATAATATAAATATCTAAAATAAGTATCAAATCTAAATAGCTAATCCGTTTGAAGCAGAGTTGAGTCAGTCACTTTCGTGCGCAGGGTAATGGTCCAAGCCGAGGCTAACGGGAAACCTTGTGCTGGTTACCAATAATATAGGGTCTCGACTGAGTGCCCTAAGCACTCGTCCATCTATCAACCCGGTGAAGCTGTAAATGCCCTTGGACTAACAGTGGCCATCAGCCATAAAAAGAAATATAACACGTTAACACTTAGTTGGAGTGGTTAACGGGATTTGTTTTTATAATATTAGAGGTTACAAACTAGCACACAGATAGCTCCAGCCGCACACGACACCCACATTCATCATCGATCAGCACTTTACATTTGTAGAGCCACGTTCAAGCTTTGTAGTGGCTACGTAAATCGGTGGGTTGTACAGACGAAGGATCACGACCTCTCAGAATATGTTATGGTATTCTTAGGGATCCGGAAACCAAATACAATTTCAGTTTGTTTATCACTAACATCAGGTGAAATGTATGCTTGATTATAAAATCAAATAAAACCATTACACAAATTGCGCTGTTCCTCCCTGAAGACTAAGGTGGAATGCCTCATAACATCATAATTAATAAGTCGCCGATTTAAACTATTTTACGCTCCCTTTGGATTGCATTCGATCCGATCTATTCGTGTTACAGCGTTATGGCTTCACCGATGTTCAACAATTTTTCAGCATACAATGTACAAGGTGTCGCTGTACTGCCAAGGAGCGAGAGAGACGGCGATAGTCCGCTACAAAACGACGGACGACAAAGCTTACGACCTTGCTTTGCTGTACAGCAATCCAGAGTACTGGACTCACTTGTCGCCCGCGGTGTTCGCGGAGGAGCCGGCGGAAAAAGGTATAGCGTGGCCGATTGCACCTTTTTTTTTTAGAGTTCGGGAGGAAATCTTCAAGCGATCGGAAGGTAGACAGGGTTATATTAATATTTGTAAGTCTTGTGGAACTAAAGTAACTAAAATATACTCACTTTTTATTCAAACAGTGTAACGTTGTTCCAGTGATTGTCTTAACAGAAACCGCCACAATGGCGCGTATTTACCCGCCTCTTTTGCCAAATTAATTAGAATTCAGATTACGTACTAATAAAGTTGAATTATTGTTTACAAACGCCAATTAATATGACAATCAACTAAATTATTAATTATGAATTATAACTAATCCGTCGAAACCGCTGGGCGCCTGTGTGCAAGTGATTCCTGTGGCCCATGACATCTACATTCATACTTGACAAGGAATCATAATGCAGATGCTTTGTCACCCTTTAGGACTGAGATGGAATGCCTCGTCACCAGTAATAAAGGTCTCCGGAACCCTTCACTCACCAGACGAAACACAGCAGCGTTATGCTGCTATATCACGTCGGTATTCTGTGAGGGCGTGGTCCTACCCCGGTCGAGCTGACCCATTCATTCTGCAGCTAGAAACAAACTGCAGTGTTGCTCTACCACTGTTAACAATTATGTGACATTTATACCCATCAATACCTCCTCGGTGGCCAACATAAGTGCATTAGGAGGGGCTCCCGGATCACCCACGGAACGCATCGATATAGTGAAACCAGTCCAATGACCAGGACGATGGGACCCATGATCTAACCGTGGTCTTTTACTACTGGAATGTCATAATTATTGCAATCTTTCGGTTTTATGGATTGTGTATTTATTATCCATGGTCAAAACCGTTAGCATAACATAATTAATAACGGTTAGCAGATTTTAAGTGTTTGATTGCTTATAACTAGACTCTTAGACCTAGAATTATGTATCCATAGGAATATATACGTTAGAAGATATACTTTTGGCGAAATGAGGACGAAGTAAAAAAAAGAAGGCTAACCAGTAACTCACAACAATTTTTTACCTAGTACTTCAATAATTGAATTTTTTCCATCTAGGAGAGTCGGTGGTAGCGGCCGGATATCCGTATTTCAGCGAGAACAACCTGACGGATATAAAGCCGACGGTCACCAGCGGCCACGTCAACAACGTGTCGCCGTCCATGATGCAGACCTCTTGCTGTGTGCAGTCAGGCTTCAGGTTAATTAAAAAAAATATATATATATATATTATTTTAATAAAGATAAGGTTGCTATTCATTACCGATAGACCCCCACTACACATTGTGACGTCACCTCTGCAAGTCTGCGGGCAATCGATGGATGCAGGTGGTTCAGGATCGTACTCTCCGGCAGTCTTTGGGGCAATGTTGAATGTTACCAAAATCTCATTATACATCCATCTCTTTTCGTTTAAAGTGGTGGGCCGATATTCCGTCTCACTCGCGAGCGGGTCGAGGTGCTGGGCATCATAGTGAGTAATGCTAAGACCCAAACAGGCGCCTGCTACCCTTACATCAACATGGCGGTACCGGCGCGGGCGTTCATACGGCTGTTGCAGCACTTTATACTGGATAAAGGTGAGACGGCGATATATACTAAATAATAGATTTTTAATTTATAATACAGGTGTGACTAACATACTAACATTTGACCTGATAGTTAGTTTACATACAATACAATTATATATATTAATAGGTAAATGGGGAAGGGCCTCGTAATGGTAAGTGTAGAGATCCGGGAATCCAATTATATAGGCAACGGGGCATTCCATCTTCTCAGACCAAGGGCTCCTGTATCTTTGTTTGGGATGGTTGTAGATGTCATGGGCTGCATGGTGTGCTCATTTGTCACACGTTAAAAAAGTATTTAAACAGTTTCTTTTTGCCGTACGAATGGATCGTTTCAATCGGAGAAATCGCTCCTGTTTTTCATATGGTAATACGTATTATAACTATAAAGAAACGGGGCCTCGCTTATAAAGGCAACGAAGAATTCCATATTCGATGTACTTAGGGGTCGCATGTGGATCTTGAATCTTTGTTGTGGGCAAACTACAACAAAGTTCCTATAATATTTTTTATAGTTAATATTATAAGAAAAACATTTCTAAAATATTTTCATACATTAGCTGCAAGTTACCCAAGTAAATAAAACCATAATAATGGTTGCTTTCATTTCAGATGACAAAAAACTTCGAGATATTGAGAGTAACAAAGAAGTTATTCAGTCCCAGTGGAGGCTTCTGCCTTATCGCTCCAAAATATGATTAAATATTTCGATATAGAGGGATGCATACATATCAATGTAACTCGTCTTTAATGGAGGTGACGGACACAAGGGAATCTGTAAAGATAGTCTCTGAAAAAAAAAACGTATGAAATGTTGCCAGTGCCGAAAAGTGTTATACACTTTTCTGTGTAGTGAACTACTAGATTAAGTAAGTTAATTTTATAAACTTTTTTAAAATTTAATTTCATAATAACAATTTTTGTTATAATTTACCATAAGCGGGTTATGGTATTGTTGTGATAGTTTTATTTATATCTAAGTGGTGTAAGGCTTTGTAGTATAGGTGATATTTATTCATTATTATTATTATTTATAAATAATAAAGGAACTAACAATTGAGAAAAAATCGAAAATATAAAAATAATTAAAAAATTACTAAAGGTAATTAAGAAAGTCATTAAAATAAAATAAAATAAACGCAACAGTCAAAGATGTTATATATACTCCTATTGGCCGATATTTCTAGTCAACACCAGATGCAACTAGCCGCGAAGAATATTTTAACTATAGTGCCTTAAGTAATCATCATCCCCTTCGCTGTGATGCAAATCAAATAAGATCGGTGAAAAGTTCAAATGCAGTTCATGGACACGGGATGTACAATCCGTCTGTAAACATTTATGTTATCTGATAGTTGTACAATAATCATTCAAAGAAAAAAAAAATGCTAATAATGCTTTTAATTTATTTAACTTGTTTTGCACCAGCGTCGCTTGTGGCTGAAATTCGAACCTGTGTCACCTAACACACTTACGGTCTTTAGAATAATAAAATATTTCATTTAATTTTTATATTGAATAATAAAAACATTTAAAAAAAACAATTTTCGTTGTTCACGTATTATTTATAGATTATTCATATTTTTATACTTATTAACAAAATATTAATAATTATTAGTATTAGTAACTATAGAAATAATAATAATTTAATTACAACGTATAATGTCTGAATGTTGTATATTGTATATAACACGTACCCACGAAATATGTTAAAAGTAAAATTGTTATTTCCGTCCGAAAAAGATCTCAGTTACTCTCAAGTCGTATCTAATCTAAAGATAAATTTAACTTCTAAAACCGTTTACATGCACTTTTCAGGAGTCTGTCTCTCTTACACATGTCACCTGAAAATTAACTCACTAGGGTAACCAGGAAACATAACATTTTTCGTTATAACATGTAAATTTAGCCATGTAACATCCTTTCGTGACACGTCGTGTCGGTTTTAATCTATGTATGCGTCTGTCGCTTGATATAAGACACGCTTGGTCACCGTTTTTGATAAGTGACAATGTCCTTTTTCGTACTATCTATAGGTTGTGTTTCGGAAAAGAGCCTTTTACTTGTAAATAACACTTGGTATTTCTGTTTAATTCTGTATGATTGCTACCAAGGAATCGTTTACCATGCATTGTATAATTTAATAAATATAAATATTTCGCAATTGTGAATAAATTTATTATGTATGACGACCATCAAAATGCTACCATTGGTTTTTATTTTTACAAAATTTAAGACTGAAAATTGTATTTTATCTTATATAATTTTGTGAAAATGTTTTCAGACCATTAATGTTTACCGTGTTTATATTGTTAAGAATAAATATTTTAAAAAGATTGATCTATATTTAAATATTAAATAACCAACATCATTATCTTCGTAATCCAATACTGACGTTGACAGAGGGAACAAGAGTATTTAATCCCAAACTGGATATGGTCTTAGTAAACTTAAAACTAAAAGAAATAGGACTTTAACCTGCGATTATTAATAGTGATATATGTTAGATACGACGTGAATGGTCAGCTGAACTGGGTCCCCGTAATCATAAAACATCAACTTGAAATAGCAACGTAACGTCGGTTTGTTCCATATGGCGAGTTGATGACGGATTTGGAGATCAGTTAGGGGTAACGAGGCATTCCATGTCACTTCTCAAAGACACTATTTCTAAATAATTCATGGCAATCAGGTCTATACATATTTACAAAATCAGTAGTTTACCATTTAAGACTTTGACCAGATGCTACGTGTCCGTCTGTCCAGAGACATCTGTTAGAAACTGAGGTCAAGCACTCTCCTCTTTTATAAAAAAGATATCTATAATTTTAATTGGGAAATATTACCAAAGACATCGCGAGAACTAGCACCATCTAGCTAGTCCAGTGGAGCTCATAGGGGGATTGATATATATTTTTTTTAATTTAGCTTTTACAAAATACCACAAAAAAAACCATTTAACTCAAAAGTCAAGAATGCGTTTGTTCATTTCTTTAAATTAATATTTATAAAATACTCCTTTAAATAATAAATAACCTATTTTAATACGTTCCACAATTTTTCCATTATAATTGTTACAAATATGTCACCAAGGACTTGATTATAAAAGAAAAGCATTATTGTCTCATATATTCTTCTACAGGGAATAGGCCCCATCTCTTAGTGTTGGAGATAATCCACCACACTTCACAAATCGTTTTATATTTTCTTATTTATCTCCAACACGTGCAGGTTTCCTCTAGATGTTTTCCTGTCAATCACGTGGTAAATCAGAACTTGCAATCAACATTTTATTAGTATCGAAATCATATTTGCTCGCGAATTATGATCAACCGTCCGCACTACCCACGGCCTTACTATGACAAAAATAAAACAATAAATATCCCATAGTTATTTAATCGATTAAATAATAGTATATCCTCTTAATGTTACAAATTTGTTGTTATAGAACATGTATAGTGTTTAGTAACGACCAATGGAACAATGGAACTCCAACTTCGATCAACAACGGACGCTAAGTCACATTTAAAAACGAAGAGAATCTCTATCCGCACTAAAATTATTTGGAAAAAGAATATAATGACGTTCCATGATGATGTTTAATAATTTTTATCTAAATATGAACCTTATAACGTATGATATTTAGACACAATATCGAATAAAATCACTTATTTCACATGTTAAAGACGGCAATGCATCGAACGAATTAAAAGACAATATTTTTTTTCTTTTTTTTTTTCCACTTGCTTCGAAGCGTATCTGTTAATCAAAGCATGTCATGTCGTGTGTGTGTACATGAGTATAATCATATTTGCATACTAAACTTAAATCTAAGTAACAACAAACATGTAAATACTTTCTGAGCATCGTTGAAGTTATTTTTATCAACAATCATTAAGACTCGAACGTATCACAAAATATAAATTTTGGTCTGGGCAACCACAGAATGTAGAACCTTAAAAGTAAATTAAATATACAATATACATACTAAGCTAAGCATATTATATTAATATTTTTATACATATATACTAACTATATATATATAGACTAATTTAAATGAATAATCAACGAAATTTAATTAAAATTAGTGGTGTCCTTATTACTTATCTAGTAAAATCAAATATATATATATATATATATATAATATGTTTTACATGCAATCTTTCACAACTTTCAGTCATAATAATAAAGCAAATTATAGTTTTAAATGTGCATTGTATAGTTAAGGAGAATTTGCTGTCGCCGCATTGAATCAAAGCCTTGTTGATATGAATAAGTAATGGTCGTTAAAATTTATCTTCATAATAACTTTGAATAAATCAAATAAAAAAACGTTACTGCAAAACACATCACATCATGTGCAATGTCTTAAAAAGATAATATTTATTCTAAGCGGTCACTAAGAAAGACCGCGTTATAATTAAACTAGTGATGTAACGATTAACATTCGACAATAACACCTATCGATAGTATAATCGACACAGATTAAATTTGAAATGTTCACAACTTTATTTTTACTCAACACGAATTATTTGCTAATAAATTTTCCATAATAAAAGAATACCGTTGTCCTGTCCTATACATTTTTTTAAAAATTTTAGTTTTAATAATATATAGAATTTAGATAGATTATAGTTATTCGCATAACCATTAATCGTAACTGATAAACCGTCTCGTCATTGGCTTAACCTACGGCAGTAACTGGACATTTGGAAGTCGATTCACCTGGCATAATCATTTATTGATGAATTTACACAATGTTTGCTGATATTTTAGCCGCGATACCTATAATGGAAACTATCCAATGTAGGTTGTGAAGTTCTCCTGGTCGATTTCGTCCACGGCGACATCTTCTGGTTATTAATAAATGACAATGACGGACTACGATTTGCTTACGGAGGCACTCACTCACTCGTCGTTCTCCCACCATAATACCGAATTAATGCACATGCAATAAGATCCGAGGAAGATTTGGATATTGTCAAAGAAAGAAAACTTACAACACGTCCAGAATCGAAAATGGTTTGTGGAACACTTCTTCCGATGGTCCATGGACGCAGAGAGCGTCTCGCTAGTCATCTGTCTGATTACAGATGTTTGTCTTGGAGTTTAGTTTTCTCCTGTTATTCCCTATATTCATTCTATGGACGGTTCGCCTCTATCAGCGTAAGGAACGTCCAACTACCCCACATTATCTACAATGACATGTAGTAATTTTGAACAAGGTCTTTGGGCCTTTGCATAATATGAGGACAGGTGAACATTCCTAACACATTTTTAAGACTTAAGATTAAATCTTTTCTTTAAATACGCTTTTATTGTATAGTTTGAATATCTACGTACAATAAGCATACCTCGTAATTTTTGATATTAATAACATTAACTCTGTTAAACGAGTATCCTTCGACTGGTTGTGTGAATGGAGTTTGTACTTTATTCCTTTGGTAGGGTTTTATTTATGTCGTAGGTGAGATAGCAAGATTGGCGAAGATAAGTCCCTCCCCTTCTGTAGATTTATCAAGCCTCTCTGTCTGTGTCGCAGCGAGCAGTTATATGTGCTAAGGAACGTGTCTCAACGTAAGTTTAGTTGTGACGGCGAGTAGATGTGCGCCGTGCGATGGCTAGGTGGCGCTAGGTATGCGATGGCTTCCCTTTGTCCTTGAGCCCCTCCCCTTCTGTTAATTTCTCTCGCTCTGTAAGTTTGCTGTGTTGTCTGTTACTGCGGCGAGCAGTGTTGTCGTACGTTGTAGGTGGCGTCAGGTTTGTGGGAACTCGTCGAACTTCCCTTTGGTAGGGTGGAGGTGAGATAGCAATATATGTAATGACAAGCCCCTCCCCTTCTGTTAATTTCTCTCGCTCTGTTACTGCGGCGAGCAGTGTTGTCGTACGTTGTACGTGTCGGCGAGTACGTGAGGTTAGGCTTCCTATTGGTGGGATGTTAGTTTGGTTGTAGTTGAGATAGCAAGATTTGCGAAGCCCCTTCCTTTTTGTAAATTTCTTTTTGCCTCTTTCAATGCGAGTGCGGTGAATAGGTGGCGTTAGGCCTGCGACGGCTCGTCGAGCTTCCCTTTGTTGGGATGTTAATGCGGTTGCAGGCAGATTTCATGAGCAAAAAGGTTTTCTGTGTTATCACGGCGAGCAGTTGTGTGTGCGTTATCTCAACGTACGATGTGTGTGTCGGCGAGTAGTTGTGTGCGTGCGGTGGCTAGGTGGCGTTGCGTCAGGCTTGCGGCGGCTCGTCGAGCGGTGAGGCGCGAGGCAGCGAGCAGTCGCGCGACATCTCAGTGCTGCGAGCGCTGGAGCCCGCCGACGGCGACGCGTTGGACGCCGACGGTTCCGCACCTTCGTTGTTGCTCGTCTCCCTGCCAATTGATAGTGTTCTTATGAGATCAAGAGGTACGAATTATGACAAAGGTCACTCGATAGCAATTGGTAGGATGTTGCATGATGATTCTGCCAATCTGTTCAGAAATAGTTTCAGAACTTTAATCTTAGCGCGTGACCATTACCGTGGCTGCTCTGATTTCCTAAAGGACAGCGTTTCAGAGAAGAACAGACTGAACGATGCAGAAGTGGAGTGCAGACTACATGATTAGATGTATTTAAAATACACAATTTAGATTATACTTCTTAAATTCACATTTGCACTTAAATTTAAGTATTACATAATTACATTTAAATTATACTTATTTATTCTTTAGTTGAGGAATTTGAGTTGAATCTCTGGTCTTTTAGTCCAGACTATATCCAGCCACAGTTAATATTTCAAAAATTTTACTAATTAATCGAATGTTGTGGGTAGTGGTGATCAAGTACCCTCGGGTTATCCGTCACTCGTTTGTCCCCTACTCGATAAAAAAAAAGTACAATACACTCACTTATGAAAACCGTTCGTCTGGCAAGTGTTGTACGCGCCGCAGTGTTGGCATTTGAGACCGACCACGTGGAACTTCACCGTTGACAACTGGAATTAATAAAATATATATACATACAGGTATTTGTAATTTGACGTATTACCGTTAGGTGATATGCATCATGCAAAAGTGAACCAATTTTGAGTTATCATATTTTTTTACCTTTTTACGTAATAAGTCAAAAATGCAACATCACAAATTTATTAAAAAAAAGTATCAATTTAAATCGCATTTTTTCTTCCGATTTATAGAAACGATTAAACACTAGTTATCTATCGATATTAAAACAACAATTATCGTTCCAAATTTAAAAATGCTGGACGAAAATACAACAGGACAACTACGAACTTATTTCAAAGAAACTGAAAAAAGATCACAAAGGAAGCCGGCGGAAACTAATATTTTTTTTTTTGGGTTTTTCAATACCTAATCAAATCTGATCCTGGAATTCTGGCAGCTTTGCGTTATGATAATGTTTTAAATCTTTTTTTTTACCTTATGGCAATCCTTGCATAAAATGGTGGCTTTGTAGTCTGCATACTCTGGGGGCATCGGGGTCGCTGCTACCTCCGAATCCAAATAGCTCCACAGCTGTGGTAATTAACAGAACGCATTAACAAGCTATAAGATTAATGGACAGTGAGTACTTTTTTTTTATTACATTGAGAGTAACAAACTCACCACCCACCAGTTCCCAGTTCGTTTCAGTGACAGGTTCAAGCATCTAGAGACCCTTATTACTGGGATATGGCATTCAGCCTTTAGGGGTGACTATGCATCTGTATTATGATTCCTTGTCGGGGATGAATGTGGGGGTCATGACCTGCAGGAATCATTCACCATCCAGCCTCCCGCTGATAGATAGAACTAGATAAAACTGTAGAGGTCTCTGGTCCAACAGCAGTACCTTACTCGCGGGCCCCTGCTCGCGAGTCTATATTGGTACAGCTTTAGAGACCGCAGGGCCAACAACAATACTCATAAATCAAAAAAAAAACCAACAGCAATACCCGCACAGAAAAAAAAAGATGACTGCGCGCTATGGCACATCTACCTCACCCTCGACGAAGATTCAAGACGCGCACGCATCATCGGTAACTTATAATTGTACACCAACTCACATTGGACATGTCGATCATGCTGGTCTGGCAGGTGGGGCAGGCGTAGTGTCCCGAGTGCAGCAGCTGTTCGAAGCAGGGCCGGTGCAGCAGGTGGCCGCAGTCCGGGATGTGGCACGGTATGCGAGATGTGTGTATGTCTTCCAGACACACCGGGCAGTTGGACCGTGACACGTTTTCCACGCACTGGGGATACAAGGAGATATAGCTTTTATATTGATATTTATTTATTTACTATTTATTGCATTAACCATAACATAGTTAAAGGTTCATAAAGGGAAGACTTAATGCCAAAGGCATTCTCTACCAGTCAACCCAAGGTGTGGTGAGATATTGTGATATGTGTACCAATAAACTATAGTCTGATTTTAATTCGACGGAATTATGACAGCTGTCATTCTGTAACAATTGAGATAATATAAACCTTTTTTGCTTTGAATTTTTTAATATAAAATATAGCAAATAGTGTTTGTTCTGTGCATTCAATGCACACAAACTAGAATGTAAAAAATTGATGTCTAAATGGAAAAAAAGTAAAACAACATATTTCTTAAGTATTTTTTTGGTGATGCGAACCTGCACATATTAGCCAAAGAAGCTGACTTTGACTGTTTCACCGGATTAAAAGGTAGCATAGCTCTTAGGTCACTTAGCTTTAACCACTATTCTTAATAACTCGACATAAGGGTCCCCCCGGTGAGGGGTAACCTCGGCTTGGGCGGTTACATTTAATGGCGAGTAAGCATTGTGGGCAAGAGTGGGCCGAACCACGACTCGGTCGGAAATAATATATAAGTATAAAAAATATAAGTATATATGGACTATATGGGACAATAAATATAAGTATAAGTAATATAATAAAAAATAAAAATGACAGGCATAAAATGACACGGCGTAATTTTTTTTTAATTTTAGGTTTGCCATCTTGTTATTTTGGCTCTTACAAGAAGCGATGATTTTACAAATAACGAGTTTTCCCTAAAAAGGTTTGCAACTTATGGATTATTGGACAGGGATTCTTTTATATAATTAAAATAATTATAGTAACTTCTATAATATGATAATAAAAAGTCTTATTACCATTTTAAAATTATCACAATATTTTTAAGTCATAGTTTTCTAATTGAAACGTTAAATTCAAGAAGTTTAATTTTAACTGTGCTGAAATGCGTTCTGTTTTCAGAAGGAATGTCTCAATGTTGGCAACACTTCTAAAATGTCAAAATTCCGTCGAATTAAAAATCAGACTATAATTAGGAGTTTCAGACCAATTATCATACGAACAAGACCTGGCTGTATGGACTAAAGTCCTTTGCCTTTCCCATTAGGGATAAATTAATATCATCATCAGACTATAATTTAATAAAAAGAAAAGACTAAACATAACTAATATACAAAGAAACAAGTTTTTAAAAACATAATACATATTTATATGTATATATATATGAGTGTGTGGATGAGTTATTATACGATTTTAAAAGATTATTATAAAACGCAGTGTCGCACAACAAAAAACGTATGAAAGGAAATGTAAAACTAAGTTGAAACAAATCGCGTCTAGCGGCCGTAAGAAGTTACTCGAAGATCCAATCACGTAATGATGACACCGCCCTCGCACTTCGCCTCAATCTGTTGCGAGCCAAGAGTTTACTTCCGCGCACGGAAAGGTCAGAGCGGTCAATTCTGCGCTATCCTTTATGTCTGTATAATGCAGCTAATTAACCACGTAATTTTTCACAATTTGACAGTGGTAGAGCTACACTTCAGTTTGTTTCTAGCTGCAGAATGAATGAGTCAGCTCGGCCGGGTTAGGACAACGCCCTCTAAGAATACCAGAGAAAAACAGCAGCATAATCCTGCTGAGTTTCGTCCGGTGAGTGTAGGGATCCGGAGACCTTTATTACTGGTGACCGCAGGAATCACTTAACATCAGGTGAACTGTGTGCTCGTTTGATACTCTCAACGTAAAATCGTTGGGGACACGTGGCCCACGCATATTTTATATATATGTACGTCATTTATTGATTAATTGGTTTCAAAATGTCTGAAATTATATAAATAAATTTAAAGACAGCTATATCGGGTTGAAGGATGATCAAGCGTTTAAGGCACTTAGTGGAAATCTTTATTAATGGGCTACCTTCGCGGGTAACTGACTCGAGGCTGCCCAATTAGTTCGAACCTTTGGTTCCGTGTGATCAATAATGTAATTACTTCAACACCACAACTGTCTTGAGGATGGATATGGATAGGTGACAAATGAGCACACATCTCATCTAATGGTAAGTGATGATAGCATCCCAAGGGCCATCTACATTCATCCTCAACAAAGATTGAAGATGCATTGTCCGACCCCAAGGACTGATATGGAAATATAAAAGAGCTAATAGCCTAATTGTTTAGGTAGCGTCTGAAGATCATAACTTGAAGGTTCAAATCTGCTATTTTTAGGATTTTTTTGAGCCTCAATATCCCAATGGGTGCAAACTGCGAAACTTAAAGTCTTAGGTTCGAATCCGCCATTCTACTATAGTTGTGCACCATCTCCTAGCACAAGCATTTAAGCTTAGTTAAGAGTGGTTAACAGGAATGTGAATAATGCTATTAACTACATTGCATTATAAAAAAAAAGAATATGAACCTTGATAATCACAATCACAAATATCAACTCACTCGGTGACCATCCCTCTGCAGTTGCACAGGCAGGCACATGTTGCAGCGCTCACAATGGAAGAACCGATCCCGGCCACCGACTCTGCAGATGCCACAACCCTCGCAATGGTATTGTCGCTTGTCTTCATCATCAAACAGGTTACATATCAGACATGTGTACTGCAATGCCAAACTTAATTATTAGTACACTTGAAAGCCAGTAGTGTTGAAAATTTTTAATCATTCATAAACCATATAAGGTGACACATCATCAATATCCAGCAATAGTTATATGAAATTATATTAAATGCTTTGTAACTTTTTTTTATTAATAATAGTAATTTGCACAATCAACTCTATTATAAAACTAAGCCTTGAAAATTTTATCAAAATGCTGAATTGCTTATTTATTATTATAGTTTATTAACTATATTAATAAAAAACAACTCAGTTTGTTTTATCCAGATTCTGTTGATGTAGATGCGGTTAGCCTATGCAACTCTTACAGCTTCATCGGACACAGGGCAAACGGAACTAAGGAGTCTGTGAGCTGGTTATAAATGTTCCCTATGTTTGTGGCTCTTTTACTTACACAAAGCGCTCATAAACTGAGCGTGTCGGTCTGCTCTGAACTCGTACCTATCTGATGGTGCCACCAAAGTTGCCAGTTCCCTAGCTATCGAAACATTCTCCCGAGTGGAGAATGGATGGTGATGACTATTGAACATCCGAGGTTTTGGTTTGCGGAGTTTGTTTTATGACCTCTTAAATTGACATTAACTGATTGTAAAATAAGTATTAATATGAATGAAAAACTAAAAGAACAATGATTTTACATATTTGCAGACTCATTTAGAATTTATTAAGCGAGATCCACTGTCATAAGTGAAGCCTAGCATAATTATTTTCAGACAACACTACTGTGTTTCGTATGGTGAGTGTAGGCATTCCATCTTTGTCCTAAGAGTTATGCATCTTGAATCTACGTTGAGAACACAGTCATCACTATCAGGCAAACTGTGCTTATACCAAATATATTATAAACAGAATTGAACTATATAAAAATACAATAGGAATAAAATGTATAATGTATCTTATAGGAAATTGTATAACACATATATATATTACTAACGAAATATGAGTCAACCATTGCATTTATAAATGCAGAAATTGCGTAAAAAGTTACCTCCGTTCGCGCAAAACTTGAGTCACCTTTAAAACGCACCTGAATATGTTTTACTTTAAAAACAAATTTAAATTTTGAATTGAACTTGCAAAAATTAAAATTTTTACCTTTCCAAATCTAACGCCGCAGTTTTCACACTCTGCCTGAACCTTCTGTCTTGTATCGCATTCTGTACAAATCAGCTCCGTGACAGACTTTCTGTTGAAATAGTGCTGCTCCTTCTCATCATGGCAGTAACGGCACATATAAAACTTGTTACAGCATGGTGTCTAGAAATTATTGAATTTAAATATAGTTATACTAATAGAATTTACTACGTACTACAGTAGAATGAGGGTGATCGGCAATGAACAAAATATCAGCAAGCTGAAGTTGCTATAGACTGGCCATATAGCTCTTAGAATGGATAACCGATGGGGAAGAAAGATTCTGCAGTGACACCCCCGAACTGGCGCCACTTGATGGAGCCATGAGTAGTGATCTCCAGTCCGAGTCACATTTCATCCATCCACTTTCATATTCATTACTCTTCTAATCATAACACCAACTTACAGAGTTCTTCATTAGAAGTACAACATTCAAACATCCTCTTATAATTTATTTCTTTATCTTGTTCATTCGCATTACTCCACACATCCATTGCAACAGTTACGTTTCATCAGAGAGGATGCTCCAACTCCATCTTTTGAAGAGAAACCAATGCCCGGCTATGGCCTTGATATATATAGAATGTTACTCTATTTCTCTTTACCAAAGATTTTGCTGGTTGGGTTATTTCTACATTTTAACAGTTACTTCACTTGGTTACCAAATTATGACCTCGTTTTCTTTATGGACTGCTATAAGCTTTAAATAATTTCTACCAATTGCATAGATCACATGATAATTCTATGTACCATAGACTAAAATTTATTGAGCTATATTCACTCAGAATGGATACAATAAAGTAATGTAGTTGTTTAATATGTATCATTTACATATATTTAATGTAGTGAATATTTTCAAAAAAATTTAATAATTGTTTTTCCCTCCCCTCACCAGGGAATCATAAAATGTAATACACTACTCGAGACTGTGACGGTATCTCTAAATGGTATCGCTAAATTATTGTGGTGCAATATTACTCTAATACATATAAATATATGCCAATCTATTTCAGTACAACATAGAAGTTAAATGATTTCTCTCATTACATAAAAAGAAGTGATTTATTACAAGGGTTTAAATAAACATTGCAACACTGCTTTTAGTAATATCAAAATGTATGTTTATCTTAAAATGTAAAGCATAGTACTCAATTTGTTAATTTAGATTTTAAAACACAATGATACTAATATTGACACTAACATAAAACTTAATATAATATGAAAAACATTTTCAATCTCGCGAAAATATTTACACTAAAATTGTAATATGACTGTTTACATATGTCAGTCGTCAGTTGTGTAGGAGCACCTTTAAAGTTTATATCTGTTTGTTTATAAAATTCATTTACAATATGTAAGCTCCAATAATCAATATACCATTTGTAAAATCAAGAAATACAACATAGATGACAGTAACAATGACACATTAACATTTAAATTAACTAAATATAATTTTCTGTTTGTGGTAGCATTCTTATCATTGAACAATCAATATGTAAGTAGAGTATAATACACATTACCTATGTTTAAATCTAAACAGAACGTTGACTGATAAGTAATTCAAATGCATCCATTTTCAATTAGCCAATATGTTCTGCTTACTTTTTATAATTTTACTACCATAACTCTTCCTTGAAAACAAAATGTCATCGTTTTGTATATTTATAAGTTCGTTGACATGATCTTTGTTTTCTAATTTCGCAGCACATTTCGCATCCAAGAGATTTTGCGTCGCCTATGTTTAATTTTAGATTTGGGTGTTCTGAACTCTGTGTTTAATTTTATTATTCATCTCTTTATTGAAACATGTTTTGAAGTAAAATTTGGTAATACTACTTACCACAAATTTGGCACGGCGTTTATAATGAGTGCAACCAATTCGTTTTTCGTTTGTTTGATCCATGACCGCAGTCACATCACCATTAGTTGTTTCTGCTTTCTCTTTTGACATTTTTACTAGAAATCAATTGATCGTATTAAAAAATTGTTCTTTAAATATGTCAAGGTTAATAAAAGCGGCCTACAAATAAACTCTTTCAATAACTATATTGGACAGTAAATGAACAACAATTAGGAGACGTTAAGACGTGACAATAGTGACAGCGAAGATTTGACGTTTGAATATTTATGAAGGTACAACGTTTCGTTCGCAGTCACAAAAACATAATGTATATAGGCATTGTGATTATAAAAATGTATTCTTTACTCTTGAAAATACTAGATTTTTAAACTTTCTTGTTTTATGTATTTATCCATTTTTTAATAATTTGTTGGATAGTTTTGAATTAGTTTAATTGGTGGAATATAAAAAAAAATTCAACAGCAAAATCAATATTATTTCATTACACAGGGGAGTGCACCCCTAGATATTAAGAAAGTTACAATCTTATGACATTTCATCTGAGTTTAAATTATTAATAGCAATTTTCTTTTAAAATTCCTCAGATTTTGTTACTTACATAAATCATTAATATTTCTAGAACAAAGAGAACAGTATATTTTTGGACATACATATAAAATACGTTTATTTAATAAAATGAATACCTATGAATAATATGAAACCCAACCATAATGCACACCATGTCAAATTTGTATAGTTATTATAATAAAATTTAAATTGTTAATTAGCAAATTTACAATACAAAACATGACTTAAAAATTGATATACAAAAATGCGTTGGCAGTTTGCTTTATTTTCATTGATAATAGTGTTTAGATTTTCCACTTGTCTTCTGCCACCGGAATTCCAATGGAAGGTTATAGACTTTGCGTGGCAAGGTCAACAGAAAGAAGCTGCTTTAGCCTCAGGGGCATATATACCTCAAAATAATATGCCCACTGGATTGGCGAGATGGAGAGACAAGCTGTTTATTACTATACCAAGGTGGAAAAGAGGTATAGACTGATGTGATTATACAAATTAGAACTTATTTTATACCATATAGAATTAGTAATACTTAAATATATATATAAATATATATGCGAAAATGCCTTATCCGTCCGCCTACGCGTTTGCCTATGATAATGGCGGGTTATATCGTAAGTGCACAGATTAAAACTCCATAACGCTGCTTCCTTTCGTCCTTTCTTTGCCGTGACATGGTAACACACATCCACGGCCACTCCTGTCAGAGAAATCCCCCTTCCTGCATATTTCTCCGAGCCGGGATATGGGGCAAGGTCTAATCCCCAAAACTACATACTCCAACGATTGTCATTGCTGTCAGATGTGGTTAATGGCGGTGGTTCTATTTCTGTAAAAACCATATAAATTTACCAAACTGATACTCCATTTGACTCAATCAGTTATTTAACTTTTGCTTGTACAAGCGTTGTTAAGCTGTTCTACGGTTTCAATTCTAGGTAATCTTTGTTCGTTTACAAGTTATGACAATTTTGGCCTTTAAACTTTGTTTTGATCGCGTATTTTGATGCGTTATGGTATGCAGAAGGTATTGCTCATTAGACAATTTCAGTTGACGATATTCCAGTGCTAATTTGTCTCAATAAGTTCAAGCTTCTTATCAGCGAGACTTATCAAACGCTTCAATTTTCGCTTTATTTTCTAAGCTCAATCTTTGTGCTCTATATCGTGCACCCTTACTGAGCAATAGGCTTTTTTTAGGAGTTCATAAATTGCTTTTCAAAATAATTTTATAATGGCAATCTCAATACGTGTGTAGATTTTTGAATTACTTTCCAATTACTTTCTGAAACACGAGCTTACTGTGTTTCGCGTGTCTTAGGGTGATAGCTCATTATGAATCTGCAACAAATATGAATCTGGATACCATGGGTCACAGGAATCAAGATGCATTTGTTAAATAATGTGATCTTTTGTTAATATCATAAATCTAAATAACAGAACTACTAATGACTATGTATTTACAAAATGTTGTTATCATTTTGACTTCAGGCGTTCCATCGTCTCTGAACTACGTTTTCGTGAATGGCACTCAGAGTCAAGCATTAAATCCATATCCCAGCTGGGGAGATGCGTTCGTGTCTGACGACGCTCGCAGCGTCAGCACCGACAGCAGTGTGGTCTCCGCCTTCAGGATCCATGTGGATACATGTAACAGGCTGTGGGTGGTTGACAATGGAGCCACTGATATGTGCCGTGAGTGTGAATAAGTATTGTATGTACATATGTATTAACATGTATGAGTTTGCGGAAAGTCGATGGATGGAGGTGACTCAGGTTGGTACGTATCGGCAGTTTGTCCATATTCAGCAATAAATATGTGAAGAGATGATAATGATAAATGAGTTTCAATTAAACTAATTTGTTCACCATTTCTATAGATATTTGCTGATATTGAAGCGTTAATAGCTTAATGGTTTAGGGTATTGTCTGCGAAACTTAAGGCCGTAGGTTCGAATCCAGCATTCAATTATTATCGTGAACCACCTCTTAGCACTTAGCCCAAGAATTTTTAACTTAATTGCTTAACCGGAATGTAAGTATTGCTAATAGTACTGCTATCTATCTTTTAAAAAAGAAAAACATAATAAGGTTGTTGTCTTAGGAGTTCAGCCGTGGTTAGAGTTAGCCGTTCTCTGACGCAACTAAGCGTCTCAAGTAGGCATCCTGCATTTGCAGAAAGTACCGCCAATGCTACATCTACGCGGTAGGCCGTGTATTCAAATGTATTTTGTGTAGTCCAACTGTTATTGTATATTCTAGTTCGCCACATGGAACCATATTTAGGCCAGTAAAGGCAACGCATTTACGACTCCTCTGTTGCGGATATTCATGAGTGGCGGCCACCTATTCTGTAAAAAAAAATCTACGGTGTACACACTTGTGCAGCATTGCTTCTTCATTTGAATACTGTACTTTGTGAATCTACGTGCTATTTTGTTACTTGCTTTGACAGCCATTGTGGTCCATAATATTACAGATCTCGCCGAAGCGAATTCACAATTTATGAAAAGTTTTCTTTAAACAGACAACGTGACCCAGCTTTCCCAGCCAGCCATCTTGGTGTTCGACCTGAAACATAACACGCTCAAATACAAGCACGTGTTCCAAGACGACGTGCTGCGGGACTCGACAGTCTTCACCAGTATTGTATGTCCATTTCGCACTGTAGTTTAATAAAACAATACAGTGCTAATATGACGGTATACCGCGTGGCCTACCGAGGAGAAAATCCTCAAAAGATACCCTGCCTTCTGGAGGAGAGACAGGGTAATGTGGTATTTCTAACCACTACCATTGTGGTTCACCTCAGTGTATTAAAAGGGGCTTCGGGATCTCCTACGGCACGCAGCGGTGCCCCTCTGCATAGTGCCTAAACACGTCCCACCCACTAGGTAGCACCCTCGCTGTGCTACGGCGACTCGAGACCATTTCTAGTTGCCGTCCTCTTCTTGTTCGCTTACCGGGACGATAAAAAGTACCCATCCTGATCGCCCGCGAACACAAAGCCCCTTTATACAACAGGTAGGGGGTACATTAGCCCAATTCTTATGCCCGGGACTAGAAGGCTGATACTGATATTGCGTGGCGTATAGTGAGAGTACCAGACAACTTTTTTTTACGAAATTAAAGGCGAAAATCGAACACACAGTTCACCTGATAGTACGGTAGATAACCGTAGCTAATAAACCTACGTACACCTATCTTCAACAAAGAATCAAGATTAAGATACGTTTTCATCCCTGAAGTCTGAGATAGGATGCCTCACCGCTCAGTAACTGGGTTTCTGCATTTACCAAACGAAACACAGCAGCGTTGTTTCTTTTTTCATGCTGGTTGCCATAGAAAAAAAATGAATGGCTGGGTGAAAAAGTGAGCAGAACAAATTGTTACGTATCGGCTTTGGTGTTTTATTTTATATTATTTTATGTTCGCGTTATACCCTGAAGATGAAATGGAATGCGTCATTATCCCTACAGCAGCATGATTTTGTTGGCGGTGGTTATTCCCCAGTCAATCCGATTCTGGTTGGATCTAGAAACTGTAGTGTGGCTTTACCACGTGTAATTTGTAAAATTTCTCGTATTCCTGAAACCGAATTCGAACCATGGTTCGATCTTTCAGGTAGTGGACATTGTGGATGAGCAGTGCTGCGGTTCCTTCGCCTACATCACGGACATGGGTTCAGGAGCTCTCATAGTTTACGATCTGCGACATGATAGAGCCTGGCGCCTGGAGAGTCCCTTTTTCCAGCCCCAGCAGAACGCCAGCGCCTTCAAAGTGGGAGGCATAGATTTCTTCTGGAATGATGGAGTGTCGTCGGTCGCATTATCGCATGCGAACAGTGATGGGTGAGAATAGAGCAAAATGAAGAAGAAACTATGTCATATCTAATTAGCTAATGGCCTAAAGACAAAGAGAAGCGTGAGCTTTATAGTGAGGCTTTTACATTACACATCAGAGATTATTGTACCATCGGCAAAATATTTTAGTGTTGCACGATATTAAAAAGATTCTTCATAATTTGTAGATACCGGGACCTGTATTGCCAGGCGACTTCGAGTACCAAACTGTTGAAGATTTCGACGAAACTGCTAAGAAATCCTGAGATTTCTAGAATCGAAATAGATGCTGGTTTACAGGTAACCATGTATTTGAAAATATTTTTCAATAAAATATTACGATCAAAAGCTAGCTTTTAACTTTAATTTCAGTCCCTTACCGTATCGTACCTTACCTTACCTAGTCTAGTTACCGTATCGTACCTTAATTTTACTTTCTTTGTATACCTACATACTTCAGTCTTTGCTCTTTAAATCACACACATGGTAAAGGTGAATCATAACTCGGATGTTAAGTCGACACCTGGCCACTAATTCAAATTCAAATGAATACAACAATACCAGTTGCAATGTTGTCAATGTCCCTAAGGTCGATTTCGACCACGTCGATGCGATGTCCACTTTTTATTACAAGAAGATTAGCTGGCCAGGGTATATTATAGTGAATTAATAATAACAATTTATTTATTTCGGAACATTTTGTCTGTGTGCATAGCGTTAGTAACAATTTGAACTTAATAACTATGTTATTAGAATTAAGCATTATTACATTTTAAACATTCGTCAGATTGATATTAAGCATGTGTACACATGTACGTTCACGTTGTCATAGACACGGGACATACATACAACACGCTACATGTAATTTAAGCGTCAATAGCCTTATGATTTCGGGTACCGTCTGCTAAACTTAGGTTCAAACCCGCCATTAGACTATTCTTCTACGCCTACTAGACTAGACAAGCATTTAAGCTTAGTTGGAATGGTTAACGGGAATGTTATTATTGCTACTGCATTTTTTTTAAATGTATAAGTATTGTTTTCGGCTGGGTATCGAACAATACCTGCGACTACAGACAAAGGTTGAATAATTTTGTAATTATTCTTAAAATTCTTCATGACTACGACTTACCCGTCTGGGATAAATACTGATCAGACATTGAAAGTTTAAACATTATCGCCGTTTGACCGCTGTGGGATACAATCGGACCCTAACCGATTAGGAATTGATAATTGACAATTGATCGTCTTGAAATTATGACAGATTGAAGGAGAAAATTGCCAGACTACGGCATGCGACTACGATCCGGACACTAATGTGTTATTTTTTACACAGGTAATTATTTTTATTTATTAATATAATTTTATAAAGTAAACTAATTGATAAATGAACTTAACAAAATAAAGGAACATAAATAAGGGATTATAATTTGTAATTCTAATTCGTTTTTGAATTTTATACAAATGAATATCCACAATATCTGTAGCTAAATTATTGAGGTCTGGTGCTGTAAAATAAAGATTTCTTAGTTAAGGCTCCAGACTTCCTATTGTTATATCTGATAACCTTCAGATTTTTAAAAATCACCATCATCGTTTACGTTTCCTGAGCCTCTTTTTCATCGTCCTCCTCGGGCTCCGAAATGGAGCTCGAGAGCCCTCGTCTCCCGAGGACCTCCCGCAAGACGCAAGACAACAGGCAGAAAAGAAGCGGAAAAAGCGAGCTTCACCCGCCCCGAGGCCGCCTCCCAAGGTGAAAAAACGAGACATCGATGTCCCCTCTCCAAGGCCATCGACATCCGTGAGCCAACCCCATAGCACCCCCTCTGCAGCCTCACAGCAAGCCCCCGCTGCTCCACAGCGCGCCCTCTGAGCCAGTGCCACAAATGCCTGTCCGAGACCCAAGGACAAGGCCCTTCTGGCTGCTTTAGAGATAGAGATAGAGGTCTCGAATGAGTGCCGTAAGTGCTCGGTCACCTCTCAACCCGGTGAAACTGTAAAACCCTCGGGCTAACAGCGGCCGTCAGACCGAAAAAAAATCAAAAAAGGCCAGTAATGTATGATTTACTAGTCATTTTTACAGTATTATATATGCAGGTTGACAGTTGAAGTAATTAGGTAACTACAACACTGAGTCGAATCAAAAATGAGGTAAACACATGTCTGAGAAACAAAATTATTACGAACAAAATATTAGAATTGGGTAACTTCACATTGAAAGATCTTATAAATGCTTAATGTTCACGTGTAGTTGAGTAAAAACGGCGTTGGATGCTGGAATCTGGACCGCAAGTTCTCGGAGGAGAACACACCACTTTTGATGAGCGACTGCAACGTGCTGGAGTACCCTAACGATATTAAGGTGAAGTCAGTGTTTGTTAACTTTAACTTTCTCACTGTTTCAACCTTCCATGAACGTCAATTTTTTTTTTTTATATTTTTATATATCTATAATATATAAAATAATATTATTCTTAAACCTTAAAAACTAAACGGAAGCGGTGATTACGTGGGGAAATGTATTATTTCCTCGCAGGGCCGGGTTATGTTGAACGCATACGATCATGGTTTCTCTTCGCTTCACAAGGGATGACCAAGTTAGGGCAATTAACTAATGCCCACAATTTTTATGAAAATGTAACTTTTTTTTTATTACATTCAGAGCGACGAACGAGCACACAGTTCACTTGATGGTAAATGATTCCTGCGGCCCATGACATCTACATTCATCCTTGACGAGTCATAATGCAAATGCGTTGTCACACTTGAGAACTGAGATGGAATGCCTCGTCACAAGTATACTGTAATTTCACGCTGGTATTCTGTGAGTTTAACTAATTATAATTGTTTATATTGTTTTAATTAAGCACAATTAGGACGGTAATCTATTTTCTTAAATATTTGCATGCTTAGTAATTAGTGGAATGTGCGTACATTATTATGATATGATTTTTATTTTTACCGCGTTCTACGAAATGAATTCTGATTCAGTGCTACGCATCCGTGATCCGATAAGTATTTTCACTATTGAAATTGTAGCTACAGTCATTGCATGAATGTACATATGTATGCTTGTATATATGTGGCTGTTTATTTTTACTAAATATTTTTAATACGAGTAATTAGTTTATTGCCGCATTTGTCACAATATCTCACCACGCCCTGAGTTTACTTGTAGTTAATTTTGTCGGAATGGAAGTCATTTGTAAACCTTTAATTTGTTGAGGTTTATGCAATAAAGAGCAAATACATTTTAGACAGGGATTAATTAATACAGACGTGCTCGATTGTCACCCTTGATTCTATAACAAAAAAAAGAACCTCATGTTGCAGGTGGACGCAGACGGGAACGTGTGGATATTGAGCGACAAGCAGTCACGTTTCCTCTACGACCAGATGGATTTCAATTTGATAAACTTTAGAGTTCTGCGAGCCGAGGCATCCGAGCTGATCCGTGGCACGAGATGTCATATGTCTACAATTGATAAGGCGATAGCCTTGATGAGATCACCGAAAAAGTAGTCGTGGTTTTTGCAGTGTGCGAATTAAATATGGTGGCCGCATATAATAAATCTATCAGCGTATAAATGTAGTTAAAAATTGTATATGATATAACAAATGATATATACCTAAGAAATACATAAAAACCAGTAAAATAAATATATAGATAGTTCTGCACAAACATATAAATGCTTTTTTAAATTGGTTGTATTATTAGTTTTATGATCGCTGCCAATAAGACTTAGTTCTAAGTCAAAGACTGATTACAACTAAGTCTTATTAAGGACGCTTTTATTTTCATAATAAATTATTTAATACGTTCAAAAATTTCGTCACACTGCAGTCAGGAATTTAATAGAAGCATGCAATAGTTCGTGGAAATCCATAGCAAAAAATAAAATTTATTCCGTAAGTACATTTTTTTTTATTTTATATATCTGCTACAAAAGCGAGTGTATTTCTACGTTATATTGAAAAGAGAACACTTCCCAAATTTGAAGTGTCTCTTTCGCACACACGGTAATAATTACACAGTAGGGTAAATATGAAAACTTTTAATTATAGAAATATTTTAAACCTGATTGTCGGTTTCCTCACAATCTGGTAGTAAGTTTTCAGGAAACTTGACTATGTTTATATGCTAAGTATGAATATGTAGATATTTTTGTTGGATAGATCTGATCCCACTCTTGGGCACGTCTCCTGGCAAAATGTTTTATGAAAATCATTTTATATTACGTCAACGAATTTAAGATATTAAACTTATGAGGAAGAAAGGTGCCTGAGTGGCAACCTCGGATTAGCAGTAGGAGAACCCCACACTAGATGGAGCGACAACCTATGCAAGTAAGCGGGATGGTCGATGGATGCAGGTGGCTCAGGCTCCAGCCTTGTAGCGAGGGAGGATTACGTTCAGCAATGGTATACCATTTGTCACCATTACCATATATGAATGGGCTGTGATGATAATGATTAAATAAAATATATATTTATTTATATAAATATATAAATAAAATAAAGTTATTGATATGAGAGCAATTCGCAGTGTACTTTTAGATGAAAGTGGGGGTACTTAAGTTTATTTTTTATTTCAAACATCCCTCACAATTTTTTTTTGAACCAACGATCTTGTTGAACAGACTAACACTGATAATTCCACTTATTTCTTTGATGCAGGCGGCAGTGGGGATCTAATTGTGGTAAATAGCTGCTCCAGTTTGGTGTTAGTGAATTAAAAAAAAAAACAAGGAAATAATTTAAATCTTTATTTAAATTTACAACATTGTAATTATAACTATGTAAATTAAATAAGTCTATGTGATGGGAAATAATTCATTTTTAACGCACGTATCGTTACCATCTCTCGATAATCTGTCTTCCCTTATTTCAGTCTTTTCACTATGTTCCAATGATCATAGGATATAGGTAGATAGTATATAGGATATAGACATATTGCTACGAATCTTTAGAAACCATTGTCCGATCAGTTTACAATGTAATATGTGTTCTATATGTGGTCACGAAACTGTCTCTTTTGATTTTCAACTTTAATACAAACACAATAATAGCTTCTGTCGTATTAGACGACAATTACAATACTTGACAATACAAAAAAATAGAGAATAACCATAAAAATCATTTCTGAATTGTAAAACACAATCAATCATAAACCCATGTACAGAGATATCTCCATCTCATTCTTTCCCAGTTTCTTTCTACTCATTTAGTAGATATGGACAACAAGGTCAGTTTATAAATTACATAATCTTTTTAAGATTTTCATTTAATTTTGTACATGGCAGTATATAATACAACAAGAGGCTACACTATAATTCATTTAATCAGAATTCAACTATTTGAATAAACAAAGTGACTTCTCAAAATTTGTAACAGTAATATGCAAGGAAATAGTAAGTACTACGCACAACTCACTCATATTGTTAAACGAAACGCTAGGCGAAAGGCATGTACGACAGACACAAACTCTAAAATGTCGATCTCTGTTGGACCATTGTTTTCGTTTATCAAAGACATTGTACTAACAATCATATTATTTACGTCGTAAGCTTTCCTTAATGTAATAGTACATTCATGTACCTTCACGAATATGCGCTCTTGATGACGTAGTTATATTCAAACATAGTTTCAATATAACAAAGTTATGCATGTTACTGTACTGAACTCCCATGATTCATGGGAGGGGGGGGGGGGGCAATAATTGATAAAATAATGTTTCATTTGTAACCACATCTATGTTCGGTGTTTAATTTATTTTTTGGAACATCTTTAGACTAATAAGCCCTAAAATTGTATATACTCTTTGCTATTGACACTTGCTAATTGAAAATAATTTTATTCAACTTGCCTTTCTTTTTAGTCTAGACTAATTCATATTGTCTTAAATAGAGGCATGTGTATCTAGTTCTGGCCTAAACAATAACATTCAATACGTTCAATATGGTCCTTCGAGCTTGATAAAGACATGTCCATAAGTTCATGTAAAAAACTTTATTTACTCAGTATTATATGTTGTAACATAATAATGATGAACAGAGATGTATTGAGGCAACAAACTGCATGCAGACTGACATCTAATAATTGGTATATAGTATATTATTTTTCGTATTCATTAGATCTTGGAACGTTTACGTCAAATTGACGTAATATATTGATATAATACCTTTTGTTTGTTTGTCTGTGCGTTCGTGTTCTAATCTCCGCAAAGATTGAATTGCACTTCCGCGTATGAAAGAAAAACATATTGTATGTGTGTTTAAGATATTTGTCTAATATATTATTTTAATTACATGGTAATGTTAATTTTCTTTGTGATTTGTTTAGGCCAGCATTAACAACTCTGTTCGCCCTAAAGCGGTGTTCATAGTTCATAATGTGCGTTCATTTCGAAACCTTTCGACATTCATCGTGAAACTAAAATTTCTTATAATGGAGCCTATATATATGATGAAAATATTTACAAATCTACCGCTCCAATTATCAATAGGCCTTACGAATCGAGAAACAATGCAATAATACAATCTTATAATACCCCACGTATACGTGAATCACAATTTTAGCACAAATAAATTTGCACGCGATCCAAACCTTTATTGTAAAATGATTAAGAGTAAAAGTTCCATAAAGTAACGACAACTATCATATAGAGTCATTGCTCAGTTGTTTGAGTATGCTCAAATCGTTTGAGAAGGAGAGAATTAGTTATGTCATTTTATTGAGTCCTTATACTGTGACCGAAGTGCCGGTGCTAAAATAAAGTCAATGGTGTATTTAGAAAATTTTATTTTGTCGAGTATACTCAAGCAAGCCTAACTTTTCTAAGCATTAACGTTGGTGCGTCACAAAATTGTCGTACACTATACAATCAAAATCCAGAAAAACCGTGGCGTAGGAAATTCTACCTTAGAACAATTGATCTAGAGTCCTCTATTCGAGGCGCGATTTGGGTCCATTATCTGGCGCTCTCGGCGTTGTTCGTAGGTTTTCGTTGAGGCGTGCCATTCGATGGTTCCAAACGTCTCCTCAGCGGTGTGTTGTACTCCCAGCCTTCCTCACCTTTCGGGGTGAATAGCTGGGAACGAGTTCTAATTTTCACGATATGTTTTGGCACCCAAAATATATGGGCGCCAAATCAAATCATAATGATAATGTGTAATTTTTGTGTAATATTTTATAACGTATGATCGGAGTAAGGTTCCGATACACTATGGGATACGTGGTAAATTGTATTCCTCGACCAGAATCTGAGACTTGGAACTCGGTTACCTGCGTGATCCACTTGTCACCGGTGTCGGTGCGTTGCTTGGCGCGGTCGCGCTGGGTCTGCTCGAGGCGCCGCTTGGCCGCGGTAGCGGCGTCGGTGTCGGCGGCTCGCAGGGCGGCCGTCACGTGACGCCACACTCGACGCGACTCGTGTGCAAGTTGACGGGATATGGGCGATACGCGCTTGCGCCGGGCCTTCATGTGAGATACCTCAAAGACTACCTCCGTACGCTGGAATGGCAAAAATATAATGTCATCTTAAGCTAAAAAGGGCGTAGAAGTTAAAAAATATTGCGTCGATCAAAACCTTTATTGTAAACACGTTGAATGTCACGTCAACCACCGGTGGATGACAGTATAAAATAGGTCTTAATTTTAAAAACATTACATTCTCTTGAGAAAGTATGCATAACAATTATATTTTCTAGACTCGCTTTCCCGCGCTTTCATATGAGATACCTCTGTGCGCTAGATTGGCAAAGAAAGCTAAAACAGCGTCGAAGGTAATTTTTTTTTGCATAGATCCTAGTCTTTATTGAACATAAATTAAGAGTGAGATTTGCGTAAAGTAGAGATTTTAATTCCAGACTAAAAGCTATTGAAGGTTACTACTGAAACTATTTGCAAGGTATCATAGCACTATGGCTCTGCTAGAGTAGGGAAGAGCCGCAACCTTACAGAACAGAGAGAATACGTTTGGAGTAATCCTGAGACTCGGTTACTTAACTAATTAAGCATCTTGAAATCTTATTTATGGGCTCGTTTCATCAGATGAACCGTGTGATCATTTGTCACTGGCAGTTTAAAAAAAGTTGTCATCATTATGATGTTATGATAGATCTCACCCCAGACTCCGTCCACCTCCCATCCATCCTGGTGTTCCATTCCCCTTGTGCAGTGTAGTACGGCTTCTTATCATTGCTCGTGAATACTTCGCATGTGACACGGTGCTTCTTGCCACCGTAGAATGGCTTCGTGAGGAACTCGATGTTCGCCTTCTGGCCAGTTTGAGGGCATTCGATGGTCGCCGAACCGCCGAGCTCGATCCAGGGCACTGTTAGGATTGATCTGAAAAATATGCATCGTTCAATCAGATATTACTTATTACATAGCAGCATTGTAAGTACATGTAATCGGAGACCATGATGGTGATCTGGTCTTTTTCGACCAAGGCAATACATTAATCCCTTATAATTATTGTTGTGAGGACATCAGGTTTTCTTGTGAAGGGATTAGCGAGATATTTCAGAGATAAGTGAGATAAGGCTTAAATTCATAATTTTGCTTCATCTCTTTTCTATGTTAAATGATCCGCCATCACCATTTTAACTTAAAGATAAATTACCGATGTCTCTCTTTATCTCGTGGCAGACTTCTTCGATCTTCGTTCAATAACAAGATCTGTATTCCAGCTCACTTTACCGTTATGCTAATTCATTTGCTGAAGGAACATGCATTGGGATGGGAAGATACATTAGCGTTGACACCCATCAGAACAGAGATGAAACGAGTCATTAGCAACTATTGGACCTCCGGATCCCTACATTTGCCATATCACTGTTAAAAATCAATTATTGGGTCTACGGGTCCCTACATTTACCATATGACTGTTAAAAATCAATTATTGGGTCTACGGATCCCTACATTTACCATATCACTGATAAAAATCAATTATTGGGTCTACGGATCCCTACATTTACCATATCACTGATAAAAATCAATTATTGGGTCTACGGGCCCCTACATTTACCATATCACTGTTAAAAATCAATTATTGGGTCTACGGATCCCTACATTTACCATATCACTGTTAATAATTAAAAATTTCCAAGGAAATCTACCACTTCACTTCAAAGTCATAGAAAGAGCAATTGCCGAAATTCTCTGTCTCTCTTCTCAACAGATATTCAAATTCCGAGCTGGGCTATAACTTGAATCACTTAATGCTGTTGTTTTCACTTCGAATAACAGTGGTAGAGCTACACTACAGTTTGTTCCTAGTTGCGGAATGAATGGATCAGCTCGACCGGGGCAGGACCAAGCCTACCAGCATGAAATATCAGCATAATGCTATTGTGTTTCGTCTGGTGAGCGTAGGGATCCGGAGATCTTTAGTACTGGTGACGAGGCATTCCACCTCTGTCCTCAAGGGTGACAACGCATTTGCATTATAATTCCATATTAAGGATGAATGTAGACACGGACCACAGGAATCACTTACTATCAGGTGAACTGTGTGCTCATTTATTACTCTTAATGAAATAAGAAAAAATTCAATCCCTCACCGTCCGTATCCATTGGGAAAAGTAACTGTATATTCTTCCCCGGTGTCCAGTAATGTGACAACTCCTCGTCCAATGTTATGCACGCCGATGGACAGCCCTAGGAACTTGCTCTTGGTCCACACCCACGCATCGAACTGGATGCGCTTGTTGACATGCTCCGCGTAGAACGCGCTAATGGGCGGATGGTGGGACACCTGTTCGGCCACGAAGGACAGTTGCTCCGGTGAACACCAGGGGACCGGGCCGTCCCCTACTTCTTGCTGAAATTAAATAAACGAAGTTAATTATCACGGCTTTTATTCAAATTGAGTTAGACAGTTGTTCCAATCTATTATGTTGAGACGTCCTTCTGGGTGATTTCGTTTAAGGTATATCTTCTAGTTGTTAAAGAGCATAAGACAGTGCTGTAAGTATATACGTTAACCCAGATTCTTATTCGTCGTGCTCGGTGTAAGGTATATGGGATAAGACCGGAGAAAGGTTCTGATCCAGTATCAAAGACACAAGGTAAAACAACGACTTCCACCAAATCCGAAATTAGACTATTATACTATTAGATAATTAGCCTTAGAACTCCAACTCGGAATATCCGACGTAGCCATCTGAGATGGGGGTTATGAGTTTTGTAAATTAAAATCACTATAAACAGAAAAATTTATTACGTGGTAGAACCACGCCACTCACGACACAGGGCACTCTGTTATGCATGGCTTGTCTGTAAGGACCCCCATATTCACTTATTGGAACTCTTGCATATTGGTCAAGGTGGAGAGAAAAGAGGCATTTGTTTAGCACATACCTTTTCAGCGGACGTGTTATGTGCATCAGCAGCACCGTCCAGATCCCAGTGGCAGCGGAACACCTCACCCAGGATGGGGTTGTAGGGTTTCTTGGCAACTTGTGACTTGCGACCAGCGTGGTACGAGCTAAGGTACCAACGCACCACTTGCACCATGCGCTCCTTAGGTGTTGGCATGTCGACTATTCTGGAATTTTTTTAGTTTTTTTTTATGATAGATAAATTTGTTATATACCACTGGAATCACTAACATTTTTCCAAGGTGATAGACTCACTCTTTCCCAATCACTTGAATCTTAGTAAGCTAATTTCACACACAATTCACCTAACGGTTCCGACCCCCAATCAGCAATTATTATTATTTTTTATGGCTGATGGCCGTTGTAAGCTCGAGGGCTTTTACAGCTACACCGAGTCGAAAGGTTGCGTAAAGGTGGAGTGCTTAGGGCACTCAGTTGAGACCCATAACAGGTATACAAGACTTAACGTTCCCATCGATGTTACGTTCTCGCAAATACCAGTATAACGCTGCTGTGTTTCGTACTGAGTGTAGGTATCCGGGCACCGACTTACAGGTAACGATTTGAGGACTGAAATAGAATGCCTGGTCATCAGTAATAAAGGTCTCCGGATCCCTACTCTCGCCAGACGAAATACGGCAACATAATGCTACTATTTTACCTTGGAATCCTGTGAGGGTGTAGTCGAACGATAGGTCGAACTGACCCATTCATTCCGTAGCTAGAAACAGGGTTAATGTGAATGCCGTGGGCCGCAGGTATCACTTGACACCAAGTGAACTGTGTGCTTCGTTTGTCGCAGTCAATACAGAAAAAAAGACTTCAAGATCTTTTCAAGATACCGTTCACGGGATCACATTTAGTACTATACTAACTTGACGAACTGATCCGGGTGCGCGAAAGAGTCCGCGTACATCTCGAGGAGAGACCGCCTTTCTAGTATAAATGTGGGGAGTACAACCTGCAAGGGAAATAGATAAACACTATTATTTATCACAGCATCCATGGTTGGTCAGCGATGTGGGGGTGAAGAAATACTACATTTGGCAATCAACTGCGCGTGATTCATTATAGTGCTTGAGAATTCACGCAACAAAGAGACGCTCGTCGTCCTCTTCCTATTTGAGCGACGTTAAGATGCAGTGTCAGGGACACGGAACATACATACAAAACACTTAGCAACCAACCAATTTGTGTTGCAGTAATGACGGCTTGACCGGGAATGGAATAAAGCGCAGCAGCCGAGTTCTGTATCACTGCGCCATACGGTTGTCTTTTAAAGGGTGAATGAGTCTATATATATATATATATATATATATATATATATATATATAAATATGAATAGACTCACTAACGCATATTAAATTAATAATATAATTATGATATTGATTAAAAGTTAAGAACAGAAAATTAATAAGTGTCTAAATAAGTATTTTAATAATACAATAGATGAGACATAGTCATCACATTTTCTTTCGTAAGGATAAAAGTGAGAGTATAAGTAAATACTTATATTTATTATAAAATATACATTACAACTGTGCTGGCATAGGCACGCTGCAGTTCGTGTGTGGCTGCAATACTGTATGAATAGGTTGGCACCGGGGTTCGAAGACGCTAAGTTTCCAGTGTGTATGTAGGGATCTGGACACCCTTATTTCCAGTGACAAGGCATCTTAGATAGAGATCGTAATCCTTGGATGTGAGCACGCAACTGCATTATCGAGGATGTATAGAAGTTTCATATGCCCATCCCACTCATCATCATATAAATATATATATATATATATATATATATATATATATATATAAATTATAATATATGTTATAATACTAAGTACTATAATAATACGCCGTATTTTACAAGTCATGTAATATTATTATTATTTGACACCGCTCTCTCTCTTTCTCTTTTGCACCATTTTGTGCATACCCGTCCTGTAGGCACTTAATGATCACCCATTTTATGTACTATATAACATACTGCAAGGTAACGAACGTCGACGGACTAAAATCGATGAGGTAACAAGTAAAATAAAAAAAAGAGACAAACATGTTTTACGGCATTTTAATGGATTGGACGGATGTTTATTTGTCTTGGCGAGTGCAAAAAAAAAAGAGAACTAAAAGCTCGAAAGTTATGCAATATTGAAATAACAAATTTAGTTTAGAAAGTATGTAAAAATACATTTTATCTATTTATGTTTTGCAGTGTATGAAAAATGTATTTAAATACACCCTCCGCAGAACATCTCAGCAATATATATATACATATATATATATATATATATATATATATATATGTCAATAGAATAGAATTAAAAATTACGTCCTCATCATCTCGACGGTTGGCAATCACTTACCATCAGGTGAACTGTTGCTTGCTCGCTTGCCACCTAAACTACAGAAAAAAATACCAGTCCATAAAGTGGTCGTCCTGTTTGATATTGACCGGCGATATATTCTCATTAAGACTAGAATACTTGAACAGCGTACGATATATTATACTGTCGTATTTTTATAAATAAAATTTATCAATAAACACCACTAAAAAGTTAGCAGCAGAACTCAGGTCGGTCGTAACGGTTTCTTTTTTCCAACCTCTATTTTTTGTAACAACGTTAATCTATGGCCCCATTAGTTTTTATTACATAATATTAGGTCCTTACATATGACATTGACGTTTTGTCGAACTGGCCACTTTGATCTCAAATAGTGCGGCGTTGGGTTCGGCATTCAAAATTCAAATGTATTTATTTCGTGTTGTGTATTTGTGTTTCGAATTTAGTGATTCATTTGTATTCGTGCTATTTCTTTTTTCCTTTACATCCTTCTGTTACGAAAATGGAAAACTTGAAATATCGCTTTATTTACGAATATGAGTTCCACCGTTTTCGTTCTGGAGATTATGACCTCCAAAACCAAACCCCGCGGACGGCCCGAGACCCAAGTTGACAATGAAGAATTAAAGGTGATCGTGGAAGCGGATCCATCGCAAACCACGTCAGGGTTAGCGAGTTAGCGGCAGGCTTCGGTATTAGTGACAAAACAATTTTTATTCACTTTAAACAAATTGGAAAAGTGAAAAAGATCGAGAAATGGGTACCGCATGAATTGATTTGCAATTGAAAAAATGGCTACTGTACAATCGGAAACATTCATCGCAGTGGTTGAACTGAGTCCCGGCGCAATCATTTCCCAAGCGAAAGTTGACTCAGAAAGAAATACTGGTGAGTGTTTGGTGGACCAGTGCTGGTGTCGTACACTACGGCTTCCTAAGATCTGATCAGATGATTACGGCAGATCTGTATTTTCAACAATTGCAAAAGCCAGCCGTCAAACAACCACAGCTGGTTCATGAAAACCATAGACCGCATACTTCACTACAAACTAAATAAGAGGAGATGCGATTTGAATATCTCCGACTCCCACTCCCACTCTATACTTTCCGCACCTTGCTCGAACAGATTACCACTTTTTTCGGAATATGGACAATTATTATAAATAAAATATCTCATTTATATATTATTAAACGACAGTGTCACCGAAAACCCGACAATATCAATTCGGCATCGGTCCCAACAACTACAAATTTCGAATTTTCGAAAAGGCTAGAATAATTGTGACGTACCTTAGTGAGATCCATGCCGATCTTGACCTGCGACAGGAGATGTGTGACGACGGAGCCGTGGTTCTCCATCGAGCCCAGGTCGCTGTCGGACTCGTCTTCGTACAGCGCTGGAACAGACGTTCCTACGGTTAATTTTCGAACAATGTACCCCAGTGTGTACCAGTGTGCTATTTGCGCTTTCATATACTTCACGAAAGTACATATATTTTTTCAAAATATTTTCATTGCTTTAATACACAAGCTCGAACACGAAGTATTTTTTCACCTCTGAGTGTTTTTTTTATAATACTTGTAGGTTATAATAGATTAAAAATAAACGACTACCTATACTCCATTATCAAGACTGCTCCATACTCAACTCAATGCTCAAGATGCACATGCCCTGTGGCTCTAGAGGACTGAGATATAATGTTACATGTAATTGTATCTCCGGGTTCCTAAATTTATTTTTGTTTTATTTTCCAAAAATAATAGTAGCAGTGCTATCAATATTGGCAACACTGCGGTTAGCCACTCCCACTAAGCTTAAATGCTCGTGCTAGGATATGGTTCACGGCTATAGTCCAATGGCGCATTCGAATCTACGACCTTAAGTTTTGCAGACAGTACCCTAAATTTAGGCTACTGACGCTTCATATACTCAACCCTACGTTCAAGTTGCAGATGGGAATAAAATAAACATATTATTTACTTTTAGCGACAGATATTAAACATTTGTCGTTTCTAAACACAGAAAACTAAGTATAAGTATAAATATATATACAAATATATCAGTGGTTCGTTTTATCTTTTAGGTGAGCCCCATCACGATGAATGAGATAGGGAGCTGTGGTAATTTCATTATTTTTTTAAGTAAAAGTACTCGTTTCCGGGAGTTACAAAATAAAGTATTTCATAACTCTCGTAAAAGTATAAAGCACTTTAGACCGTAATAAGAGTACAAAACTTAATATAAAATACGGGGCCGAAACTGCTTAAGTGCGCCCCACAACACCTGCAGTCTATCCTCGATATGACATCAAAATACATTATCAGCTCAGACTAAAATAGAGTACTATCCATTAATAGAGACTGTTATTATGAGACCAAAAAGCATCAACCTGTCAATAATACTGCTAGTTTACGATGGTATTCTGTGTCAAACTGGCGCATATTGTACTTAGTAGATTCAATTTAAGAGCATAAACTTAACAATACTTACGTTGTACAGTTTCATTGGGGTTATATAACTACCCTTATGAAACTGTAAATTATACTTATCAAAAAACAACTTAAAATTAAATTAAGGAAACAATAATTTATTAAAATTAATTTATCTTCGGTCAAGCTGGATCCGATCTAGTCCGTTTATGGAAATTGGCTAGCTCGTTGTCAGCTTAATACTAATAGCCTGGAGGGTATATATTTTTTTATCGCTGATGGCCACTATTAGGCCGAGGACTTTTACAGTTTCACCGGGTTGAAAGGTGGCTGAGGGATTTTACAGTTTCACCGGGTTGAAAGGTGGCTGAGGGATTTTACAGTTTCACCGGGTTGAAAGGTGGCCGAGGGCTTTTACAGTTTCACCGGGTTGAAAGGTGGCCGAGGACTTAAGGCACTCAGACGATGCCTTTATTTATGGGTACCAGCACAACGGTCCCGATAGGAAGCCTCGGCTTGGACTGTTACCCTGCGCGTGAAAGCAACTGACATGAGGGTGCCCGAGAGAGCCGAACCTCTCTCGGCTCCCCGGTTCGGGGTCAGTTACTTCTTACGGATTAACTAAATTGATATCATATTATTATTAACGACATTTACCACCAATAGGAAATGCGTTGACACTGGAGACGTGGCGCAAGAAACTCTTGCTCCTATTAATTGGTGAAAATCAGCCTAAGATATGGGCCGGGACTTTCCAAGGGCAATATGTTAGTTTACTTTGAAAACGAAGGTAGTAGTTAAAAGGTTATAATACTAATTATATCCGTCACGCAAGAATCAGTTTTCTAAAGCAGGTCACAATGAGTCACCTACAGCCGGGCAAGTGTGGTGTTTATAATTTCATTCACAAACAGACGCCAAGACGTTTATGAAATCATTTTCTTTACAGCTGACGATGATAAATTAGCACACATAAACATCTTTTGAAGCGTCAACCGTCTAATAGTTTGAGGTACAGTCTGCGAAACTTACGGTCGTACGTTCGAATTCACCGTTTGACTATTGACTCGCGAATCATCTTCATCCACAAGCTTGAGTAGCACTGCTCGCATTAATTGGTATTTCAAGCTGGTATACTGTTCGAGGCGACACGAAAATACGTGCATGTTGATTCTACAACTGTTAAAATTTTATAAGCATTGGGAGAGACATGATCGTTGATATAAGATACTATATATTTCTGGAGGCATCGCCTACATAGACCTCGCTGTGTGAATGAGTACTTATATATCATAGCTGGCAGCATTCTTTTGAAATTAGCACAAAACACATCTCATTTTGAGGATGCCGCATATCCGATGAACAAATGAAATTGTCGTCGTATGATCACTGTCTGTCTGTCACAGGTTATCTTTGAATTTTTATTCGATGAGAAAAGATGAAGATTGGTAGTTAGATTTTAATACATAGTTTTAATTGGCAATAGATAGTTTGGACGTTAGATGATCTAACCTCGAACAAAATGGCAAAAATAAACGTCCGACCATTTTGGGGTAAATTTGATAGAATTTAAAATAGATTTTTTTTTTCCAATTATGGGTATTAAAAATAAGAAACAGATTTTTTTATAGTTTAAAAATGCAAAGTTTTAAAGATTTTAAAGAAAATATAAGAAAGAAATAAAATCGAACATCTACTCCCCTATCTTAGAAACTGTGTAAAAGCGTAAAACTTTAAAGGAACTTTTTTTAGGAAACAGGGAGTAAGTTTTAAAGTTTTCACGGAAAACGGAATGCTACAGAAACGTCTCCAAATGTATTCGATTCGCACTTGACCGCTATTTTTTAAGTGAATGCTGAAGCTGATTTTGTATATTTGGACGGATTTCCGCCATCAGTCACTCGCAAGGGCCTTGTGTATTGGCTTGCAGGAAAAACTTGTATATTTTCTTTTAACACATGTTCATATATTAATTAGTTTGTTAATAGATCCAGATTTATAACAACACATTGTAGTTGGATGGGACGTAAGTCAGTTAAGAAGGAGCACGTGTTAAATACGGAAGGATGTGGGAACGTTAACAAACACGTTTACGTAAGCATATCTAAAGTTAGCCTCGGGTTGCGTGACTCACGTTTCAATATTGAAACGACAGTCAATCCGTCTGTCCACCTGCTTAGTCAAATTTAACAAATAACGAATAGAAAGAATAAAAAAATCATCTTGCATTTTTTTCATCCCCTTAGTTTAATATTTTTTTTCATTTGCACTCAGGAATGCAACACATCAATTTCATTGGTGATGGACACCATTACATACTTATGTCATCAAACACGCAGCAGTCCGCGGTCGGAGCTCAACCATGGTAGGCGCCTCTGAAGCAATTTAGCGACGGCATATTTTTCTTTTTGAAAGAATGTCAGTTATGATATGAATATTCCTAAGGAGAGGGTTCAAGAAAATAGTCGAATGGCAGTGTCGAACCTTCGATTTTACGTTTCTCAGACTAGAAACCTAGGCTATTGATGCTTTCGTATATATTATATGGTGAATCAGTGTCTACATTGTATTCACTAAGGCACTCGAGACCATTTAGTACGTTTCGATGACGGCGATATCTTTCTGGTTATTATTAGACTGCCCGGGATATATTATAGTGCCGTACGCATTCACTGAAACACGGAGGCACTCGCTTATCCCTAGTAAGATGTAGTGAGAAATAAGATCGGAGGAAGGTTCAAGTGAAAGTGTCAAGTAGACGGGATATCGTACACGAAAAAACAATTTCAGAATACCATATACATGTGCATCTCAATTCTTTGAGGTTGTATGTAGGTGGAACTGTGTGCTCCTTTGTGAAAGTTGGTTTATTAAAAAAAAATATCAATACCAATTATTAGTACTCTTTTTCGCTCTCGTAACTACAAGCCGAAATGTGAGTCAAGTCTAGTATTAGCATACAATGCCACACGGCTCGTCACGGGTAGAGGAAACGGGTTAAAAATGGTCCGATCGCTTGACTTGCGGCTATATTGCCTCTGCATAGGGTTGTCAAATATATATCCCAATATCTTCAGATATCTTCAGTTCTACGTTCTATATAATTCTCTATATGTAGCCATTAATACTCGAATTAACCTCTCTTAGTAACTAAATACATTAGAAGTAAAAAAAAAAGTAAATCTATATTTATATATATATATATATGTGTGTGTGTATATACATATATATATATATACAGTGGTGGTCATATAATTAGAAACACTTCTTATGAATAAAGAAAGTATAACTTCAACGTACAAATGTTCGTAAAAAATATACACATTCCATAATTAATAATCATGCAATAATATAGCCCCACTCAAATAAAAAACTCATTAAATGCATAAAATATTCACATCATCCAGGACTGCATTTCCACTTATCATCAGGTGGGATTGTGGTTAATCACTTGCTTTGAAAGTTTGAAAAAAATATATATAAAACATATTTACTTTTAATTACAAAATGAGTCTTACACATGTAGGAGTTTATTTTCTGTTACCGGCCGCTTGGATGCCTAATTAGAAACATTTAAAAAAGCATCCATATCTCATTCTTTTTTTGAAATTGGAGAATAACATTTCTTACTTGGCTTTTTCAATTATTTTGGGGGCAATTCAAAATTTAATCTGAAATTTATTTTGTTCAAAATGGGTAAAAATAAAAGTTGTGACGCGTCAACTAGGCAAATAATTGTTAATTTACATAAAGATCATAAGTGGGCGTACAAAAGTATAGCTGAGCATTTAAAATGTTCTGTTACGAAAGTTTTTAATGCAATTGATTGCAATGATCCTTATAAAACACATGGAACTGTTCAAAATGTTCTTAGAAAGGCTCGGCCAAGAAAAACCTCTCCCAGAGAAGATACGCTAATCGTTCGTGTTGCTAAAAAAGACCCAAAAGCTCCAACCAGATTAAAAATGAAGTTTTTTCGCCTGATACCCGAGAAACATCTCGTCAAGACAGATACACCGAAGAATAGAGGAAGCTAAATTGTTTGGAAGAATCTCTGGAAAGGTTTATTATTCGCTAAAACAATGTTTTAATTGGACGGTACGAGAATGGAAAAAGGTGTTATTTTCAGATGAAACAAAAATAAATATGGTAAATTCCGATGGAAAGCGCTATGTTAGACGTCCTGTAAACAATTTATCTATCAATATATCTATATATATATATATATTCATTCATAGGTTTGGCATAAGTCTCGTCTCTACAGCGGGTATTGAAATTGTATAGTACACCAAACGGCGCCAGTCATCTTATTTCACAAAAAAAGTTTTGACTACTTTGCTTACTTCAATAATAAAAATTTAAATAAATCAAAATTTGACAACCCTATCTACAGCTGAGAAGTTTTACGACCGCGCCACTCCTTTTGTTCGTCTATTTCTTGAACGTGATAAGGATGATACAGAATTACCATTTGTTTCTTAGCTAGACTTGCTTACGTGAGCAGCCTTTTTATTATGGTGTGACGTCATTTATTTCGGCGTAATACTACGAAATTTAAATGCAATTAAAATGTATTCTTGGACAAATCTTTGAGGAAGGAGGATTTTAAAATAAATATGATTATTTTAAATATTTAATGGTTTAGGGTACAGTCTGCAAAACTTAAGGTCGTAGGTTAGAATCCGCTATTAGAGTATTGTCGTGATTTACTGGCACAGGCATTTTATTTTATTAAGTTGGGAGTTGTTAACTGGCATGTTAGTAATGTAGGTATTGCTAGTATTATTTAAAAAACACCCCTGCGGCACCTGACACCCATATTCAGTATCCTTGATGGAGTGGCAAATACTTTTTAGATATGTGATTTTTTATGATAAATATGGTTGACAAAGAAGCACGAAGTTGATAAGATAGTGATTCTTGCGGCCCATGACACTCACCTTCATAATCGAATCACAATCCGGATACGCTGTCATGTATGAGGACTAAGGAGGAATACCTCGTAACTAGTTTTAATCAGAGCACTCCTCGTGCTACATTCAGTGAAAATTTCACTTGGTTATACTCACTCAGAAACAGTAACGTGCTGTATGTAAATTATGATGAACGTTTTGTAATTGTTCGTATTATGTTTTTCGTTTGAATTCATGTAATACATCTTCATTATTCTCGTTCTACCAAGGGCGATTCTCCTTTACCTTGACCAGGTAAGCTCTGTCGGATTCCTCAGATTCCTCTTTCATTTCCAATCACATAAAAGTGAATATAGTAGAATATATTGTTTGTATAAATGTATGTATATATATATATTTAATAAGTGATTATATTTGGTATATTTTTTCTAAAATTTAATCTACACACTTTTTTTATACATTCTTCCTCATTTCTCGGTTCTTTCGGAAGAGATTTCCATTGTAATAGCCGTTATTATGTAAGTAATATGAATAAATAACAGTTGATATCAACTGGTGATAATGTACGCGACCTATCGCAACTATCTTAAGTCACGGTATTACATATTTGGTAATGGTTGTCAATTTTTACCAGTGCAATAAAGATCAAAAAGTACATGTTCAGACAGAATAGTCTATTTAAGGTATAAGATGGTTACAAGTGCGCTCACCATCATAGTCGATCTCGCCGTCGTTGGTGCGCGGCAGGTCGACGGCAGCTGGTGTAGGCTCCGGCTCCGCTGGCCCCTCCGCCGGACAGCTACGGTTCACGCTGCAACAAGACATAATTATCAACCAACAGAACCGGATAACCGTCCCCCGAAGGGATCTCGCCTTGTCAGATCAGCCACGGTGAAGCTTAGAGGAACCCAAGCTTTCCCCTGACCCGGCCATACGCCACGATGGAGGAACACCATGGGGTTTTAGTGTGTGCGAGTCCAACATAACCCATCCTTGCCCCCGATGGTGAATATGCGTAGGCATTTAAAAAATCCCCATGTAAAAAACAGAACTGGATAACGACGGTAGGGTAGAAATCTTGGCGTTTTTCTTTTGCATCGGATATTGTATCCTTGGTGGAGTCCTCGGAGCTGAAATGGCCTCCCCAGGTATATCATTACAAATATCAACAAAACGATGCTGTGTTTCGTATGATGAGTGTAGGTATCCCAATTGCTCGTAACGAGGCATTCAATGTCTTCTTGAGGAATGATAGCGCATTTGATTGTTTATTCATGATGCATGGAGATATTAATGAGTTGCAGTTGTTTTTACTATCAGGTGAACCAAGTTCCTTTTACCACCACTAATATTAGAGGGAAGGAAACCGTGAAGAAAATAGTAAATTTTATTCTACTATTTTTATTTCGTTTAGCTTCATTATGTAATGATGATAGTGTAATTATGGTGGTGTTTGTGAAATGAATCATTTGAATTCAACAATGTTGTACAATTTTGATTTTGTTTTGTATAGCTTTGTTGCAGTTTGTTTCAAGCTGCAGAATTAATGGGTCAGTTCGATCGGAGTAGGACCACGCCCTAACAGAATACCAGCATATTGTCGCTGTGTTACGTCTGGTGAGCGTATCTGGAGACCTTTATCACAGGAGAAGAAGCATTCATCTCAGTTCTTAAGGGTGACAACGCATCTGCACTATGATTCCTAGTCAAGGATGTATGATGATGATAAAGATGTCATGGACCGCACGAATCACTTACCATCAGGTGAACTGTGCGCTCGTTTGTTACTCTTAATGTCATAAAATAAAAAAAGGAATAATAACAATAATGACTTTTACTAAATATAATTTAGATAACACTATCACTATGTTTGAATAATATCGACTTTGTCAAAATAAGAACTCGGGAACTTCCTTTAACGATGCAGTCATCAGTCCTCACAAATGATAAGGTATCTAAAGAAAATTATATTTTACAAGAAAGAATACTTGGTCTCACTATAATCCACAATCTAATAAATATAAGAAACACAAAGTTATAAATAAATATATGGTTCTTAAATGATATTTCTTGAAATAATTATTTTAATATCATTGCTCTTAACATTCCAGTTAAACACTTTAACCAAGTTTTTATGAAGGTTGGATGGGTTACAATTGACGAATAGCGATTTCTAACCTAAGACCTAGGTTTCGCAGACCGTACCTTAAGCCTATTAAGGCATAAATATAATATAACACTTAATAGGCTAATTATTTTGGTTTGCATTGATATTTTAGATGTAATGTAAAATCACACGCAATTCCTTAGACCACGGTATTTAACCAACCGAAATAGTTATGAACAATTTGAATCGAAAGAAAAAAATAATTACAAAAAGTTCTAACGTAAAAAGTAAAGTTGCGCTGCGCCGTAAAAATACTGTCGTTTGACGAGAAAACTATATATTTAAAAAGAATAATTGTTATGTTTCTTACTTTACTAATAAATACATTTAAGCATCAAGCAAGTCGGCAATTGGTACTTACAGACACTAGGAAACTCCAATTCGGATATTTTCGATTTTTTGAGTAATCTGTGAACGTATGAATTATTTAAAACACATTACATGCGTCCGAGGAGACATAAATTTCTTAACTTACGCACTTAACATACAGACAGATGTGTCTGAAATCTGTCGTTGTATTTGACACATGATTGACGAAAAGAAGCCAAAGGTTAGGTAGTCGATTTTCAACTAACGGAGAAGGAGAAAATAAAAGTATTTTTTCTTTCTTAAATACCATTCAACATTTTGTCCATAATTAACATACATTTCGTTACTACAATACTAAGTTAATAGAATACTATTATTTCAATACGCGTGCAGCGCATCGGATAATTCATGATTTTCTTAGTATACGCACTTTTATAGGCTGTATCAGACACATAAATAAAAAGTAGAAAGTAAATAGTATAAAAAGTAGAGTCAAACGTTATGTGGCCGATTTACAACAAAATGGAAAAGGAAAATAACTTCCTTTTCCGAACTTATATATAGTTAATATATTTTATGATATTAGTTAACGTAAAATATAAAAATACTTCCTTTTCCGAACTTATATATAGTTAATATATTTTATAATATTAGTTAACGTAAAATATAAAAGTGCTTCCTTTTCCGAACTTATATATAGTTAACATATTTTATAATATTAGTTAACGTAAAATATAAAAATACTTCCTTTTCCGAACTTATATATAGTTAACATATTTTATAATATTAGTTAACGTAAAATATAAAAATACTTCCTTTTCCGAACTAATATATAATTAGTATACTTTATAATATTAGTTAACGTAAAATTTGTCACTATACTTCATTATTTCAATAATACTTCTAGTATGTTTTTTAAATTTATTTATTTGTTATTAAACGAGCTCACAGTTCTTCTGATGGTAAGTGATGGCTGTGGTCCATAAACAGCTTCCTTTACCCTAAAGAAAGAAACAAAATGCACATGCTGTTTCATCTCTGAGGATTGAGATTGAATACCATGCTATCAGAAATTGGATACACTCGCCATACGAAACACAGCAGCGGTATGTTGGTATTACAGAGTCCTTCTCAGGTGTAGCCGATCCATTGATACTGCAGCAAGAAAGTAACTATAGCGTGGCTCTACTATTGTTGTTGTCCTATGAATTATGTGTTTGTTACTTAACTAAACCTCACCATTGCTTTTGACGCGTTATCTTTTATACTGTTTGACCGAATGCCGTTTTTACAAAAGAGAATTTAGTCGTTAGTCGGAGGCATTGTCCGGAACCGTAGCAGAACACGTTTCAAAAGATTAATTGTATTGCTCCGAACCGTTATTTGAATCGGCGATCGTTTTCGTGTTGTAAATTGGAAATTTATTTGATTTGATATCTTAATATTCCACTTTCGAACAACTCATCAACGTATGGATATGACATTTTGCGAATAAAAGCTTAATGTTTTAAAATCAAATTATATACAATAGCAAATACAAAAGTTTGTACAAAGGTAATTTTATAGGTTTTATAGCTTTTATCTCCTCACTTATCATGTTTAGTTATAACATTTGGAAGGCCACTAAAAAAAACAGATATATTGTTAAACTTACATCCCAAATCAAACACATCACTGCAAGTTCTAACAAATACTATATATATGTATACTATGCTCTTTCTACGTAGTTCGGTCCAAATATATATTAGCTATGACATCAAAACGTCTAACACCTCAGTTCTTCTCATTGAAAAGGAGTGTTTTAAGACATTCGATGCGTCGGGATTTAAAAACGCTTTTTGATCGGAAAATATACTTTATTTTGCAAAATAAAAGTTATTATTTTAACACTGATAGAGCTAAACTACGGTTTTTTTTAGTTGGAGATAGAATAAGTCAGCTCGTCCGGGGTAGGACCACGCCCTCACAGCAATACCAGCGTAAAATAGCAGCATAATGCTGCTGCTGTGTTTCGTCTGGTGAGTGTAGGGATCCTGAGTGACGACTGAGATGGAATGCATCATCTCAGATGGCAACGCATCTGTATTATGATTCCTTGTCAAGGATGAATTTAGATGTAATTGGCCGCAGGAATCACTACGTTACTCATGTATTAAAAAAAATCTCCAACCACGCTACTATATATGCTCGTTTGGTATTCTATAAAAAAAAAACTTGACTACACACTAAACTAATTACGTGGTACGAGGGCGGGCTAATATATACTAGGAATGAAGGGTTGGAGACGGGTAGGGAAGAGGGGGATCACTTATACCTGCACTAATTAAGGCACTAAGTTATACGAAGTAGTATAAATACTTAAAGGATTTAAATAGCTCGTTTTTTCAAATATTGTTATTAGCACCTAGCACAAGCATTTTCAGCTTAGTTGAAGTGGTTAAACGGAATATAAGTAATGTTTATGCCATTGCTAACTTGATTTTTATAAAAATAAAAAGAAAAAAAAATGTCCGTGTCTGATACTTGAAAAAAAGTCAGTTACTATTATAAAATATAGAACCCCTTGGAAATATTTTCATTATCATTCTGTAAATGATTCCTATAAACAAATTATATTCTTTGCTCCCTGCCATATAGATAAAAAAATTATGCTGTTCGTTGATAAGCGTATCACTTGAGAACGGCTGGACTGATTCGGTTATTTATTATTAAATGATCGTAATAGTTCGTATTAGGTTATTAATAAAAGAAAAATCGGAAACGTTGCCCGAAAAAAAGTAAAATTTGGAAAAAGTCAAAGTTTTGTTTTTCTATGCGCTTAAACTCAAGACCCATAACATTCGGAAATTTGGACGTGACAATGTATATTTCATAAATTTATCAACATTGAATACCTTCGACAGATGGCTTACAACAATGCCGTCCAATCAATAGCGAGGTGTTGTGTATATGTAAATCAGGTCCTTCAACTAACCCGTTCGAGAGTATTTCCTAGTATCTGAGGTCATTTACATCTCGCGCACTCTCAGTTTTTTTTTGGCTGCCCATGGACCTCTTGCATTTCGAATTTATACCGTCGGAGTCGGAACAAATACATGGTTCACTTGATAGTAAGTAATACACATTCATCATAATGAAGATGCGTTGAAATGAATACTAAGACGGAATACCTCGTCACGAATAAGAAGGGTATTCCGATCCCTACATTCACCACTCGAAACACACTTGTGTTGCCGTATCATGCTGTTATTCGGTGAGGGAGTGATACTTTCCTGGTAGGGCCGAACCATTCCGTTGCTTCTAGAAACACCCTCTATCTCTGTTACTCTGTAGTAATTTACCACATTAGGAATATATGGTAAAACTTACCTAATCTAATATAATAGAATTAGTTTTATTTAAATATATTAATAAAGGTGTGTTCTGAGGAGTTGTTCGGATTAATTCCGGCGGCTGCGTTTAAATATCGTGCATAACGACAGAATTCAAAATTTCATCCTCATAATCTCGATGGTTGGCAATGCGACACTGTGGCGCTTTACGCGAAATTTTCTGCTGCTGACAACTAATCAGAGTCAGCGTCGTCAGTGATTGTTCCGAGGGTCCTCCTACTCAGCGGTACCCCCGCTCCCGAGACTAATTAGATGAAGCTGTAGAGGTATCTGGACCAACAGTGATACACCTACACAAAACAAAAAAAGATTGTTCCGAACCGATACGACTTAGGGACCTTCAAGAAAACAACCTACACCTTTCTTAAAGGGCGTAAACGCATTTGCGACTCCTGTGATGTTGCGGATGTCCATGGGCGGCGATGATCACTTGCCATCAGGGGAGCTGTGTGCTCGTTTGCCACCTATTCTATATCAAAAAGGAGACAATAATAATAAGTCTTCAATAAAAATCTATTATCCTTGGAGCACCGTTTAAATTGTACAATCATAATAAAAAAATGGCGTCTGCAAATATTTCGCAAATCGTGCCGTTTTCACAGCGGAAATGGGTGAAATTTAGGTTTACGGCTTACGCATTCGAGCATGGCGGCCGTGTTCAGAACGAATAATACGATAGGCATAAAAATCATTACAACGGCTGCATTATCATACGGTCTATTTAACAAAAAACAACCGCGGTAAATGGTGGTAGCCACGTCACAGCTTGTTCCTAGTTACAGTGGACGGAACAAGCAAAGATTAACAACATGAAATAGCTTCATAACGCAACAGTGTTTCGTATGGTGACTGTAAAGATCCGGATACTCTATTACGGGAAATGAGGCAATCCATCTCCAGTCTTCAAAGCTGACTTTGCTTTTGAAACTTTATTGAGGGTGAATTTAGATGTCACTTACCATCAGGTGTACTGAGTGATCGATTGTCATCCCTAATACTTAAATCAAAAGAGACGAGAATGTTGAATGTAAGTAATAATGTAAGGGTCGAGAACACAATTCACCGTTTAATACGTAATTAAAGTTTAAAAAAAATATCCTTACGTAAGTAGACACCCAAAGCTATTCTCAATGAATCGAATAATTTAATGAAATTTTTAATTACGCATTAATATTTACCACGAATGTGAATTTAGTATTCTTATAAAATGTGTAAATATGAAAAATAACTCGCCTCCATCGGTGTTTAATTGTTGTATCGTTTAAATGGGAGGAGCCACGTCGAAGATATAAACTGAGAGTGAGCAGGTTAAAATAGAGACCTAGCGCTATTTACTGTGTTTGGTCGGCTAGTACATGTGATGAAGCAAACAGTGTCAGTAGTCAGAAGAGACAACGTATTTCCCTCGATCGAGGATAAACGTTGTCGTCATGGGTCGGGGCTATCACTTATCCTCAGGTGAACCGAGTTCGTTTGTTACTAAAATGATGACAAATTAGCACACAGCTATACCAAACGGTAAGAGACTCCTCATAATGAAGATGCGTTGTTACACCTGTGGACTTGCCTCGTCACCAGTAATAAAGGTCTCCGGATCCCTATACTCATCAGACGAAACACAACAGCGGTATGCTGTTGCTGTTTGCTGTTGCTGATGCTGTTTTACGCTTCTACCCCGATCGTATTAATCACTTCATGCCGCACCTAGAAAAAATTGCGGCGTGGACACGTACATAAAGATACGAATATAAAGATTTTTTTACATCTATCTTTATTATTCCAGTGCTTCGATAAAGCACTTTATATATCATTACGGACCAAAACTCGACCCTACAGCCTAAAGCTTTTAGGTTTTAGCCTACACGGGTGAGTGACCTTAACTGGCGTGACCTTGCTTAAATACGTACATATTTCTTACCTTGACACTTTCGCAGGCTCGAGGTTATTTATTGTGGAATAACCGATGTGGATGATATATATAGAAATAACGTTATTCATAAAGAGGGCTATATAAATCAAGTGTTATGTAATAAGGCGTTAGTCTTTGTGTCCGTCCGTGAGTTGAGCCTTGTAAACCTCGTGAAGGTGAACTTTAATTATCCTTTTATAGATTGTGGTATATTCTTTAGGTTTCTATCGTTGGTCCATAATGGTAGATTTATAATGAATGGGTTGGCTCTACATCATTGATTAGGATAGGCTGGATTATTCTTTCTTAGAAAAAAAAGTAACGCCCTTTATATATAGATCTTACTGCTGGGTATAATCCTATCCAGAGATGATATTAGAGTTTAGTCTGCCACCACGCGGCTCTATTGCGGACTGTCGAACTTTAAATATTGGAAATATTTTTTTGAACACTACGCATTTACATTTATTCGCCCATTACATTCTGAAGTGTTGGTAAACGATAATAATGTTATTAATTCAGTTAATCCTGCAGAAGTAAGTGACCTAGCAGAGGTTTGGCCCTCTCGAGGACATTGGAGGTTTTGCTTTGATTTGCTTTCGTGCCCAGGGCCGAGGCTCCGTCTCAATCCCGTGAAGCTGTAAAAGCCCTCGGGCTAACAGTGGCCATCAGCCATAAACAAAACACAAATAAAAACGCATTTGCATATTGATACTAAACAAAAGTATAGATGCTGCTAAGACTAGAAACAAACTAGATCTGCAAAATTCGCAGAGATCACCTGTTATGTATATATTTATTTTGTGTAAGTAACTTTAGAACTACATGAACAAGTATGAACAAGAATTTAAATAACAAATTTCAAGTAAATTCGTCGTAAAAAAAGCAAATAGGTATGTAGTATGAAAACAATATAAAAAAAACCTAAATACAAATAACAAATATTGATTACTTTTTCATATATATATTTATGCAAATATATATCTAGATATATATATATATTTATTTATGTAGTACAATATTTATTTTCATATAAAATATTTATTTTACATTTTTATGATAATTTCTTTAGTTAATTTAGTATCTCTTTAGCCATTAAGCCATTAGCCATAAGGTTGTTCGGATTAAATACAGCGGCTGAGTTTAAACATAGTACATCACGACAGAATTAAAAATTTCACCCTCATCATCTCGATGGTTGGCAATTACTTCACGTGAAATTTCCTGCCACGCACAACTACTCTGTGGAATCAGCTGTCGCGAATGGTATTTCCGACGCACTACGACTTAGGGACCTCCAAGAGAAGAACCTACACATTTCATAAAGACCTGCGACCCCTTTGGTATTGGATGTCCAATGATGGACGGTGATAATCGCTACCAGCAGGTGAGATGCTTGCTCGTTTGCCAACTATTCTATATAGAAGTTTACGTTATGATATAACGAGTACGTACGGCCGGTGAAGGACACGCCCACATCGAATACCAGTTCAAATTAGCAGCATTACGCTACTGTGTCTCGTTTGGTGAGTATGGAGATAGAAACCCTTAATACTGGTGGCAAGGCATTCGATCTCATTCCTCAGGGATGACAACGCATCTTGTTGTATTGTAATAATAATAATCTTAATTAGTAACATGACATTAGTACAAGTTTGTAGTAACTTTTATTTGATTTACAATTACAATTACAACCATTTATTTCTTGTCTTTAGCAACCTAGGTCCTAGATCTGTGTTACAGCTGCTAAGCCCTTCCTCAAGATGAAATATAATTTATAATATACTTAAAATTACTGTTAAATTAAAACTATAATTTAATTATGATTCCTTATCGAAGTTGAATATTGGCGTCATGGAGCCGCAACAATCAATAACCACCTGGTGTACTGTGTGCTTGTTTTTCATCCACAATGCAATAATGAAAAAGAGATGGGGGGTCGGGAAGAAGTTCAACAACTGTATCAAGTAAAGCCCTAATACAATGTAACCTAACACTGCGAGTTTTAATTCTACTAGCAAGTACAAGTACATCCAAACTGACGACCCCTCCACAATTGTTTTTATGTATATATATATATAAACCTTTCTCTGCTTATGCTGTTATGTATGGGGTTGTTGATGTTCCTTCCCGAGTAGGGTAAACATATTGCATTTAGAAACTACCTGTAGTGTGATTATTAGCTGTTGTCTAGATGCCCAAATGTACATGGGGCTCAATAATAGGGATTTTTATGATAGTGTTTATATGCAGTATTAGTGTTATAGAAAATATATTACTGTAATACCGGTCATCTCGACATACGACTATGTTAGTGTAATTGTAACTACCTCGTCAAGGCCCTCCCATCGGTGTTCTCCAACCGTAGGGCCCCATTATTACGGTGTATTAGCGACCCCCGAGGACACGAAGCCACGAAGTGGTACCGTGTTGTCTATAGATCGGCGTGGATTGTGGGGGGTGCGATCATCACACTAGCCACGACAGGCTATCTCAGCAAGCGAGCGCTGGTGACGGCCACCGTTGGGATTTAGTCGGTGCGAGTCCGATATAACCGGTCCGTTATGCGTAGGCATTTCCCCGCGTTAAAAATGTAACTACAATCGGTTATTTCGCAATAATGATCACAAGTCCGCATTTTAATTTTATTTAGTTTGTTTACTTTTTTAAATAATTCGTGCTGACACACCTCTCGACCCTCCCGCACCAAATACTTCCAAACTAATAAGCTCTGATACTGTGAACGGTTCCTTTATGGGTAACACTACCATTCCTAAGTCTTCACAAAGGGTTGTTTTTCTAGGTCTTGATTTTCTAGGTCTAGCTACGTGTTCTGTTAAACTTCATGAAATGTTTGTAAGAATTCATAACCAATTAGAATTATTACAATTTAGAGCATCGTAAGTGATTTGCAATTTTTCAGAATGTTCTTCCTTGTAGAGGAATTGCAACTTTTGTTTTTTCCCATAGTAGCTGCTTGAAAATTATCAAAATGATATTAATAACGATAAGCTACTTTTTGCTTTAGGAGCATTTCTTGAAAATGCCCGGGAAAATGGAAAAAATAAGAGTGCCTCTTTTTTTAAAATTTTACATTACATTAAACTGTCTTGAATTAGGTGGTCAGCCCAGCACTGTACATACCGCACACATATAATATTTTATGTCCTAGACCAATCAAATATGTATACATATAGGACAATATAAAATTCTACTTTAAGTACACAATAGAGAACCATGCAGGTTTAAGTCCTTCGAAACAGTCAGGGTCGTGGCGATATCGATCGAAAACAGTTAATTGAGTTTGCAGCTGTTTTTATAGACACTTGCAAATTAACTCCAGTGCAACTGTTTACCGCGACAACATTCAATGGTGAAATATTTACTGTAACAATTTTGACAATGTTTTAAACGAAAGAGTTTACGTTAAAGATTTCCTAAATTTGAATTAAAAAATTTCCTTTTGATATTCATATGCATACCACATAGAAAATGTTAAATATTTATCAATTATTTAAGTACACGTAGTAAGTAAATTGTCCTTTAATGCATGCTGTGGCCGCCTGTTAGTGGAATTGTATGTTATTAGTAAACTAGATGCTCATATTAAATACATGTAATTTTATTGGTTGGTTCGATATATATAAATAAATAAAAAAAAATGTTTTTTCTATAGATATTTGATTAATGTCCCTAAGAGCACGAGTAGCTGGGCCGAAAATGGCCCATTTCCTTTACATGTACCCCCAGCCCAAAGCCGTGATACATGTTAAAAGTTCGCCAATTCGCATTGGAAGCGCATGGGGAACTATTACAATTAATAATTCTAGTATTATAGAATCGGAGATTATTACTAGTTATCCGAACTAGATTCGTTACAATAAATTTAAAAATTATACGTACAAACTTTCCTTCACTAGTTCTTTAGTTTAACCAAAATTTGTCGAGAAGTTCGCGGTAATGACATGAATAGAAGGTCGGATGCGGCAAGGTGACTCTTAAAACGACAAGTGAGCGAGAGAGACAAAAAGTTTTATTTTGATTCTATCCACCATTTGACTCAAGTCTCGCCTGCTTTAGGTTTTTTATAGTTAAGTTACGGACGATACTTTGTTAACAGTCGAGCACGTAAATCAACATTTATAACTGGACCTCGGATAGTACCTACAAATCGCTATAATTTGAGTTAATACATTTTGGCATAACTTGGCGCAATTGCTCATTCATGTAATTCGTATCGGCATCGGAAATCGGATTTATGTTTTTGCGAGTACTATTAAACTTAAGAAGCGTTTAGTTATGTTCCGACGACATGGTAAGGCACAGGAAGTTCCAATTTACGATAGCGTCTGGGGGTCTTTCTTCTTAAAAATTGAGGAAAGTGGCCTCTAAATTAACAAAAATAAAATGGTTTTTATTAGAGCTACAATGCAGTTTGTTTCCAACTGCAGAATAGGTCAGCACGACCTGGATAGGACCACGCCCTGACAGAATACCGGCGTGAAGTAGCAGCATAACGCTGCTGTGTTTCGTCTGAGGTGAACTGTGTTCGTTTGCAACTCTCAATATAATGAAAAAAAAATGTATGGCGCCAGTAAGAATTATATCCGCATTCCCAACATTTTGCCTTAGCGTTTATATAACGAATATACCAATTATGTGAATTTTAGATTAAAATTAAAAAAGTATCTGATGTAATTACATGGGAATAAACTCGATACGTACCTTATTCGGAATATATACTCTAACAACTACCAGAAAACTAGCAAACTCAACTCAAATAATCATGTGGACACCCGATATAAAATTTTCTTCTTTTTTTGTAAGATGTTATAACACAATAACTTATTCTTGTCAACTTTCATATAATAATTCTTATTTTTTCTATTCTGTATGTTTTTTGTGTGATTTATTGTTTTTTTTTTTTATTACTTTCTTAATTTTTATCATTTTGTTATTTTTTCATTATAGTATATAAAATGAGGACCGCCACTTCTCTTGTGGAGGTTGCACGGAAGATCAGGGACCCTAAGTCACAACAGTACCTGAGTGGAGATCCTTTTCTATATTTGGCGCACTACAGGTTTTCATTTATCTACCATTTATTGATCAATTTTTGTTTTTCTTCGTTTTTTTTTTCGATTCGGTAAAAGTATTTTATTTTTTTGTTTTAATTGTTTTTACTGTGCCTGATTTTGTTATTTATGTGTGACATAATGGAATAAATGAATATTATTATTAAGTCCCCTACTTTTTTTGTTATCTCCGCTCGGTTGGTTAATATAATAAATAAATAAAAATATAAACATATAAAGTTTGTAAAGAAACAAATATATACAATATACTCGTATATTATTAGTACCTGTCCGTATATTCCAGTATCGTTAATGGAATAAAATTTGCGATGCACACCTCTTTTTGCATAATGTATAGAAGCGTATGTCTATCCTTCATATCATATATTTATTTAAATATGAAACATCGACAAAAATATATTTTGAAATATTTTTGAATACAACAAAGGTTTAACAAAATATAAGGTTTTTAATATTTATAACGGTTTAGTTATATATAAATTCAGGTTAATTATGTATTAATTAAACTCCATAAAAACCATTTAAAGTCCATTTTCAATTTATACTCAAACTGGTTTTAGAATATTCCAATTGGTGTTCATGTGGGCGAATTCACGTATAATATAAAACAACAGAATTTGGTAATTTGCTAATATATATATATATATATTATAATAAGGTGTATGTAAAACATATAAATAATAATTCGGTGTAGTTTTCGTCTAAACTTCTGCAGTGAATCATTGAAAATATCAAGGTGATTGATGTGATAGGTTGATCGTATTTCCGGTGTATATGTTCCAAGGGAGTTTGTGCCTATGATGGATTTACAAAACGGAATATAGAAAAAGGTCTTTGCGCTTTCATACCCGGTGAAACTGTAAAAGCCCTGGGGCTAACAGCGGCCATCAGCCCGAAAAAAAAAAAAAAGCGCTTTTAAACAGTATAATTTGTGGTGGTATAATATAGCATCACACTAATGTAATACCGTAATTTATATACGTATGGTATGAAATATTTTTTAATTTTTATATATTATACATACATGTTAAGTTGTAAGTTATTATTTTTCTTCTCTATTTACAATGTATGTATGCACTACCTTACCACAATGTCTCTTCACGCCACGGGTCGAATGCCTCAAGGCATTAACCCTTTTGTATCCCCTTTTTATAAGATGTGACCAATAAAGTTTTAATAAATAATTAATTTAGTATTGTAATAGGGTGTAAGGAGCATTATAGCTTATTTAAATGCCAACCGTCCACGCAGTAAACTTTTTATTGTTTTTTACTTTTTATACTGACAATCGAACATACAGTTCAACTGAAGGTAACCCTCATATTGTGTGTGAAGTGTGATTGTTCTCTGACAAGGACGAGGATTTGGAGCAAAGACTGATAAATACATCAGAACTCGTCGTGGTGTTGAGACAAGATCGTTTTAAGAGACCAGCTTGAGGTGGTTTACATAAGTAAATGCAAGTTGTCGCAATAGACAAAAAATACTAAAAGTATGGAAAATTAAAAAAAAAATAAATAACATATAAAAATTAAAGTGTATATAAATAAAAATAAAATGCTGTTCATTGGTAAGCGTATCACTTCAAAGCGGCTGGATCGATTTGTTTATTATTTTTTAAGTGGTCGTACATGTCCGAATTAAGTTTTTATGTAAAGAAAAATTTGAATATGAAAACTGTATTTTTTTTGATGGCCACTGTTTGCTTTTTTGAGGGCTTTTAGAGTTTCAGCAGGTTGAAAAGTGACCGAGCGCTTATGGCGCTCAGCCGAGACCTTCATTAATACCATAAACCAGCGCAAGGGCTCTCGAGAGGGAGCATGGGAAAAACTTAATTCTGAGTGTCTACGGGATTTTTGCATGAAATCAAGACCGTTGTATACCCAAATTTTCCCAAATTCACAAACAATTTATTTTGTGAAATTCGGCCAGGAGAATGTCTATCGGATCAGCTAGTATATAATATATAGTAAAAAGGTCGTTATAATTTTAAATCTCATGTATAATGGAACAAACAGTCCCGCTGTTAGACCGCATCTTTCATTCCATTTGTTTTTACATTAGGTGGTACGTGTTTATAATTTCCGTGAGAGATTGTAAATATAATATGACAAGTCCTAATACGTAGCTCGAGGAACACGCGGATACGCGACAATATGCGCTGGCTACGAAATCGATCAATATATGTACATGTTTAATATACGCAAAAATGTATGATGATATACGTACATAATTATTTTTGAAGTTATTTACATTAGTTAATTTGTGTTAAAAAAATGGGACGGTAACATGAGCTAAGGCGTCTAACACGACCCGACGGTTAAAGGTTCGAAAACCTATTTTGGCTTATAGCAATAATTCTTTTTTCTTATTATACCTGAACTCAGATAAGTTTATCATCCACATATGAATTTATTAGTAGCTATTGTATTTTATATATATATATATATTCTTTACTTCTATTAGTTATTTTCTTTGTAGTAATTAGTTTATTGCTACACCGATCACATACACATATCTCACATCACCTTGAGTTGACTGGTAGAAAACGCCTTTGGCATATATCCGCCCTTTGTGAACTTATAATTTTGTTAATGTTAGAACATTAAAGAGTAACTAAAGAAATAAATTATAACAAAAATAAACTACCCTAATAAATAATGTTTATGGCAATACGCTGATCTCTACACACTAATTATAATTAATGCTTATGCAGAGGTCCAAATTAAAATTGCTGCAAATAAATGGCCTTCTTCTTATCTCTGACTACACCCGGTCGGGTTACAGCCGTACGATGTAGTGTTCGGAAATATCGTTATTTACTTTATGGAACAATGGTGACAAATGAGCACACATTTCACTTAGTGGTAAGTTGTAACTGAGCTCTATAGACCTCCATCCTATCCAAGATTCAGGTTCGTCTCGTTATCTGCAATTGGTTGTCCAGAATCACAGCAGCTTTATACTGCTGTTTCACGCTGGCATATAATAAGTCCAGAAACACAGCAGCTTTATATAGCTGTTTCACGTTGGCATATAATAAGTCCAGAAACACAGCAGCTTTATATAGCTGTTTCACGCTGGCATATAATAAGTCCAGAAACACAGCAGCTTTATATAGCTGTTTCACGCTGGCATATAATAAGTCCAGAAACACAGCAGCTTTATATAGCTGTTTCACGTTGGCATATAATAAGTCCAGAAACACAGCAGCTTTATATAGCTGTTTCACGTTGGCATATAATAAGTCCAGAAACACAGCAGCTTTATATAGCTGTTTCACGTTGGCATATAATAAGTCCAGAAACACAGCAGCTTTATATAGCTGTTTCACGCTGGCATATAATAAGTCCAGAAACACAGCAGCTTTATATAGCTGTTTCACGCTGGCATATAAGAGCGTCGTCTAGACTTGGTTGAGCGGACCGATTCATGCTGCAGCTGTAGTCAGCTGTAACGTGGCTCCACCACCAAATTTTGCAGAGCGCTTTAAGGTCAACGCCGATAGATATACACTCTTTATATGAATAAATAAATTTCGTGATGCAAATTTTAAAACCATTTTCGATTTATACTCAAACTGGTTTTCGATATTCGAATTGTTAGAAATGTTTATGTGGACGAAGCCACGTAACATATTTAGACACAAATTGGTAAGTTGCTAATATATATATACATAAGTACGTCAGAATTTTACAATGGTACAGCCAGACTGCAGTTTGTTTCTAGCTGCGCCATAATTAGGTCCCATCGACTAGGGAAGTACCCTCTCAGAATACCAGTGTGAAATAGTATAACGCTACTGCGTTTCGTCTGGTGAGTAAGAATCTAGGGTCCCTTATTATTCCCATATTATAGATAATGCATCATTATGATTCTGAATCGACGATGATTATAAATGTAAAAGATTGTAGGAATCACTCCCCTTGTGAACTGTATTCCCACAATACAATAAAAAAAAAGTGAATTCATCGCCTTCCCGATAAAAAAATAGTCTTACTAGCTTTTCGTTATACTGTTCTTGCCTAGACGAGCAAGGGACAGGACAAACAAAACGCTAAAATAACGAATGAAATGGATATTAGATGTTTGCCCAGACATAATGGATTTGAGCCGAATAATATTCCAAAGCAATGTTGATTGAAGCTTTTTACGAACGTAGACTGAACGTAATAACGTCAGTGAACATAGTGAAGACATAAAATTTTAACAAATGGTAGATCCGCCCGTCGGTCAAAAATTGTTTTTTATTGAACAAGTGGTAAACTAGCAAGCAGCTCACTGTTGGTGAGTGGTTACCGTCGCCCATAGACATAGGCAAAACTAGAGGAGACGCAGATGCGCTGTCGGCCTTTAAGAAATATTAAGGCTCTTTTCTTGAATAATTACTAACCACTTATTTAGTATGAATTAAAAAAAAAACATTATCCTCACCTCTCGCTCTCGCGCCTTAGCGACCACCTCCTGGAAGTCAATGCTCGGATCATCGTAGTAGCGTATAACAAGAATAGCACTTAATACATCACAGATAGAGTTCAAAATTTATTTAGAACGTTTCCAATCACAGTCACATTTAAATGCACTTCAAGTCAACATTTGTATATCAGTCTTTAAAACTTATTGTACTAGAGAATTAAATATCTTCCGTTCATATGAACAAACGCACCCCGCACTAGTGACGTGTAGTTTGTTTGTGGAAACTATTAAACACTGCGACCCAATAATTCAGATTTAAACCTATTTAAGCAAGCAAGAAATCAATTAAGTAATAAAGAAAACTAATCGAGCTGGCCCATTCATGCTTCATCCAGATTTAAGCTGCACGGTGGCTTCACCGCGTATATCTTAAATGAACTGAAGCTTCGTTTGCCAATGTTACACAATCGAACTACTTCTTTTCTCTCTCTAGGATTTAAAATAACATACTAACGATGATGTCATAGTTTAGTTTATTGTCTGATAATAATTTTAAATCTCATTTTAATTGATTAAAGCACTTAAGAGGACAAAAATAAATACATATTAATTTTCAAAAAAACAAGTTCTTCACGAAGCAAAACATAACATAGTGGGCAAAAAATTTTAGAAATATAATTTTAAGACAAAAGCTTATCCTATTGGATATAAAGGCCTTTTTTAATGAGAGTATTAGAGGATTGTCTGCCATACCACTCTATTGTTGGTTGCCGCTAAGTATGTATATATGTTCATAGGTATATATGTATATATATGTACGTATGTATATATATATATATATATAAATCCAAGTGCCGGGCATAGGCTTCCTCTCTAGAGAGGGTGGTAGATCATAATCCACACACACGGCTCCACTCGGAATTAACGTGTCTTCGAATTTTTAAAAAAAAAAAAAAATTACGTATATTTTTTTTCAGTATGATATCCGCTTTCCGACTGTTGGCGTGAATCGTCTCCCGGGAGAAGCATTAAAAACTAGTCGAGTGGTAAACGGGAATATTAGTATTGTTAATAACATTGCAAGATTTCTATTAAAAAATCAATGAAGTTCCACCGCGTGTCTATTAAGTTTTTTCTATCTTATATTTATGAAACTTTATGTTCAAAGTTAGACCGGGTCGATAGCCGATATCTTTAGATGTATTAAAAAAAAACAAACTAGTGTGGCCACAACTGTTGTTCGTTTGAAGATAACTGAAAGGAGTTTATTCATTTCGAATTTCAAATATAATTTAAATATAAAACCTCTTCCTGGCGTAACTGTATTCTTTTAACAAATACCACATTAAATCTCGAGCCTTTTCGAAGAGGTGGCTTCCTTAACTTGGTCAGATCATCAAATTGGTGGACGATCTCTGGCTCTTTTCTTTCCGTGTTACCCAATACGACCAGCTTTACTAGGGCTTTCACCTCCTCGTCGCATTATTTGTCCGGAGTATAATAGTATGCATGGGCGACACGTAGTGGATAGCGGTGTTTCGACGGACAACTGTGAATGAATAGACGCATTGATGCGTTTGGCAGTCCAAGGTGTTCTTGACATCTATCTCCAGCATCACATTTCGAATGCATCTATTCTTTGTCTATATCTGGCTCGTATCGTCCACTTTTCCGCGTCGTGCAGAAAGAACGAAAAGTCCAAATCTCGGATAGTGATCCTAGATTTGGTCTTAAATCCTATTCCGCGGGTTTTCCACATGTTTTGGAGTCATTTCTGATACAGTCAAAATTTAAAAAAGTTTTTTTTTTATTAGATTGAGAGTAACAAACGAGCACACAGTTCACCTGATGGTAAGTGACTCCTGTGACCCATGACAACTACACTCATCCTTGACAAGGAATCATAATGCAGATACGTTGTCACCCTTGATAACTGAGATGGAATGCCTCGTCACCAGTAATAATCTCCGGATCTCCGCACTCACTCACCAGACAAAACACAGCAGTATTATACTGATATTTCACGCGCGTATTCTGTGAGGGCGCTGTCCTACCCCGGTCGAGCTGACCCATTCATTCTGCGACTAGAAACAAACTGCAGTGTAGACTGCTCTACCCACTGTAAAATATATCATAGTGCCGTAAGACAGACGAAGTCATTAGTCCTCCGCCTGTAAGGATTTGACAGGACAGCTATCACCCCATCACCATCTTATCACGTGTTGAGCAAATATCGATTCTCGGCCGAGAATCGAACTTAGGACAATCGATCATTGTGCCATGCGGTCACTCATCAGAAACGAACTGAATCGCTACTAATTGTTAAAGCTATTTACAATTTAGAGATAACGGTACGTTCCAGAAACCTAGAATTCTTGAATTAGTCGAATTTAGTATATTTGAAAATTGCAATAAAGCTATTTTACCGCTAATGTCTCGCATTCGCCGCCTGTGTGACGCGCACATAAACCATAACATGTACTATAGGAAAGGATTGTGTTTTTCTTTGATCCAACGATTGTTATATATTGCACATAAATCAGTAAAGAAAATGGGTTGTTTATATAGCTCGCAGAACAGATAAATGATGAGGAAGATAGGTCCTCGGTTGGCAACCTGATATTGACTAGACCTTGCCAATGAAAACGCAACGTAAGTACAACGAACCATTGGACGGCGTGAAGGCCTGTATACATTTGCGGGAAGTTCATGTATGTATCCCAGGATCGTACCACGTGGATATATGTCGGGGAGGTTCAGCAGTGGGATTGATGAACTGAGATAATGTTGAGCATTTCGAGTATAATTGCGTCGAAAAATTACAAAAGGTTCAAACTTTTGGCAACAAAGGCAATTATTTCTTAAGTAGTTCTAATTGAGGAGCCGATGCGGCTACTTAAGAAGCTTCCAAGTTGACATTAATAAAGAATGAAGCGTCAATAGCCTAAAGGTTTAGGGGATCATAAAATTTAGCACAAGCATTCCAGCTTAGTTGGAGTGGCTAACCGAAATGTTAGTAAAGTTAATGCAAAAAAACGGAACTTTCGAATATGTGTGTGTGTGTATAAAATCTCTCTATACTGAAGTCATCAATAAAGTCAATTAAATACACCCACCACATACCTTCCTAGTAGATTTCTGCATACACCATACTTACTAGTAGTACCCCATTAATTCTAAAACTATTATGTCCACCTGAGGGCTAGCGATGGTTGCGGTAAGGCATGATATATAAACATTCATCCCTAACGAAGATGTAATCGCAAACAATAATCCAGACATGGACCTTTCCAGGTCGAGCCGAGCCATCTAGTTACGGTGTGACTCTAACACTTTAACGATTGGTGATGATATTACAGTGGCAGAGCCACAACGCATTTCCATCCTAGCAGCAGCCTGAACGGGTCAGCTCGGCCGGGTAGAAGCGATCCTTCACAGATTACCAGCGTGGAATAAGGTTTTATTCTATAAGGGAACCTTTTATTAAATTAAACCGATTATTTTTAAATTATTTTAAAAAAAATCCGGTAACTAAAATGTTGGCATTTAAAAGAAAAGAGCTTTTGTTGCAATGTAATTAAAAATATCTAAGATATTTTTACACAACAGTTTTTCCCATTCATACCAACGTTAACCTTTTAAAAATGTTTTTTTATACAAACGTTTAGATATTTATTATTACATGCGGTATAGGCGAATAGTAACCATTTAGTCTAACATTTCGCCAATAACACTTCCATAATCCTTGGCCTTAATGCAACAATCATTTCATCATACCAATTTGCACAGTTTGTGTAACGAATACATTTGCCGAAATGCGAGGACCGATGTAATCTTTTCAAATATATATATATATATACGAGTATATATATATATATATATATATATATATATACGTATATATATAATCTTTTTTTAAATATTTCTTCATATAATCCTTTTGGTGCAAGCATAATTATAAAATCAAAACCGAAATATAAAAATTATAAAACACTCGCAAAAAATTAATGCAAAATTACACAAATTATTTTTATAATACAATACTTAAATACACATAAAAAAACCCATCACTCACTGCAAATTAACCATACGCAATAACAATTTACTCAGCTCTTATTACTCAATAGGCGGATAAAAATTGACGCAAATTAGAATTGTTTTCACGGAACAAAGCGCGATTATAGGGAAAACAAAAATTGTTTCATGTTTAAACCGAAGTATAACGATATCGCGTGGCCGTGCGTAACGTAAGTCATTTTGGCCTTGGGATTAAACGAGGGGTGGACTAGTGATGGTCCAGCATCGATGCGACTTTGGTCCCGACGGATATCGATCGCGTTCGTTCGCGCCGCTAATGCCGCCGTGGTGCGCCCCGCGGCACGGTCCGACGTGCACTGAGGCAATGCGTAACATTGATCATAGAGTAACCCGCCCTGTTACGCATGTAGGCATTAAACGAGAATCACTGATGTCTTTTTTATTAAATTTTTTTGGGTAATTGTATTGCTGTTAGTCCAGAGACCTTTACAACTTTATCTTATTAGACTCGCGAGCGGGAGGCCCGCTGAGTAGGGAGACAACGACGATGCTGTAAAGCTGGCGCGGCGTCTGCTGCTGCACCGCCGCTGCACTCCGACTCCCTGTGGACGTAGAACGTGGACGAAAACAGAGGGGGGCGGTAATACGATCCGAGCGCCCTTCATAAGCAGGTACGTAACCTCGACTCGGATCCCTATCTAAAGGGCACTGATGTCTTATTAATAACATTATTGTATAGAATGACTATGGGCACGGATTGGCGTCATGGAATGTGTTAATTGCTCCTCTTTCTTACCGTTAACCGTAACTTACATAATGTTAGTAAAAAGACGCACGAATTGAACTGTACATATGTAGGCAATATGCTGATACCAAGGATGATATCGTTTATGTCTCGATCCTATTAATATTATTAACGTTAGTGTCAAGTAACGATTTTGATTGACTTTGATACTCTACCTTCTCCGCAAAGGGATTAGGTACTTTCTCTTTTTACAACGGTAAGAGTATTACAACATAGCTTTAGTACAGCTAAATAGAATAAATAGTGGATTTTTTTTTATAGTAGCTAGCAGCTGTATGTGATACGGTTAGTAAAAGAACTGAGAACGAAATAAATTATATCGCGAAGCAATTCATCTTAGTTCTCGAATGGGACAAAGTATTGTTACATTTATGACGTTATTAAGGACGTAATTTGGGTGTCTATAGACAGCGGGATCACTCGCCATTAGAAGAACTGTGCCGTCTATTTGGCGCTCTAATTAAAAAACCTGTACGTTTACTAGTTTAGAAAGGTTCGTATAGCCCCAAATGTGAGTAAGTTTTAACTTGTGGATTGAAGTAGGATTGACGTTATAAATGTGTTAGATATTTATCACAAGTATTAGAACGTTTTTAAACTGTGTATAAACTGAAGACTCTAGACGACGCCGGGCCGGGACGATAGTACTTACATAATATAATGTACATTTACATTTGTGATACATATTGCATAACCTAACGAACCATAATCCATTGTCTAGATTGTGTCGTACGTACAACTAGCTCGTTTCAGAGGATATTATTCTCGATATTTTTGGAGATACAATATGAGATATTTAAATTAAACGTTTCAAGTGAAGCAGTAACATGATTTACTAATAGTTTTACCCCTGTCATTAGGTTGATGCTTTGTCTCAGTTGTTTTGTAAATTAAACATCATTCCTTTCCTATTCTACTTACCTTCTAGTTACCTTACCTTCTAATTATTTCTGTTAATTTTGTATACCTTAATTCCCTTTACTTAAATATTTATACACCAGGCTGTTAGTAAAGCCTGAAATGCCAAGTACTCAATTTTCTTATTATTTTTTATCGTAGTTTTTGTTTGTTGTCGTCTTGTGATTGAAATTCGTGTTTTTTGCATAACAATATGAAGTCTTTTTTAGAGCGCAGCGATGAATGCTATGTTGGATTTGGAATTTTAGTGCCAGATATTTACTTGGCAAAACTAAATTATTCGCTAAGAACTATTAGTTGGCTACTACAGATTAGTATTAGTGCAAGGATATAATTGATTTTAATTAAAACTTAATTAATTTTAAGAAATACAATTTATTTTCATAAAGACCCAATAATAAAACATTAAGGTGAAATATAATTAGTTAATTGAGATTAACGACAATTCTTTTAATATTGTTATTTGCTACTTTCTGTCATTGTTAAAGTGATTTTACAAATTTAATACGAGCGTTTTAAAAATATGATTTTTATTCGTAATTACATCCTACGTGCCATTCGCACATTGTAATTACGCACTTGTCACGTTAGTTGAAATAATATCACAATTAGATAACGGAATATTGTAAACTTCGCGATTTCATAGGTGCAACTGAGTAGCGCTTTTTCCTCGGACTCGTGAACGCGTCACGACCACACTTTTCTTAAAGGCCGACAGCGCAACTGCGACTGATCTGATGTTTAGTGGACAGCGGTGATTACTTACCATCAGTGGAGCTGTTTGCTGGTTTTTCACCTGTTCTATACAAAAAAAATTAACGTCGAGCGGGCGCGATGCTCTTAAAAATTGACATGTTCTTTTATTTATCCACAGATTAAAAAAAAAGTAGACTGAAAGCTAGCTATGCGTACCTCAAGATATCAATTAAATTCCAAATTGTTAGTCATTGTGGAGATTAGGATAGGTTAGGTTAAACAGAAAGTGCTTTCGTTTTTATTCTATGTATAGATGATTTAGACATATAGATTCTATAAGAACTATAATTCAGTGTTGTGACTGAAAATATGTGTAAAAATATTTTTATATGATTTGAATCGGCTTGTTCGGAGTAGGACCAAGCTAATGAGCAATGTTAAAAATATTGAGATAGAAAATATACAGAAGTTGCAAAAAAAGACGATTTAAATTTGAGGGTACTTAGTAGTGACAATGGTTCGACTATTAGGTAATTTGTGTCTTAGTCTGTAATATCATTTTTAAAAACAGGACAAATAGACAAAGAAGCAATACATAAATATATGATTTAACATGTGTATCAGTCAAGCTTTTTTAAATAAGGAAACGGAAGTCTTGACGGCATGACATACCTAGTAAGTAGTTTTTATTTGCATCTTGTAACATAGTGTCCACTAAAGACAGTAAAGGACATTTTATTCTTAATTTCTGAGCTTCTGAAAAACTCACTGAAAGACGTCTACGCTGGTATGGACATGTTCAGCAACGATCTGAAAGTCAAAGTAGTATAAAACATGATTAAACAACGACGCCGGGACGCGGAAGACCACCTGCCACTTGGCGGTCGATGATCCAAAAGGATGTTAAAGAAATCCAAAAGTTTCGACTCGTTTCGTGCTAGAAGAAAATTTCAAAAGCCGTTCTATATTTCATGTATGAAGCGCTTAATCTTTGACGTAAAGTGTCAAAACGGAGCGGCGCATCGCCGTTGCGCACCGAGTCATCCAGTAAACATCGGGCCCGTACGTTGTTTATAAATAAACATGCACCTCCGATTATTCGTGCAGCGTGTACACTCTGAAAAAATCGAGGGATGATTCTATTCCTGGAAGGGAGCTGCGATGCGTGAAGACGTTACAGCTGTTTTTGGTTTGTGGTTTAAACAAAGTTAATCGTTTTTTTTTGTAAAATACGAACGGAGCGAGTTACGACTATTGGTTTGTTTAATCTTCGGTTCGGCAGACGTTCCGCTATTAGCACCTGCTGTTAGTCGTAATTCGTGATGATGTCTAACTGAAAAATACACTAAAGCAATTTGTAGGTTTACGCATTTATTGGAACTGACCTAATAGGTAGGATATTGCATCTCTATGTTGCGTATTAGACTTTCAAAACTATCGGGGTACGGGTAGTAGAGAGTATAAACGAGAAGGGGTATAAGACCTCTGTACTGTATCGTACAAGTAAAATGAATGTAAGTGCTATAATGCTTTTAATATGACTTTTGGTGTTATAATTAAAATAATAAATGCTAATAAATTAAACTAATGCTGATACTGTGCTAATGCTACGCTGATGCTGTGGAGTGCACAAGACGATGATGACGATAATGAACTCGCCCAACAGCGGTGGGCGATAGTGTTTTATTAATATTATTAGAGCAACACTGCAGTTTGTTTCAAACTGCAGAATGAATGGGTCAGCTCGACCGGGGCAGGAGGACCACGCCCTCACAGAATACCGGCGTGAAATAGCAGCATAACGCTGCTGTGTTTCGTCTAGTGAGTGAAGGGATCCGGGTACCTTTATTACTGGTGACGAGGCATTCCATCTCAGTAATAAAAAAAAAAGGCTGACGATGTGTGGCTCGTACAACCTCAACGTTTTAAGATAACATAATGATGGTCGATATCGCGCAGAGTATTTTATAGTGCCGTAAGCGTTTGGCAAACACACTGTCACTCACTCCTCCCATTCCTGTTTTCGATGTAATGCATGCGCAATAAGATCGGAGGAAGGTTCACATGCAGTGTGAGGGACACCGTACATACATAAAATACACTCAGACTAGAAAACCAGCAATTCGTGTTGCACAAATTTTGTTCCTCGGCTGAGAATCGAACCCCAAGACCCGCGACGGAGTAGACAGGACTCTAACCACCACACCACACGGCAATCTACGCTTAGTTAAGTACGCTATTATGAGCAGCAGATATCGATTTCTCTTATCTGCATTGTTACCATTTGTCAGGAGTCAAAAGGTGATTTGTAATAATATTTATCTAAATTTCTATAATTTAGGACAGTGTTTATAAGTTAAATTTTACTTAAGTCCGAAATATCGCGTAGCCCTTGTAATATATCTATATATATATATATATATATATTGGCAGTGTTTTTTTTTAAATTATTTTAAGGAAGACCAACAGAGAAATCTTTGTTGTTAATTACTTTAAAATTGTAAACTTTCGAGCTAAGTTGTTTTTTCGTTGCCTGTGTGATTCTGTTTGTCCAGAGGCTTTATCTGAGTAAGCTCGCGAGTTTTTTTTTTTTTTTTTTCGGGCTGATGGCCGCTGTTAGCCCCAGGGCTTTTACAGTTTCACCGGGTTGAGAGGTGACCGAGCGCTTATGGCTCTCAGTCGAGACCTCTATATATGGGTAACCAGCGCAAGGGCTCCCGAGAGGGAGCCTCGGCTTGGACCGTTACCCTGTTTCGCGAGAGCGTCTGACTCGAGGGTGCCCAAGAGGGCCGAACCTCGGCTCGGTCAGTTGCTTCTGACAGAGGATTATCTTAATTAATATCACTATTATTATTAACTACCTGTACCACCACTTCAGAATGCGTGGGCGCTGGAGAAGAAGTGGCGCAAGAAACTCCAGCAACGCTTCTATTTGTATGGACTGGAGAGAACCGGCCAGTGACATGGCGGTATCGCGAATAACTTTGTTTGCGACGCCCTCGCCGTCGGCGGGGCGATGAGGGTGCAATGTTTGTGTGTTGTGTTTTATGAAGGGCTTGGGCCCTGGTGGTTGCGTCGTCAGGGTCGTCGAGGGCGTGCCTCGGCCTCCTACGGACGCGGGTAAATCTGTGATTCGCGATGGGATTGTAAGTGGCGGCACTTACAATCAAAGGGTTTCGGTGTGTGACGGCAGAGTCGAAATATCGGCGAAGCCTGCTTCAGGTACTGAGCTATGGTCGGCAGCTCAAGATCTATGTGTAGATTTTCGTTACGCAAGAACCACGGTGCACCGGTGGCCTTGCGCATGAAACGATTTTGTGACCTGAGGTCGATAAATATGTCGCGAGAGGCATGCGCATGCGTAAAGACGGGGCTTGCGTATGTCATTATAGGTCGGATGCACGCTTTGTATAGTGTAATTTTATTACGCAGGGAAATTTTACTATTTTTATTGAGTAACGGGTGCAAACGACCTAGGACGAACGCTGCTCGATTCAGTACGCGGTTGACATGCGGACCGAAGGTGAGTCTTTCATCTAATGTGACGCCTAAGTATTTGACTGTCTTTTCCCAGAGTTGGACGATCAAATAACTCTATAGTTTGGAGATGCAGCGTTTTGTTGCGCCGAGAGAAGTAAATGGCTGCACTTTTGGTGGGGTTAACCTCGATCCTCCATTTCCGAAACCATTTCCCTAAGGCGTTGGCTGCAGATTGGAGGCGTTTACAAATAGCGTCTGGTTTAAATCCAGACACGTAGAGGCCGGTGTCATCGGCGAAAAGGGCTAGCTCTACACCGCGAGTGCGCGGTATGTCGTTGGTGTAGAGTGTGTATAAAGTAGGACCTAGGACAGAGCCTTGTGGTACTCCGGCACAAATGGGGTGAACCTCGGAGCGCGTTCCCTCGACGCGGTAACGAAAGGTTCGATTTCGGAGAAAATCTCGTATGATAAGTACGAGTCGATCTGGCACACCGAGCTCATATAGTTTGTATATGAGCCCGTTGTGCCAGACCTTGTCGAAAGCTTTCGCCACGTCGAGAAAAAGTGCCCCAGTTTGGTAGCCCTGAAGAAATTTACTGAGGATGTGCTCCGTGATGCGGTGCACTTGATGTGTGCATGAGTGTTGGGTGCGAAACCCGAACTGCGGATGGGCCTTTCATATACCTTACCCAAGACTTTGAGTAGGCTTATGGGTCGATAGGCTGATGGATCGGTTGGATGTTTTGAGGGCTTGAGAATCCCTATGACGTCGGCTTCCTTCCAGGTGTTCGGGAAGGTGCCTTTGGATATAGCCGCGTTGTAGATTATCACCAGTAGGTGTAAAATGGACATGGGTAGGAGTTTCATCACCTTGTTGGTGATACCGTCGGGGCCGGGAGCCTTACGTGGTCGCAGGTTTTTAATTATGGACTCAACTTCGGTGCATGCAACTTGAGTGACGGAATCGCGAGGTGGTTCCTTACTCCTCCGGTCGACCTCGCTGTTAACCATTTCAAGGTGAGCGGCGTCGATCGGTAGGGTGCTCGGTGAGCATTGGAGCTCGAGATGGTCAGCCAGACATTCGGCTTTCTCTTCGTCTAAGAAGGCGGGTGGTTTATTAGGACGCGCTAAGGGAGGCATTGTTTGGGCGGTGCCCCCTTTTAGGGATTTGGGAAGTCGCCAGTAGGCGAGATGGGAAGGTTCGATGTTGGAGAGGTGATTATCCCACCGATCGTTCCTATACTGGGCTATGCGTGATCGGACTTCACGCTGAAGGGTACGTAGCACCAGCCGGTTACTTTCAGTGGGATATAAGTCGTGGGCACGAGTCGCCGCATTCTTGCGCCTCATTAGGTCCTTTATGTCGTTTGGCAGGGTCCATCGGTGGTCTTCCACCGAGGGAACCTGCCTCGAACAATCCACGATTACGGTCTGGATGTGCCTAGTAAGGGCATGAACTGCGAGGTTCGTGTCGTTGACTGAAGATATGTTCCTAGGAATAGCATCTAGGTGCGGTGATGTGGCTTCCCTCAGGGCGTTCCTGAGTCGGTGCCAGTCTACAATGGTTTTGGTGGAGGGTGAGGTTGGGGCGGAGGGCCCTAACCGAAGAAGGACGGGGCGATGATCGGAAGCGAGCTCATGGATTACCTCTATGCCTTGGAAGGCGAGATTGATAGCTCGCGAGTGGGGGGCTCGCCGAGTATTAAGTTCTGTTATAGACCGTAAAGTCCATTGCAATGAGGCCGGCGGTCCGTTTAGTGAGAGTAGGGTTCGGAAGAGCCAATTACTTTGAACACGGAGGGCATTCCATCTCAATCCTCGGGAGGGTCAACGCATTTGTATCATGAATATTTGTTGAGGATGGATAATCAGGTAACACAGTTTACCTAATTCTTAAATTTTTTTTCATTTCTTATATATAAATTAGCTCATTTTTCACTTCTGATATAAGAAATATATACGCAGATTTATAAATACATTTGAACACGCGCTAGTGACTGTATTAAGACTTATTTTTGTTATTTTCGCCTTGAGCTCACTCAGCAGCCTTGAAGTATTGAAGGATAAGTGAAGTTCTTAGCTATATAGGGAACCCTGCCAATAAAAAGGGCCACAAAAATGGGTTTATTTTTTCATCTTTATGGTTTCAAATTGAAGTAAAAAGAAAATAACAATGTATATATATAAATCCCACTTCTGGGCATAAGCCGGGGCCATTTTTTTCTTAAAGACCAGCAGCGCATAAGCGACGCCTCTGGTATTGCGGATGTCCATGGGCGGCGGTAACCACTTATCATCAGGTGACCTGTATGTCTCGTTTGCCACCTAATCAATTTTAAAAGTTGTTCCCTTGAGCATAGCCCCGAAGGTACGTAGGATGGATGTAGGATTTTCATAGTCAATACTATTCATCATACACCCTAAATTGACACAATAAAAAAAAACAATTTATTTCATTATTTAAGATCTATGTGTGAATTCTATCCTATCACGTGAAAGGTGGGAATGGAGTGAAACTGAATGGAATTTAGGTCGTCGAATGAGCAACATTTAGAACGGAGAATACATCAGACCACGTTCCTTGTTGTGACTAAACCTACTAGATAATACGCAAATGCGAAAACATCGAGCTAGCTCGACGAGTCTCTAATCAATAGATAATTTCTATATATTAAGTTAGGAAGACAAACGATTATGCAGCTTATCTGTTAGTAAGAAACTGCTAAAATAACATGAAAGAAAAATGACAGCATATATATATATATGTATAGCAGTGGAATATATATTTATATATATATTACGCCCCGCGGCACTATTTACGCGGATTGGCGAAGGTTATACCTTGGAAACATTTTTTTATATCTGTTTTTTAAACATGCAGGTTTCCAAACGACGTTTTCCTTCACCGGCGAGCATGTGGTAAATTAGCAATTAAAATTTCAATCAATATATATCACTGACGCAGTCATCGATCTTTGATTTTATCTGATATGATTCATTGTTAATATTTATAATTTACTAACCATTTTTTAATTTAAATAAAATATGTCGTAAAATTGTTGTATTGGAAAAATATAATAAAGAGATACCCGGGAACCTCTATCGCACTTTTTTTTAATTACATTGAGAATTACAAACGAGCACACAGTTCACCTGATGGTAAGTGATTCCTGCGGCCGATGATATCTACCTATCTATCTATCTATCCTTGACAAGGAATAATTATGAAGATGCGTTACCCATGAGGACTGCGATGGAATGCCAGTAATAAAGGTTCCGGGTCCCTACACTCACCAGACGAAACACAGCAGCATTATGCTGCCATTTCACGCTGGTATTCTGTGAGGGCGTGGTCCTTCCCCGTTCGATCTGACACATTCATTCTGCAGCTAGAAATTAACTGCAGCATAGCACTACCACTGTTTAGCACGGACGGTGTTCCGAGGAATTGTTTGGATTAATTCCAGCCGATGAATGAATTTTATTTTGGCTTGAAGGGGTCGGCGTGTCGTCCGTGGGAGGTGTACGCTCTCACAGAATACCAGCATATAGTTGCTGTGCTTCGTCTGGTGTGTACGAGTTGCAAGTTACCTGTGACTGCCAGGGCTGACAACGTATGTACATATTGAATTTAAATTTATGAAGATGAATGTTATGGGTCGCATGAATGCTCGTTGTCAGCCCTAATTTAATAAAAAAAGAAATAATTGCTTAACTGAAACATCTATACCAGAGGCTCCCTGACTTTTATTCTCATAGACCACTTTCAAAATTTAGCCGTCTCCGGTGGACCCCCTACTACATTTCTCCCATATTACCAAAACTCGACAAAAAATGTGAAATATGCAAGTTTCTACAAGTAACAGTAGCTGAGCTTCTTAAATTATTATCTGCCTCCATTGATAGTTGAATTCAAGCCCACACTTTAGTTCTCCATAATCGAAAGCGAATAAATTTTTGTGGACCCTTGTGAACCCCCATTTTTGTGTCACGCCAACGTAGACCTCCGTCGAGTCTCCCGTGGAGCCCTGGTTCCACCTGGGCCACTTTGAGAACTAAGGATCTATACCAACAAACAGAATTAAACCATAAAACACCACTGGCAGCAGTGGAACCTTACGCCCCAGATCTATATATAGCTCAGACAGATGCTCCGTAAATACGGATTGAGGGGGATGGGGGTGGCACTCATGATTTATTCTCACTTTGTTGGCTCCACATGGAGCAGTAACCGCTGGAAATGACATATACATAGGCCTTTTAAAGTACTAATGTTGTCGTGCTACATTACAGTTTTTTTGTAATATTAGAGTGATAAACGAGTTTGTCTGATGGCAATTGACAATTGTGGCCCATGGCATTTACAGCCATCCTAAACAAAGATCCAAGAAGCACAAGCAAAGTCGCCACATTCAAGTCGGTATTCTGTGAAGGTGTTTCGTCCCCGGTCGTACTAATCTATACTAAGAAACACTACTACAAACTAGTTGCAGCGTGACTCTACCAGTCTAATATGGACCACATTCAACCACCATGACAGTCAGGTGAACTATACTAATTTGTCACACCGAACACCTGACGTTAAAAAAAACCCTTCTCTTGCCGTATAGTATTGTTATGCGATGTTACTCAATTATATACACACATTAAAATGTAATAAATATTGACATTTGTAGGTTACGCAAATATAAAAAAAGAATATCTAAGTGACATATATATCAAATAAAATACATATAAGACTTGTCTATTGAAAGGACAAATGGTCAATCAAATACAACGAAATAAATTTATTTTAGAAGCGGCAAGCGTATGTGAGACATGAAGCGCCTTCCAGCGATAGCATGTCTGTGTGAATAATCGCGTCAGGTTTAGTTCCGAACCTACTTCTGCGACGAGATTAAATTTGGCGGTCGACCTGCCGCGGGGTGAAAACACCACACGAGCGCCGACCTAAAGATATTTCTTTTTATTGTTTTAAGGGTAATAAACAAAACACACAGTTCATCTTATAATATAGACATTCTAGCTGTGCCCGTGAATTCGAACGCGTAGACTACAGGATGCTTGGTATATTTCATGTAAACCAACGCTTTTTTAGAACTTTTAAGTGGGAACAATTCCGTCATACATGATTTTTATGTTACTTACGGCAGCACACGCAACGGAAGCTCTCAAAAGGAATATTTTTTCCCGTTTTTTTTCATTGATGCTCCGCACTTATTGTTCGTAGTTCGTATCCAACACAGAAATAATTTTTCAATTCGAACCAGTAGTTACTGACATTAGGGCGTTCAACTAAAGAAACTCATCAGCTTTATAATTTATATATATATATATATATATATATTTATTTATATATACATATATATTAGATATATATATATATATATATATATATATATATATATATTTATATATACATATACTATATTAGATATATATATATGTACACTGAAAAAGAGTTTGTTTGATATATAATACCAAACAAACTCTATTTCAAACAAATTATTTCTTGGTCTTCCTCTCGCATTGCATCCCTTCACATTCCTACTCGTCAAACGACTTAGCATTCAGTATAAATGCATCCATCCGCTAGCACGTGTCCCAGTACAATTGCGTACAGTTACTTCGAGGGTACGCTCTGGTTAACACTTGCGGTAGTAACACACGACTCGCTTGAGATACACCACACCACGTTTACGTGGAGTTTATTTTAAAAAAAATACTTTTCCATTTACCGGTGTTAGTAGTTGATTGCTTTTTCTTAACAATTACCTTTCACCCGATCGTTAGGGAAGACTGCGGCAGATTATATCAAATTATTTTCTCAATAAACATTCTAGATGCACATGCGTTGTGAGGACATAGAGAACTCAGATGGAAGTTCTCGTCAGTTTTAGTTGGATCTCCACACTCACCATGCGAAACTCAGCAGCGTTATGTCGCAATCTCGCGCTGGTACCGAGGTTATGGTCCCTCCTCGGTCGAGCCGATGTGTTCATGCTACAGACAGTTTCGTTACACAGATTGTCTCTACCACGTAAAACCGTATTTAGACGCTAGTCCGGTGTTCCATTCCTAGTCGATGTAATAATTTAGGTCTCACTGATTATTGCTTTTCGGTTTTGCTTACGAATATCCTCTATGGTCTCCGAATTATTGACGAAGATTTAAAGAGCATCGGTGGTTTTTTTTTAATTTTATGTTTGGCCATATAGGCCACCTCTCAAGGAGGGTGTTAAAGGTCCACCACGCGAATCCAATACGGAATGGCGGATATACTCTACCACGTTTTCCTACATCACCGATTACGTAGTATATATATATATATATATATATATTTAGGCCTATTAATGGTAATTCATTCCTGCGGTCCATGACATCTATATTCTTTGACAAGGGAGCATAATGCAGATGCGTTGTCAACCTTGAGGACTGAAATGGGATGCCTCGTGACCAGTAATAAAGGTCTCCGAATCCCTGCATTCACCAGACAAAACACAGCCACATTATGCTGCTATTTAACGCCGGTATTATGTGGGGCGTAGTCCTGGCCTACCCCGATCGAGCTCACCTATTCATTCTGAACAAACTGCTGTGTAGCTCTACCAAATCCGACTTTGAAGAAAAGATATATGTATATATATATATAGTGGACAGTATGCATAATTATGTAAATTTTATAGTATAACTTCATGACGACTTTCGTCAAGAATAAACTGTACAACAACGCACTAGAAGACCATAAACGAAGACCGAAAGAGTGGTAATGTAGCAATTAATTAACTAACAATTGAAATTAATCTTAATTTACGTCAGCGTAAGAGTGAAAATGATATAGCCAAAAATAATCATATTGCATTGAGACTACCTACAATCTATCGCTGAACCCAGACCTTCCCCATAGATGGCCAAAGTCACGATTCCGAGCCTATTGTATCCGTCAACTACACGCAAACTTGCATAGGTCGCTGGTGCAGTTAGTGAAGGTCTAACACTGACACTGTCAGCCCGAGCATGTCACGCCATCGGTGATCGGTTATTCGGCTTGCTGATCTTTCGAGCTGGCTACTGCATATTCTATGCGAAGGTCTGTGTATTCTATCACGCTGAGGAACACCGAGACGAACGACATCGTCCATTTACGGATTGCTGGACGTACTACGTGTTGAAATTAAATTATTTCTTCATTTTAATTTATCTTCACCACCGAGCACATGGTAAAGTAGCATAATATACAATTAATACTCATTGGTGCATAAACCGGGGATCGAACTCGTTAGCTCGGTTACCGTGAAATTAAAAATGAGCGTTTTAGACATAGCTACCACTAGACCTAGATAAAAAAACGTCCATAATCATATTCTTGTTAATAATACTCTCTTATATTAGCATGATTATTTAATTGCGCAAATTTTAAAAAGTCAGTAGCTTAATGGTTTAGGGTACTGTCTGCGAAAACAGAGTGGAAATCGTATTCATCGTTACACTATTATTATAAGGTATTTAACTTCACTGGCTGATTGACGGGATCATTGGTAATGCTAATAGTACAGTTAGTGTTATTTAAAAAAAATATAATATTAACGGGCAGTCCACGAGTTGGACCCGGTAGAGCGACCCTAATTCCCCTTTCCGTAACGAGTGTCGGATTTCACCTTACTCAATCTTTCGACTTTCACCCTGTTGACTCATAATCCCTAAAGATACGAGCAGAACCGGGCGTTTTTTAAAGGGGTCATTGAACGCGTCGTACATTAAAAAAATACGTTTATTTTTAGACATACATATATATGTGTATTTTTGGACATAAAAATATAGCTATATGTAATATTACATTTAATAAGAAATGCTTGTTTCTGTTAACGAAAAATGTTGTTGTAGTGGAATAATAGATTAACGCTGCCGTGGTATCTTTGGTGAGTTCATAGGATCCAGGGGGACCCAATTGCTGGTAGAGGCATTCTATCTCAGGCCACCGGATGTAGATGCATGTGTATTTAGATATTTTTATTTTACGGATGATTGATGCTGTACGTAGCACGAAAGTTTTTACAAATTATGATTATTGATGCTGTTCGCTCGAAGGCTTTACAACTTAACCTAAAATAAATAAGGAGGCCGTACGCTTAGGGTGCTCAGCCGCGACCTTTCTTATAGGGTAACCAGCACAAGGGTTCCCGAGAGGGGAGGCTCGGCTTGGACTGTTACCCGGATCGCGTAAGTTGTGTATTTAGAAGCTTTGTTGAGGTCAATGTACGTAATGCAAGTGTTTTTCGGCGGTTGACATCACTTACCACATCAAGTGTGTAAAAGTTTGACACCCTTAGTGTCATAAAACATATGTTATGACATAAGTGAGTAATACACATATATGTAGCTATATAGTTTTAGCTTAATTATATTTTTCCTTAAAAAATGTCCAACATAATGACCATTTAACAGGATCTTCCGCAACTTTTCTTAGGAAAAGAAACAAAAATAGTGATATTTCAGGGAAATCCCATGTGTGCGTCTTCCTCGGAACTCCCATTACGCCGGAGAAAAATATTAATTACAGCCATGGGAAACAGGGTTGTAGATTAAACGTTACATATATTATAAAAACATTGCACTCAAATTAGACTTTGAATTTTCACTCTCGTCTCTCCCATATTATATTTAAATTACATTCACGAACAACACTTTTAGCGTTCATTAAGACTCTCCCACACCGGTGTTGACAAACGTTCGTAAACTGTATTGTTTTGCGCATAAATGTTTGAACTTTGGAAACGTTTTGCATATTTGAGTGAAGGAGGTAAATGAACATTCTTCAGCTGTTGCAGAATATTGTTTACATTTTGTTTTGCATGTTCGATTACATTTAGCATTTTAACATTTGGTTTTCAACAAATTTTGTATATTTTTTTATTACATTGAATCATAATGCAGATGTGTTGTAACCCTTGAGGATTGAGATGGAATGCCCCTTCACCAGTTATAAAGGTCTCGGGATACCTCCAATCACCAGACGAAACACAGCAGTGTCATGTGCTATTTTACGCTGGTATTCTCTGAGAGCATGGTCCTACCCCGGTCGAGCTAACCCATTCATTCGGTAGCTAGAAACAAACTGCAGCGAAGCTCTAACACCTTTAATATTGATATGTTATATTGGTATATAAATAAAACAAAAAAAAAACACTCAAGACAGTTTTTTTCGTTCTATTATTAGAAAAAGAGGCAAGAACTAGCACATAAATCACCTGATAACAAGAGACTTGAGGCCTATGACCTCGTTCGTTAAAGATATATGATGCGTTCTCATCTGAGGATATACTTGGAATGCTTTATTACTGGTAATTGGGTCCTCGGCTTCTTCGAAGGCACTTTACAAAAGAAATCAACTCGTTTTGTTGGTATTCTGCGAAGTCGTTTACCTTTCCGGATCAAATGTGATGTAAGAAAAAGAATATATAAATGTCGACTGTTCGATAATACCGGTGTGAAGTTATATTTACCAAAGTTTTTATAGAAGTAAATGAAATATGTATAATATTAGGACATTGTACATAAATTGTGCATTGGACTTATTAATCCAATAATGCATTTAAATTGACGAAATCAACAATAAGAGATGACCACAACACTTCTAGTCTATAGCTAACTTTTACGTTAAGAAAATAAGGTGGGTTCTGCGATAAGGGCCCGTCTACTCGTAAGTCTACAATGTTTATGAGTCTATAGTCTCCAATGCCTTATTTTTGTACAATGTCCAATATTACATATTATTAACACTTACTAGTTTGGCAATTAAGTTCTATCCGGATTTCTTTAATTTTATATTCAACACGTCCTTAAATATTTTTGGCGTAATGTTTAAGATTGTTTGCAAGGGGAAGTTTTGTTCTAATTTGATCTATGTTTAATTTTTTTGTTAAATTCATTTATGTCGATTTCCATATTTTTTGATCTCTTTCCAATGCTGAGCGGAGTTTTGTAATATAATATTATAATACTGATGCAAAAATGAGATCTTTTGACGAACGAGATATTGAAAATGTTGAACAGCGGAAGAAAGTTTTTGTTTTGAATTTTTATTTAAAAATAAATACACCGAAATGTCGAACGGTCGACATTTATGTACACCTTTTATTACACACGAATTTAAATGGCTTTTAATGGTTCATCTTACTATATATGAGAGTGGATTTAGGATTTTTTTTATTTTTATTACTTTAAAAGTAACAAACTCGCTCACAGTTCACCTGATGGCAAGTGATTCCTGACGCCCATGACATCTACATTCATCTCTCAAGGAATCATAATGCAGATGCGTTGTCACCCTTGACGACTGAGATGAAACGCCTAGTCACCAGTAAAAAACGTCACCGGATCCCTACACACACCTGACGAAACACAGCGGCATTATGTTGCTATTTTATGTGTTGCATTACTGTCATTTAGGATATTTACTATCATGGGATATCGTTTATAAACTTAACAGTGAGTTTCGATATATAGTATCAATCGAGCCGGCGGACACGCAAATACGGTTTGTTAGTCATTGCTTTTACAATGAATGCAACATTATCATCGGAATGCATGACGAATTGGAAATTTGTATAGAGCGCTGTCTCTCAACCATACTTATGTCGAGACTCACGGAAACGCCTTAGGAGTAAGTAAAATACCTTGCGACCCCTTCACCCTTAAAGTATAATAATATTTTAATTAATAGTTTATTTATACGTTAACTTTAAAACCTAGCCCAAGCAGGCCGCTTTTATTGTAGCATTATGATGTAAGATCGCGTCATGCGTCCTAATGCAAAATGTATTAAGAACAGATATTTCAATATCGCAGGCGATACAAACGCATAATTACACATTACAAATATAAATTATCCGGTCGTCTGAGTGATCTAAATTCACGGCGGTCTTGGCGATGTTTAGTCTAGGCTGTAAATGTAGGATCTAATGAAATATATATTATATATTAATACATGTATTATGTATTTAACATATATACGAATGTATTATTTTTTACATGTATTAGTTATTTTTTCTTTTTATTAATTAGTTTATTGCTACACATATCTCACCACACCTTGGGTTGACAGGTAGAGAATTGGCGGACTTAATGCTGGTTAGATCTTTTAAGTGTGTTAAGGTTAATGCAATGAAGAGTAAATAAATAAATAAAGGTGTTATTTATTGAACAGATAATGACGCACCTTTAATATAAAACGCGAACCACAGGTTGAGAAACGATGATATAGGAATACCGGTGCAGTAATGAATTGCAAGAGAAAGTACGTAATACTCCTTGACACACGATATATATTTTTATTTATTTATTTATTCTTATTTATTATTGAATTAACCTATATAGAGGTAGACGCTTCTAAGTCTAAGTACGGTTACCAAGAACAGAATGAATCGGTCTGCTTGATAGGTGAAAGACCTACCTTATATAGCGTGAAAGCGAAGGATAATACTGCTATATCCTCTGGTGAGTGTGTAGACCCTTATCACTGGTGACGAGGCACATTCCAAATAATCAAATCAAGGATCAAGGGTGACAACCCATCTGCATTATGATTCCTTACAGAGGATCAATGTGGGTGTCATAATCCGTAGGAATTCCTTAACATCGGGTGAATTGTACGCTATTTTGTCACCCTCAGTACAATCAAACAGTTCAAAATATTTAAACCGTAAATTTTGCAATTAACATTGGTAGAGCCACCCTACAGTCTGTTTATAGTTACATAATGAATGGGTCAATTCGACCGGATTTGGACCACACACTAACAAAACATCAACGTAAGTCTCTAAGCATTCTATCTCAGTCCTAAAGGGTGACAACGCATCTGTATATGAACGTAGAAGGAATCAGGTGAACTGTGTGCTCGTATGTTAATCTAAATGTCATCAACAAAAAGCAATAATAATAATAATAATATTTTATTTGGAACATAAAAAGCATACAGGTACAAATTTGTTCCATAATAGTCGCCGTAGTATAAACTGTGTCGCACCTATTAACGCCCATCTCCAGAGTATTAAGCACGGAGTTACATATTTATTTAAACAAGAAACAAATTATATGTAATACAGTTTTTTTTTTTTTAAAGTAACAAAAAAATTGATTAAAAAAAATGGATAATTTCTTTTCGTTAATCAGTTCACCAGATATAATGTCTTTACTGCGGTCTAGGAAACCAATTTAACTACGAAATTATTGAATTTCGTAGTTTTGTTGGTGGACATATAGTATGTAATAATATGATCTGTTAGTAAAACCTAATAATCTAAAAAGCGGAATAATGCATCCAATAATATTTAAATAAGAGACAAAAATCCATGGAACTTGATTTGCTTGATATTAATAGAAAAAATTAATTTCAAATTAGAAATTAATTACAAAATTAAAAAGCGTGCTCATGACTCTCGTTTTGTTTTATTACATTGAGAGTAACAAACGAGCACACAGTTCACCTGATGGCAAGTGACTCCTTGCGGCCCACGACATCTACATTCATCCTTGACAAGGAATCATAATGCAGACGCGTTGTCACCATTGAGGACTGAGATGGAATGCCTCGTCACCAGTAATAAAGGCCTCCGGATCCCTGCACTCACCAGACGAAACACAGCAGCAAGCTACTGCTATTTTACGTTGGTAATCTGTGAGGACGTAGTCCTACCACGGCCAAGCTGACCCATTCATTTTGCAGCTAGAAACAAAACTGCAGCGTAGCTCTATCACTGTTAAAGCTTTAGTTGAATGACTACCTCTACCACTGTTTGTAACTCTACCACTCCTGCCTGGTTCTTTTCAGGAGAGATTTCACATTTGGAACCGACATTAGATTCATTTACGGACTATTTGAAACGATTTTAATCAGTCAATACAGGCTTGTTTGAATAAAATATATCTTAAGTTTTATTTGTAAAACAATTGTTGTACTATTAAAGAAAAAACGAACCGTGTAATATATAAAATCAGTTTTTAGTCACGTTTTATATAATCTCTTTCATTGCCAAAATCTTCCGGCCCGATCGTAGCACGGATATCTAAAACGGAACAAGAGTGTTCGCGACCGAGTCAAGTACGCACGACCCCCGGGGTCAATGACCTTTGACCTATTTTGGCACCTCATTCAAATGCAGAGCCGCACATTTACTACTTATGCCGTTTGCGTTGCGAGCTCTGTTAGGACGTCAATAATTCGTTTGAAGTGATGCATTAGGAAGTCTGTTTGTTTAAGTTGTATTAGAAATTTTACCATAATTTTCGCTTCAAATACACATGTTGTATTGTCTTGCTTAGAACTGTATTTAATTCTGGGTATTGTATTGATTAGAGTATCAGGGTAGGCCCAGCCGAAGAACAATACAAACTGTTAATGACAAAGTGCGTTGTATGTTTATCCCGTGTCCCCAATCGGAACCTTCCTCCGATCTTATGGCACATGCTATTAGAATAGGGAAGGAGACGACGAGTATGTGCCTCTGTGTTTGCGCAAATTCTTACGGCACTATAAAATCTCCTGCGCAATTGATGTCATCTGGCAATATTTAGAAGAGATCGCCATGTTCGAAATGCATCGCCAAATCATCACGCTAAAGGATCGTTAGCAGACAGAACATGTATTGCGTATTCTTTATGCGCTGGCCCCGGTCTTAGGATGGTGCTCGACTTTGGTGGCGGTCACTGGACTTTTTAACTATTTTTTTTTGTGAAAATCTTTGGTTATAGCTTCCTTCAAAGTAATGATTGTATAATACACTTCAGAGTAACTTAATTATAATAGATCTTTACCTATGAAATTACCACTTTGTATGAAATAAGTTAAAGTATTTTTTTTATTTCTGTTATTCAAAGTAGGTATTTTATTTATGCCCTTCTTGTAAAAATCAGCTGTACGGGAGGCAACAAACTCTTCAAAGGCATTTTGTACTGCCTCTCGGGAATTGAATTTTTTCTCGCTAAAAAGTTGTCCAAATTTTGGTAAAAGAAATAGTCGGCGGGTGCAAGGTCTGGTGAGTACGGTGGATGAGGTAGAGCTTCCAACCCCAATTCTTGCAGCTTGGAGACTGTCTGTTGTGCAGTATGGGGTCGCGCGTTGTCGTGTAGGAGCAGCGGGGACGACCGATTGACCAAAGCTGGTTGCAGACGTGCGAACTTCTCCATCATTTTCTTCAGTTCTTTAAAGTACACATCTGCAGTAATGCTCATGCCGTTTGGTAAAAACTGTGATGAATCACACCGGCACTAGACAACCAAACAGTGACCATCAACTTATAGAGGTCATTTTTCGTTTATGGCATTGCTTTGGTGCTGAACCAGGATCTAACCAACTTGCTGAGCGCTTTCGATTGTCGAACAGAAACCACTTTTCGTCGCACGTAACAATTCAGTTCAAAATTCTTTCATATCTGTGCCTGTTGAGCAGCGCGAGGTAGGTCTCAATGCGTACGTTGCGCTGGCGATCGTTAAGTTCGTGCCGCGTTGATGCCACGACGGAACTCATATTCCATAATTACACGAATTTTTAAAGTATCCATTATGACGAAAAATATACAAACGTAATGAAAATACAAAGCTAATCAATAAACAAAAGACTGACTTTGTAAAAAAAAATGTCATGTTTTTAAAACGAAATTAATTTTAATTTAGAAATCAAAGCCAATCAAAACTTTTTTTGGTTTGAAATGGCCAATACCGAAGAACGGCAATTTCATAGGTAAAGACCTAATATTATAAATTATTACAAGATTGTAAGTTTATTAGAGTTTTTACGTAGCTAAAATCCTTTCAGTGCATTAAGATGATGTAATTGTTTTTTTTTCTATAGTTGCGAACGAACCGAAATAATGGAACGGTGCCAACGTAACGTTGTTTGAAAAACCACAAGTGGCTTTTGAAGTAGGACGACCGAGATAACTTAACGCGTGTTTTTTTTTTATAAGAGATGGAGGCAAACGAATTGTGTCACCATGTAATCCGTCCATTTGCATCTGTAGCACTAGGGGCGTCGCTGCCAATGCGTGTACTATATTCGTATATAGTGCACAAAACACAGAATAATGGAGAGAAATAGCGCTGCTGTATTCCACATGGTGAATGTAGGGATCCGGAGACCTTGGTGATGTGGCATATTGACTCTTTGAAAGGTAGAATAAGAAAACTGTTACCTGTTTTCAAGCGTTCAAGGCATATTCCCGCTGAACTTCTGATAACCATCCACTATGCTCTATGCCAATCTTTACTGGCTTACTGTGTGTCTGTCTGGAGAGGTACTTGTAAAAGTATTTTTTTGCGAATCGAACGATCTCACAGAGCATTGTTAAAGGTTATGCTTCACAAACCTTATACATTTCCAACATCACAGCTTTTCTTTGAAGTGAATGTGCTCACGGTCCGCCAGCTATTTATTTTGAATTCTGTACTAAGGACTCATACAGTTTGTAGACCAGATTATAATATTTTCCAGAATCTACGAAGAAAAGACCAAATTATATTACCAGAAAAAGTTCCTCTTTTGCTCATAGACATATGTTTTTTGGGTATGTTCTATATAAAAGAATAAGTTATGACATCATCATATATACGCATACTCATTTTAAATGTAAGTAAGTCCTCACAACTTATTTAATGTCTTTGAAGTGCGAGGATAAAGAAAGTTTATTAAAATAAATAAGTTAATTTTACCCGGGATGTGAATGTTATGTTTTTAAAGACAAATATATATCTCTATAACTATCTTTATTTATATACTGTAAACACATTTGTTGTAAATTTAACTTAAGCAAATATTATTGAAACATTTATATAAATCGTCCTTACCTTTATCTTGTACCACTCTATTGCGATACAACAAGAACTTTAATTCATTAGACTAGTTACCTATGTGTGTACGATGTTTAAATAAGATAATTCACTACTACCTCCCTTATTGGTATATTTTTCTATTTTCTTTAATTATATTAAAGTTTTAATGTAACAGTATTTTAAGTTTATTATAAATTAGTTAATCATCCGGAGGAAGGGCTTAGCAGCTGTAACACAGGTCTAGGACCTAGCACGGCTGCTAAAGACAAGAAATAAATGGTTGAAATTGTAATTTTAAATCAAATAAAAGTTACTACAAACTTGTACTAACCTGTAGTAACATGACGTTACTATAGTCGACGCATTTTAAACTGTGTCGTCGGGCAATAAATGTCACTGACAGTAGGAATGTGCACGCAATGCAACCTGTTATCGATACTTAGCTACCTTCGCACGCGGGGTCGATGCGTCATCGTGACCTTCAATAGCACTCTGACTCCTGATTGGTCGTTACGAGTAAGGGTTGTTTTTCTATAAATATAAGATCTTTTGTTATGACACTCATTACATTCTCTATGATTACGTCGAAACAAACATTTTATCTTACTAATTAAAAACTTTTATTTTCAGATACCGAAAAATTATTCCTATTAATACTTAACATAATTTAGCATATCAATCGTACCTATCCCGTTATCGATATGCACCTCTACAATTCTTACGCACATCGATACACCTCTCCATAAAACCTGTAAGTGCGAGCGAGACAGACAGATAAATATGATTTATGACCCGAAGCCTCAGTTCATAATGTGTCGACTATAATAAAGATTATTATTATTTTGGGGATATTTTTTTTTCCATCTCCGGCTGGTTGGTTAATAGAATAAATAAATAAAAAACTATAAACATAAAGAAACAAATGTATACTATATAATATAACACATATATAAAGACCAACCAGACGGGAATCCCTCGGTCGGTCAGAACACACACGTCCGTGATGATGGGCCGGTCCCAGTAGAGCCTGGCGCGGTTATTTTCGATCACGGCTTCCGGCGTGTACTTATAAGGCGATCTCCAATCCACCAGACCATATTTCAGAGCGAGGAGAATCCTGACTACTAGGTTGTGCCTGTGCAGATACTCCGAGTTAGAAAGCGCCGAACAACCGGAGATAACATGCCTGTGGGACTCACCAGGGCGATGACAAGCTCGACACACGTCGACGGTGCCGTCCTTCAGGATGTATCTCCGATAGTTGTTGGTCTTAATAACTTGATCTTGTATCGCACAGACAAAACCCTCGGTTTCCCCAAAAAGGTCACCGAAGCGTAGCCAGTGAATGGTGGCCACTGTGTCTACCAACTGCTCGTGAAGAGCCTTGTGGTACCTCCCATGGAGCTCCTTCTCTTTCAATATGACCTCCCGGTCGGAGACGCATTGTACACGCGGGTCCTGCCATTGCTCGTTGGCTTAGGACAGAGAGGTAAGCCCTTTGTCACATGCTATAACGTCCGCATGGAAGGCACCACCCGATCTCTACAGAAAGTCGTTACGGAGGCTGCTTACTTCGCGGTTGTGCATGATCACGGCGCTTAAAAGGCCACGTGCGGCCTCCGTGCAATAATAATTATTATTACATCCAGTACGCATGGGTAACAACGCATCAGCATTATGAGTCCTTACCGAGAATAATTGTGGGGTGTCGTGGACCAGTTGCGATCAGCTGAAATATGTGCTCGTTTGTCACCAACCACAGAAACAAATATGAGCAAATGATTTACTATACTTTTTTTTTATTTTGAACCACATTATTTTTTTTTATTTTGAAGTTAAGTCCTTAACTAATTAGTCCTAATCGATTTCTATCAATCGGAATTTTATACACCACACAATTTTAGAAATACATATATAACTATAGAGTGTAAAAGTACATACAGATTTATTTTCCAAGAGTTCAATACAGACTACTGTATTCTTTGAATTTCAGAAATTTATTCATCACCCATTAGAACGTTTTGGTAATTAATTATAAACCAGAAACTTTTAGAAATAAAAAATAATAAACTAAAAACAATCGAGACGCGACACTCACAAATACATATAAATATAAATTATACACTAATAATATTCATATTCAATTGCATATTTAGTTACGTGTTATTTTTAAATATCTTTTTTTCTTTCTTAACAGTTTATCTAGTTTAACAGTGGTAGAGCAGAATGAATGGGTCAGCTCGACCGTGGTCGGACCACGCCCTCACAGAATTACTGGTGACGAGGCATTTCATCTCAGTCCTCAAGGGTGACAGCGTATTTGCATAATGATTCCTTGTCAAGGATGAATGTAGATGTCATGGACCACAGAAATCACTTAACATCAGGTGAACTGTGTGCTCGTTTGTAACTCTCAATCTACTAAAAAAAAAAAAGTTTGTACAATGCGTGATGTGTACTGTAACTGTATAGTAACATCGCAGAAGGAAACGGGCAAACTGAAATGATTGCACTCTCATACCGCCCCCGCAAGCCGAGGATCAACCTCTCGGGAGCCCGTGTGCTGGTTACCCTCTAATAGAGGTCTCGACTGAGAGCCATAAGCGCTCGGTCACCTCTCAACCCGGTGAAACTGTGAAAAGTCCTTGAGAGGCTAAAAGCTCGAAAAAAAAAGCTAAAATGCTCTTGTTTGGCTTCCCACAAGATACTCTATCAATAACTTGTATCTTCTTTTTTATTGTCCTGTGATCGAATCCAAATAACGGTACCTACGGTTTTCACTAACCTGGGTGTCGGCTGTATCGTGTCTGCGGGCTCGTCGTCAGCATCGAAGAAGTCGTCCTCGCCTTCTGAAGACGAGTAAGACGTGTCCGGAACCAGAAGTGACATCGCTTGCCCTGTTCGAATGGAATGATGAAAAGTTATATTAAATAGTTTCTGTTTATTTATCAAAAAAGAACTCGAGTTCCTCGATCCTATTTTGAAAAATTTTGTTAATGGCAATTTTGATAGTGCTATTGAGAGATTTCCTTGTAATTCGCAAACAAACGATAGTTTGTTTTACATATTCTACGTCGTCCTTGCCTGTAATCGGGACTTTTATTCTTTGACGGCCTGGTCCTCACCTGTTCGAGCTGGCTCATTCGTATTGCAGATAGATACTATAATGCGTTTACTATCTCGCTACAGGCCCAGGTTCTAAATAACCTTTTGTGTAGTGATGTATACTAGCGTTATCGAAAATAATTCCGGGGTAAGTGTACTAAAATAATTAATGTAAAGAATTGAATGGTGTATGAGTTGCGTCTGTTATGGTACTATAAATAAAAAAGTATTATATATTTTTATGCATTCTAGCATTTGAATACTTTACTTGGGTGCATGTTTTGTAAGCAATATTAAATCTATTGGTTTAAATATAAGGTTCTTATATATGAAATTAGCGCATTATATGGATTTGTCAAAATTCCGAAATAAGGGGTAATCTATTGGAGTAAGTTCCTAGAAGTATGGTGGGTGTCGGAGACATTCCAATCGCAGCTTCTCTATTTTAGAGACCTATTATCGTGAGATATGGAGTCTAGCGTTGTCATGAAGCAGCAGTGGGCAAGTCAATTGACCAGTCTCGGTTTTTTAACGGTTAGCTTTTCCATCATGGTTTGCAAATGTTGACAATACAGATCTGCCGTAATCGTCTGGCCGGATCTTAGGAAGCTGTAGTGTATAACCAGCATTGATCCACCAAATACTCACCTGTACCTTCTGAGTCAACATTTCCCTGGGAAGAGATTTGGCCGGTTTTCTTGGGTTCAACCACTGTGATGAGTGTTTCCGACTGTCGTACAGCATCCATTCTTTAATCACATGTAACGATACGATTCAAAACGCTCTCCTTATTGTGACGGCAAGTAATATAGCGGAGCACTCAATGCGTGTTTGTTAGTGTGCTTCACTCAATTCATGCGGTGCCCATTTCTCGAGTTTTTCGTTTTTCCAATTTGTTTCAAGTGAGTTAAAATTGTTTTTTAACTCCCACCGAAGCCAGCCGCAAAATCTAAGTTGGTTTGCGATGGAATCGCTTCCACGATCACCTTTAATTCTTCATTGTCAACTTGGGACTGGGGCCGTCCACGGGGATTTGTTTTGCAGTCAAAATCTACAGAACGCAAACCTTGGAAACAAAAACGTACCGTGCTTTGTTATCAGAAGGATGGCAAAGAAAACAAATGGCGCGAAAACAAATGAATCACTAAATTCGAAACACAAATACATAAGACGAAATTTGAAATACATTTGAATTTGGGATTTCTAACCAAACGCCAGATGGTTTGGTGGTCAGTTCGACAAAACGTCATTTTCATATGTTTCCTAATTTTAATAAACAAGCGCGCATTGTTGTTAAAAGAAGTAATTTTAATAAGAAGTGAGATATTACTGCAAAAATCTATTGTATAAGAGTAGATACTATAAAAAATGATGAACCGAACTGGTTGATTTCGACGTGAGCGTGATAAAACAAATAGTTTCGTCGCTTCAGGCCAATGGTGAATACTCAATACAACAAATTGTAGACAAAACAAAGGAACGGAAAAAGTTTTCAATGTGGTCGAAGTTCCGTGTTCGACATGCAGACGCCCTACAAGATGTAGATTTGAGACTATTTTATATACTTGACAACTTAATAGTTCATGACGATTCCGACGATGTCGACTATATAGGGTATTTAAAATTTAAACAATATTTAGTACTATGACTTAATAGCAGCGTGTTGTTGTATGTTTTAAGTTACACTAGGTAAATATAGTTTAATAAGTCTACAACCCTTAATATTTAGTGTAACTAGTAATTTTATAATTAAATAATTAGTAATATTCATTACTATTAATTAATTATTTTATAATTATTATTTATTAAGTTGTTTATCAAAATAATAAAGGTAGTTAACGTTTTTAGTTAAAACTCATTTGTTAGTGTTTTTATAAAAGTTTACATTTTATTTGTTGTTTGTACACAAAAAGTCTAGTTTTAAATTTTATTTATTTAAATATAATTATTTAAATTTTGTGTATAATGATTAGTCGATAACATTACGATACTATCGCGAACATCATTATGCGTTGCCATAAGACTTGTGAGTGCGAGTGAGCGCGCAATATGGTGCGTTGCGCTCACACGATTTACAGTCCGGCCTGCAGCGAGATTGTATACGCACTACATCCGCAACGTGACCACCATACCACCGTTGGCTACCGCGTCGATTTTTAAAAGAATTTTAATGCGTACTGGGTGCGTCTATGTGCTCGAGAGGCGTCATCGGAAGTGAAGGAGACACCAGCTCGCGACACTCCGCGCCCAGCTCCACGCGCGGTGACAGGTCCTCACCTGGAATAAATACGTTGTATACACCATTGCCCCATATCATCATATAGAAAGGGATGGAAAATAAGTAATATACAGAGAGTGAGAGAGAAAGAAAGAAGAACTATCCTGTATGGTATACGTTGCTGGGCTCGTTTTTTCCGTTTCTTTATTGTTCCTCTTTCTCTCTGTCTCTCTCTCATTAACGTTTTACCCCTTACTTTTTTACTGTCCTCCAGCGGTAGAGCTACGCTGCAGTTTGTTTCTAACTGCAGAATTAACGAGTCAGCTCGACCGGGGTAGGACCGCTACACCCACAGGATAACAGCGTAAAATAGCCGCATAATGTTGATATTTATTACTGGTTAAGAGGCATACCATCTCAGTCATCAAAGGTGACAACGCATCTGCATCATGATTCCTTGTCAAGGATGAATGTAGATGTCGTGGGCAGCAGGAATCACTAACCATCGGGTGAACTGTGTGCTGGTTTGTTACTCTCAATTCAATAAAAAAAAACTGTATACGTAAAAAAACAGAAATCAGATCATTTTTTTTATTTATTTGCGTGTATATGTGTGTTAATACACAAGAAAGTTAGCTCATGGTAGGTTTCCTTTATACAAAAATCTATATGTACTGGATTCTTTTGTCTCCCATGTGTGTATAGGCATTAACTATTATTGATAAAAAAGTGTGTAAAATTTTAAAGTTTACCTTCTTTGATATGCATTTGGGATGAACTGGTCGGTCCCTGATATACGCCATTAACTGGATTCACGGTGTTCTGATAAAATAAAATATTCAGAATTAACTTCGAGCTGAAGTATTAAAGTTCAAACGCAAGCTCAAACGGGGACACCAAAAATAAGAAAATTACCGCTGTGTTTCGTATACCATCTAAGACCGAAAACGTAACGAACTGTCGAGTTTTGTAGATGATCACGCTCTTTGTTTCCGTTATCATTTCTTCTTCTTAGTTACCACAAGACAAGAAGCTTCTCTTGATAGCGGTCGGTGTGTTCCTTCACAATCCATCGCTATCTTTTTTTATATATCATTCGTTCTTAAGACGTTGAATGATACGTCAAACACCGGTGGCCGATTCGAAACTCTCCGTTTAGGCCGCGTCTACCACCGGCCGCTGACTGCGTAAAATCGGATTCGAAATTAAAAAAAATACATTCTCGTGAGTAATCGTCACTCAAATCGTAGTGTGAAGTATCTTCAACTGCGTTAAAATAAAATGGACAGGAATACGAGTCGGAATTCCCATGGAATGTATTATAATTACACATCTGTTTTTTAACAGTGGTAGAGCTGCACTGCACTGTTTGTTTCTAGCTGCAGAATGAATGGGTCAACTCGATCGGGGTAGCACCACGTCCTCACAGAATACCAGCGTAAAATAGCAGCATAATACTTTTGTTTTGTCTGGCGATTGCAGGGATCCGGAGACCTTTATTACTGGTGACGAGGCATTCCATCTCAGTCCTCAAGGGTGATACCACGTCTGCATTATGATTCCTTGTCAAGGATGAATTCAGATGTCATGGGACTCAGGAATCACTTACTATCATGTGAACTGTATGTGAGTTTGTAACTCTCAAAGTAATAAAATAACTTATGTATGCTTCGACCTCCGATTAAAACCTCCAGTTCAATATTACCGGATCCGAAGTCGAAATCGGAGGTGTAATATCAATCGGAAGTTCCGACCATTCGGAATCGGAATCGAACCTCCGTAACATCCCTAATGTAAACCAGATGAAGCACGAACACGCCGGTTCGATTAATAAGGACCACGCTTTTCTAGAATACTAACGTAAAATATGCTTACAGGTTAAGTTATCGGAGGTTAGTCCGCAACGCGGTTTCACTGTAGATTGGTGGACTTCACGTGTCTTCGAAATATTTTTATTTATTTGTTACCTCAATGTGCCGGTATCTTAACTATCTAACTATCTTCCTTAATGCTAAGCACTAGATAAGAAGAAGAAAAAGAAGAGAAAAATACCCGGGTATTGAGCTACTATAACCCTAATAACGGGTCATAATATATTTAGCCTTTTGAGAGGCCTGTTGACATTTTAATTGATATTATTCTTTAATGTACATTAAAGCCGTAAATCAATAGTTTCACTCTATGATAGCATACTATGAAAACGCAAAAGCAGTGAATCGATTTTAAACCTTAAATACTAAACTATAAGCATAAAATAACAATAGCAACTTTACCTTAGCTATTTGTAGAAGCACTATGGAATGTTTTATGTTATCCAACATCGCCTGGAAACAAACAAACAATACTTGAAGCGGCCCATTGACTCTTATTGTCTATGGAATAAAGCATTTATTGTGTTGTATAAAAATAGATTTATAATGTGCCACGAACCTAACTGTTTGGATGGCCAAAATCGGAACTAAAACTGTCATTGTGAAATATTGCTATATTTCTGAACGATTTGTTTACAAATTAAGCAATGATAAGAAAAAAGATGGAGAAATCAACGCTAAAAATTCTACACCCGAAAAGAAAAGAGAGAAAACACAGAGGCGACGACCACAACAATTTTTATATAATCTAAAATCTTTTTATAATTACAAGGTAAATTATAATATAAATTATATTTATCAAAAAATGTAATCATCAATAACGCAAAATTTTCAGTGGCAACACCGAATTCTATGCTAGCGACGCTGGCGACTCAACAGCTAAAATTAGTTGGCGATCGGGATTATATCAAAAAGATCTACAATGAAAATGTAGTATCAAAATAAATATATTGATTCTATGTATGTGTTAATTAAGTATAAGGAGACATGTTGGCATCTATCTTCGTCTCTGTTTGTACGAATGAGCGCCTAATGGCTTTATGTATTGGAAAGTTGGCGAAAACGCAAGCAGTTCTGCCGCCCATGAATATTGAACAACCCAGAAGAGTCGCAAGTGCGTTGTCGGCCGTTACACGGGGCATAGTACCACAGTACCACTCTTTTCTTAAGGTGATCTACACAGATGGATGGGCAAGCTCCAAGTCAAGAGAGACACAGCGAGCTATAGAGTGTAGCCACACTCGGTGTTTCCCTGGACGGTAGAACTGACAACGCGGTTCTCCACAGTAGAACGAAGGTACCCAATATAGCTCAAAGGGTAAGTAGTGCAATGGTATTGTCAGGTTTGGTTGATTTATTTTTTGATTTAATTTTATTAACCGCAGAATGCCAAACAACATCTATTGAAATTGTTTTTAACACATTTTGACTCCTCGAGTCAGACGCTATCGCGAAACAGGGAAACGAACCAAGCCGAGGCTCCCTCTTCCTTGTTCTGGTTACCCATATATAGAGGTCTCAACTGAGTGCCATAAGCGCTCGGTTACCTCTCAACCGGGTGAAACTGTAAAACCCTCGGGCTAACAGCCCGGCCCGGCCATCAGCACGAAAATAAAAGAAAAAACATTTTGACATACGTGGGCATTCACAATGCGACATGTCCACCAGTTCAAGATCGCTCAGCGACCTATGCTCGCAATCGGAAAACGTAGTGTGGGGCACCCTGTAACTAGGTAGAGAAGAGCTGAAAGCGCGCTCAGTCGCGTGCCGTGGAAGAGGCCTATGTCCAGCAGTGGCCTGATACAGGCTGATGATGAGTATGTGTGTGTGTTTTTAATTTCATGGATCGGTGCTTTCTAGAAGATTTTCTAGGAAAGATTAAAGAACAAAATAAATTTTGTACAAATTGAAGTACACTTATAATGATATAATTTTTTCTAATGTAAACAATGAAGGAAAAGTTTTAGTGCGGCAACATTTAATGCCAAAAGCAATGTACCACCCAATAGATGCAACAACGATCTATGTAAGTTTGCGGTTACATAGATAGGTGGTATAGCATCATGTCTATGTCGTCTGTAGAATATTGCTATGTTCAGGTAGGCGACAGGAAAACCAATGATGAATGTTAACTTAATATAAACTTTAATTATATTTTGCGGATAGTTATAATTACCTTGAATAAACTATGCACATCCTGAATGGCACATATCTTTATGAAAACAAATATTTGTTGATAGTAAAATACTTACATTGGAGTGGTCTAAAATAACTTGACCCTTGTTCTTTTCCTGTGGATCGGCCAATTCTGTCACGCGTATACCCATTTTCTGAAATTAAAAAGACGAAATGCACTACCAATGACCATATAGGCGTATATGATATAATTAGAGAAATTAAGAAAACTAAACTTGCAAAATTTGACAAATGTCATCAACAAAAAAAATTGAAAGAGAAATAATTCAATATTGCAATAGATGGCGTGTTACTACATTTGAAAGTTTGTGAAACTTATTAATAGATGGAGCTAACAACCCATAACTACCACTAAGTTTAAATTATTATAAGACAAAATAATTGTGATACGAAAGATAAACACTAGATGTATCACTCTAGGCTACCTAGTTAACTACGTCCTAATATCCAAGCATGATTGGTTTATTGTTGCTTTAAATTATTTTTTTAAATTTCGAAGCTGGTGTGCTTTTTTGATCAGACGTCAGATTCAATGTATATATAAATTATATCGGAGGAGAATCTTCAAAAGATACAAAGGGTCGCTCGAGAAGCCCGTCGCCTATTGGCGTTATACGACGGGCGAGGAATACTTTTGCCCTATTTTACTATAAACCCACGACAGGGCTGATTGGCCAGGGCGTCCGTTGCCACCGTTCCGATGCCTCTGTCTCTATCGGGATAGGGCCGATCTTCTTCATGGTTTCGCAAAAAGAGACCAGCACCATCCAAAACGTTGCAAAATTTAATTGTTTTTGTTTGAAGTGACGACTTGTGAGCGATATTTCAATCTAAGTAAGTATTATGAACTATCAGAGTCAATCTTTGGACGATACTAAATGAAAAAGTCTCCTAAAATTCTGCATTATAATTCAAGGATGAATGTCTGGGCCACTAGGAATTACTTGCCATCATGAACTGTGTGCTCGTTTGTAACTCTCAATGAAAAAAAGTCTCCTAAAATTCTGCATTATAATTCAAGGATGAATGTCTGGGCCACTAGGAATTACTTGCCATCATGAACTGTGTGCTCGTTTGTAACTCTCAATGAAAAAAAGTCTCCTAAAATTCTGCATTATAATTCAAGGATGAATGTCTGGGCCACTAGGAATTACTTGCCATCATGAACTGTGTGCTCGTTTGTAACTCTCAATGAAAAAGTCTCCTAAAATTCTGCATTATAATTCAAGGATGAATGTCTGGGCCACTAGAATTACTTGCCATCATGAACTGTGTGCTCGTTTGTAACTCTCAATGAAAAAGTCTCCTAAAATTCTGCATTATAATTCAAGGATGAATGTCTGGGCCACTAGAATTACTTGCCATCATGAACTGTGTGCTCGTTTGTAACTCTCAATGAAAAAGTCTCCTAAAATTCTGCATTATAATTCAAGGATGAATGTCTGGGCCACTAGAATTACTTGCCATCATGAACTGTGTGCTCGTTTGTAACTCTCAATGAAAAAGTCTCCTAAAATTCTGCATTATAATTCAAGGATGAATGTCTGGGCCACTAGAATTACTTGCCATCATGAACTGTGTGCTCGTTTGTAACTCTCAATGAAAAAGTCTCCTAAAATTCTGCATTATAATTCAAGGATGAATGTCTGGGCCACTAGAATTACTTGCCATCATGAACTGTGTGCTCGTTTGTAACTCTCAATGAAAAAGTCTCCTAAAATTCTGCATTATAATTCAAGGATGGATGTCTGGGCCACTAGAATTACTTGCCATCATGAACTGTGTGCTCGTTTGTAACTCTCAATGAAAAAGTCTCCTAAAATTCTGCATTATAATTCAAGGATGAATGTCTGGGCCACTAGAATTACTTGCCATCATGAACTGTGTGCTCGTTTGTAACTCTCAATGAAAAAGTCTCCTAAAATTCTGCATTATAATTCAAGGATGAATGTCTGGGCCACTAGAATTACTTGCCATCATGAACTGTGTGCCTGTTTGTAACTCTCAATGAAAAAGTCTCCTAAAATTCTGCATTATAATTCAAGGATGGATGTCTGGGCCACTAGAATTACTTGCCATCATGAACTGTGTGCTCGTTTGTAACTCTCAATGAAAAAGTCTCCTAAAATTCTGCATTATAATTCAAGGATGAAGGTCTGGGCCACTAGGAATTACTTGCCATCATGAACTGTGTGCTCGTTTGTAACTCTCAATGAAAAAAGTCTCCTAAAATTCTGCATTATAATTCAAGGATGAATGTCTGGGCCACTAGAATTACTTGCCATCATGAACTGTGTGCCTGTTTGTAACTCTCAATGAAAAAAGTCTCCTAAAATTCTGCATTATAATTCAAGGATGAATGTCTGGGCCACTAGGAATTACTTGCCATCATGAACTGTGTGCTCGTTTGTAACTCTCAATGAAAAAAAGTCTCCTAAAATTCTGCATTATAATTCAAGGATGAATGTCTGGGCCACTAGAATTACTTGCCATCATGAACTGTGTGCTCGTTTGTAACTCTCAATGAAAAAAAGTCTCCTAAAATTCTGCATTATAATTCAAGGATGAAGGTCTGGGCCACTAGGAATTACTTGCCATCATGAACTGTGTGCTCGTTTGTAACTCTCAATGAAAAAAAGTCTCCTAAAATTCTGCATTATAATTCAAGGATGAATGTCTGGGCCACTAGAATTACTTGCCATCATGAACTGTGTGCTCGTTTGTAACTCTCAATGAAAAAAAGTCTCCTAAAATTCTGCATTATAATTCAAGGATGAATGTCTGGGCCACTAGGAATTACTTGCCATCATGAACTGTGTGCTCGTTTGTAACTCTCAATGAAAAAAAGTCTCCTAAAATTCTGCATTATAATTCAAGGATGAATGTCTGGGCCACTAGAATTACTTGCCATCATGAACTGTGTGCTCGTTTGTAACTCTCAATGAAAAAAGTCTCCTAAAATTCTGCATTATAATTCAAGGATGAATGTCTGGGCCACTAGAATTACTTGCCATCATGAACTGTGTGCTCGTTTGTAACTCTCAATGAAAAAAAGTCTCCTAAAATTCTGCATTATAATTCAAGGATGAATGTCTGGGCCACTAGGAATTACTTGCCATCATGAACTGTGTGCTCGTTTGTAACTCTCAATGAAAAAAATCTCCTAAAATTCTGCATTATAATTCAAGGATGAATGTCTGGGCCACTAGAATTACTTGCCATCATGAACTGTGTGCTCGTTTGTAACTCTCAATGAAAAAAAGTCTCCTAAAATTCTGCATTATAATTCAAGGATGAATGTCTGGGCCACTAGGAATTACTTGCCATCATGAACTGTGAGCTCATTTGTTACTCTCAAGGAAAAAAATAAAAAACAAATACTATAACATTGAATACAAATAATTTTATTGCGTTATAACTTTTTTATTACGTTTCCGGTGCCCTCCCGTGATGGACAACACTCATGGTTGTAAAATACTCGAATATAAAAGTTAAAATAAAGTGTCATTAATTTTATGCAATGCTTAATAAGTTAGGGGAAGTTAAGTATATAGTATATGAATATGTGTGCGTATATGTGTAATATTTTATATACCTTATGATCACTTTATATAACTTCCAATTTTTAGGCGATTGAAAGACTTAAACGACACAACAAACGTATAAGGCGTTTTATAGACCCTTTGGCCCGATATATCGATATGGACATCCGAGAGAAAGGCGTTATTCCGCGGTGATTCACCGCACATCGCCAAGAGACATGGGCTTGTTGAGGTGCCCAGACGCGCGACTCATCCCTCAGATTCCTTAACGCGTCACAAATTACAGAAACATCGTTCTCACGTTAGTCATTACGGGGCTAGCGATAATGTCGTGTTATCTTTTTTACTCATCATATAGAGTCCATGCACCCGTGAATGGGGTGCATGGACTCTATATCAAGCATTAATAGCCTGTATATTATATAAATGGTAATATACATTCTGCAGATGGTTAATGATTCTTGCGGTCCAAGACACGCACATTCATCCTTGACAACGAATTATAATGCAGATGCGTTGTCACCCTCGAGGACTGAGATGGAATGCCTAGTCACCAGTAAAGAAGTTCTCCGGATCCCTACACTCACCAGACGAAACACAGCAGCATTATGCTGCTATTTCACGCTGATATTCTGTCTGGGCGTGGTCGAGGTGACCCATTTATTCTTCAGCTCGAAACAAACTGCAGCGTAGCTCTACCACTGTAAATTTGTTACCTTAATTTAAAAAGGGTACAAACGGGCGGACTTATTGCCTTTTTACATTCTCTACCAGTGAACCCTTGAAATGGAACATGAGATCGTAGGTGCCAATAACGTAAGAATATTAATACTAATATTGTACTGGATGAAAGACTTAACTGGTCTCTCAACATTTCAGCAGTTGTAAACAGAACGAATTGACCAAATTGTACAACAAAAAAAATCACCATTTCTGTTCACAAACAAAAATAAAAATCATGTTAAAATTCATTAACTGAATGTCAAAAAATTGAAAATGAGGGTGCAATGTACGTGTGTTGTGTTCTATGAAGGGCTTGGGCCCTGGTGGTCGCGTCGTCGGGGTCGTCGAAGGCGTGCCTCGGTCTCCTTCTGACGCGGGTGAATCTGTGATTCGTGATGGGATTGTAAGTGGCGGCACTTACAATCCCATCGCGACCGTGACCTGGAATAACCATCAGTTTAAATAGACTTTATACAATATCCTCAAAACGTTTGATTACGAAACCATTGATTTTCATTTTTTTGTATTACATTGTAACTAACGAGCACGCAGTTCACCCTATACGTGTCTACACTCACAAGACGAAACACAGCGGCATTATACTGCCATTTATATATATATATATGTTTACCTAATATACTTTATATGAAATAAAATATATTTAAACAATAAATATCATCAATAACATAATAAATACATAAATATTATATAATATAGATATTAAATATATAAAAATGGATAATAAATTGATATAAATAATTAAATAGTAAATTCAGATTTCCTTGTGTAATAGCTGTATACCCTGAACTGTAAAAGAAGAATTAAAGAAACCAGTGTTGTGTAAGTCAGTTACAGGAGATGATTTTAGATGTATGAGTAGTGCCTTAAGTCAATTCCAGGAGATGCTTTTAGATGTAGGTATAAGTAGTGCTGTTGACCGACCCCTGAGGATTCTTTAGGTCAGAATAGAGTAGGGAGCGACCGTAGGGACCGACGACAATGCTTCCGTAGTTTAGAATCCAGGCATTTTTAGCTTATTTGGATTGGTTAACCGTTCCGGTTGTTATTAGTGTTACTAATATTCTTTATAAAAAAAAATGCTGATTTGCTGACGACGCTCATAGCGATTCGTGACCAGGATAAGGCGAAGTGAAGCAACCTAAATTACAATTGAAATTCAACGTAGTTTACTTTGCATTATGACTGAAATTAGTATAGAGAAATAAAATCACATTGCTTTCGCAGTGTTATTAAAAGTCTGCTCTTACCCTAAAGTTAGAACGTCGACAGAACAACTATCGATTATGAGAGAATGGATCGATTTAAAAGACGGTCTGTATAAATACAGAGTATATTTCGTGTAGGTTCCACTTCCCGGGGTGAGGGTCGATTTATTCTGCTGGCCAATTTGAAATATGGCGTCATTAATTATTGTTATTATTACCAACCCATCAATAACGAATCGTCACAGATGAAATAAATGAACTGTATATTAACAAATAGTATGTTAAACGTGTATAAACAACTGTTCGATTGTAAACAACTGTCGCATCTACTTTTATGTAATAAAATTGTGTAATGTAAAAATGAGTTCACTTAATGATAAGTGATCAGACTGGACCCATCACTACTTATGCAAATATATATATTTATATATATATATATATATATATATATATAAATATAGGTATCCGATTGCCTACGCTTACCACACGAAATACAACAGCGATATATGGCATATTTTACAGATTATATAACATAAATAATACACTGATACAGACCTGGAAGTGAAAAGTCTTGTGATCGACGGTGATGGTAAAGGTGGAGTCGTCTTCATCATCGATGCCGATGACCGCCGCCCGTAATCTCACGCAGCCGCGTCGCACGCCGCGTGTCATCTTCTCTTTTGACTGGAAAATAACAATGAATGCGTGCTGAAGAACTTATTAAAAGCATGTCGCCTCGAAACGGCTTGTGTTTCAGTTACACATCTCCTTGCTACAGATGTTTTTTTCACGGTGAAGAACATCCCTAATGTTGTACAAAAAAAAACGAGTGTATAATTCGCATCGCACTCATCCTTAACAAAGATTCAAGATACGGCACACCGTGCGTTGTCATCGATATTTGAATTCACACATTCGAGGTGGACCCGTGAGGGTATATTTTTTTTATATAATAAGTGGCAAATGAGCAATCACCTCACTAGATGGTAAATGATCACCGCTGCCCATGAGCATTCGTAACACCAGAGGAGTCGCAGATACGCTGCCAACCTATATTGTATGATGGGCTATTGAATTCTTCGTTGTTATATTTCGTCAATTTACGGGCGGAGAAATTATTTGATAATACATTGAAAAATGTTGTTAAATAAATAATTTAATTCATTTTATTATTGAATAAGTTTCTGGAGACCTGATAGTTTTGTTTACATTAGGTTAAAGTAGCTTCTCTATTCGTTATCTTTAATGGCTTTGATAACGATATTAGTGATAAATATATACATTTCGAGAAATAACCTTAATTGTTCGTTTTCATTTTGTAGTATTCTATTCACAAACCAGACCGAGATCTTCGTAAAATAACCCTGCTACTACACTTGTCCGGTGCTGAGCATAGCTTTCCCCCAGGGACTGCTATAGAATAAGACTCCGAGCTGCCAAAAAAAATCGGCTTGTTTTTATTATATTTTAGTGGTCAAATACAGTGTGAGGTGTGTTTAGTGCGACAACGGAGGTGTGGGAACACCTTAATCATATTGCTGGCACATTGCCCCGGGCGGCTGTCGACCCCACTGCGTAGCACCGTGACATAGGTATATATGATAATTTCAAACAATGCACACGCATGATCAGCACCTCGTCGCACATTTACACGTTATTATATATTATTAGTGCAACAATTTCCGATGGTTACGGTATCCACTGTGGCTGTAAAAGAAAACGGATAACTGAATAACCCTTTCAATGAGACTATAAATATTTAGACTGTTGACGGGACAACGTCTAAAATGCATGCGTTGTGATGCGATCTCTTACGGCTAGACAAGACAAGCTTGGGAAAGGATTACGTCTGGAAATAGACAATTTAGAAATGCCAATCTAATTCAATGCAGCTTATTTCTATTCTAGGCCGTACATGAAATGGTCGGCTTGAACTGGGAAAGAATTCCATCTCAATTATAATGGACAACACGTCTATCCGGAATATTTATTAAGATTTGTATGTAGATGTTGTAATGGGCCGCTGTCCTCACTTACCATTAGATTCACTGTGTGTTCGCTGTCTGCCAATATTTTAAACAAAATATGATACTTATTAAACAATAATAAACATACAATAATACGACTGTGTCCCTTTATTATCTTTAGCTACCATTATACAATGTGTCCCGTACGTAGCGCGCTAAACTTAAGGGAAATACAGGTTGACGGGTCACCTAACAGACAAAAAAATTACCTTAGTGAAAGTTTCACCATTTTTGGGATATTGTGATTTTTATTTTTCATAATAATACTCCCCGTCCGCCGCCCTGTCTTTGTTATTGTTTGTAATGGTGTAAACCCTCGAATAATTGGTCTCTACAAAAATCTATTGAAATATTATTTTGGTCAATTTCGTTGGAAAAAATTGAGGACAAAATATTTTATTGTCTTCTGCGGTGAAAAATGTACCGGCTGCTGCTGCGTATTGCATAAATAAATTACCTATAGAGATTTCAGAAAGTTCTGATTACTTTTTTCTTTGTATTAAAAAATCTCAGTATCTCGTAAATGTTTAACTAAGACTTTTTTATGGCTGATGGCCACTGTTAGCCCGAAAGATTTAACAGCTTCTTCGGTAAGTGAATCCTGCGGCCCACGACATCTACATTCATCCTTGACAAGGAAGCATAATGCAGATGGGTTTTTACCCTTGAGGACTGAGATGAAATGAAGGTCTCCGGATCACTGACGATAACACGATCCCGGAAGAGCAGGAAGTAGTACTAGTGACGGCTTCTGTAATTGCGCAACGCTTACGACACTTTATATAAATAAATAAAATAAAATATATCCTGTGCAAATAAGATACCACCGTGGTCGTAAAGGACCTGGAGATAATAATGTAATTATAATCTTATCGCATATATATCACATTGTTTACCTGATGGTAAATAGTCCCTGCGGCCCATGACATCTACATACATTCATCGTTGACAAAAATCATAATGCAGATGTGTTGTCACCCTTGTGGACTGAGATGGAATACATCGTCACCAACAATTAAGGTCTCCGGAACCCTACACTTATCAGACGAAACACAGCAGCGTTATATTGCTCCATCACGTTGGTATTCCGTCAGGCCGAGGTTCTACCCCGGTCGAGGTGACCCATTCATTTTGGAAGCTAGAAACAAACTGCAGCGTAGCTACATCACTGATAGAGTGGACATCGGACTAAGAAAGCGCACGACACAATGGATCCTGCGCTATCAATCTTATAATATCCAAAATATATCACCGTGGTCAAAATCGACCAGGATGTGATGATATCATCCTAAAGTATTTTTTATATCAAGTCTATATTAGCAGTTAAAGTGTCAATAGCTAATGGTCTAGGGTACGGTCTGCGAAACTTGAGGCCGTCTGTTCGTATCCACCATTAGACTATCGTCGTGAACTATAACCTAGCACAAGCATTTTCAGCTTAGTTTGAGTGGTTAACCGGAATATTAGTAATGTTAATAGCACTGTTGGTATTCTTTTTAAAAAAATATATAAATATTGGTGACAAACTAGCACACAGTTAACTCGATAAGTGACTCCTACGGCCCATGGCACTTAAATCGATCCTCGATAGGAATCAAACACCTTGTCTATCCACGTCGTTACCGGTATCTATGAAATTATTCTTCCATAGTCGAGCCGACCCATTTGTGTCTCAGTCTGACGCTGTAACGTGGCTACATTACGTTCATTGTGCTTCTATTGTTATATAAACGATTGTTATCTAAACCTGTTACCTAGGAATAGAGTAAGGTTTTATCGAAAGCGTATAGCAGCGGATTTGAAAGTACTGTATTAAAGTATTTATTCCAATCGCTGTATATTGCTAGAATATGTAGGATCATTGTACACGACCTGTTCGAGGCAATTGTAACGGCACTAAGATGGTGTCCTCCTGGTCGATTTTCACCATAGCGACCTCTTTGAGAACCAGGTAGTATCCGTTCCCTATAGTCCCCGGCTTTTAGACTATGGCTCTATGACTATAATCCCTGTCTGTCCGTATAAGGCGATTACGCGCTCTCGGGGGCGATCAGGGCGGGGGCTCTCATCGTTTAGAATACCGAACCCTGGACGGACGGCAATACAGAGTGATCCCGGGATACCGTAGCGTAGCGAGAGCACTCGGAGAGGCGAGACCTTTGGGACATGCTTTGGCTCAGTAGAACTTGACGTTTGGAGCAGAGCTGGCGCGCCTTGCCTGGAGCGATGCAGAGGGGTATGTCTGCCGGGGGAGGGCGGCGCCCTTCCCACTGCATTGAGGCTGGCCACCGAGGAGATTTTAGTGGGTACAAATCTCACAAAACCCTGTCTTCCCTCCAGGAGGCAGGGTATCTTTTGAAGATTCCCAGACTCCAAAAAAGGTAGTGTCTAAGCCGCTATCAAATAAATCTTTTCCATAAGTACACCCACTGTTGGGTTTTGTCATTCAAAGCTCTTAACTAAATAAGTAGAGTCACTCCAGTTAGTTTCTATATGTAGGAATAATTAATAGGGAAGGACCACGCCCTTACAGAATACTAGAGTAAGACAAAAGTGTGGTGTTGCTGTTTTTCGTATAGTGGGTGTACGATATTGGGGATCCAATTGCTGATAAAGAGGTAGACTCGGTCCTCGGGGGTGTACAACGTCTGCGAGTTTCAAATTTATGTTGTGGATGGATGTGTTTGTTTATGGGCTGCAGTCAAGTCTTGCCATCCGATGAATTTTGGACATGTTTTGGACACCTTTAGTATCATTAAAAAAAAGGATGAACTGTATGTTATTTGGTTGTGATATATGTTCAGGATAAAGTCCATGGTAGTGTCCGGCCGCAGTTACAAACAAACTGTGGCAAGAATTGGTCAGCTCGATACATTAGCAATGATGAGTTGGAACCGATTCTTGATAACTAGCAATTAATTTTATTTAATTTTTTCTATTAATCATCTGTAATAATGTTAGTTTTCTTACGAATAAACAAATTATTTCTCTCCTTCTTGAGGAATATGCAGTGTAGCGAGAATGAAATCGGAAACCACATTACTTACTACCTGACACGGCATTCCATCTCGGTCGTCAAGAATGGAAACATTACGATTCCTTATTGAGGATGAAAAATTTTGAGAGTAGAGTAACGCTATTAACATTACTAATGTTCCGGTTAACCACTCCGACTGAGCTGAAGATGCTTGTGCTACGAGATGGTTTACGACAATTGTCTAATGGTGGATACGAACGTACGCTTCGTTTGTATCGTGGGCTAAAAGATTCGTTTACCACATATTAAACTATGTGCTAGTTTTTACCCTTATTATTATCATAAACAAAACTGTTAGGTCCTGGTCCTACTTATTATTATCATAAACAAAACTATTAGGTCCTGGTCCTACTTATTATTATCATAAACAAAACTATTAGGTCCTGGTCCTACTTATTATTATCATAAACAAAACTATTAGGTCCTGGTCCTACTTATTATTATCATAAACAAAACTATTAGGTCCTGGTCCTACTTATTATTATCATAAACAAAACTTAGGTCCTGGTCCTACTTATTATTATCATAAACAAAACTGTTAGGTCCTGGTCCTACTTATTATTATCATAAACAAAACTATTAGGTCCTGGTCCTACTTATTATTATCATAAACAAAACTGTTAGGTCCTGGTCCTACTTATTATTTTCATAAACAAAACTATTAGGTCCTGGTCACATTTCATTTTCCTTGATATTCCCTTTCTAAAGCGGACAAAGAGACCAATACCAGTAAATAATATCGTGTGTACACTGAGCATTGTGTCGTAATCGGTTACTGAAACGATCTGGTTCGTGACTCAATAGGTCGATAAGATGCCACCGGCCGATAAACTGTCATTTCTGTCCGCACAATAAACGCTGCATTAGTGTGGAGGGGGCATTTCGAAAAGATTCCTTATCTTCGAAACATTTTAGAACGTACAAACGTCGCAGTTCTTTGTTCACAAATTTGCACAGTCGGACCATATTTAATTGCGAAATTGTGTTTTTTTATAAGAAATATATATATATGCTACCTGTGAGTCTAAGCGCTCGCTCTTAATTAGCGGAAGGCGAGCAAACCGGTTGGTATATAAGATCTTAAAAGCTCTCAAACACTCGTTTTTGGTGAAGCTTTCCATCACCAGTCTAAGAAATAATAATAATAAAAAACAAATATTTCGAAGACGTAAAGTCCGCCAATACGAACGACGACTAGACTCTAGAGTGGAGACCTATGCCCAGCAGTGGGATTTATATATATATATATATATATATATATATATATATAGGGTGTTATTTTTATATATGCATGCATGCATGCATGTGCAATAATATCGGAGAATGGTTCAGATGTAATATTAAAAAGTTGCTATTATAATACACTCTGCCCTGAAAACACTTGTGATATACATATATTGTTCCTCGGCTGAGAACCGCAGACCCGCGGCGCAGCAGTCACGTGCTATAACCACTACGCCACGCGACGGTCTAGATATTAAGTATACCTGCAACCTTAGAAGTTGCTACTGAATCCAATAAAGTAGTAAATATTAAATCGATTCATATGATCTTAATACTATCAAGACAACATGTAGAGTATTATGAATTAGGGAAAAAATGACCGAAAACTTTTTTAATAAACCTATTGTTTCCCACCGCTGGGCAAAGGTCTCCTTAGAGCTCCCCCGTTGTCTTCACACGATACTTATTTAATGCGACCGTTTCCCAATAGATACGTTGATAGGTAAGGCGCCACACGATTGCTCTCAGAGTACACCTCTTCCTCCTAGTCGATATTCTCCAGGGAGTCATTGCGTGGATTTTTGAGGTCAACTCTCCGGATTCAAATAGGACTCAGGTTCAATTCTGCACACTTTTCACCTACGACCGCTAAATCAAAGAACAATTAGCATGTAATTTTATACCTTGTTTAAATTTGAGATGAAAATTAAAGACCGTTAACAAAATTCCTTTAATATTTGAGCGCTAAGAGAGTAACGGGTTTAGTGTACGGTGTAGTCTCTGCTAAATATGCATTAGGTATATAAAATCCACATCGAGGCTCCCTAGAGAAAGTGTTAGAACATAGTACACAACGCGATTCCTTTGCAGGTTGATAGATAACTACGATATTTTTTTGTTATTTATTTATTTCATATGAATGCAGGTTTCTCCACTACATGTGTATGCATGGGATAAATTAAAATTTCAAATTGCATTTAACAATTTCGTTAGTGCCGACACTGTAAATCGAACTCGGTTTGCTCGCGCGCCGTGAATTAAAAGCGATCGATTAGACACCGAGACCTTCCAAAGCTCTCAATCAAAATTAATGCAATATGTGTGTTGCATTAATTTTGGTACTAATAACGGTAACTATACAAGTATATCTATATTATATACCTCTCTCATTGGAAATCTTAAAAGCTAACATCTTTTACATCCGTCTGGTGACATCAGACCTACTGATATCATACAATACAAAGTTTCTAATACACCTTTCCCGCAAGCCCATCTCATGGAGTTTTCTCTTAGGAGAACACACCCTGAATTGTAACACTTCATTAAAATAGTAACGTTGGTTATAAACCGAGCAGAATGCCAAGGGAGAGTAGAAGATAAATGTGAATTCATTGAAGAAAGTAGAACCCCTATTACTTCAGTAACAGTTACTATGGCCATGGAAACTGCGTTAAGGAGCATTAGCATACACAAACGCACAGACATAGAATCTATTACGTCATTATCTGTTTATATGTATATTTATATCTCATTTATTTGTTAACCGCTTTAACTGAAATACTTAACAGGAACTCAAGCTTATATCAATGCATAACCGAAAACATCGGTTCAGCTATTGCAGAGATGAGCGTGCACAAACTCACAGACAAAGAATCTGTTTACCTCCTTTGTTAATACGTATATCTCTTTTATTCGTGAACCGTTTATTTTTTACTAACTGAAATCATCAATATGAGCTCAAGCTTATCTCAATACATTAATGAAACCCACATCCAAAGCGGTTCAGCTATTGCAGAGATGAGCGTGCACAAACTCACAGACAAAGAATCTGTTTACCTCCTTTGCTAATACGTATATCTCTTTTATTCGTGAACCGTTTATTTTTACTAACTGAAATCATCAATATGAGCTCAAACTTATCTCAATACATTAATGAAACCCACATCCAAAGCGGTTCAGCTATTGCAGAAATTATGCACAAAAGAACAGAAAAATAATCTGTTTACAATTTTATTATATCTATAGTATAGACATATAGATAAATGGTAGATAATAAAGAACTGTTTGCTTATTGAATGTCATTACCCAAAAACCGTGTGATTATCACCTTATGTATCATTATGTCTTATGAACCAGGCCGTATTTATAAGTGATGAGACACTAGATGAGGAGTTTTTTAATTCATCATGGATAAAATGGTGTCATGGACCAAAGTTATATTCACCATCATATGACACTAACGGTGACAAACTGTCACACGCATCACTTGATTAGGACATTAAACATCGTACATTCATCATCAACAAAAATGCCAGATATATGTTCGTTACCTCCTATTGATAAGGAATGTCTCGTTACCGGTAAATGGATCACCGGTTACTTACACTGGCAATACGAAACACAACGGCAGTTTGCTGATGTTTTACGCTAGTATTCTGTGAGAGGTGGTTTCTTTTTAGTTTGGCAAGTGATTCTTCGACCCATGACATCTACATTCATCCTTGACAAGGAATCATGCGTTGTTACCCATGGGGATTGAGATAGAATGCCTCACCAGACGAAACACAGCAGCATTATCATATTTTACGTTGGTATTCTGTGAGGGCTTTTTTCTACCCCAGTCGAGCAGACCCATTCATTTTGCAGCTAGAAATACACTGGAGTGTAGCTCTGCCACCCTCCGTCGATCTGATTCATGCATATCGAAGCAAGATACTAGTTGTAATGTAGCTCTATCACTGTTAATGCTATGGACTCATCATGCTATTATTATATAATGTTCTAAACATTTAACTGCAATAATTATTTTGAGTTTACGATCACATTGTAAAATATATATATCGTATATATTAACTTGTTCATAAACAATTCACGAAAATAGTTACGTTAAGAAACTTATGATGGTCTAATATAGCTTGGTCTCATTAATTATGTTTAAATCCATTGTCAGTACGTGAGAGGACATATTTTTCCCACGGACACGAGTATAAGTCATGAACTTCTTTAATAACTTCCCACAAACATAATAAGGATCAAATGCAAAATAGTAGCATAGTAACCCAATCGTATTCACTTCACAGACCCGCGAGTCGTCGACTGCCTCTTGATGACGTCACCGTGGCCGCTTATCTCAATCTTGGCAGGTTACCTGACGATAATCAAATTAATAGTGCCCGCATATATGAGGGACCATTCACCTTTGAATCTAAAGACGGTCATCAATTGGTACAATATTGTGCAGATTGTCGCAAACGCCATCGTCCCTTGGGGAGTGATTACGCGCATATCTTTTTAATTTATTACTATTAGGCAAAAGACGCTCCCCTCAGGGCTCAGAGGGACAACGTATGTGCATTTTGAATCTTTCTTGAGGATGGATTTGTCATCAGGACAATTGTTTGCTTGTTAGTCACCGATGGATTAGAAGAATAAAGGAATCAGATAAAATACCAAATAATATCAACTTTATACGAAAAGATCAATAGTATGAGACTTTAGAACTAATCGATTAAGTTTAATTATATCAAAGGAGCTTAGGATATATTTAGTTACGTTATATCTGTGATTCTCAACCACTGACTGGGCTTTTTTTTTATTACTAGTAAAGTTTAAATTAATAAAAAAAGTACTTATATATTTATTAATATAAATTTAAAAAGAAAAGGTAAGTTAAGATAAGTATATTAAGTTATATGTAATTAAAAATCTTTTAAATTTATCATTTTCTTTGCGTGCCGCGACAATAAAAAGGTTGAGAATCATTGCTATATGATTCCTTACCAAAATTATGGGTCTCGTGGAAAGCTAAAATCGTTTAATATAAAGTAAACTGTGTGCTCGTTTGTCACATTATAAACAAAAGCCTTGGTTCAATAGATTAATCGCATTCCTGCTCTCATAAAAGAAATCCAAAAACGTATATAATCGATTATAAAAGTAGATTAATATCTCGACACTTTAATAACTCGACTGCAACAACAATGGGAATCCGGCCTTTCACGCATTATTAATGGGGCAACTCTCCGAAGAAATATTTTTAAATCGATCCCTCATACACTCGAATAATTCGTCCATTGTCCAACGTATCGGAACGGCTCGCGGTAATTCATTACACTGACTTTGCCGACTTCGTAATGAAATGTAGTTTTATTAGACTCATTGTAGAAGACGACTTCAAAATTAGACAAGATAAGATAATCATAATGGTGCACAATTGTTGTTACAAAACGCATTGTATAAGAATTAAATTCAACGTTATTTCCATTACGGTAGTACATTATATAAGGTTTTGAAGCGTCGATAGCCTAATGTTTTAGGGTACGGTCTGCGAAACTTAAGATCGTGGTTTCGAATCCATTAGTCCAACTATTTTCGTGAGACATTTCTTAGAAAAAGCATTTATATATTAGCTTCAGAGTGGTTAACTGGTATGTCAGTAATAGTTATAGCACTAGTTTTTAAAAAAAAAAAAATTTTTTATAAGTAGCAAACGAACAAACAGATCACCTATATAAGTGAGAGATAATAAGTGATCACCTCCATGTAACTTAAGTGAAACTTGCATTGTAAATTTTATTATTAAGAAAAAAAAAAAAAAAGAACAACTTGTCCTTACAACTTGATTGTAAAGCTCCCTCTGTATCTGGTCACCGACTAATCCACACAGGTACCAGGCCGATGGTCAGTTAACTTAGTTACGGCTAGATTAGCTAAGCTACGATGGTTTAATAAAAACACGTGCATAATAACACATAATAATACAATAATAACACACACGATCTAATCCTCGATGTTTAATTATTTAATAAAAAACAGAACAGCGAGAGAAAAGAGAACAAACACAAGTACAGCTACATACATAAAGGACATAGTTTTCTCTTTCTTTTCCCTCTGGCCAATCAATTTCCCTGCAGATTCATTTGAGATTTCACCGCGTAGTTTGTATTTCAAAAGCGACAAAAATGACAAAACCTTATATATATATGCGTGTGTATATATATATATATACTCCTAGTCGATTTTGACCACGACTCCTGGATATTTCCAGATGATATCAACTGTATATTTTTTTTTAGTGCCATAAGCATTTGTGCAAACGCTGAGGCACCTCCTCGTCCGCTCTTTCCATATTCCGATGTAATGCGTGTGCAATAAGGTCGGAGGAAGGTTCACATGCAGTGTCAGGGACACGGGACATACATACAGACCTATAAACCAATAATTTTTGATGTCTATTTTTAAAAAATACATTGACAGTAACAAACGAGCACACAGTTCATCTGACGGCAAGTTATTCCTGGGGTCTACATTCATAATTGATAAGGAATCATAATGCAGATGGATTGTCAACCTTGAGGACACGTTAATAGTAAGTAATAAAGTAATAAAGGTCTCCGGATCCCTACACTCATCAGACGAAAAGAGCAATTCCTACCCCGGTCGAGCTGACCAATTCATTCTGCAGCTAAAAACAAACTGCAGCGTAGCTCTATCACTGTTATATATGTATTTGATGATCTTCAGTTGGAAATCGAAATCAGGACGCAGTATCCAGATACTCTGATCACTGCACCACGCGGCCGTCAACCTTAAAATCTGACATTAATACTGTGTGATATTTTCTGACCAGAATCTAACCAAGGTGACATTTCGCGGTTATTTCGGCCATGACCTTTTACACAAAATATATGAGAAAGGCATCCATTCGTTCCTTTCTGAATTTAATGGGACGATAAAAGAAAACAAAAAAAACGGAAGGGTCGGTCAGGTATTATCTTAAAATATTTTTTTTTTCTCACTCTATCATATTGAAAGTGGTATATTCCGCCTCGAGGAATGCTGAAATGATTTTATATCTATCTCCACATCATGTAAGATGGATAGAAATCAATTGCAGCCCTACGGCCAATGACACGTAGGTACTTCTATCCTAGATAAGGGAAATAGATCGAGATGTGTAGTCACTTATGCAGACTAAGATGGAATGCCTCGGTATCGTACTGGTCGTAATCCTGTTGACCAACCTAATTGGGATATCCGGTTGTTTGTAAAGAAGCATAGCAGTGCTATTAATCTTGCTTAACATTCCGGTTAGCCCACTCCAATTAAGCTAATGCATGTGCTGGGAGATGGTTCACGACAATAGCAGAATGGTGGATTCCAATCCACGACCTTGAGTTTCACAGACCGTAGACCCTGTAGCATTAGGCTAAGGTGTTCTATGTGAGAGTAGTTTCACCGTCATACCAATACAAGGTTTTAAAGGAGCAGACTGAAAGTGGTGGAGCTACACTGCAGTTTGTTTCTAGCAGCAGATTGAATGGGTCAGCTCGACCGGGGTAGGAGCACGCCCTCACCGAATACGCGCGTGAAATATCAGCTTAATACTCCTGTGTTTCTTCTGATGAGTGCAGGGATCCGGAGACCTTTGTTACTGGAGACGAGGCATTCCATCTCTGTCCTTGAGGGTGACAACGCAACTGCATTATAATTCCTTGTCAAGGATGAATGTAGATGTCATGGGCCGCAGGAATCACTTAACATCAGGTGAACTGTGTGCTCGTTCGTTACTCTTAATGTAATTAAAAAATAAAATACAAAAGAAATACAATTAAACAAACGATTTCTAGATAATGACATCCGGCTGGAACACCACCTACCACTTCGGCTGCATGCTCCCAGATTACTCAATGGACTCCAAAGCGCTGAGCATGCTCCGGTACATGTGGTGGACCATGGTCCTCAAGCTGATGGAACTGTTAGAAACCGTTTTCTTTTTCTGAGAAAGAAGTAGCGGCAGGATTCCTTCTTCCACGTGAACCGCCACACCAGCACGCTGGTGGTTGGCGACGAAATACGTCGGAGGTAGGTTTGCAACGAGTTAAGGAATTTTAGGAATCTTTTTTTTTCATTGAGAGGTACAACAAACGAGCACACGACAGTAAATGATTCCTGCCATCTATATCCATCCAAGGAATCATAATGCAGTTGCGTTGTCACCCTCGAGGACTGAGATGGAATGCCTCGTCACCAGTAATAAAGGTCTCCGGATCCCTGCATTCATTCTGCAGATAGAAACAAATTGCAGTGTAGCTCTACCACGTAAAAAATATGGAATATAAGTATGCAAGGAATATATAAATATATATATATATATACATATACATAAATACATATACCTATATACATATATATATATAATCCTTTGATCCCAAAACGAAGCCACTACCCACAGATTACCACAATCTCAGCATCACGTTTTGTGGTACACAACTTATTCACAACCTTCACTCTCTATTCGCAAACTTGCACGATACATTACCAAAACGATATACGATATGACATTAAAAGAAAAAACATTGCAATTACTTGCACCGCATACAAAATTATCCATTTCGGAACACGTATGATAGTAGACCGATACGGCGCCGCACGCGATCCTCGAATAAATGCTAAGACTATTACACCCGACTAATTGCCTGCCTATCGTGCCGACCCATCTTGTTTCGTGACCGCCGTGTGTTTGGAAGGAATACTCATGCTATAATGTAAATTCAAAGATGAAACAACATAGCGAAGTTATGCACGACCTTCCTAATTAGAAGATATCATTTTTGATGAGGACGATGTTGTCAATGGTGACGATCTTCAGACAATTTTAAATGACATCATCACCATCACTAATCATCATCCACCATCACCTTATCTAACAGATGTATTCGATTTTTCTTTACTTTAGCTCATTGAAACAACTTGAATATATATATATATATATATATATATATATATATATATATATATATACATACATATATACATATACATAAATACATATACCTATATACATATATATACATATATAAATATATATACATTAAATTTTTTATTAGTGATATATTCTTCATCGACTGCAACCGTCTCTTACCATTTCACATGATATTCAATACCTCATGAATAGAAATCACTCGGTTTCGACTCGAAAAATTCCTCCTATCTAGCTCTAATTTCTGCATCGGTATTAAACGAAACCAAAAGAGCAATAAATCAAAAGAGGTGGAAATCAAAAGAACTCGAACAAAAAAACAAAACAAGGTTCCAGTAGAACAAGCCGTCACTTTTCAAACAGTCTTAAACATTACGCCACAACATTTAATCACGCGAGATATATGAAATATAAAAAAAACGAAAATAACTTAGTCGCCCATTCGGTAAATAAATTGACGCCATAGTTGTGCCGCCAAAACTAAACACGCTAACTAAGCAATATCACGTTACAAACGTTATGAAATACAAGATTTGTAATATGCCAAAATAATGCTTGAAATCGCCATTAATATAACAATATATAATATATGAATTCATTATAAAGTTAGTCAATAATATCGCTACAGCTATATCTTTAATGGATCCATCAATAGATTTGAGCAATATTTGAGATTAAGAAATTTGAATCTAATCTAATTTTGTATGCTTCGAATATTATTGCGGGTATTTTAAATTTCAGTATTATAAATGGTAAGTGGGGATCCGGTAGAGGTCTCGACCTAGAGTTCTCGACTTTAGAGGTCTCCACTGGGCGCCATAAGCGCTCGGTCACCTCTCAACCCGGCGAAACTGTAAAAGCCATCGGGCTAACAGCGGCCATAAGCGCGAGAAAAAAAAAGTGGGGATCCTGAGACCCTTGCTGGTGACGACGAATTGAATCTCTATCCTCAGGTGTGATAATGCATCATCATTATGATTTTTTTCAATTATGAATATGGGTGCCGTGGGTCGAAGGACACACTCACTATCAAGGTAACTGTGTGCTCTTTTGTCACCTTCATTAAATAAAAAAAATCTATAGTAATATGCTTGAGAGTAAAAACGGTGACTTAGGTTTAGGTTGGATATATATATATATATATATATATATATGTATATAATTTTTTTTATACAATAGATGTTAAAGGAGCAAGCAGCTCACCCGGTGATAAGTGGTCGCCGCCCATGGACATCTGCAAAACCAGAGGAGTCGTAGATGCGCTGTTGGCCAATTACATCCAATACTAAATGCCCATTATTTATTTTATACATACATATATCGGACTAGAGTCGTTAGAGCTCCGTGCCCGGGAGCTCTCTAACCAACTTCGATCTCCGGTGCCGGCACCAACGAAATTATTAATTGCAATTGAGTGCCGATTATTATTATTAATATTATCATTTTTTTATTATATTGAGAGTAACGAACGAGCACACAGTTCACCTGATGTTAAGTGATTCCTGCGGCCCATGACATCTACATTCATCCTTGACAAGGAATCATAATGCAAATGCGTTGTCACCCTCGAGGACTGAGATGGAATGCCTCGTCTCCAGTAATAAAGGTCTCCGGATCCCTGCACTCATCAGAAGAAACACAGGAGTATTAAGCTGATATTTCACGTGCGTATTCGGTGAGGGCGTGCTCCTACCCGGGTCGAGCTGACCATTCAATCTGCAGCTAGAAACAAACTGCAGAGTAGCTCCACCACTGTTTAAGTGTTCGGTGATGAAGAAAAACATCGTGAGGAAACATAAGTTTATAAGAAATAACACAAAAACCGAAGATATCTGATGTCAACCCATCCTTAGTGGATCCGTCACGGACTAAACTGAGGCTAAGTCTGGCAGCTATTTTCTTATATCTTGTACTTAATTTTTTTACAATATTGAATCGAATTCAGAACCAAAGTCGCAGCATTCTCCCATTTAACCACGCACGCAGCTATCGTGTCGAACCAATTAAATTATACTTATTATAGAAAATATTTATTTCACAGATAACTTGAGCTGTTGCTCAGGTTATTATGTAAGGAAACTTACATAACAATATAGATTTCGGAAACAAACGCTTATCAACAGTCTCGTTGACCCACATACTGATGTATTTGGTCCATTATTGGGAAATAATGAAACTTCACTGAACTTTTATAAATAACAAACAACATGTAAATTTAAAAGGATAATGTGAAATATAAAAAAATATTATAATTATATACACAGTATATAATTAAAAGAAAACTTATTTAAAGTTTAACGACCGTCTTGCGTATATCTTTAAAAATATTAGAGTCACGCTGTAGCTATCTCTATCTATCTAGATTTTCGACACGTTTTTTAAAAAGTGTTATTTTCAGATTAAACAAAAATAAATATGGTAAATTCCGATGGAAAGCGCTATGTTAGACGTCCTGTAAACAATTTTTGCATTCCCTACCGTCTAATTAATATATTTTTTAGAGAATAGTAATCGCTTCTCTCGGTGTTGCTTGGTAAGAAGCGCTACCTTTCGAGAGATTCTTCCAAACAATTTAGCTTCCACTAATCTTCAGCGTATCAGCCTTGACGAGATGTTTCTCGGGTCAACGGGCCTCACAACTTTTATTTTAGCCCATTTTGAACAAAATAAAATTCAGATTAAATTTTGAATTGCCGCCAAAATAATAGGAAAAGCCATGAAAGAAATGTTATTCTCCAATTTTAAAAAAAGAACGAGCTTAGATGCTTTTTTAAAATGTTTCTAATTAGGCGTCCATTAAAAGAAAATAAACTTCTACATGTGTAAGACTTATTTTGTAATTAAAAGTAAGATATGTTTTATATTTTATGCATTTAATGAGTTTTTTATTTGAGTGGCTATATTATTGCATGATTATTAATTATTGAATGTGAATATTTTTTACGAACATTTGTACGTTGAAGTTATACTTTTTTTTTCATAAGAAATGTTTCTAATTATATGACCACCACTGTATAGATATATATATATATATATATATACACTGGAGGCCAAAAGTTAAAGGCCACCTTAATCAACGTAGGAAAAAAGTAAAACACCAATAAAATATTAAATGTTTAATTAACCTGTTTAATTATCTAATAGAACATTGATTGACAAACAATATACTTTCAAAACGTAAGAAATATTAACACTCTATTTTTTTTCATCAAAATATCCTCCTTTACATTTTATGACTTTTTTCACAATTCGCATACGGGCAATCAATTTGTTAATGGTGTCTTGTGATATATTGTTCTAAGTTTCGTATAAAGCATTTCTTCTCGCGAGGATAGACCACGATTACGGATGTTCCTATCAGGCTCTGCCATGGTTTTTCCATGGCAGTTCAATGGGATTGAGATCCGGGCTCTGAGGAGGCCAAACCATGTTTTTAACACCCCTTGTGCTTCTTTCTCTTCTAAATATCCTTTACTTAATTTTGAGCTATGCTTTGGATCATTATCTTGTTAGAAAATGAATCCATCTCCAATTTATCGCAACCCGGAAGAACGGGCGTTTTGTTCTAAAATGTTTTTGTACTGTTCCTTTTTCAAAATTCCTTCAATTTTAATCAAATCGCCAGTTCCTTGGCTAGAGAAGCAACCCCAGGCCATAATTGAGCCACCACCATGCTTGATTATTGGGAATACACAATCTGATATCATCTTTTCTTGGGCACTGCGTCGAACGTAAATTCTACGTTTGAACCAAATAGTTCAAACTTGGATTCATCGGTCCAAAGCACTATTTTAAAATCTTCTTCAGTTCAATCTCGATGGGCAAGAGCCCACTGCATTCGTTTTGTTCTTGTTTTGCGGCCATAGCAGAGGTTTTCGAACGGCAACGCCACAATACAACTTCGCATCTCTCAGTCGCCGTTTTACAGTAGTCAATGATAAAGGTTTAACTCGGGTTTTGTTTACTTCAACGCGGATTTCTGATGCTGTTAAGCGTCTATTTCGCTTGCTGATAACAACAATGAAATGATATTCACTAGACGTGGTAGGTCTCGGCCTTCCCGAGCGTGAACGATCTTGAAAACTGCCTGTCTCCCTGTATCGAGTTATAGTGCCATGAACACAAGTCTTCGATAACTTAAGTTGTGACGCAACCTCACGTTCGGATTTGCCTTTATTATGTAAAACAACGATGGCAGAACGCACTTCACTGCTAATTTCTCGAGCTTTTCCCATTTTATAACGTCTTCCTTGTAGAAACCACAAGTTTAAACTAATTGATATTGTGAAAAAACACAAGTAAACTCAGGTAATTAATAAGTTAGAAACACATGTTTTCAGGAGCTTAATAATCCTTATTATTGACCAAGACGTAACAAGCAAATTAATTTGTAACGAGGACATTATAAAACATTTATTACCACTCTAACACCTGGCTCAAGCGCAGCGTTTGTCGGTGTTTGAAAACAATAGATGTTTATTGTCCAATAACTTGAAAGTAATCAAAAGAATGACTTTAAATATTCGATACTAACAATAGAATATGCAGATGTGCATTTCTTTTATTTATCTATATCTATGGGGTTTTGTTACAATTGATGGATAATTATGTTGTTTATGTGCGGTCTTAATCTTTTGGCCGGCAGGGTGTATATATATATGTATATGTATATGTATATATATATATATATATATATATATATATATATATGCATATATATATATATATATATATATATATTATTAGCATACATAAATAATATTTCCATACATAAATGCCCTTCGTATCCAATATGAGAATGCCTTCAGGGTGGTAGTGGGGCTTCCGCGGTTCTGTAGTGCGTCTGGTGTATTTGATCGAAACGTTACTGATGGTTTTAACACAATTATATGCAAAAGAGTAGCATCCCTGATGCACCGAATTCGTGGAAGTGCTAACAGTATTTTGCAGATTATAGCGGACAAACCCGATTGCCTCATTTTACATCACTGGGTGCAAACACATTATGTCCCAAATTTTAATGCCGCAAGATGGCGTAATAATAATAAATAATGTAGTTTATTATTTTGATTAATGTTATTTATTGTTAAAGTTGTTATGAAAGTAATGCATTAAATAACACTAGTCTTTAAGTTCACATTTATATTTGTACTTGTCTATGGATTATCGTCCGAAATAAACACTTATTATTATTATTATAAAAATAAGTGGTAATCGTTTGAAAGTACCCATAAATAAACATCTCAGCGCTCGGCCACCTTTCGGCCCGGTGAAGCTGTAAAAACCGAACCTTCGAACTAAGAGATGCCATCGGCTCTAAAAATTAATTTAGACGAGAGCGAAGCGACAATTTTTAATTACATCGATTCATGAACACTTGACGGAGAAATTACGTATCGATTTCCAATAAAATCATATATCTGGTCAGTTAGTAATAAAAACACTATCAACACATTGATTAACAAGTGCAATCGTCGACAGCCTGAGTTCGGAATACGAAACTCGATGTGGCGGAAACTTGAAATGATTCAAACCTACGAAGAAAAACCATCACCTAGCACAAGCGAATAAGCTTCGCTGGAGTGATTAATGGGAACCTTTGTCTTGTTAATAGCATTAAGAGTATTTACTTAAATTATCTTTTTAAATTGTAAATATCATGGCTTATCATGGAAGTATTGTGTTTGCTAACTTTTAGATCTGTATCATGAATGGGTCGACTGGACCGGGGAATCACCGCGCCCACACAATACCAATATGAAATAGCGATATAATGTTGCTGTTTCGCCTAGGGAGTGGAAAAATCCGAAGACTGAGTTCAAGAATTGTGGTAAAAGCATTCCATCTCGGTCCTTCATCTTGTATCTGTGTGAAGTCTATGAACGCAGGCGGGTAAAGGATCGTGTTTATGTCAATCTAAGGGGGTAGACCTATATTCAGAAGTATACTATCGATTTGTTGATGACATTAAATTTGCTATTTATTTCGTATGGTGAACAACTAATACCGGATTTTTATTTTTTAACAATATTAGACCCGTGTCACACACGTCTATCCCCAAAAAAGTCTCAAGATGCACAAGTGTTGTCAACCCTGGAATGGAACGTCTCGTTACCTCGGTCTTTAACTGAGTATCCGATGTCTACACTCAACATACAAAACACAATTATGTGTTTCATATGGTTAGCTATTATGCGGCTACTTCACCCTGGATATTCTGTGAGGGTGTGGTCCAAGTCCTCAAAACTGAATCATGGATCACAGGAATCACTTACAATCAGATGAACTGTTTGCTCGTATGTCGCCCTTAATACGATAACAAGAATTTTTTTATCAAGATTTGGATGTCAGCTTCTATCTCCTGTACAAGAAATGACATGATATGGATATACCATTACTTCCAAAACAGCTAGATTGGTACCAATCATGAGACAATAATAGTAGTTAGTACATATGGCATTGTTTCGACAAGTACTATATAATAAATAAATAACGATCGATGACTCCGATATGCGAACGTATTGACGATTCGATGTTTACTGCCAGAGTTTATAGGCTGGCATTTAATTTCACATCTCACGTCTCGTCATTACCATATATTGTGCACATATTGGATTTACCGTTAACAAAGAAACATTTATATAGGAGCGGTAGAGCTACACTGCAGTTTGTTTCTAGATTCAAAATGAATGGGTCAGCTGAAGAATAGACCCACGCCCTTACAGAATACCAGCATAAAATAGAAGTGGAGAGAAGGGTTTCGGAGACCTTTATTACTAATGACAAGGCATTTCATCTCAAACCTCAAGGGTGACAACGCAAATGTATTATGATTACTTGTCAAGGACGAAAGAAGATGTCATGTGCTGCAGGAATCACTTGCTATCACGTGTGCTCGTTTGCGTCGCTCTCATTTATTACATAAAAAAAAGGATAGACGCTGTTTTGTGGAGATTTAAGAAGACGCCACCATAGATAGAGGCTATGGAGAAGTCTATGCTGTTTCTCTGCGTGGCAGAATTCGTAATGTAGATATCCGTAGCGACCAATTTGGAAATTAAAAAAAAATAAAGACCTGTGTAATATCCCTTATTTGCTTTTTTTTTTTACTTAAGCTTCTTTTGTATTTCAAGTCAGTACAGGTAGAAGCGTCGCTGGAGTTTCTTGCGCCACTTCTTCTCCAGCGCCCACGCATTCCGAAATGGTGGTACAGATAGCCAATAATAATAATAGAGATATTAATGTAGATAATTCTTAGTCAGAACAAGCAACTGACCGAGCCGAGGTTCGGCCCAATCGGGCACCCTCGAGTCACACGCTCTCGCGGAACAGTGACGGTCCAAGCCGAAGCTCCCTCTCGGGAGCCCTTGTGCTGGTTGCCCACTAAAGAGATCTCGACTGAGCGGCATGAGCGCTCGGTCACCACTCAACTGTAAAAGCCCTCGGGCTAACAGCGGCCATCAGCCCAAGAAAAAAAATCTTTTGTATATATGCTCCATTGTCGTTCTGCACTCAATAACTCGCCGTGGGGTTGGAATGTGAATAGGCAGATATATCTTCGAAATATTCAATTATTTATTTTTGACATCGAACTTTTATAAAGGTGTTTGCTTTCAACACCGTGCATGCGCAAAAAAAACAAAAAAAAACAAAGCTTTTTGGAAACTATATATTGTCTGAGATTTTAATGAATTATCCGTCAGAGTATTCTTATCGCTTAGCCACGCGTTCACAAGTAAAGCACACTTATGTTCAATTACTCTAATTACGTAGATAAGTCGACGAATTATGTCAAAGGTGTAGGCGATAACCACTTATAATCAGTTTGGGTCAGAACCGGTCATCTGCATCGTGCAGGGAAAATTATGCTTTTGTGTTGTTTAGCCACTCAGCATGCAACATGAATGGGTCGGCTTGGATCGTGGAAGGACCGCGCCCTTACAGAATACCAACGAGAAATAGCAGTGTAAAGCAATGACACGTAATAAGACAATCCATCTCAGTCTTAAAGAAAGCTCCAAGAGGAACTGTTGTTAGTGGTATCTGCTAATTCTTTGCGAAACGGAATGAACAGCAAATAAAATTTAATTTAAAAAGAAAGTTTTTCAACGGAAAGATGAAAAGAAATTTTTCACTTTCCTCATATATGTACAGGCTGTTTCTTCCTTACTCTCTTACTATTATTTGACTGTTTCACGTTAGATACACTTATGCCCTATATTTTAGATCAAAATTCAAATTTTAACTATATTAATCTGTATAAATTATTTAAATATGACCCTGAGGCCGATCTCAAATCAAATCTGCAAATAATAAATTAAACTAATGACTTCAGTAGTGTAATATATAGCGTAGTATATAAACGTCAAATAATTTTTTGCAAAGGTCTTGATAAAACGAGCCCTCTCTGCCTAATTACGAATAAAAAAGATTAAGAATTTTTTATCCAGGAACGGGCTGAATTTTCATTACGCCTTTGTCTTAGTCGGCGAAAACACTTAACTTTATTTAAGAAAATCCAGCGCGCCGTGACTGGCTTTGACAAATTTTACAAAAGAAAATTTAAACCAGTTTTCTGTTTAGTTGGTAGGTTTCTAAGTTTTCTTAATTTACACCTTTTATATTGGCGGCGTGATTTTAAAGATTTCTTTATGTAAAGATTTGTTGTACCGGTTTTCTGTTTTCTTTGAAATACCAACATTGTGATATATACCGACGGGTAATTTACAGAATTTCAACTGCGCAATATTCCTCTGTAACTAATGCATATTTATAAAGTGGTAGAGCTACGCTGCAGTTTGTTTCCAGCCACAGAACGAATGGGTACGCTCGACCGGGGTTGGACCACGCCCTCACCGAATACCAGCGTATAATAGCAGCAAAACGCTGCTGTATTTCGTCTTTTGAGTGCTGGATTCCGGAGACCTTCATTACTGGCGACGAGGAATTCCAGATCAGTCCTCAAGCATGACAACGCATCTGCATTATGATTGCTTGTCAAGGATGAATGTAGATGTGATGTGCCGCAGAAATCATTACCATCAGGTGAACTGTTTGTTACTCTCAAATATATATATATATATATATATATATATATATATTACGTGATAAATGCAGCCCTTTACATATTAATAATCATTATCTCTATGAATATGCGTTGTAGAAAGGTGTTCCAATTAATATAGTAATGTTCTATTTAACGTATTAATGTGTCGATGGGCTGGCTGAGTGGCTGGATACCCATTGACAATGATCCAAATCTTAATAACGTTAAATAAAAAAATATATTTATAATATTGAGTACGACAAACGGGCACATAATTCACCTGTAAGGTGATTACCGCGAGAGAAATTAGATATCTACGTCCAATACGATTCCATCCAATCATGCTGTAGCTAAAAAGTATCTGTAAAATGTCTCTACATCTGTTAAAGTTATCAAATAAACGCAATACAATATGCTGTTAACTAACAATTGTATAATGTGACCGATGTGTGTGAGCAGAGAAAAAGAAAACAAACAATAATTAGACACGCACGTGCCCGGGTCCCCGACAGCGATTTCATTTTATTGCCAATTTAACCTTTACTATGATTACTTTTCATTTATGAGTCACAAAAATACCAAGCGAGTCACGCTTCACTTTCATGGAATTTCACGAAGGCGTAACCAACGCACGACGCGATTTTATATGTATATACGTTTCACATACTTAGGTAATACTGAAAGTATTTGAATTTTAATAAATAAGACCAGATATTACGACATATGATACGTTTGTTTCTTGTTTTTCGAAGTGTATGCCCTCAATACTTGTACACATTTGATCGCTTCGGAATCATCGTGTGAGGTAGTGGCTTTGTATGCAGTAGGGACCTCTTTAAATGCTTTGTGGAAAATGTTGGCAATCCACACGCCGCCGACACTTTGCAATAGTGAATCCCAAGATCGTTAAAATAAATTTAATCAATAAGTAGGATAGATATAAATATTGTTATTTTAAAGATTGTAAAAGAATTTGTAATAAAAAGATCAACGAGAAAGAACATTGTAAATTTGTTGATGAAATTTGAAGTTCTTCAAATATGAGTATACAAGAAAGTACTGAAAATCCCAACAGAACAAATTCACCGCCGCTTCCGCACTTGTGAATAGTAAACTTCTAAGCTTTTCTTTAATTTTCGAAAAAAATTAATTTAAAAAAACAGAAACAACAATTTTCTGTCGGTGCTGCGACTTTCCTTAACTTTCATCGGCTAGCCCTCAAAAAAAATCTCTTATTCTGCCGACTGGCTTTAGTAATAGTAGTTTACGGCATCAATATCGGATTCTTTATGGTCGCCGGCCGACCCCACGTACATCGTCATGGAGATGATCACATCCACGACTTAATTCTCCGAACCACAAACTGCAACATGGGGCTTCATTACCAAATGCCAATTGAAATCACTGGCAACTCTCTTGTTGACTTAAACCACGGCGAATAGCGTAAAGAATTATTGTGAGGGCGGCACTAAAACACGCAATGAAAAAAATGTTCTCAGAGAGTTCCATTTTCGAATTCCGTAATTGTTTTTTTTTGTAAGTGGCCAGTTATATAAAGTTTCAGTATGTCCCACGTATAAGTACATAAACACATTCATATAATAAAAACACTATACTTGTTAAATAATAGACGTTAAATGTAAATTAAGTAAAATTATTAATTATGATATACTCCTGGTCGATTTCAACGACGATACATTCGGGTTGTACCTAAATGATATCATCTGAGCAGAATATTTTAAAGTGCGGCAAGCATTTGTTCAAACACAGACTCCCTTAGCACTGTCTCTTCGTCCTTTTCCCTATTTCGATGTTATGTATGTACAATAATATCGAAGGAAGGTACAATTGCAGTGTCAGGGACACGGGATAAACATACAACACACCCAGACCCGACAATCAACAATTTAAGATGCACAATTATGGAATCTAATAAGATATACACGTCAAACCTTTCAGGAAGAACATGGTAAGCGCTAAAAATTGCATTTTCATAAAGTTTATATATTTATAAGTGTTTATAGTTTTATAAGTGTATATATTTATATTATTTTTTTACTTCCTTTACATTTTTTCCTCTCACGGGTCCGCCAAAACAGATTTTCATAGAAATAGGAAGTACCTATATAAATTTGTTTTCTTTATATATAAATTTACGTATTTTATTGAGTGTACAAAAATAAAATATAATAAAACAGTAAGTAAATAAAATAAAACAATTTGTGCTAACGATTAATGTATTCTCCCATATTGTTCACAAATTTCTCTCACCGTTCAACAATTTTTTTATACCTCATTGATAGAAATCACCCGCTTTCGACTCGAAAAATTCACTCAACCAAGATCTTATTTCTGCTTGAGTAGTAAACGATACTCTGCGCATCGCATTTGAAAGAGATCGAAAGATGTGGAAATCTACATAAATGAACTGGGAAGAAAGAACAAAACAAAGATTCCGGTAGAACAACTAAACATGCCCTTTCAACATATTTTAAACATTATGGCAAAAATATTTAATGACATGCGGAATATAAAATTCAAAAGAACTGTTAAACTAATATACGAGTGTTATCCATCAAAACCTTCGCTCGACCAACAACCTTCTACTTGTGTCCTCATAACTCCGACCCCACCGAAGTCAGGGCGGCTACAAATCGTTACGCGTTGAAGATAGTAGTAGGTTCGCGAGTCATTTCTTAACAGATTGGCAGAATCATCTCAATATTTGTATATATATCATATATAAGTATGTTTATTTATATAATATAATTAATATAATAGTATTTTAAACGCGACAAAGTTTTTAAAAATACACCTAACTCATTACCCTGAGGTTGACTGGTAGAGAATGCCTAAGGCATTAAGTCCGCCTTTATACCTAACTGTATATAAAGCTTAAGTAAATTAATAAATATCCAATACGGAGAAAATATAATAAAACATATTGAAGAGGGCTAATGTGGTATTCATTTTTAGATGTGACCGCTGATCTCACGCCCAAAAACGTGATTTTACTCCAAGCAATTCTAAAAATACTCAATTGGAGGATTTCCCTCTCGCTCACGAGGGGAAATTTGCGCATTTTCTCGCGTTTGCTGTTCCATCGATTGGGAAAGCCTCTACCTTAATAAGCAGATCGCTCTCAATGAAATGTGGTCGCTAAAATCAAGCTAATCTATCCACCACGCTGCACTTTATGTGAAATTTTCTGCCACGCACAACTAATCTGTGGTAATAGCTGTAGCCAACAACATTTCCGAAACGATACGACTTAGGGACCTTCAACAAAAGAGCCTACACCTTTTTTTCCTTAAAAACCGGCAGCGCATTTGCGACAACTCAGGTGTTGCGGATGATCATGGGTGACGGTAATCACTATACCACATGGTCAGCTGCTTGCTCGTTTGCTACCTATTCTATAAATCTTTAATCTAATTAGAAAACTTGAATTCCCTATGTTAAACATCAGAATATTTAATTACACTCTATCTTTTGTGGTATGTCGCCGTCTCTGTAATGTGTTTTAACGTAGAAGAAATAGCTAAAGAATGCCTAGAGTATATACATAACTTTTTAAATTATTTTTTTTATAATAAAAGAGATGAAATACTGTTCACCTGATAGAAATATTAATATACTCAAAAATTTTAGTATAGTACAATTGATTAGATATGGCAAAGACGTAGAGCGACTCGAATCGTCGACGACCGTGTACTTTCCGATCAGCTTGGTTCGCTGGCAATGCGAAGAGATGTTGCATCTCTATGCATTTTTTACCGATATTACGATGGGGAGTGTTCTGAGGATTCGTTCGTATCAAAACCGGCCGCTGAGATGAAACGTCACGACTGAATTCAAAATTACATCTTCATCGTCTCGATGGTTGGCAATCAACCACTGTGCGCTTCACGCGTAACTTCCTGCCATGCACAACTACTCTGTGAAATCAGCTGTCGTCACGGTATTTCCGATCCGATACGACTTAGGGACCTTCAAGAAAAGAGTGTCCTCTGGTGTTCCGTATGTCCATGGGCGGCAGTTATCACTTACCATTGGGTGAGCTGCTTGCTCGTTTGCCATCTATTCTATAAAAACTAGACACAGAGGTACTTACTGTGCAAGGATGAATTATGAATTGTCTTTTCAATGAAAGTCTGTGACGATAAATTTAAATTATCCCACATCATTAATCGAGTGCGGAACACAAGCCTGCCCGATATATTATCTCGTTTATCACTCATAATTCTGTATTTCACAGTGCGTAAATATATAGATTCTTGGCCAAACAGATTAGGCCTGTATAAAAGCCAAAGGTGGCCGCCATTTCGAAAAGATTTTTTTTAATTTTTTGCAGACTGATTAATAAATATGTATATATATTTAAATAATATTCCATTACGTCATTAAAAAAAATGCATTTTCATTTGTAACAGAACTTATAGCCGGGCAAGGTATATATATATATATATATGACGACTTTACGATTTTCCTCATCATAAAGCACGTGGCCAACTCAGTCAGTTTCTATAACGATCATATCAATATTTTATATAATCATAAATAAATGTTTTACATGGATATTTTGTCATAAATAAATGTTTTACATGGATATTTTGTCATACATAAATGTTTTAATTTAATTGTAATGCTATGTACGAGCATACAGTTGATTTTAAATAATTGTTTTTTATTTTTTTAAGCCTGCCCTATATATTATCACTCATAATTCTGTATTTCACGTTGCAAATCGAATGAACCCAACACCCAACCTGGGTACTGCATACTGGGTACCCTGGTCTACCGGTCGGCAGGGTCATCAATGAAGATGTACATTAAATACGAGTAGCGTAACATTGAGACCGTTAACAGTCCTTCGCGAGCTGCTAATGCCAACATCCACTCCACGTAATAACGTGATGGAGCAGTTTTACGGCTTCCTCGTAAACCGGTTCACTTGGTGCACCGCTTTATATACATATAATCGGGGTTGCACGCGAAATAAAATTAAAAAACGTAAAAAAACATATGTATACATTTATGTTTATATATTTTTACTTCCTTAAGATATTTTGTCATACATAAATAATTGTTTTTTTTTGTTTTCTATGTGAAATGTTAAGTTATACATGAATTAGAATTTTAAAAAAAGTAGCACCTGCCTGTTACTGGTAAAGAGATATTAACATCACAGTTTCAGGGCTGACAACGGTTTATGATATGTGTTAATTACCATCATGGCCACAGTTTTTTTTATTACATTGAGATTGATTTTTTTTAATACACAAAACATTTTTTTTATTAGATTGAGACTAACAAACGAACGCACACTCCGCCTGATGCTAAGTGATTCCTGCGGCCCATGACATCTACATTCATCCTCGACAAGGAATCATAATGCAGATGCGTTTTCACCCTTGAGGACTGAGATGCAATGCTTCGTTATCTATAATCTTGTGCCCGAGTACCTAATCGAAATACGGTTACGTTATGCTGCTATTTCACGCTGATAAAGTCACTCCCCCACAGTTCTACCCTATCCCGTCATGTTGCAATTAAAAACTAACCGAAGTGGAGCTAGCTTTATCATGGACAAATTACCTGTATATTACATATAAAAGGGTCTTCACATGTTCGACTAATGCGTTTCAGAACACCATTAATTTCTATGCTTTGCATACGCGTGTAGGCGACCTATTCATTAGAGTAACGGAACCTTGACATATTTTTTATATCAACAGCACGGAAAGCCTTTAAAATGCGTTATACGGAGTGATATTTAAAAATATCATCTCATTTCATAAAATTAATAGTTATAGTAATAGTATTTTATTTTCAATGATTATCAAGTTAATACCATCGAAATGGGTTCATAAGACATGAATATTCTTTATAAACATTTTATAACCCAAAACACATGAACTTTAAAAATTCATCTCCACTATATGTATGTTATCTTATCTACTTGGATTTCATGTATTTTAAAGTATTATTGCTTCATCTTCATTTCTTCTAGTTTTAAGATTGAGCGCTTTTTTCCTATATGAACAGGGATAGCAACTTTTGTGCAATAACACAGTAGTGATAATTATCTATCACTATCTAAAGTCTAATGGTTTAGGGTGCGGACTGCGAAACTTAAGGTCATAGGTTCGAATCCACCATTCGCCTATTGTCGTGAACTATCTAGCACAAGCATTTTCAAATTAGTTGCAGTGGTTAACCGGAATATTAGTAATGTTAATGCTAATCATTTTTTTTAAAAAAAGTTACTAAATTTATTACGTAATGAATATAAACTTGTACCTGACCCGTGGTAGCTCAGTGTGTTTGCGTATTGTGTTGATACTTAATCAATAAAATACATAATTACGTCATAAACATGTACCAGGCTGGTGAGTTGCCGGTCCTGGGTTTGATTCGATATCGGAGGAACAATACTAATGTATCATAAATTGTTGCTTTTCGAGTCAGGGCGTGTAGTATGAATGTCTCATGTCCCTGACAGTGCATATGTACCTTTGTCCGATCTTATTGCACACGCATTACGGAATACGGAAGGGGCCGACGAGTGAGTGCCTAACTGGTGCCTACCCTGTGCAATCAAATAATTATATGCAGTTGATATCGAAATCGAGCAGGATACATTCGATCGACACTATCGTGACCTAGGCCGCTTTTAATATCGACCTGTCCTCCTTGATAGCGGTCCGAGCCGAGGTTCGAACCTCCTTATGGAGCGGTCCTGGGATCGTTTTTTTTTATTACGTTGAGAGTAACAAATGAGCACACAGTTCACCCGATGGTAAGTGATTCCTGCGGCCCATGACATATACATTCATCCATGACAAGGAATCATAATGCAGATGCCTCGTCACCCCTGAGGACTGAGATGCAATGCTTCGTTATCTATAATCTTGTCCCCGAGTACCTAATCGAAATACGGTTACGTTATGCTGCTATTTCACGCTGATAAAGTCACTCCCCACAGTTCTACCCTATCCCGTCATGTTGCAATTAAAAACTAACCGAAGTGGAGCTAGCTTTATCATGGACAAATTACCTGTATATTACATATAAAAGGGTCTTCACATGTCTTTTTTTGAAATCGATTAATGCGTTTCAGAACACCATTAATTTCTATGCTTTGCATACGCGTGTAGGCGACCTATTCATTAGAGTAACGGAACCTTGACATATTTTTTATATCAACAGCACGGAAAGCCTTTAAAAGGTTAAACGTGATACGGAGTGATATTTAAAAATATCATCTCATTTCGTAAAATTAATAGATTAGGGTATTTTATTTTCAATGATTATCAAGTTAATACCATCGAAATGGGTTCATAAGACATGAATATTCTTTATAAACATTTTATAACCCAAAACACATGAACTTTAAAAATTCATCTCCACTATATGTATGTTATCTTATCTACTTGGATTTCATGTATTTTAAAGTATTATTGCTTCATCTTAATTTCTTCTAGTTTTAAGGTTGAGCGCTTTTTTCCTATATGAACAGGGATAGCAACTTTTGTGCAATAAAACAGTAGTGATAATTATCTATCACTATCTAAAGTCTAATGGTTTAGGGTGCGGACTGCGAAACTTAAGGTCATAGGTTCGAATCCACCATTCGCCTATTGTCGTGAACTATCTAGCACAAGCATTTTCAAATTAGTTGCAGTGGTTAACCGGAATATTAGTAATGTTAATGCTAATCATTTTTTTTTTAAAAAAGTTACTAAATTTGTTACGTAATGAATATAAACTTGTACCTGACCCGTGGTAGCTCAGTGTGTTTGCGTATTGTGTTGATACTTAATCAATAAAATACATAATTACGTCATAAACATGTACCAGGCTGGTGAGTTGCCGGTCCTGGGTTTGATTCGATATCGGAGGAACAATACTAATGTATCATAAATTGTTGCTTTTCGAGTCAGGGCGTGTAGTATGAATGTCTCATGTCCCTGACAGTGCATATGTACCTTTGTCCGATCTTATTGCACACGCATTACGGAATACGGAAGGGGCCGACGAGTGAGTGCCTAACTGGTGCCTACCCTGTGCAATCAAATATTTATATGCAGTTGATATCGAAATCGAGCAGGATACATTCGATCGACACTATCGTGACCTAGGCCGCTTTTAATATCGACCTGTCCTCCTTGATAGCGGTCCGAGCCGAGGTTCGAACCTCCTTATGGAGCGGTCCTGGGATCGTTTTTTTTTATTACGTTGAGAGTAACAAATGAGCACACAGTTCACCCGATGGTAAGTGATTCCTGCGGCCCATGACATATACATTCATCCTTGACAAGGAATCATAATGGAAGAAGAGATGGAATGCCTCGTCACCAGTAATAAAGGTCGCCGGATTCCTACACTCATCAGACGAAACACAGCAACATTATGGTATTATTTTATGCTGGTATTCTGTGAGAGCGTGGTCCTACCCCGGTCGAGCTGACCCTTTCATTCTGCAGCTAGACACAAACTGCAGTGTAGCTCTACCACTGTATATCGCCACCCTCTGTTCTCGTCAACGTGCTTCGTGCGCCGGGATCGGAGTGCAGCCGTGGTGCAGTAGCAGATCTCGTGCCTTCATTGCCAGCATCGACGTTGTCACCCTACTCAGCGGGCCTCCCGCTAGCGAGTAATTTCGATAAAGATGTAAAGGTCTCTGGACCAACAGCATCGCACAAACACAAAACAAAGATGACATCATTATCAAATAAAATACACTCGTGCCTCTGACCAAATGTAAATATTACCTAACATGGCACGTTATTAAAAACTTTACGTATCATATCAAAAAATCACTCACAAAAGTGACTAACCCTAAGATTAAAAGACGGTGTGCGAAAGGAAATTTGTGCGTATTCGTTTGAATTAATTTTTCGTCTCCTCCTTTTGTGAGTTTCTTCTACAAACAAACAATGAAGTTTATTTTTAAGAATACTAACAACGCTTAGCCTAACTGTTTGACAATCGTCTATTGAGGGATCCGAAATCTAAATCCCATACTTCGACATCGTATATTATAATTACAGTATTATTATTGAGTAATAGAAACGTTAAGCCACGTATATACGCGGTTCAATTGAATTAATAACACTGACGTCACGTATAGATTAAATCGCACGCGGATGTTAACCGGATTATCGCAGTTCAAGATACAAATCCTGTTCTATCTATCGCTTCATCTGCAACAAACAGCTGTGAAAGTGAGATAGCAAAACTTATCTGAATACATACACAAAATTACGCTTACGCGAAAGACGCATTCTAAATTTGAAAAACTGTTATATTATATATTTCTTACTACATATATTTAATGTTCATTTTAAATTAATATAGAGTATATAATTTATATATATTTATATTTTGTCACTCTTATATTATATAAAAAGAGAAGTTTTTGCCAGTCAACGTGTCGATTGCAGGTGATGGGTTATCTTACGCCGACACTTCATGGGGTTACTTTGTATAAATATTTATCTTAATAATCTACAGCATTTAAAACATAGATAACCAAAGCTAAAATATATCAAGGAGAACTTTTATTTGTATTTAAAATAGAAATCCATTAAACTGTCAGACTTTATCTAGACTTTACAGAGTTTTGTTTAGATACAGACTTGAGTTTTCTTCATGCTTTTTAGTTATAAATGGTGGTTTAGAAAATTATTTAATTTCATTCAGTTCATTACTTACTTAACAGGTTCAAAAGCTCTAGATTGGCAGTTTATAAGGAAAGAAAGCATGTGTATTATTTACTTCCAAAAATACTCTTTAAATACAAATTTTCCAAAAAAAGCCAGGAGACGTAGAAGTGGGCTCAAAGATATAGGAATAGAAATTGTCTGGATTGAAAGAAAGACTAACAAAGATATTTAGGAGTTTACAAACTAGTGCAAATTCCTTGTTAAAAAGAATTATGAAATGGAAGGAACAAGATAGTTTGCCACTTCATGACAAAAAAACTATAATAGATGAGAAGGAAGAAGAGGAAGAGAAAAGCCAAGGCAAAGCTACGTAGACCAGATGGTCAAATACAGAAAGCAAGCGTGATATCATTTCGAAAAAATTGATCGTTTAATCCACCAACAAAAGCAAAGCTCTTAAGTTGCAATTAAGCTCTTAAATTGGAAGAAAGCTTTTTTATTTTTTATCATATATAGGATATTTTACCAGGTGGTACAAACCTGCCTACTGTCGGAATTCTTATTGAGGGTCTGAATGTGGCTTAATCACTTTTATCCTAACCCTACAACTGGGAATAGATAAATGGCAGACAAATGTAGCTGAACCAAACAGATCTCTTAACGTTTCTAAAAATTTATAGTCACACTGCATTTTGATATATGATAAATACTTTCAGTTTTCAGTAATTCAATATAAGAAAATTACTTTCCACGCATTTCCTTTCTTATTTGATATGTTGACTGTATTGTGAAGACAATCATTTTGATGTTATGGACAAAAAACATGGCCATATTTTTAACATCTTATTGTAGTGTGATTTATGTATTACTTTATTTCAGATTCAGTTTACATTAATGCTGATCTATAGTGCGCAAGTATTTCTGCCAAGTTGTCCAGCACCCCTTGGCATCTCCTTTATTAACTTTCCAAATGTAGTATTTGTTTACTATATGTTCTATGATTTTTTCAAACAAAACTATAGAAGCAAAAAAAAATAAAAGTTGTAAAATAAATGGTGTTGGAACAAAATGCATGTAAAAATTATAAAATTAAATATAGTTAAGTAAAACATAGATTCTTATATTATGAAGTAGTTTTAAACTGTTATATTATATTACATAACCGTCAATATATTATAATCATTAATCTAATTCTCAACATACTGATTACCACAAAGCATTTTTTACACTTTTGCAAATGTGTATAGTTTGTTAAAAATATAACATGCAGGTTTCCAATCAGTTAATGTTACAAATTAAATAATAGCTATTTGGCTTTCTTACAAAGGAAATATTCATTGTAAGTGATAATCAAATATAAACCTATTTAACTATTATGTTATTTGTTTAGGAGAATAATTTAATAAAATTTTGGTATTTAAGAAAGTTTTAATCTTATTCTATTTTAAGCAAATAAAGCACATAACTTTACCAAAAAAGATATAATAATAAAATATATATTTTTTCTCCATACAAAAGTAAACAGTGAATTTTAATTCTGTACAGAAATTGAAAATAATGGAGAAACGAAGTAAGTACAAGGACATGGCAGTATGCCCCTATCCCAGTTAGATATGGAACATGATACGGCTAACAATTATAAAAACAAATATTGTATTATACCAACCCACTCTTACTTTTTCTTTTCTATTTTCAAATATAGATAATGATAAATGAGCCAAAAATAGCATCATAACAATACTGTGTTATGTCTTATGAGTATAGGCAATCTGGAAACCTTCATTACAGGTGTTAGGCATTCCATATTAGTCCCGATATATGACAAGGCATCTGCATGATGATCCCTTATTGTGGATGAATGAGGTTGTCATGGGTCGCAAGAATTACCAATAGGTGAAATGTGTGCTCATTTGTTACTCTCGAATTTGAAATTGAAAAAATCACTGAAAATAATTGTAAGACCTAATACAAATACATAATCATATTGTAGATACCAAGTGCTTGACTCAAAGAAATATTTAGTTATAAATAATTTAGTTTTTTTCAAGTTACTGCATAATTTGGTGTTTAATTCCTTGGCTATTGTATTTAACTGAATTTAAATTAGACAATAGAGCTCAGCTATCATTGCACTGCAGAATTTGAAAGGTCTCTGGATTTTTACACTCACCTGTTGAAATGCAGCAATATTATGCTGCTACTTTATTCTGGTATACTGTGAGGATGTGTTCTCATCATTCGAACAAATGCGTTTACGATACTCTACTACTGTTATCAATGTGTGTTACATGCAAAATTTATATTTAGTTTAAAATATCTGTGATTTCGATATTTACGATAAACGTGAAATTATTTTTTTCCATTATTATAGGTTGATCATTGCTTACATTAAAAGTTAAAAAAAACCGATACAAACCATTGTATGCGAATCATGTTTGGTAAATAAGTTTCGTTACTGTTTATTGATTTATTATAAGAACAAGATATCGTTTGGAAACAATAAGGTTAGGAAATTTCGATAAATAATTTTGGGATACCAAATTTATGTTTGTTTAAGTTGGTTTATGCGTTAAAATCAGTTCCTTGAAATTTAATTTTCGACGCCAAAACGATTATATGGCATCACTTACCGTGTAATAAGACAGCAGGCCAGCGTTTTCATCCAAAACGAACCACCTATATTGCCACCCTTTCATCACATTTGTCCATTTACTTAGTGAACCTTCCATCATGATTGTATAACTTAAAAACAATTATCAAAAAACATTAAAAAACAACAACGACGAATATTAAACACTGCAGCAGCGACACAGTACCATAACTAATCCATAGGATTGACATTTGTTCATAGCATTGCCAGTTGTTGTAATCATATACTGGTGTTGCAGCATTTAAAAGTTTTATAAATAAATCATATCGCTTATCACAATATTTTCCTAAATGCCATGCATAAGTAAGTATTTAAAATGTAAATTAAAAGCGCAAAGAGATCAGTACTATTACGTTGCATTTTTAGAAATGTCGTGGTCATCACGCCATCTAGTGGGAAAACCGGTAATTTTCGTTTGTAATTGTGTGCTCGTAAATTACGTTACTTTTTTACTAACTGAGGAATGTAAAATATTTGCTGTATATCTTTTTTTACATATTTTAAATAAGATGGTAAACCGATTACAAAAATAATCAGCGACATTGACTTGCCAAAAAATTTTTTAAACATCCTTATATTTATATATATAAACGTTTATACAAATATACAAATTAAATTTTAAAATAAAAAATGGCGATCCGTCTTAGAGTGTATTGAACTTCTAACTGCTAACAGCGCCTTCATGCGTGATAATTTTTTTATTTCGAAAACTTCGAGTTCAGTTTATTTGTTTCTTAAAGACATCGTTAGACACAGAAGCCAAATAAGTACATTAAAATAGTTAGCTATAACAATAATATTTTAAATCGTAATTCAGATCGGGCGTTAAAAAAATATTACTATATACATTGCAGTACTATATAGTATAATCTACACTTATTTTACAAGTTTATGAAAATATAATAATATAATCTGTAAAATGAATTTGTTAATTTCCATACGTTTATACATTGACTGCTTATTTATTTAGTTGTTTGGCAGTTCCAGATGCTAAAATCTAGTTGTGACCACCATTCGCTCCTATTTATATAAGGCCACAGGTTTCCAGCGAGAAGGAATCAGTGTCCATAATATAGGTAATTACAAAATCAAAAGGCATTATTTTTAAAAATATGTTATATTATACAACCCGATTATCACTTTCATACAAATGTAACGACTATTTAATAACATCACGTCGTTTTAATTTAGTAACACTAACACTATACTATTTACAAAGGTCAGTCGCTTGTCAGCGATCCAATAATTATTGTCTTCTCAGTGATCTGCCGAGTTTCGTTTTACTGTATCCTGAGGAAATTGATACTTTACTGTCTTCCTGATTTAAACTTATACCTGATAAATCTACAAATAATGGCACATTCTCTGAAGCCTCTCCAATATGAGCATCTTTAACATCTTTGTTGAAATTTTCGGGAGTTCCATCTCCCTCGATGGCGAGGTTCTCAATGTCTTTGCTTAATGAATTGTTTTCAGCAGCTTCAACAAAAGCATTAGATAGTTCGCCGCTAAGTTTACTAACGTTGCCTGATGCAATGTCGTACATGAATATTTCTTTGTTATCCGCGGGTTCGTCGTTTCTGAAAATTTTAAGATCTTGGTTAAAACAAAATTTTAAGAATGATAATATTTTTTGATTGTGAAATTGTGAATAATAAGCTCTCATATCATGTACTCTTATCCTATTAGGGATAGTCCATGCTATTAAATATCACCGTGAGTATACATTGAGTCCCCACTTTAAAATATTAGGCGCCCTTTCTCTGTTCGAAAGCCTGCTCTAATAATATAAATACTCTTTGGTACATTTTATACTATTTACCCAGAAAATAAAAATTGACTGGACTATATGATACAAAAAAAATTAAGATAATTTTCTACTATATATATTTTACATTTAGTACAAGAAAACTAAAGTAGCAAACCTTTTAAACTTAAAATTATTAAACTCCAACAATAACTTAAAGATACAGGAAATATGACTTTATCGTAATGGAATACATAATAATAACGTGAACGATTTTTTTAAATAGACAATTGATAAATGAATGGATATGATAATGTAAAATAATTTAAAAAAAATTATTTATTAATAAAAAGTAATATTTAATATTATTTTTTTGCTGAACTGAACCTCTACCATCATTTATAGCTCCTTCTAAAAAGCATAATTAACTAAAGTAAATGCTTACAATTATTTACAGTAAAAATTGGTTTGTAAATATGCTAAATATTATTTTTACTTACTCTGTCACAAGAAGAATAACAGATTGTTGATCTGTAGCGGTTTTCTTCTCAATTTCAAGCCATTTGTTAAAATTATCTTTTGTTGGTTTCTTAAGTAAATCATGTAAACTGTCTCCTGCAACAAACTTGATTCCTTTTAAGTTATTGCTTGTTGCCCGTTCGGCTCTGGTATGTTCACCGCTTAATTCCTCTGTTTGAACTGGCGCCAACACAACAACCGATGTTATTTTCCTGCCTTTGAGAATATCTGGCAGAGGAAACTGATTACCTTTCACTTTTAAAGGTAAGTATCTGTTATATTTCTTATCGTTTAAAGCAACTGGGTCAACTTGAGTAGCATCTTCCTTTACGTAATCTTTTGCTATATTCTGACCTTCAGGAGTACTTGGGTCAAAATGTACAACTTTCATTTCCACGGCTTGAGATGAAGCTGGTGGGGGTGCAACGTAAGTCATCATGTTTTCTGATGCAGCAATTTCTTGATCATCTTCGTCAACACTTTCATCAATTCTAGATTCAATTTGATCACCATTGGGCTGTACTACAATAGGTTTGTGTTCACTTGATGCAATTTGTTGGCCGCCCCCTGCGCTAAAGAAGTTTGCTAACTGATCTGGTGGTAAAGAGTCTAAAGGAGTTTCCCCAACTTTATCATAATCTAGGACACTAATATCAGCATTATCTAAAATGCCAGAGGAAAGCAATTGTTGGCGGAGGTCATCGGGTACTTCATCGGGCAGCTCTATAGCCGGTTTTTTCTTTTTCACATCTTTATTTGGCTCTGAAGTAGGAGGTAAAGAGTTTACGGTTGAAGAAACATATTTTTGTGTAGTTGGTTTAATTTCAACAGTTCTAGAAGTTGACTGGTAGTAAGGAGCGGCAGTACTGGAAACAATAGATGGCTGGGCTCTTGATCTTTCCTGTTGATTATAATTACTTGTATACTGGTTATATTGATTTTGTTCAAACTGTTTTGTTTGTTGTTGTTGCTGTTGTTGTAATTGTTGATTATAAAGGAGTTGAGTCTGTAGGCGTTGTATTTCTTCTTGTTGTTTCCTAACATTTTGTGCTAATTGTTGCCTTACTTGTTCCTGTTCAACATCAAACGCTTGTTGTTGCTGCTGCTGTTGTTTTTCGTGTTCTTGTTGATGTTTTTGTTGTTGTTCGTGTTGTTGTTGTTGTTGTTGTTGTTGTTGCTGCTGCTGTTGCTGCTGCTGCTGCTGTTGCTGCTGCTGTTGTTGCTGCTGCTGTTGCTGTTGATGTAGCTGTTGTTGTTGGTGTTGTAGTTGTTGCTGGTGCTGCTGTTGATAGTATTGCTGTTGAGGACTTATAGCTGTCGAAGTTTGCGGATTATTTTCATTTAAGCCATCAAAATTACTTTGAGGGTTACGCCCATCGACTGTAATGTGTTGCTCATATTTAGAAATAGAAGGCACTAACTCTCCACCTTGTGGTACAAACTGCCCTACATTTTGTTGATGCTCCAAGCTTGTTTGACTTTGGAAAATACTTTGATGGTTCGAAGGAGGTCTTTCTGTTTGACTTTGCGATTGTTGGAAGTGATTTACGGATTGTTGGTGTTGATGAAAACTGTGCTGTTGATTCGGTGTTGGTGATGGTTTTGGATGGAAGCTGAAAAGTGGAGGTGATGACGGTTGAGGGAGGAATTGATTTTGTGGAATAGGGGATGGCGAAGGTGATATATGGCTGGAAAATGAGCTATGACTTTGGGCAGTTTGTTGTGTTGATAATTGAATAGGTGGCCTATTAATCGGTTGGGCTCCTTGGTGAAAACTAAACTGCGGAGGTTGTTGCTGAGTTGACTGGAAGGGAATTCTACTACTTTCAACATGGGGAGGGGCAGGTTTTAAATTAAAGAATGGTGATCTACTGGGAGTAATAGAAAAAGAAGGATTACTAGAAACAGAATCAAAATGCTGGGGTGGCTTTTGTTGGGGTAGTTGTTGATTATAAGGATTTAATTGAGGTCTATTATCCGAGAAGTGAACGGTAGAAGTACTAGGACTTGGCTTAGGGTTAAAGGTTTGAGCTTGTCTGTTTGGCAATAACTGAACTTTAGGTGGTTCTACTTGTTCAGTTGTTATGGTATGATAGTTCTCTTGTAGATATTTGGGTTCGTCAAAATAGGTTGAAGGTTGAGGTTGAGATTGGTGGAATGGTCTTTGAGGTCCAGAGTGAAAAGTTGTTCTCGTAGGATTATTAAAGTGTGGTCTAGAAGCGAAAGAAGGAGGATTACTTGGATGGGCATGAAAAGAAGGTTGGCTATTTGGTCTTGAGAAAGAGGTAGAAAAGGTAGGACTGATAGGACCTGGAACTGTTGGGGCAATGTTGGCGAAGTGTGAACTTGGAGAAGCACTAGGAAAGTTTGGATGTGAACTTAATGAAGGAGATGGTGCAAACGGGCTTTGTCTTGTAGAATGTGGCTGAGCTCTAAATGGAGCTACAGATGGTCCTTGCCTTGGCAGTTGATAATCATTCGCCAGAAAAGGTTGTTGGAATTGAATTCGATTTTGCGCATGTTGCGTTGCAGATCTAAAAGTTTGTGAAGGATGATCTAATGGACTAGGATGTGAGATAGACCGGCTGGCTGAATCGTGATAATGCGTTTGTGGAGAAGCAGAATGCTCGTAGGTTTGAGGACTGGGAGGTGCATTCGGTAGAGCAATTGCAGGCCTTGGAGCAGTCTCTTCGTGGTCTTCATGGGGTGCGTTTCCTTCGTGATGGTTGCTATAATGATGGCTTTCACTACCAAATGTCACTTTTACGCTACTATCGCTATGATAAACCTCAGATTCCGGCTTTATGATAGCTCTTAATGTAGTCGTTTGAGTTGGTATGTATAATGGTTCAGGAGTTACGGTAACATATTCATTATGATGATCCTCTTCATCGTTTGACGGTGGTGTAATGGCTGGTATTGGTTGCTCATAAACAACTTTATCATTAGAATGTGGGTCTTTGCTATATTTTACGTAAAATACTTGAACAGGTTCCTTCTTCTTCTTCTGAATAAGCTGAGGGGCAGGAGCGGGCAAAGATTCGTTAGATTCTTTTATAATAATTTCAATTATAGGTTCAGGCGCATCAATATAATGAGGTTGCGGTTCATAACTGTACAGCGGTGCAGTTGGCAATGCTCCATAAGGAGGTCCAAATGAGCCTTCGGAAGATTGATCGTGAACGTTTAGAATTTTCTTTTGTGCGTGGATTTCGTTCTTGTTCACTACGGTATCGTCAAGGTTATTAAGAGTCGGGTCGTAGAGGGGATCTTTTTGGGAATACTGAACGACTGGTTCCATCTGCACCGCGTACGGTGGCAATTTCCCTCTGGGTACATTCGAAATCCTTCGGCTGCTCGTTGGAACGGAACGGAAATGTGCAACTCTCGAATGGGGGAGCACTAAGGAGTATTGTAGATTCTGCGGCGTTCGTATGTTTTCGAGTTGTCGTTTTGGTTTAGTTTTCGCTGTCGAGTTTTTGGCGTATGTCAAGCTGAGCACAGCCAAGGCTGTAACCTGAAACAACATATAAGGTAATATTAGAAAGGTTACTTTGACACAAAAATTTACCAATCTTAGTTAGATTGCTAATCTAAGAGTAATCGTAGCCATTAAAACAAAAATGTAATGTCATTTATAGGAAAAAAATAAAAATAACGCCCTTCAAATATAAATCTTACTACTGTGCTTAGATCTCGTCATTGCTGAGGGTATTTTCATATTAGTTTCCCTACGTAGCTAAACTGCGTTTTTTAAAACATTTTCATGTTCAAACTATTTTACACATATTCAAACATTCAGTTTCTCTTCGGCTGATTTGCTTCAACGGCGAATATGCGTAAAACCAGCACGTAAGACATTAATTAAGAATTTCGTAGGCGCTGCTGCTGGGGATTGAACTTAGTTTGCTCGCGTGTCGTGAAATTAAGAACGACCACATTGTAATCATACTCAGGGTGCCAAACGATAACACGGTTCACCAGATGATGATTATTATTATTAGTGACGACTGCAGCTCATAGTCTCCCCGAAGAAGTTTTTTTTTTGTGTATGAGTATTGCTATTGGTCCAGAGACCTCTACAGCTTTATCTTATTAGACTCGCGAGCGGGAGGCCCGCTAAGTAAGGAGACAACTACGAAGCTGCGAAGCACCCGAAGAAGTGAATGGAATACCTTGCTATCAGTAACTAGGCCTCCGATTCCTATACACAATATATGAAACATCTCAGTAATATGCCACTAATTGACACTAGTCTTCTGTGATTGATTCGAGCGAACTAGTATCAGTTTCTGGTATGTAATGGCCGCAATCAAATAGATAAGACGAATATTACGTTCTGTTTATTATTCAAATCAAAATCATCCTATGTCTGGTGCAGAAAATCGAGTGATTTAAAAATGAACTTACTATTTTAAAATACAGCGTATAGAATCAAAATAGCCATACTCCGATTGGTGGAAGCTATAACACGGGTGCCTCCATATGAAACTATATTGTAAACGTTACGTTACTGGTATTGTTTGTGAGATCCATAACGATATTTATCTATTGATATAATTTTTTTTTCATTTGTTTAACGATGTCATGACCAACATATAATTGTAAATAATAACAATCTATACGACCGTCAGATCATCTGTGTAAACAATAAATCCTGGTGACATTATATATTGCTTCTTGCACAATATTTAATAAAGCCTGTCATTTAATAAATAATATTAATATACTTAAAATCTCAATAGAAAAAATATAACGTTAAATAACTTTCAAAGAAATTTAATTGAGATTGTATCACATTCTATCTTCATTTCTTTTTTTATGGTGCGTGCAAGCTGTACACCAAAAATTTATGAGCCTACTATATCTGTTGACATCGTCTCATCACAGTTCGAGGAACACGTAGCGCATACAACAGATGTGTTTAAGTAGAAAGTGATTTAAAGTGAAAATCTTTAGTGTGAGCTAATAGCTTAGTCCAAGTGAAAAGTTATGTGCGGTTGAGATGACAGATTGGCCAATATTGGCTTTCAATTTATGTTTAGAGATTCGTGTACCTATCCCATAGATAGGTATATTAATTTTAAAAAAACAACCTTCATATCGCTTTATGTGTATTAATTAATTACATTATTTTTACATCTAATTACACATATTATTTAATATTATGTATTATATTTACATTATATTATTTCAATTGATTATATTTTGCTGCCGCAAAGTAAAATAAGACGAATTTAAATAGGTTGTGTTAACACTTTTTAAAACTCACGTATTGATCAATTGATAGAACCCGCGAAATATAACATTATAAAAATCTTAAAACTAACAACACCGCCTTTAAATTTTTACTTGGACCGTCAATTTAAGGAAATTTCTTTTGGGCGGACCTGTTCTACTGCATTCCAATGAGACCAAAAGTAAGACTTAACGTTGGTTCAAATTCTTAAACAAGTCTCAGTTACGACTGCATTAGTAACTGACCGTTGTCATGTAATGCACTGTTGTTGTATATTTTGGATTTTAAATTATTTTAATTATATTATTATTTTGATAGGTAAATAAATGATACATGAAGAAATAAAAAAAGACACGCAGTGGTAATATTAAAACTTTTATTTGCTTCTTTCGTTGCCACATTTAAAACGAAACAAACAACAAGAGAGAAATATTTCATAACAGATGGGCAACCGCACTCCAACTAAATAGTCATTGCGCAACATAAACGCGAAAAAATGAATGCGAGGGGTTCTTAAAAATCGAATTAGTGCATAAATTACGAGATGCATTAACCAAGTGCTTTCATAACACATTGAACATGACCATTGCGTCACAGTTATGAAACTGAAAAGTAAAAGTAACCAAATAATAGTCGTGAGGAATAAGGAATTAATGATGATGTCTGCGTCTATGATGAGAGACGCATTCGCCTTATTTATTAGTCTATGTATTAGTCCAGCAGACGTTTTACAGTTAATTGAGATAGATAATTCATAGTCAGAAGCAACTGACTTAGCCGAGGTTCGGCCCCCTCGGGCACCCTCGAGTCAAACGCTCTCGGGAAACAGGGTAACAGTCTAAGCCGAGGCTGCCTCTCGAGAGCCCTTGTGCTGATTACCCACTAATAGAGGTCTCTACTGTCGGTCACCCAACAACCCGGTGAAACTGTAATAGCCCTCGGGCTAACAGCGGCCAACAGCCCGAAAAAAAACGTTACACTCTTACCGATATTTTGTATATGGGCATTACGTGGGCCTACAAATTTTACAATATAGTACTATAGGTACTCTATTGCTAACGTGATTTATACTCTATGGGACTATTAAAATATATGAAAATACTCTTTGTCATATATACTATACATATATATATACTTACTATGTCTATGTGTTTTCTGCTATCTATGTCAGTTACGTCAGATTTTACGAAAAGAGTGTTCTAGAGAATTTCCCTAAGCCAAACATTTGAACAAACGGTTGGTATAAAGCAGCGAAATAGTAGTGTAGGCCTTAACCGAATTTGAAATACTAGGAACTTAGTAGACGTAAAAAGTTAGGCGTGGTAAAGCCGCTCTGAAATTTTTTTACCCTTCTTAAAATAAACTCTACTGTGTTTCGTCTGGTGAATTTAGAGATCCGGAAACGTTTATTACTGGTAGAGAGGGATCATTCCATCTTAGTAACCTGGGGCGACAACGCATCTGAATTATGATTCGTTATCTAGGATGTGTGGTAAAGTAATCTCTCGCTTGGGGTGAACTGTATGCCCGTTTGTACCCCCAACACATTAATTAAATATTATAAGAAACAGGGAACATAGCATCGTGATTTCAAATATTTGAATTTTTATTTTCCTAGCACAACCACTTGAACTTAGTTGGAGAGGTTAATGGAAATGTTAATAATGTTATCATACTATAACTAGCATTATTTAAAAATAAAAAAACTGAAGAAAGTGTTGGAGCAGTATTGATGAAGAAAATAATAATAAAAGAATTGGCTGTATAAGCAATAATATAGGCCTTTCCTAAAAAAAAAGTGTTTATTTGAGGTGACGCACAAATTGGAAGATAGAAGATTCTAGTGCATTGTACTTTAATTGGCTTAGATTTTTCAAGTTGATTCGATAAACTTTTTATTACGATTACCAGATACTAATCACAAGTTTATTAAAAAAAATAAGAAGCTGGATTCATCAAAGAAGAAAAAAAGACAAAGGTAGGAATTTTCTCACGATCATATTTTTCAACTCTTCATATAGAATGTAATTAAAATTTCTCTGCATTATCTAATCACTATTATCGAATAATGTGAGAATTTATGTTTTTATTCTTTTACTCAAAGATTATTTTTACACGATAACAAGATATAAATATTGTATAATAATTAAATAGATATTGTAAAGCAATTAATAATGAAGATTTTTAAGTACGGAATAAAATATGAAGGTATGCAAGGTGCAAATAAAAAAAAAATGGCCGTCGTTCCCACGTCTTGCAAACGTTAGCCGGCATGAAATCCAGTTTCGCGGCAATAGCGAGAGGGAACATGTACGATGTACATTCTATTGTTTGTCTTTAATTAGTCAAAGTTGTCTCGTTGAATTTTTAGAATGGAACATGGAACAAGAACTAATATTTGTGTTTGGTGTCATTGTATTTCTTTTTTTCAAATTAATGTACCTGTATTTTTGACAACCAATGCTCTTAATATTTAGTCGACTTCGATCACGTTGTATCGAATACATTTCCTAATAATTTCGATTCGGCTGGTTCGATTATTCAACTCGATATTCACACCTTATTCTTCAATAAGATAATTTCATATTATTCCTGCATAGCAGACCCACTACATATAATTTCAACGATAAAATTGTAGGAAAATACGCTGTTTCCGAGCGAATAATCATAATAAACGGCCGACTAGAAACGTTGTTTTAACCACTATTTTGTAAAACTGAACTATTTTTTTTTGTAGAATACTTAGCAATCGATGGTAAGCGATCACCGCCGCCCAAGAATATCCACAACACCAGGGGAGACGCAAATGCGTTGTCGGCTTATAAGAAAGGCGTAGGCTCTTTTCTTGAAGGTCCCTAAGTCGTATCGGTTCGGAAACACCGCTGGCGACAGCCGATTCCACAGATTAGTTATGCGTGGCAGGAAATTTAGCGTGAAGCGCACAGTAGTTGATTGCCAACCATCGTGACATTGAGGATGAAATTTTGAAGTCTGTATTTACGATTATACTATATAATAAATATACTAAATTATACTATAACTATTATTATATATCTTTATTGTGTATAAATGTATACAAATGTTTGATGAGAAACAACAAACTGCGCCGTAGGTGTTTTGTAAAAATCATTTATACAAACACTCAACATAAAGATACAATTTAAAACAATAATTTACTTGAGTATAGCATCTTCATGAATTATATTATAATTGTATTAAAATGTTAATTTCTATTTGATATTTGATCGATTTATAATTTTACGCAGCATATCAAATGTTCTAGCCAATTACATAATTACGTAATTAAAATAAATAGATAAAAAATATTATCATAATAATAATTCGTTTAGTATTTTTTAAGCACAGAAATAAGAAGACATTTGTAAAATAGGAGGATATATGTAAGTCACTGCTACACTACTTATCTACAATATCATAGAAGTTACACAATAGCATTAGTTATCGATAAACGTTGCACTAAGTCTTTATTCTGTGTTGTCGATGTTTTACTTTTAGGATTGGTATACATGGAAATACAAAGGAAACATTTTCGATATTTCTCCCTCACCTGTAATGTAATTTTTCTGATACCTACGTATTTGGGGTTATGTATTCTCATACCTTGATAGTAGGAAAATAAGCTATAAAAGTTAAGAAATTATTTGTCACCGTTGCTTGTTTTTACCAGAAAACATGAACTACACAATACAATATAATATGTTATACAGCATTAATAACGAATATATGGTCAAACAGAAGCACTCATCGATTCCATGTCATCTCGAGAACACTAATAACACAATAACAAAAATTTGAAAATTCGGTTGTTGGTTTTATTTCGTTTACATCGAACTGAGAACTTACTAGATACACATACATTTTGACTTTCTACCTATTGTATATAAAAAATTTAGTTCTGAGCTATTTAAAAATCGCCGTAGTAAAATAAATTCGCTTCCTTAAAATCACATAATAGTTATTACAACCCAATTGTGTATTAATCAAGCACACATGTCTCATGTCATGTGCAACTTCAACATAAATAGACATTCCATTGTTTCACAATTTTATAATAATACTAAGTTGTTAAAAAGCAACTTCATATTATTGTGAATTAAAAAGGTTAATTGTCAATTAAAAAGTTGCAACGTCAGTTGCATTACGCGCCATTTTATACGGCCATACTAACAATATGTGGTTATGAAATAGATGCTTCAATATTTCATAGCAAAATGTTTAAAAATACTTGTATAAAGGATTAGTGAATTATTATTTACGAACATTTATATTCTTGGATAAATGACCAAGGTATCATTGTCAGTTAAATTTTAGTTTAAAAAATGGTATGATAAAATCCGTAAACACGCCCATTCCGAGATGCTAATATATCATACAGATAAAAACTGTTAGGTTGTTAATAAAAGATGCAGTAGAGTTCCTACATACAACATATTTTCCCTTTGATCATAAAAAAAAAATCGGTCAGCAGTAACGACGTGTTACGTCAGAACTTACGGTAACTGTGAGTCGCGTTTGTCCGAAGATGTGGGCGAATAAAATAATGAGCCATACATTCTGCACGTTCACTTTCGTCTGGTTTAAAGGTGTTCACACACTTTCGCGCATAATAAGCGGCCAGTTATAAAGTAATATAAAATGTATATTGATGTTCGAATTGAGACACAATATAGTTCCTTTCTCAGTGGGCCACCCGCTCGCGGGTCTATTTAGATAAAGCTGTAGAGGTCACTAGACCAACAGCAATACTCATACACAAAAAAAAAAGACAATATAGACAAGTAGTTCACTTTTTTTTTCAATAGTAATATAGTTCTAAAATAAATTACTATATTTCATAATTAACTCGAAGTTAAATAAAAATGTTCACATAAAATACATTACATTTTAATTACATTTTTGAGTTTCTAATAATATTTATTTAAATTAAACTAATAAAAAATTTCTTAATAAAAGCATTTTGTTTCAATGATTAGCGTCAAACAATTTCGTTTTGGTTTCATTTTAATTGAAATGTTAAACGTTCACAGCTAATATAAATATTTTATGGTAGAAATAAAAAAAATGGAGTTATTTTATATCCTTCATAATCAATCTGTGTCACGGTTTATTTTACTTTTGAAAGTAAAATACGTTAATGAGTTAAGTAATGCGTCGAGGTCGCTCCACTCTTAGAGCGGCTAAAATAAACAAATGAATTCAAGCATACAATTATATATAAATTATGTTATTAAGTTTGATCAGTGAAGGTATCAATATAGTTTGCGAGGACAGCGGACCGAAAAAGGTAACTAGATCTTTAAAAGCTCTAGATAGATATAATATTTCTATGCGCATTTAAGTGACTGTAGAACATAACTAAGTATAGAACATTTTCATAAATGACGTACATAAAATATATGACAGCCGCGTGCCGTAGCTGTTGGAGTGCCTGGCTGCTGTATCACATGTCTTGATTTGGAACGAAATTAATTATATGTGCATCACATTGTATTAAGGAAAGAGACGAGTGAGAGAAAATAGCCACTATAATATATCCTGAACATTCGACTTCATCTGGCAATAAATAGAAGCTATCGCCGTGGTCGTAATCGAGGTCACAGTCCTCAGTTGCGAACGCCCAGGAGTCCTGAATCCTTGGGATACTCATAGCATCTAATGGTTTATCTTAAAATTAACAAAATTACTAATTGGGATTTCTCTTTGCAACAGATTGGTATAATTCGTGGGAACCGTGTCAATATTGATTCTAGAATACCTGTTTTTCTGCATATTTGAATACTACACCACAGAGATAAGGTTTATATATATATATAGTGCTAAAACTACTTTATAAATGCGGCGTGACTTTACCATTTATAAAAAAATCTGAGAAAGAGACGAGTCACTGGATGACAACGCATTAAGTATATAGTAATGAGGTTATCAACATGTAATAAAATTTTACGCAAATTATTAACCAGGTCATTTTACTTCCTCGTTCGAGCTTACCGGAATTATTAGAGCCAGAACCCAGTTGCAATGTAGCTCTAACACATCATTATATAACGTTTTGAAAAGACAATAATACAGTTATATTGGCTTGTTATTGCATTTGTAATGTATGTACATTTTATTACTTTTATCGCTGCAATTACAAACACTTGTAACTAATCGCATCACATCTATTCACATCTAACATTTAATACGAAATAATTTAACTTCGTAAATTATTCATTATACGAATGCAGTTATATAATATTTAATCTGTATTTTTTCAGTGACCGTTTTCTTTATTAACCTAAGGGGTGACCAATGAATGCATAGTGCATTCATTGGTACCATACATACCTAATTTAAGATAATAAGTTAATAACTGATTATAAGGGTTTACTGTGGCCTTACATCTTCAACAAAGTCAATTCAAGTGTTGCCATTCATGCGTTGTCACCGCTGAGGACTGAGATGAAATTCCATGTTACCAGTAATCCGAAGCAGAGTTGCCCTCGTTCTCATGCGTGTAGAAGGTGTTATTTGTGTCTATATCTTCGTTCGAATCTCCGGCAAAAGCCTATTATTGAGCTTTCAAAGGCGTTTACTATAGAGTGCTACATCTTTACTTACTATCAGGTGGAATGAACGAGGTTGTCGCAATAAAAAAATAAATAAAAGTAAATCCGCGATATAATATAAAAGATATAATGATGTAAGTAATTACGCACGCGCTCGTCGTTACTGCGTAACAGGTAACGGTCCAAGCTGAGGCTCCCACTCGGGAGCCCTTGTGCTGGTTACTCATCAACCCGGTGAAACTGTAAAAGCCCTCGGACTAACAGCGGCCGTCAGCCCGAAAAAAAAGCACTGCTAGCATTCATTAAAAAATACTGTAATATTTTAATGAATAAATATAGAATATTTAATCAATTATATTAAGTAATTGATGGCAGATAACACTAAGGTGCATTGACACGCCTGTTCTCCGCATTTACTTTCATTGTAACCGCTTTATTGTTACGTGTTGCGATTGTTTCAACTCTTAACAAACTGTAAACTGTTCCGCAGTTATAAGTATAACGGCTAGATTTGATTGTACGAAACTCAACGTACGAAACTTCCTGATATTTCGAAATAAACTGACCCGACACTAGAAGCATATTTCAACGAGTCACGCGTAGGGCATTGTTAAATCTTAAATCTTTTTTAAGTACCTATTTTTTATAAGAATTACCATTATGATATTAAAAATACGAGCGAAAATAACAATCAGAAAACAAATATATATATATATATATATATATATATATATATATATATATATATATATATGTATATATATATATATATATATATATATATATATATATATATATATATATATTCTTATATATACGCTGATATCTCGTATTAAAAAACACTTATTATTTGAGATTTATCGCGTTTGTTTAAAATTTCTGCATAATAAATCGGAATAAAAAATATTATTTAAACATGTCGGTAGCCAGGAATAACTACGACATCAGATGTCAGTATTTCCAGTGATTATGTGTGCTGTAAACATTCGAAACGTTGGGAATTAAAAAGGTAAAGTGAGCACGATAAAATCTTTAAAATTATTTTCTTTCAATTTGTTAGTTGGAGAATGGATCCTCCATTGGTTACCCATTCATACTATAGTTAACTTTTTATTTTGAAATTGCACCACGTAACGTAAATCTGTCGAGAGAAATGTCACCCTAACCATAAACAAATTCTACATAGATAATAAATTTTAGAACTGGTATTAGTCGAAAAAATTCACTATAACAAATTATCTCATTACAATGTCTGTTGTCATGAGATAATTTGAAAAGACCGATTACTATACTTTTTTCAAAGTTAAAAGAAATAAGATTATATATCCGTAATGAAAAATCTCATTTTCTTTAACGACCACCATTGTCGATTGTTACTTTTCTTATAAAAATTTATTCTTCAATCTTTTTATCAATATGACATGTACGTTCACTGATTAATGTGCGTTTTTTTTCAACTAGATGACTATTTCCGTTTTGATTTGGATACGGAAGGAAAAGCCACATTACAGCTGAATTCTTGAGGAATGGGTTCGAGGTGTATCGTCAGCCAGTCTAGACCAAAACATCAGCGTGAAAAAAGAGCAAGATGTTGCGGATGGTTATAAATGTCATGGGCCGCCAGTCATCACGTATTTAAATTATTTGCTCGTTTGTCATAATATTATAAAAAATAAATAAAAATAAACTTCTTTGTCTTTATATCACAAAAACAAATCTATGTTTAGATTATTGTAATATTTTATTCAAATAAAATTATTTTACGACATCAACGCACATAACAGAAGATTATTTTAATATATTTCACGCCACCCATCCCACAGATGCTACACGCGATTTCTTTTAGACAAAAGTGAAAAGATATTCTACGTTATTAACATTTTTTCGTTTCACCTCTAACGGAATTTAGGTCGAATGTTAACCAAGTCGTAAAAGAGTGAATTAATCCATTCGCCCGATTAATTGTCGAGCAAAACATCCGTTTACTATTCAAGGATCAAGTTCGGCGACTTTCACCGAACAATACTTCGTATACGACCGACTGGTTTGCGTATTCCGTCCGCGCACCTCGCTGAGTTATTGTCAACTGTGTTACGCTCGTATGTACGCGGTGTACAAGAGTTTAATTTTAACCGCGGTGAAACGTGTTACCGCTTTTTTTTTTATAAATTGACGTAAGATGTAACTCTAGCTAGGTTTACTGCAATCGTAGAACGCACGGTGATAATAATGTTTTTTTTGCTGGTAACAACCTAGAAGCCGTGGTCGAAATCGATCAACTGGGATGTAATTGTTGAGTCACGTTGCAGAGACATTCTAGTAGGAGCATGAATGGGTCAATTTGACCCAGTGCGGACCACGCTCTCAAAAAATTACAAAGCATAACATTTTGCAATCTTAAAACTTTGTTCAGGTTTGATGTAGATGTCATGGGCTAGAGTCATCACTTACCATCTGGTGAACTATGTGCTCGTATGTCACACCTAATGCAAAAAAAAAATACGACAACTTTACGGCACGTAAAAGATCTACAGAGAAAAAAACTGCCAATACTCGTGTTGATATGACATAACATGCATCAACTTTATCTTTGATATTATTACGTAACTTATCTAAAATGATATCGAGCATCCTTAAATCTGTTGCCTCTTATTTCTTTTCCTTTTAAAATGTCAAAATATCTTCAATGTTCGACATAAATTTGTTCACGCAGTTACGCATACTTTCTCATATGTATGTAACCGTTACTTACGTGGTGACGTCACTAGGACGCGATTCCTTACACACGGATGTGAGCAAATAAACAATGCCATGTATATATGAAGACGGTAGGTGGCCCTAAGAGCTGACGCAGAAGAAGTTCCATATTATACATTTATTTATTTATTTATTTAGGCTTTATATACAATGATGTATAAAGGAGGACGTAATGACTTAGGCATTCTATATCAGTCAAGCTTAGGGTGATGCAGAGATGAAATGAGATAGGTGTATTTTAAAAACTGTCGCGATTAAATAACTATTATATTAACAATGGTAGAGTTACAATGTAGTTTGTTTGCACGGATAGCTTCGGTAAGCCACAGTGTAGAAATGGCTGGAATATAATTGAAATAAACAACGGTAGACCCGTTTTAATATAATTATTAAAAATGTAGAGTGGTAGTGTTATACTGCAGTTCATTTCTAGCTGTAGAATGAATGGGTCAGCTCGTCTGGGGTAGAACCACGCTCTCACAGAATACTTTTACTACTGGTGACGAGGCATTCCAACTCAATCCTCAAGGGTGACAATATGCATTATGATTCGAATTCGATGAGAATTAAGATGTCATGGGCCACAGGAATCCGTTAACATCAGGTGAACTGTGCGCTTCTTTTTAATTCTCAATGTAAGAAATATATAAATATTAATTATAAAATAAACATTTCGTTCGGAACGTTTAGTTAGTTCAATTTTATAACATTAAGTTCGATAAACAAGAACACAATTCACCTGATGAAACAAAGATACCGAGGATGAAAGGAATCGTTATCTTGTACTTGTGAGTTTGGTGAGTTAAGGGATCTGGAGGCCCCTTGGTAGATATGTCACGTCAGTCCTCAGAGGGGAGAACGCGTGTGTATCTTGAATCTTTGTTGAGGCGTATTGCCTGATGAAACAAAAATACCGAGGATGAAAGGAGTCGTTATCCATAATTGGCTCTCAGGGCTTCTACAACAATGAAACAGTGCGTTATGCATTCATTTCAGTTACGTTGAGTGTGTAGAACTTTCCTTGTCGATTCATGTTGCACCTAGCAAGTAACTGCAACATGTCTCTACCATTGTCTTTATACACTAAAGCTACTTTGGATGTGGCATGTAAATAGACAGCTAGAATGACTAAAGCAACCGCGAAGGGCAAGGAAACATGAATTTACAAGTCGACTTCGAGCATAGTGGTATTATTTATTTATTTCCTTGGTAATTTTATATGATATATCTTTTTATGTATTTTTAACTGTTTAGGATATATTACAGTCGTAAGAATTCGCACAAAAAATCAGGAAACACACTATATATAATATAAATCCCACTGATGCATGATGCAGCATTCTGTCTAGTGTTAGACTGCTGATACGTAAAAATTTACAAAGATATTCTGCGAAAGCACTAAACAAAAACAAATTTGTCGCACCTACTTTTCGTTTAAAAAAGGTACAATATCGTACTTGGGCAATAGCATACGCATATTTAATAAAATACCGACAATGATAATCGATTTACCCATAAATTTAATAAAAAAATCCTGCAACTCTGTCAGAATATTTTTGTCTGCTTTAAGCTTTAAGCTCAGGGTTCAGTAATAACAACTCCTGGACTTTTTGTAACTTATAATATAATAATAAAAAAAAGAGCAACTAGTCGAGTTTCTTCCCGTTTCTTTTCGCTAGCATCTGCCTTCCGAAGCGATGGTCCTATAAGTTATCTTGACGATTCAAAAGTGTTTTGTATAAACCTACTTGAATAAAGTTTATTATGATTTGATTAGAGTATATACGAGGCTTCAATACGAATTGCCGAATGTCTTCTAAATATATTATATATAAATATGTATATATTTCTTAGACATACAGGTATCCTCATGACGTTTTCTTTCACCATATTTCATTGGTAACGAGACCGTGGAACGAGCACGGTTCACTCGCAGTGACATTAAAACCCAGCGCCCCCGTAATAAGATACGGTGGCTCTTATTATGTACAAATACATTGCTATTATAGTTATTTCAATTACACTGCGTAATGAACTTCGTGCAATGCACAAAAGGTTGTGTGGAAAGTCCGATCTCTGCACAACTGCCGGCGTTGTTAGAAAGCCACCTGCCTCCCTTCGTGACGTGCCGCACGCGCATGCGTCATCTGCATTACAATACTTCTGCACGAAGTAGAATGTACTGTAATGAGGTTTTACTTGAACTAATATATACGAAACTCCTTCGTATTCCTTCCAGTCGTTCTCGCGCAACAGAGTAACGGTCCAAACCGAGGCGCCAACTCGGGAACCCTTGTGCTGGTTACCCACTAACAAAGGCTTTTCGACAGAGCGCCCTACGCGCACGGTTACCTTCCAACCCGGTGGAGATGTAGCATAGAAATCTCTCGGCCCGAAAAAAAAAAAGTATATATAAAGTTGGGCACATGCCTCCTCTCTATACAGGTTCTTAGCACAGTCCATCACGCGGCTCCACTCCGGTGTTGGCGAACTTCGCATGACTTCGTCTTAATAGTCTTAATGCATATCTCACGGTGTTTTTCTTCACCGCTAAGCAGATATTAAATCAGTACTTAAAATTGCACTCAACTATTTCATTAGTGCCACCACCGGGGATCGAATTCGGTTTGCTCGCGTACCGCGTGTTTAAAAACGTGTAAACATGGCTCTGTTAAATGATGTTCGCTTTAATGTATGGTATATATATATATTTATTATTTATGTTTACATTATATATTATATATAACGTAAACATATATATTAATAATTATGTATTTGTAAATAAATGTAGTCCTATATTTATTTATTAATTTTTTTCTCTATTTTGTTTTTTTTTGTGATTACATTGTATCTTTTTTCCAATAATATGGCCTGGTGAAAACGGTGCGCCTTTGTAAATACTTTTCGTATCTTAGTTTCCTTATATAAATGTTTTGTGTACATAAAATATTAAAAAAAAATAGTGTACATTATTTCTTTTTTTATAGTAGTAGTTAAATAATTTAGATTAATCTAGATATAACGCAAAACTATTCGGAAATCCCTCGATATTTTAAAAAAAAAACGTGAAATTTAAAAACATGACAAAAGTTGTCGTAACACGGTACCCCTTTACTTTCGTTACCCAATAGATAAAAAATGTTTCATACGTCGCCAGTCGGGCAGTCGGGCGGACTGGTCCGGCCGGAATGTCGTAGAAAGCTGAATGGAAGCCTGCGCCGGCGCATCGTAATGAAGCGACATGGGTGTGTTTCGGCGGTCCAAACGCAACTTGCAAGTAGTTCGACACATTTGTTGGTTTGGTCAGATTTTTGAAAAGTTGGCACAGTTGTTATATTTTAAGATATTTCTTTGTAAAGAATCAAACAATATTGTTATTATTTTTTTTCAAGCTAAAGAACGTCTGACGTTCAACTAATTACTTGATTATCTTGATTATTATATCTAGATCCATCCAAAGCAATGTTCACAATGTACATATACGTAACTACGTGAGGTATTCCATCCCCGAGGTCACGGGCCCCGTTTTTTTTATATTAAGGGTGACAATCAAACACACAGTCCACCTGGCAGATGTCCAGATGGCGTGTGATTCCGCAAGTGACAGCCACATTTTTCCGTGTTAAAGAATCACAATATATGTAGATGCGTTGGTCACTTTTGAACACTACGAACGAATACCTGGTCGTTAATATGGCGATGCAAAAGGGTGGTCATGAGTTTCTTGTATGATTCTCGTAATAAAGTCATACTTTTTTCAATTCTTGAGTCTTAATTGTTTATATTATTTCATAACTACTAATAATTTGACGGGCCGTAAAAATCAACAAAATAATTTTAATAAATACGACTAAAACAGCAGAAAAAAATAATAAATTCGTATTAGGACTTAGAAAAACATCGTAGGGACGTGCCTAAATGTCTAAATGATATATATAAAATTTAATTTCTTCATGTCTAAATAATATATATAAATTTTTTTCTTCCAAAAAAACAAGCTAAAACGCCAATCCGCAGTGCTATGCGTGGCGGATATATGAAAGCTTAACTATAAAAAGTATTTAATTATATATTTATTTTTAATTTTTAAAATGTTATCACTCAGATCCTTGAGCTTGTTGAAGTTTGTATGGACGTTGCACTCATCGTTTTAGGTAGATTATTTAACTAATTTGTAAATGTGAAAACTTTGTATAAGGTACTATATACGTAGGTAAGAGGTAAAAAGTATTGTCAAATCAAAGTGTTTTTGCCTCCTAGTGAGTAACAGTCTTTGTTTTTAACATAATTTTTAATTATTTTCTTGAATATATTTTGCGACGAATAGAAATTCAATACTTAATGACATATGGATATTGCATTAATCGCGATGACAATGACAAAAATAATAAATCTAGCGCATACCATCAATGGAGTATCCATTACCCTCCTTTTCACGATCAACTTGCATCTCTTCCATAGACACGGTTTATTATTCTATTGGAATGTTACTCATCTACATCGATGATTGTTCATTGATGCCATATATAAATTACAAGTTATACTACCCGTTAGTGACCTGTGTAACAAACACTGATGATCCTAGAAGGAATCCAGATGCACAAGCTTTCTTTTTATAGGATTTAGGGTGACAAATTAGCACAATAGACCCGATGTAATTGGTAAGATGCCATATGATGATTGGTAATTAATTGTAACTAAAATGCCCCGGCTCTTAATTTTTTTCGCACAACACCTTTGTTGAATGGGACGGGCTGGAATGGCTGAAGGCAGGAAGGGGATGAACACAGTTCGATGGAAGGATGACTTTATACTTTGTCATTTTACAAAAAAACATGTCAGACAGAGACAGGTAGGGCAACCCCGCAGATATTTTGTACGTCCACACACAGAATAGCAGCGTAAAATAGCACCATAACACTGCTGTGTCACGTCTGCTGAGTGTAGGAATCTGGAAACTCTTGTTACTGGTGACGAGGCATTCCATCTCAGACCTCTAGGATGACAACGCATCTGCATTATCATTCCTTTTCAAGGATGTACACATGTAGGTGCCAAGGACCGCAGGAATCAATTAGCGTCAAGTGAACTGTGTGATCGTTTGTGAATCTCAATGTAATAATAAAAAAACAGATCCTAACCATACGAAGCACAGTAGCGTTTTCTATAGCTATTTCAAGCTTAAATTCGGCTAGCACTTAGTTCTACCCCATCCCCCGCATGCTGTAGCGGGGTTCTAGCACGTTTAAAATAGTTACACCACATATTTCGTCGAAGCTCGAACTAAGCTTCGGCTCAAGCCTGGATAACATTATAGGTTTGTCTACCCCGACTAAAATAAAAGCTGCGATACATTACTTTATTTATATTAACCGCAATTAAAAAAAGAGTGGATGATGGATGAGTAAAATAATGAGTGGATTGAAGTCCAACAAAATGAACCCACCAGATTGCTATGCTTTTTATTTATAGTTTCAATCATGTTTCTCTCTATCAAGATTAATGGTCGTTTCCTTTCTGACGTGATTATTTTAATAATTTAACATAGCTCGAGGGCTCGGTGCGACAGCATTCCCACGTTAACTGCGAGAATGTGCAGTGAAATTGCTGAATTGGATACAGAACATAAGCGGACGTCTGTCGGCTTACGTTAGAAATCTATAATACCTTAATCTAATATCCTTCCGCTGGTACGCTAGCCGTGTAATAAACAAGTCGGGTTAGATAACATTGGAACTAGAAAAAAACACGTATAAGTAATGAAACATGTTTTAAAATTAGTCGAGCGACGTTGCAGTTTGTTTCTAACGGCCGTATGAATGCTTAGGCTCGTGTTAGGTTCACGCCCCGACAGAATAAAAAAAGTAAAGTAACAGTTTATATAGTATATACTCGTACATATCATACTGCTGAGGGTAGGCCTCATTTCTAGTGACTATTGGCGTGTATTGCAATTAACAATTTGATCAACCCGAACGAAGCGCTTAGCTTCGTCTTTCATTATTCGTACAGCAAAGGACTGGAATAGTTTGCCCGCGTCTGTCTTTCCCTCCGATTACAATGTGGGTGTTTTCGAGAGTAGAGTGAATAGGCATTTACTGAACAAGTGCGCCTTACCATCCAGGAATGCATTTCCACTTAACATCAGGTGAGATCGTGGTCAAGCACTTGCTCAGAAAGATTAAAAAAAAATGATTTGTGTCGGGGATCGAGTGAATATTGGAGTGTATTAACAATTTGATTTGTGTCGGGAATCGAATTCGGTTTGCTCGCGTAACTTGAAAATAAAAGGGAGCGCTTAGTCATTGAACTCGATACCTGTACCTATATCAGTATAACGTTGCCGTGTTTAGTGTGGTGGGGATCTGGAGATTCGGTTGCTGGTGGCGAGGGACCCTCCATCTTCTGAAATGACAACTCATAAACATCTTGGATCTTTGTTGAAGATCGATATATATGATGGATATATAGGATGAAGTCATCAATTAACTTTATCATCGTTAATTTCAATAAAAAAATATTTAGCACAAATAGAACCTTACCTTAGACCTGGATAGCACGCCTTCCGGAATACACGTGTCAAAAAGTAATTTAGCTCTACTGTGCTTTGTCTGGTGTAACAAATAAAACTGTATTCTTTAACTGAGGACGAGACTGACATCTTAGTTGTCAAGGGTGACAACGCAGTTGGCGGATGGGCATGTTCTGGATTTTCAATGCCGATATCTTGTTCTTTTTTTTATTACATTCAAAGTAACAAAGGAACACACAGTTCACCTGATGGTAAGTGATTCCTGCGGCCCATGACATCTACATTCATCCTTGACGAGTAATCATTATGCAGATGCTTCGTCACCCTCGAGGACCGAGATGGATCACCAGTAATAAAGGTCTCTCGATCCCGACACTCATCAGACTAAACACAGCAGCATTGTTCTGCTATTTCACGCTGGTATTCTGTGAGGACGTTGTACTACCCCGGTCGAGCTGACCCATTCGTTCTGTAGCTAGAAACAAACTGCGTTATAGATCTATCACTGTTAAAATCGTAAAAAGTATAAGCTGCTACTTTAGTATTTATGCATAGATAGACAGAAAGATATATTTTACTCAGTCACTGTAACGATATTGCGGTTCGAACTAACCATAGCTTGCGCGCGAACCGAGCACCTGTCAACGTTAAAACTGTTATGTGTGGCCACCCGGTTCTGATGGTTATTGTGGCAACTCCTGTTTCCGTGCAATATTTATAATAAAATGGTGAGGGCGGCATTTAAGCGCTGATCATGTAAAATCAACTTAATTCTTTATTATATTATGGATGACAAATGTGCACAAAACTTAAGGTTTAAATACTTCATTATATATTTAATATTTTTTTCTTTTTTTTTATTTTATTTATATTTTATTTTTTATTTTTATTTTTCATTATACAATTTAATATACGGTCTCTAAATTTTAAGTCATAGCTTCGAATCCGTCAATAGTCGTGAAACATCTAATAAAAGCTAAGCTTAATTGGAGCGAATGACAGGTATTTTTGGCATCCCTGATAATTATTATTGCTCTACCAATAGTTATAATATAGGCAGTTTCTTTCTTACCAAACGAAACCCAGTGACGTTAAACTACTATTTTACACTGGTAAACGTGATCGAGTGCGGTCGATTAGTGTTGTAGTTGATTACTGCGCCAATTGCCATGAAAAACGAATGAAAATATTTTCTTTATAGTGATTTATATTTAATACTGATTATATAATTAACTCAAGCCTCCATTTAACTATTGAAGCAAGATTCAAGGCCATAAGTTTATAAGTCGTATAACATCGTGACTAGAAAAACCCTTAGTGTTTGAAAATGAAAATTTGCTTTATCAAGTTAAAATATCCATAATCGCCTTTGATTGAAGATAACATCATGGAAAAAAATCTCGAGACGTGGTTTCTTAATGCAGAGTAAGCTGAATTAAGTATGGTGGATTAATACTCCTTGAATCAGTTTTTATAATCTTTTATCGTGTTATATTCTGTATATATATATTTATAAATCTAATATATTAGAGTTAGTTCGTGTCATTGTACGAATAATGCTTAATATAGTTATTCTTTTCTTTATTATAAAGAAAAACAACACTGTTTATTTAAAAACTCAAAACAGTTTTCCTTAATTATTTACAAAGTGTAAGCATAGTTATCCAAATAAGTGTGTACTAAATTATTACACACTCTCTCGAAAAGCAAGTGAATGCCCAGCTATATAATTCAGATTTTAGTGGATCTATATACAGGAGTGTTATTTCTCAACTGTTGCATTAATGTTGTTGAAAACAAGTACACATGATAAAAAGGAGAATTGCAGGTATGAACAATGCGGCTTAGAACAGAATTCTAAAATTTATTTAGGATTAAATTAAAATCATCAAGTACAGTTCAGAAACGTCGTGACTATATAACAAATAAATAGCAACCGAATTGAAAAGTACCTCCGTTTCTGAAAGTTAAAATGTACAAATGAATAACTTGTAATGATATAAGGGCCTTTATATACCTAATGTCTTTATTCATTTTTATAGATATGTATAAACAATAATAGGTTAATTAACCATCGCAATTCAGCACAGGCTTCAATATAGAAAAGATAAAAACACATTCTCTAAAATAACACGAAAAATATTCATTGATGGTCATCCACCATATCTTACGGAATGAATGGGATGAATACGTTTTATTACCGTCATATTCATTATTTTTATGGCGGCTATTAATTTGATTTGGAGAATTAAGTGACTACAAAATCCATATCTAAGTTCAAAGCACTTTCTACATCACATCACTGTGATTTAATTGGATTTAAAGGGTCGGCGACGTCCATATATAATAAAAAGATATGTGCGAGTATATCCCTATTTTTTTACTACTTTCTCTTAACCGTAGATCAAGTCAAAAGAATTCAATGGGTTTCATAATATGTTAGTAACTCAAACAAATTGTTTGAATCGAAAATCTTAATTTATTACTGAAATTCCTTTGGTAATCGGATTAAAATGTAAATAATCCGACGCATTATGTAACTATTATAATAAGAATGTTACGGACGCTTTTAATATAAATATATCTTCTTGATAACGCTTAAAGCTCTGCCAATTTTGGTTTTAAAAACACATCGATCCGAAGGAAATAAGAAAATATAAAAAAGAGATACAACGAAAGCGAATCTATCGTTCGAAGATGATGTAAAAAAAGTAAAAGTGCATGTTTACTTCGACACGTAATGCATAGACCTTAGGGTCGAAAATGCCATAGTTAATGCATTGTTTGCTCGTTTTGTGATTACATAGGTGTGTCAAATACTTTTACCAATCGTTGTGGGCTTTCTAGGAAGGTCGTGTTATGCGATGGTGTTGAGTCGACATAATCCCATAAAATATTTATTTTATTTTCAATGATTATCAAGTTAATACCATCGAAATGGGTTCTTAGGACATAAATATTTTTTATAAACATTTTATAACCCAAAACACATAAACTTTTAAAATTTATCTGCACTATAAGTTATCTTATCTACTTGGATTTCATGTATTTTAAAGCATTATTGCTTCATCTTCATTTCTTCTAGTTTTAGGGTTGATCGTTTTTTCCTATATGAACAGGGATAGCACTTTTGTGCAATAAAACAGTAGTGATAATTATCTATCATTATCTGTAGTCTAATGGTTAAGGGGAACGGTCTGGGAAACTTAAGGTCGTAGGTTCGATTCCACGATTCGACTATTGTCGTAAACCATATCCTAGCACAAGCATTATCAGCTTTGTTGGAGTGGTTAACCGGAATATTAGTAATGTTAATAGATTTGTAATAAATATTAAATTGTTGTACCTATGCGTTATAAAAATAACTCATATCGACTCTACTCCTGTTTGTGTCCACCTCTTACAGTCACTTACGTGACGCGTTAACGCAAATGTAAAAAAAAAAGTAGGTAAATTGTACGCGTCTCCACAATTAACCGTTTCATACTTACTACGGTCATATTTATTACATAACTTAGCGTGTAATAAAATTAAATATGTATAAACGTCTTCTCAGTTGAAATGTAAAATATATTTCGAAAGTTTTGTTTATCGGATATCGTCAGTTAACAAATTTGATTGCAATTTGTCTCTTTATTACGTTAAATATTAAAAAAAAATGGCTCGTGTCTTAGTGTCCGGAATAATAGGTAATTATTTTGCGCGTTCTGGTTTCGCTTCAAATTACCGAACCAAGTGCTAGCATAATCTGTATCCCTTTCGTGAAAACATTTTCGTCATTGTGATAAACCCTGTTATTTTAGTTGACTTAAGGCTATAACGTATTTTCAAATTAACCGTGAAGGAATAGGTTTCCGCAGAATAACAGCGTGAAATAATAGAACGGCTGCAGGGGTTCTTCTGGTGAGTAAAGAAACCTGGAGAACTTATAGCAGGTAACGAGACATTCCATCTAAGTCCTAAAGGATGCCAAATGATGTGCCCTATGATTTTTTATAGATAATGAATGGATAGGCCACGGGAATCACTTATCACCAGATGAACTGTGTGCTCTTTTGTAAGTTAATTCCAGTTTTTTCAATGAGGTAATCGTTAAAATGGAACTAGACTAGACATCGTGGTGGTCAGATAAAAAGATACTGTCATGGTGATGATAACATTTAATAACCTGTGGCAATGATTATCTAGAAAAAAATGAAACAAATACCGTTGTTTTTTATTTCGAGGAAACTATTAGGCTAATTGTCAGTGTAAGTTTTATATCGCGTTTACTCAACCGAAACCGCTCTTCGCCTAGATGGAATAATAATGTTTAGCATTTTCACTGTACCAAAAATCTAGAAATTCTACGCTACCAATTTCGAGAATGGATGTTCTCGTATTAAATTTTAAATACTTGGTGGTGTCAAATCATAGCACCGTATAATTGTCAATTGGCACATTTAATTATTTAATTATTATAGAAACTCTTTTGATTCATTTAAAACATTTGAAGTTGATTAGATTTATAAAAAGTTATGCTGCCGTATTAGATTTAACGCACTTACGATCAAAACATATGGCGATTTAATTGAACAGTAGTACCCTCTGTTGAATTGTTATATAAAATGTTATGATCCGTTCGAAGCATTTGAACTTTGATTAGACAACAATGCAGCGTGAGCTTGCTCAGGCGTTAAAGTCAAGGCTGCGCCGGCGCAGTCGAGCGTTCAATCGCTTTGAACCCTTTAATGGACTATGTTATTAGTCCCATAGAAATGAAAAAAAGAGTGTAGCATTTTTAATAACTTGTTCTTATTAATTAAAAAATGATCCCAATGATGTTATGAAAATTTACATTATAATAATAAGGTTAAACACCGGTAGAAATTTTGTTTATCATATTTGTATTTTTTTAAAGATTAGACTTGCCATAAAAATGAACATGTCATTTTGAATATGACTAATACCTGAATATTAAATAGAATTACAATTTCAATTTAGTTAAAGTTGTTAGTATTTATATACTATAAGAAAGACAAATGAAAGATTGTTTGTAGTTTAAGTTTTAATTTTGGAATTTTATAAATAGCACCTGTCTTCGGTGAGTATTCGAAAATCCTAATTTTAACGTTCGAATAAACTATATTGTATTTTATATCCTTCCAAATGTCTGATGATTGTTTAAAAGTGGGTCGATTCGTGACTTTATAAATCGAATCACGCACCTGTCACAGTTTGGCACATTCCCGCCACGCAGGTAGCGATAGCACAGATAAAAAAGGTTAATAGTTATGTGTCACTTTCAAATTTCAAAAGTTTTCCTTATAGGTTACCTGTATTTATTTATTTAAAATCGTTTTTAGAAAAGTCGTTAGTATTGAATTGGAGATATTATTTAAGAAGGTGCTTTATTACTTGTATCATTATTAAGACACATTCCTAACAGGAACAAAGATTTTCTGTAGATCGATGATGAGATTGATGTTATGTGTATTTTTAAATATGGTTTTGTAAAACGAGCACACAGTTCACCAGAAGGTAAGTGACTCCTGCGATCAATGACATCTACATACATGCCAAGCATGCTCTCAATACTGCAGATGCGTTGTCAGCCCTGAGGACTAAAATGTACTATATACTGTGACTAAATCTCCGGTTTCTTCCTTTCATCATAAGACACACCAAGGTTATTGTTATACACTGAATTTCTGTTAAAGCATTTTCATTCCCTGATCGTGCCAACCTCTTTGTAGTGCAGCTAGCTACGGCGTGTGTTTACCAAATAAAATATCATCTTATCATTTATTATCTTTACATCTCAACGAAAGTAAGTATGCAACGTAGAATTATACTTCCATAATAAGTATGTCCTCGTGTCCATTCTGTCTGAATGTACAGCTGATCGTACTGCTTATAATGATGATGATATTAATTTATCCCTAATGGGAAAGGCAAAGGACTTTAGTCCATACAGCCAGGTCTTGTTCGTATCGATGGTTGGTCTGAAACTCGTACTGCTTATAAGTAGGAATAGGTCAGCAAGTAAACGCCTCTATTCAGGAAGGTATATAAGCAAAAGTAATTCACATAATGAACAAAACGATTAATTATCATAAGCATGCAGTAATTACGATTTCAAAAAGTTAAATCCTTTACTATGATGCTTTCAAGAAGTAATTAAAATAGCGTGGATTGCAGAAACTTTGTTGACATCTTAATAAAAAAAAAACTTTTCTCTTTCGCTTTGTAATTTGTGTAATTTTCTAACAATGTTTATAGACCATAATTACGACGACTTAGCTTATTAAATTTTAAGAATTTGTTGTTCCGACGATGACTAAGTAACTGTTTTTATATCTGCACTCATTCTATCTCAATCGTTAGTGTGATAACGCATCTGCACCTAGAATATTTGTTAATGAAAGATTTTTCGATCTCGATCACTTTTAGGTGAACTGTTAACGTCATGTTAACTTTGATAAAAACAAAAAAAAATGCGTTATAAACAGGTTACCAGATTGAAAGAAAAACAAGTTTACTTATTACCACTTACAATTAAAACGGAAATAGCTTCATAACTATTTACTACTTAGAATAACTTATATAAGTTACATTTTCATGAGATCTAAGCAGCAAGCAAGAAGTTCAGGTGATATCAACTGCGCAGGATATCGCAGTACCATATGCGTTCGCGCAATCTCAGAGGCACTCAATCGTAGTCTCTTACTTTTGTTCCATGCAAGCATGTGCAATAAGTTCGGAAGAAGGTTTAGATGCAGCCTAAGAACCCGGGACAAACATACAGCACATGCAGACCTGAAAAGTAACCACTTGTTACGTACCATATATTGAAAACGAGCAAGCCCCTAATTACTTTTTTTTATAAATTTGTTACATTGAGAGTAACAAACGAGCACGCAGTTCACCTGATGGCAAGTGATTCCTCATTCCTTCGGCCCATGACATCTACATTCATCCTTGACAAGGAATGATAATACAGATGGATCCGGATCCCTACACTCATCAGACGAAACACAGCAGCATAATGCTGCTACTTCATGCTGGTATTGGCTGTAAGGGCGTAGTCCTACACCGGTCGAGCTGACCCATTCATTCTGCAGCTAGAAACAAACTGCAATGTAGCTCTATCACTGTTAAACTTGACCACCTTTAAGACCTATGAGTTGAACAGCCTTCGGGCTAAAAACTCAAATCACTAAACTAGACCTTGAGTTATCGTCGATCTCATTTAGTATAAGTCAGTTCTAACAAAACACAAAGACATGGTTAATATGCTATATATTAGCGATATATAGTATGTAGTGTGGTCGCAACATAACGAAAATCAAAGGCCTTACACCCCACTCGCTTGTTTGACTACACGCTGATACTTTCAATAGGGCCGCTGCCATTGCCGGTAGGAATATACTTCCTTCATTACTATTGGTATCGATTTTTTTTCTTAACCATCATTTATGATTTGCAATTTTAACGAACTTTAAGTTCATTCGTTCGATACGTCTGTGTCATAAATAGATAGGTTAGAAGTTCCTATCGTCTACTGTTTAACGTTATATTTGTTGCTGGATCGATTTGATTAAAACAAAGAAATATATACATATTCAATGAATATATTTTAATACAGAACAAAGACTTTACGTAACAACAAATGCAATTTACAAAAAATCTCATATCGTACTCTTCATATCTTCAAGTTATTTCGATTACGTCAAATTCGCCTCTGAGAGCCCAGTTACGACATCACTCCCAACAAGCCTACTATTTATTATTTATGTAAACGGCAACATTAAATTTACATTTTCGTCTGTCTGTTACATAAAGCGGTAAAAGTCGGAAGAGGTTAGCATACTTTTTCATTTTCATGATAGCGATTATTCAGGCTCCGCAATGAGATATTTTAGAAACATATTATTTACGTCTTAACTAATTTTTCTTTTGTATGATGACCATTTATGTATAATCGAAGAAGTAAAATAAGAAGGAAGGATATAATAGATTAAAACCCAATATTAAAAAAGAAATCTTTATGGACTACTACTCCGGCAATTTATTTTTACTGCCAAAAAGTATGTCATAATCAAAGTAAACTGTACTTTACTTGTAAGGTATATTGTACTTTTGCAGCATTGACGCATGTTATGTAAAATAACTTTATAGAACTTTTAAATTAGTGAGTAATTTGTAAGAAGAGAAAAATAAATAACATAAAAAATTCTAACATTTTCTCACGTTTACTTTATTCTTAATCTCAAGATTGTTAAACAGATAAATGAAATGACTCCGAAATTGATTGAAATAAATTATTAAATACAAATTTTAGGTAATTTTTTTAAAATAAATTACATAAAAATATTCTAACATCTTCTCACGTTTTTAACTGTGCTCATAGTCTTAAGATAGTTAAACAGACAAATGTAATGATGATGATGATGATATTAATTTATCCCTAATGGGAAAGGCAAAGGATTTTAGTCCATACAGCCAGGTCTTGTTCGTATGATGGTTGGTCTGAAACTCACAAATGTAAAAAAATAACTCCGAAAGACTACTAAACTTTTTTAAACGTTGACTCTCTACCAGTATGCCTTTGGTATTAAGTCCGCCCTTTGTGAACTTTTAACTTTGTTAAGGTTAATGCAATAAAGAGTAAATAAATAAATAAATGAATAAATAAATTAAATAAAAATTTTGGTAATTTTTTTAATCTCTTCAACAACCATTCCTTCTGACATTGTACATTCAAATTATATTTATGGACGGAAATTGATTTGCATCAATTTAAAAAAAAATGTTTGTTTTATAAGTACGGATATGACAAGAGAAAACTGAATGCGAAGCGCGTCAGAAGTGGACGTCTTTTACTGAATCGAGTTCCGTTCGCGAATTTCACATCGCACCGTCTGACACACTTCCTCAATTTTTTTTAAACGCATTTACGCAACGCAGGCAGGACATCGAAATTGAGTAACGCCTTTTTGTCACTAAGATGTAATTTTTAATATTATATAATAGGTAAAAAAAAGTATAATTAAAAAAATGTTTAACATAATTCAATGTTTCCACCGGATTCTTAGGAAATAAAAGAAATAATATTAATGATGAGTTTTATACAAAGCATATTTATTTTCTTTAATTTAAAAAAATATTTTAGGAATTATTAAAATATGTCAATTTTTCTTTTCAGCTTTCAAGCAGTAACAATTTTTTAAAAGTATAAGTTTTTGTACGTTTATGTTAGAATAAAAATTAAAAAAATTAACATAATTTGTCAAATAACACCATAACATGAATCGTTGAAATAAAACCCTCATCCGTTGAATCGAAGATCACTTGACTTTCACTAAAGAAAGTCGACTCGTCCGCAGCGCGCCTAAAGCCACACCAAAGCACATAACTCGTTAGATAGCGCACTATAAAAAAAAACATCAAACTCACCCAAAAGATTAGCCGCATTGTATCCGAACACAGCACAGGATATGAATAAAAAAAAGTAACCACAAAGCACAGGCGCGGGCGAGCGCGCGTCTCTCACAACTGAGGCAAAGACTCCGTCCGTACAGCCTCCCCGCCAAAGAAAGTCACCAACCTTCACATTAGTTGATTATGTAAAGTTTTGAAAAAAAAAAAACCTGACACAAGTGCATTATGAGCGCAGACTGATGCGGGAACGGTTGAAAGTGTTTTTTTATAATAAATAGAAGAAGGTCGTCTGAGTGTCTATGGTATGAGCATATTAAACATAACGTTTAAGCCATCTTTTTTATTCCTTAATTGGACCTGTACTTTTAACTTTTGGGTTAAACCGTTTCCGTAAATATATGATATAGAAATGATATAGTAAAATAATGAGTATAAAGGAAAAAAGGTTAGGGACCTCTAATTCCTGATTAAAATAAATACAAGTTATATACCTACATACATGTAGGTTATATATGTGTAAGGATTAAAACTTAGTTTAAAAATTATAGTAACGTGTCTACAATTCAGCAAATTAAAAAAGAAACACTTCGGTAGTTTTTGACAATTTTTCGGATAGTTTCTAGTATTTTTTATGTCAACCATTTAATACGGGTGTTGAAGCATTGGGCTAATTGGGCGAGAAATCATGATTTCGCCAAACTCCGCTTACTAACGAATGAAGCTCTAACGATAGAGTCGACGGAAGATCTACTCTTAATTTTTCATACTGACTAAAAATTATATCCTACATTGGCCTGATTTAATAATATTAATACTGATACCTAACTCTACGGTAGTTTAGGATCGCTACGGTGGTCTACACTTAAATATTAATGTATAGAGACAATCAACATAAATATTTTTTGTTATATGTAAACAGAAAACAGTACATATGGGTGGGTATTTATAAGGAAATCTCTGTCGACGACAAAGGTAAAATATAAAGATCGAAGAAAAGGGAGAGACAGTGTTTTTCTCGTTTTATAATATTTTATTATTTTATAGTAGTAGATAAATTTCTCCGGCTATCTTATAAGTAATTTAAAATGAAGAGATTATTGATCATACGCAGCCATTAATTATAAACTTAAGTAATGTAATAAACAATATTTTTAAAGGGAAGTCACCCATACAGCTTACTTGACGATAAGCGCTTTATAAAAGCTTGCAACTAAACCACATTAATCCTTGATAATAACTTACAATGCAGATTGCAGAAATTTTGTTACCCTTGAGGACTAAGATTGAATGCCTGGTCATCACCAGTTATAAGATCTCCAGTTTCATTCATTCACTAGACGAAACACAGCAGCGCTAAGCTGATATTTGACTCTGGTATTTAGTATGTAGTCATGGCTTGGTCTACTCAACTTATTTGTGTTACGGATTTAGTCTATCACGATATCTTATAGTAAAAAAAGGGTAAAGTAACATCTTCTTTACATATATCCTACTCCTGGGTTTAGGTCTACTCTCTAGAAAGAGTGTTGGATCGTTCACCATGCGTCTCCACAGCCGATTGGCGGACTTCATATCCGCAATCTTCCTTTCATTTATTTTCGACATTCCAGTTTCCTTCGCCGTCTAGCTTGTAGTTAAACAGCATCAGGGATCAAAGACGGTTTGCTCTGGCATCGTCAATTAAGAGCGAATAGCCGAACACAGAACTTGCATGGCTCATTCTATTCTCTATAACAGACTATAAAACAAAACCCTACCACCTTGTACGTCTACCAATTAATTAACGTAAATATTTTGTTTAGATTTCACCAATGTATTTTTATGAAACTCGATATAACAAATATACATATACATCTACGCTCATCTTCAAAATATAAGATGCACATATGGACTCCTCTTGGGGTTTGAAATGAAATGCCGTTACTAGTGCTTGGGTATCTGGTTCCTTAGAAACACGATACGGCGTAGTTGAGCCACTGTTTTATACGTATCCAATCTTCATATTTTTTATGGAACTCAAATAGTTATACCGCATAAGGTGAACAATTACATTTATATAGTGAAACTGATTACTCCAGACGAAGTGAGACTGGCCTAAATTATAGAATATCAAACTGCATATGAAATGTAAGATTTTATAAGGTAATAGATATGATATTATTTTCGTCCCATGTTTATTTTATGCAATACAGACACTCAACAGCATTGACTAGAGAGTTGCGTAACTGTTTATCTCCAATTAAATCCAAACAGATGTTACGAAAATCATTTCTGTAATGGCGAGGTCAATCAATATAAACGGAAAAGATTGACATGATATCTAAATGGCTGAATCTTATTCCGATTCTGGTGACCTTCGATATATTAACTCCATTGTTTTTTACTATCTAGATAGTGCGGGAGCTTTTTTTTAAAAAAACTTGTTACAAATGAGCACAGATTTACCTGCTGATAGCTTATAGTTAAACCTAGGCTTATAGAATAGAGCTAAGGTTCCCTTGCCTGTTCTTTATGATTACTAAAATGGGACTTAGGGTTCACGGGAGATCGGGTTGTGGGCCTACCCCAAGACTCACTAGGATATACAGATAGTGCACGGGTGTGTTTCTTAAAAGAATCAAACAGATTTTTTTTTTATGGCTCATCGGCCATAAGAAAATGGCCATTGCCACTGTTAGCCCGAGGGCTTTTACACCTTCACAGAATTGAGAGGTGACTTATGGGAGTGCTTATGGCGCTCAGCTGAGACATTTATCAGTGGGTAACGAACACAAGGGCTCCCGAGAGGGAGCATCGGCTTGGCCCGTTGCCCTGGTAACGAAAGCAAATGCCTCGAGGGTACCTGAGAGGGCCAAATCTAGGCTCCGAACAGAGGTCGCCAGCGAGGGGTTTTCGGTAGAAAAATGTGCCACATAATATATGCAACAATATACAACATACATGTTTTCCCCCAGGAGACAGGATCTTCCTTGGCATATATATGTATATATATTTTTTCTGTTATATTTATTTCTTACCAAACCTAACCTAAAAATATCTAAATCACCAAATCATTTTATAGGAAAAACTGTAGATTAAATTAATTTAGCAGTCTAGGCAAGAAATATGGTTTTAAGATGATTATAGTTTTAAGCATTATTTTGAATAACAAATAGAAAAAAAAAATATTCCGACCATACATTTCCAAAGACCATACCAGACCAGGAAGTAAAGAAAAAAGAAGTATGACCTTCCGGTCTTTACAAATCGCAAACAGATACTTGATATATACAGTATTCATATATAATTAAATAGTTACACTGCAACGAAAAAAGTAAAAGGAACAGATGTAATAATAAATATTGCGTATTAACAGTATAAAACATTCATACCAATTTTTACGTTGTCTGCCTAGTCAAAGACGTTAATTGAATAAGTTTTAGCGGGAAAACTGCAATGGATGTCTTAAATATAGGTAATTTGAATATACTAAATTATTTATATATTTATTTAAGAGAAGAACTTGAAAGAAGAAAACAAACTCGAGTCATTTAAGCTTATAATTTCCAACGGTAAACGATTTGATGCATCAATGGCCTAATGGTTCAGGATACTGTCTGAGAAACTTAAGGTCGTCAGTTCTTTTCCGACATTCAACTATTGTCGTGAACTATCTCCTAGCATAAGTATTTAAACTTAGCTCGACTGGATAACTGGAGTGTTAGCACTGTTAATCGCAATTCTAGCATTATTTAAAAAAAAAATATTTTGTCGCGAGATTAGAAAGTAACCGAAAAACGTTAGCAATCTACCCACCATTACTGGAACTACGAACTTAATTATATGTACTCACCTTTTATTTTTAATGTTTTTAACTGTCAAACTAAAGCTTTGATAAACATAACGATGCATACAATGCGGCAAATTTGATTTGCAATTAAAGTTCCCTTTCGTAATGATGCGGCGACTAGACGAATTAAATGTGAAGCATCCACTGAGATACAGAAATCGTGTCAAGGATCATTTTGTATCGACGAAATCGTTACGGAGATTTAAATGATACGAGCATTATTGCATTCTTAAATATAAAATGGCCTAATTGTTGAAGACGGATGCGTTTAGGTTGACCACGCTTTCCTTATAAAATATTGACATTTCTTCGCGTTCAACTAACTGCTAAACGTCTATTTTAGCAATAGTCTAATCCTTAATCTAGGCCAAAGACTATGATATGATGATTATGATAATAATTAAAGTACTATTTTATCATTAATAATTATAGACTTATAGAAATAGTTATTTCTTACCTGTTTAAGGAAGCTAGATTTAGTGGTTATAGAGCTTCGATACGCTTCACGATTCTCGTTGAAGATATAAATACAAATTTTATCACATATTTCATATGTCTTAAAACAAAAAGCAATATTTATTTAGATGTTCCAAATCCAAGATATAATAACAATGAATATTTGTTATCAATACTATGATTCCGATACTTGTAGCGAGAAATAAGTAGAGATTAACAAAAAAAACATATATCTAAAGAGCTCTCGTAGAATTTTTGAATAATAAATTAACTACTTTCGAGTAGACTATGATTTTAGGCGATTTGTTCATGAATGAATTTGTCTCATAAAAGCGAAAAGAATGTCTCGTCACCCTAGTAACAATACTTTAAGAACAATCAATTCTGTAATACCGCTAGCTAATGAGTCTCTTGTCCTTACTCCATATTATATAGCTCGTTATGATTGCGTCGGAAAACAACTTCACTGTTTCGAAGTCATTATTATTATTTTAAACAAAAAAAAATATATATATTTCGACAGTTAACCTTAGCTATTTTCCCAGCGCCACTTTAAGTTTACAGATTTATTTGTTTTGCTTTTGATGAAATCGTTGCAAATTACCAAAGTCACCATGAGTAGTTCAGTTTGAATACGCAAATGGCCATGCCAGTAACTTCCTTAAGAATTTTATACATCAGGGAACATAGGGTATAACTCACTCCCTTGCTCTTTAATGACATTCATCATGCGCCATCAGAGACCACGTTTTCGCACCATAGGACGAACTGTGTAAGTCTTTGCTCAGGGTGTGCCTTTAGGCGGGGCTTTCGAGAAAATCTGTTGAAGCTTTCGAAATGCTTTTTTTTATAGAATAGGTGGCAAACGAGCACTCACACAAAGCAGCTCACCCGATGGTAAGTGATTACCGCCACCCATGAACATACGCAACTGCGTTGCCGGCCTTTAGGAAAGGTGTAGGCTCTTTTCGTGAAGGTCCCTAAGTCGTATCCGTTTGAAAATACGGCTGGTGACAGCTGATTCCACAGAGTAGTCATGCATGGCAGGAAAATTCGCATAAAGGGCACAGTGGTGGATTGCAAGCAATCGAGATGATGTGGATGAATTTTTAGTTTCTTAATGCCTTTATAAACTTAGTACAGAGTAATATCTCTTGCAAATTTATAGTTCTTCGATAAAATTTAATAACAACTAGAATTTCAAATAAAAATATAAAAGTAAGTCAAAGTAAAGGCATATTTTATCTTAATCATGGTAGTATAACTTTAAATTAAACTCAGCATCTGCAACTGTTAATTTTTTTTTATTATTACATTGAGTGCTGTAAACGCACAGTTCACCTGATGTTACGTGATTCCTGCGGCCCATGACATTTACATCCTACATATGCATCCTTGACAAGGAATCATAATGCAGATTCGTTGTCACCCTTGAGGACTGAGATGGAATGCATCGTCACCAGTAATAAAGGTCTCCAGATCCCTTCACTCACCAGACGAAACATAGCAGCGTTATGCTGCTACTTCACGCCGGTATTCTGTGAGGGCGTGGTCCTACCCCAGTCGAGCTGAACTATTCACTCTGCAGTTAGAAACAAACTGCAGTGTGGCTCTACCACTGTTAAAAATAAAAATAATACATTAAACATTACAATTTCATTATATCACCTAGGTCTTAATATAAAATAATTTTGTAGCAACGTTATGATTAGAATTTATTTCCATTAATAATTTGTGTACACTTTATATAGTTATTAATAAAAACTAATGATACATAATAGACACCGATGATGTAGCTAAAGATATATGCAATGTCATCGACTCGGGATGTTTACATTAGATCTAATTTTGACCCCGCTTCTACCACTCTCGGACCGCTGACCGTGTTTCCTTACATACATGCAATTACAAGCACTTAACAACCTATTCCAGTGAAATGATTAAGATGTGCAGATGCATTTAAATTTATTTATATATATGTATTGATGGCTGCGGAGTGAGATCGCTTTAGTCGGTGTCTAGTCACGTCCTTGCGGGCCCCGTCGCCAGGGCTATGAACTCCAACCAGCGCAGTGGATCATCGAAGAAGGGTCCACTCGCCATGCATAATTAGTTACGTACCGTCATAGATTAGATACACCTTTCGTAGACTCATATTTCCGTATTATGTACATATATTTATAAATATGATATTTATATTTATTTGTGAATATGAAATTTATATTTTACGTATAATAATTTTAATTATATCTTTATTTTTGACGAAAAAAAAAAATTATTTTTACTTGTGTTTTTTTATTTTTTTTATAACATTTAGGGTGACAATTTAACTAATAGTAATTGAGAACTGTGAAACACATTCATACTCAATGCAAATTCAGGATGTACATGCGTTGGCACCGCTCTGGACCGGACGGAAGCCTAATTACGTGCAATCTGTACGCTCACCATACGAAACACAGCTGTGTTATACTGCTATTTCACGCTGAACTATCGGCATTATTGGCATTTGTTGTTAAGGCCAACTAGATGGTACACTTACCATCAAGTAAACTGTGTACTCGATGAACACCTCTAATATTATAAAAACACAGTAAGGTTGTCATACAAGAACTTTATAAAATAGGTGGCAAACGAGCAAACAGTTCACCTGATAATAAGTGAATATTGCAGTCCATGGACATCCGCAGCACCAGAGAAGTCACAGATGCGCTGCTGCCAATACTCACTGAAGTAGCATGAGTGTTTTAAAAATTAAGAGACGATGTTCAAAATTACGAGACGATGCGATATACATTGGCGCGGTCTGTGTAAAACGCATCTCCCGTACTGTCATCCGTATAGCAATGAATGTTATAAGTTTGCAACATGATATGCAGAAATCAAGGAGATAGCACACAACCTTGTGGAACACCATCATTCACTGGTTTGCAGTCGGTGCATGAACGTCGACTACGACCTTGATGTTCCGGTTCGTGAGAAAACTGGTGACTCACTTGCATAATTTGTCAAGAAGATTTCATAGGAAAGATGCTTCGAAAGAAGCACTTTGTGTTAAACCCAATCAAAGGCCTTCGATACGTCCAGTCTAACCACCAAGGCCCTTGCAGCCCTTGTTTTGCAATTGCTCAGTAAAAGAGTCCGGAGAATCGATGATGAAGAGGCGTTCTATTCCAGGTCCAAAGACGGTAAAATGCGGTATTACTTCAAAAAGTAATACCGCACTTTAACCTCGATCCCTACGCAGGGATGGATTGTCTATGGGTTTTAGTGATTCATTTGTGCCTGTTATTGACAAAAAATCATCAAACTCATCATTATAGCCTATCACCACTAGTCCACTGCTGAACACAGCCCTCTCCTACCTATTTCCACAAAGCATGATCCTAGCCTCATGTATTCACATGGGTCCTTGCCAGTCCGAGATTCCCAGTTCAGAAACTTTCCTCGTAATCAATTATCGGTGTTACGGGCTATGTGGTGGAACCATTGCCACTTCAGCTTCCATCTTTCTTTCCTCGGTAAATCAATTGTCAGTAAATACATTTTCACTAACAAGAACGGCCTAAGTGATGGCAAAATGACTTTATTTATTGCAATAAATATATATATAGACATCTGCATTACCATTTAAGCAAAACATTTATCGGTTATAATGATTGATATTTATAAGTTCGTACCTTAAGAATAAATAACTAAACGCAAGGTATCGGGCATTATTATCACCAATTAGTGGGAGGATAGATAAAAGTAAATTGGTAGAAGCTGGAGATGTTCACAATGATGTATATATTAAGACCTCTCTTTCTGGGTGCTTGTTTTTGATTCCTATCTTTGCCTTACTCAAAAATGCAATATTTAGAAGCATGTTGGCTAATTGCAAGTTTAATTGGTTGACTCGCAACTGAGTCGTGTTTCTCATGAATTATTAAATGAATTTATTAAAATCCTAGGTATGTTGCAATATATATAATTAAAAATTGCTGGAAGGATTCAACGAAAAATGGCATCATAAGAAAGGCCAAAGTAAAACAATGTGACGATAGGTAGAAAAATGGCGGACTTTATTTATTGCAATTAATATGACATCTTCATTAGCATTAAATCAAAACATTTATCGGTAATAATTATTGACATTTAAAAGTTCGTTTACCTTAAGAATAAAACACTAAACGCAAGCTGTCGGGCAATACTATTACCAATCAGTGGGAGGATAGATAATAGTAGATTGATAAAAACTGAGATGTTCACAATGATGTATTATTAACACCTCTTCCATGGGCAGTTATTTTCATTTTCTATCTTAGCCTTACTCAAAAATGCAATATGTAGGTACATGTTGGCTAACTAAGCAAGTCTAACTCGCTGACCTGCAACTGAGTCGTGTTTTCGTGAATCATTAAATGAATTTATTAAAGTCCCAGCTATGTTGCAAAATTGTATATAATTACAAATTGCTCGAAGCAATCGAAAAGTAGCATCACAATACTGCTGAATTTCGACTGATCGGTGCTGGACAGAAGACAGAATAAAGGGAAGAATATAATAATGAAGGTAAAAATAAATAAAATTAATTAATAATTAAAATTAAAGAAAGAATACTTAGCTTTACATTTGTTGATATTTTCTTTCACTAGTACTTATTTTTCCAATATAAATCTTTAAAATCAATCGTCGATTCCAAATGCACTACACGGAGGATGATGAGAGAGTGTCTCTATGTTTGTGTGGATATTTATGGCACTATGATATATTCAGCGTAGTTGATGCTTTTTGTTTTTGTAACGAGAGTGACAAATGAACTCACAGTTCATCTGATGGTAAGTGAGCGAACCTTGACGCCCACATTTCTCCTCGATAAGGAAACATAATGTAGATGCGCTGTCACTACTAAGGAGTAAGAATGGAATGCCTCGCCATAAATCCAGTCATAAATGTCTACGTATCCTTAAACTCACCAGACGAAACACAGCGGCTTATGCTGCTATATCACGCCGGTATTCTGTGAGGGTATGGTCCTTCCAAAGTCGAGCGGACCCATTTATATTGCACCGACTCAACAACTCACACTCACTCAACATCTTTCAAAAAAGGTAATGGATCTCATCTGGTAATAACCAGAATGATATCGCCTGGTGCTCGATATTGACTAGGACATCTTATGTTTTTTAATTCTATCGAGCTTAGCTATAAACAATCAATACAATAATATATATAATAATAACTTCCGGCTGATGTCAAGAATACACCTTGAAAACTTTCTTTAAAACCCTTCTTCATCAACATTATTTGATAGCAAATAACATCTGATATATATTTTCCATGTATTTATGTTTGTTTATATATATAGCATTATGTTGCTATTTTACGCTGGTATTCTGGCGTTGTCCTACCCCGGTCGAGCTGACCCATACATTCTGCAGCTAGAAACAAACTGCAGTGTAGTTCTACCACTGTCAGAATATACTTGTATATGCATAGATGTGTATTAATGCATATATATATTTTATTTATATGTATATTTAAATATACAATATATGTTTTTTATGTATATTTGTAAATTAATATTTTTATCAATAAATAACTACTTAACGGCTATTTTAATTTCTCAAGGTTGACTGCGATTTAAGTCCGCCATTGTAAACCTTATTTAAGGAAAGAATAAATAAATACTATGACACTGCATAGTTTATAAATATTGTTTATATTTATAAGCTATGTAAATTTTCCTCATATTTCTTGTTTAATTTTAACTGCCACTACCTTTGTGTTCTAAATGTTCATCCGGTTTTCTATATTGTGTAATAAACTGATATTTATTCAAGTTAAACTTGGCTAACAGTAGGAGATGCCCAGAACGACTTGTACCATAAGATAAACCTATTAAAATGTATTAAAAAAAAGAGAAATTTATATTAGCGTGTAATCATGTTATATAACGTAACATGGGTCGCTATTAGATTACATAATATTTGACGACCACGTAGCTTAGTGGTTAGAGTAGTAGGTTGTTGAGTTGCAGGTTCTGGATTAATTAACAAGATGATTAAACAAAATTAGCGCCAATGATGTTATTGTACACACATCACCTTGGACTTGGGAAGGGTACGACAAATCAATGACAAGACAAAGACTCAAGTATAAGTCTTCCTAAACGTACCATAATTACCTATAACCGAGATTGATGGTTTTCGTTGTTGCTAAGATAGAAGATAATATTTTATTTATAATAATATTTTATTTATTATAATATTTTATTTATTATATAATATTTTATATATATTTTATTGCCATAAGTTCCCTGCTTTCCCAGGGATGCGTCCCTTTAGATAGCCATCCGAGTCGAGGTTTCGTACCTCCTTATGAGGGGCCCACGATTATGATCGTATTAATGCCATCTGTTGTCGTCGACGTTCTTCGTCCGCAGGGGTCAGAATGCAGCGGTGGTGCAGTAGCAGTCTCCGCGCCAACTTCGCAGCATCGTCGTTGTCTCCTTACTCCGCGGGACCTCCCGCTCGCGAGTCTAATTAGATAAAGCTGTAGAGGTCACTGGACCAACAGCAATACTCATGCATAAAAAAGACCCCAGGGATGCGGGTGAGGAAGGTAAACTAAATGAATTAATAAAATTAAAGTATTTGGAATATTTAGAATACTTCTGTAGAGCTTTCTGAATGCTGGTTGATTTAATAGATAAATAGATGTTTAATTATACTTATATTTGTATCTATTTGTGGTGCATGAAATATTTTTTTTCTTTCATCAAAGATTAACTAAAAATGTCTTTTATAATCAAAAAGTCTTAATTATTTTTAATACCTATATGTTATCTATAATTATATCCTTGCTACATTGTCCACAATTTGTGTAACCGTTGATGGCAATAGTCCGAGTTAGGCTGGCTTATCAGTATAGTATATATGCAGTATATATGCGCTTATCTGAACTCGCTTTTCTGTTTATTTATTTTTTAGTTAGCCCGAGGGCTTTTACAGCTTCACGGGGTTGAAAGGTGGTCTAGCGCTTAAGGCACTCAGCCGAGACATTTATTAATAGATAACCAGTTCAAGGGTTCCCGAGAGGTAGCCTCGGCTTACACCGTAACCTGTGCGCGAAAGCGACTGACTCGAGAGTGCACGAGACGGCCGAACTTCGGTTGTTCAATTGTTTCTGACGGATGAACTAAATTGATATTGGCTTTGGCACTGGAGAAGAAATGGCGCAAAAAACTGCAGCGACGCTCCTATCTATACCAATTGGTGAAAACCAGCCTGAAATATGGCGATAAAACGAAAAATGCTCCTCTGGTATAATGTAATATATATTATAAATTTACTTAAAAACCGTCGTTCATATGGTGTAAATTAGTCATATGCATTCGATATTTTTAGTTTTTCTAAAATATGTTGTCACCACTGAAGATAAAGACTGAATGTATCTTTGCCACTTCCTACCGGAATCTCCGTTCTCTTCTACTCTTTTACAGCAGACACTGTTATAGCTTCTCAGCTCGTCGATTTGGGAAGAACCATTCCCTTACTGAAAAACAGAGTTAGCAAGCACTATTCACTGCTGTGTTTCGTGTGGTAAATGTAAGGGGGGGGGAGGGGGTAGTTACTGTTACTGAGGCATTCCACCTCAGTTCTCGAACGCATGTGCATCTGATCTTTGATGTATAAGTTCAGCTTGGATTTATTTGTTTATATATTCCCCCTCCACATTCCGGACTGGTTTCCTCCTTGTTCCTTCTTGTTGTTTTTGCTACAAAGAGAAGCCGTAGTAGTTCTATTAGTGACCCTGGAAGACCTAAACATATAACAATATTATGTCGTTATATTAACCAGCTGGGTTATGTTGATATTTCAGGGTGGATCTTTTGATGGAGTGGTTCTACCAGTCGAACCATTCATGCCGCACCAAGAAACTACTCACAGCATAGCTTACCACCCTGATAGCTTACAAATGGTTAGTGCGTAACTTCTATCCACCAGTAGCACTCTTTTTAAAATAGATTTTAGTTTTCTGTGTGACAGGGTTTCCTTATAACACTAGAAAAGTCAATAACTCCTCACGCCTGTTACTAATCTCTCTTGGCTCATAGTTATTTGTAAGTTGGCTTATAGTGATGGGCCGGTACGGCCACCCTAGGTAGAACAGGTAGATGTGTACGGGAGCGTTCCCATGGCCCTTTAGCCTGCGGTGACAATGGAGTAGTATTATGGTCAGTGCGTGTCCGATAAAACCATTAGTTGCCATACCTCTACGAGAATAAAAAAAAGAAGTTTGTTATGCTCGTTGGCACCTTAAAAATAAGAACTATAGAAAACAGTAGCGAGATTGTACTTTCCGCAAAATACTGGGACAGGCAACACTGAAGAACCTGCAGGCGAAACTCGTTTTACGACGGGGTTTTATAAAAAAAAAGTTAACGACTGTGGCATTGTTGCAGGATCAATTAGGCACAATGCACAGATGTTGCATAGCTCGTTACATTCATATGATGAAACGTGCTAACAGTGACGCAATAGACGACCATGCGCTGCGCGATTAGTCAATTATGTACAAAGAATACTTCTATGTCTTCAAAGTTTAGTGCCTACCTGATGGTAAGTGACTGCCCATCATCATCATGAAATATACATGAAAAGCTTCGGACGTTAGATTCTCCCATAACTTAAATTCGGTTCAAGGGGCCAATTAAAAAAAAACGTCAAATGCAATTTTATGTGTTGCACGCTCACTGATGGAGCGTGTTCTGTGGAAACGTTTGGTACTTAGACGTGGGAAATGCTTTATACCTATATACATAAGTCCTTGTCGGGGTAAGGATGAGTTATGTCGGATGGAAGGTGGCCTCAGCGAGCCCACCTCTGGTCCCACGAGCTGGCCCTACGCCATTGATGTGTCGGTTCCTCTTTGCTACAATCCGCCAATCCGCCACAAAAGCAGGCGACCCGTTCGAGGGTAATTGGAAATCACAATTTTTCCCCCGAACTGGTAAGGAATGACAAAAAAATAATCGAAGACATGTGATGTCTACTAATTTCCGTTGGATTTGGATGGATCGTTAAACACTGTCATTGCCGACATAATGGAGAAATTTAAGAAATAAAGAATTCCAAACCTTACTTAACTTTTGCTATCTGTGCAATTTAAATTCGTTAGCAATTATAAGCTCTCTTCATACACTCGAAACGAGCACAAAGTTACATGTGATTGTTGGTATGTACATCATTATATCCAAATCCATTCTCAATTAGACATTAAAAAGCGGATGCATTGTTATTCCTGATCAACAACTATCAAATAAGGAACGATCTCAACATTATTTGTAACTGGCAATTTTCACTATTCAGTTCGTCATCGCCATGTCCGCTCATCATTAAAACGTCTGGAATCATTAGTAAAAGTGGCAGACCACATTATTTGTTGCCAAATCAACTCGGAAGACGAGAGATGCCGCATCGTGTAAATTACCACATTACACCGACCGCGTAACAAATTACATGTATGAAACATAATGAAAAGCACATTACGTATATTTATTGCGTAATTTTGCTCCAACTGTCTCAATTTATATGCCGTTTTATAATTCACTTTCATTGAATCTCAAAAGACTTAGCTCAGTAACAGAAAAAGTAGAAACGGCTATAAACAGCAGCAATAACATCTAAACTATAAAATTATAGGTTGCCGTAGCACAATGAAGGATGCTAGACGCCTACCCTGAGACTTGACAAGCGTCAGTGTCCAGGTGCGTTCCGTAGTTGATCCTGGAGCCACTCCTAAATGCACTGGGGGTGGCCACCGAGGTAGTTTTAGTAGGATTAAATTTTTTTTTAAAAAAAATCCTCTTTTAAAGATTTCCACCACGATACAAAATAAAGACTCTTATTGTATATTATCCACATAGGTTAATAATGTAGAACACCTGGAAAAATGCTTGAAATAACCTTGATTTAAAGTGCCTATTATAAGTGATAAAATATCGATTTTCAAAAAAAAGTTTATACGACCCTAATTATTTCAGATTTAAAAATGTAAGTCTAATAGCTGGCTGTAAGCTTTTTAAAATTATTACCCTTCATTTAATTTTTTTAATTTTCTTTTGATGTTTATAAAGTTATAAAATATTAAAAGTTATTATTTTAAATAGCAAAATAAACTAAAACGTCTACAATAAAATTGTTTTTGTCTCTCGTGTTGGACTTGATTTTTTTTCCTGCTAATGGGATGTTAGCCCTAGGGCTTTTACTATTTCACGGGGTGAAAGGTGACCGAGCACTTATGGCGCACAGTCGAGACCTCTGTTAGTGGGGAACCAGCACAAGGGCTCTTTAGAGAGCCTTGGCTTGGACCGTTACCCTGTTGCGCGAGAGCGACTGACTCGAGGGTGCCCGAGAGGCCCTACCCGGCCACAGTTATCAGTTGCTTCTGATTATGGAAGATCTAAATTAATATCTCTATTATTATTGATTAACTGTACCACCACTTCGGAATGCGTAGGCGCAAGAAACTCCAGCGACGCTTCTACCAATGATTGACTGTCTTTTTTGTTAGTTGAATTTGTTACCCAAACGAAATCTATAAAAATATAATTATTTATTTATTGTCAAAGCCCCCACATTTGGCTACAGATCACCATTAATATTTATAAAAGTGACTCTGGCGTTACAACATTAAAAAAAATGTTAAGCTTTTATATTTTTTTCAATTCTGAAAGAGAAAGGAAATTTCATCTATGCGATGAAGAATATTTTAGCCGTGGTCTTAGTGGTAAAAGAACTTATTACATCTTAATTCCCCATCCATGTTCCCTCGTCGATTAAATAAAGTATAGTAGAGACAGAAAGAGAGTGAGAAAGAGGAACGAAAAGAAGAACAAAAATGGTCCTAGGAGTATATATATATATATATATATAATGTATATTTATATAATGTTAAGCATAATATAGACCAAATCAAAACAATCTATTCTTGAGGTTTTACTCTTATCACGGTCAAAGAAGTTTCATTACAAATAAAAACAAGCGATGGACAACGATGTACATTCAGACAAAGGTGTTAATTACAAATTATCTTAAAGTAAAGCGTTCTAATAAGATTATACTGGTAAAATATTTATCATATCATTTGTTAATGGCGTTAGTTACGTAAGAAATAGACAGTACGACTTGTTTCCTTTTTAATGATGCAAGATATGTATTTTTTTGCATAAGTGACATAAAAAAGCCAAAAAGACTTAATGTTAAGACACATTCCCTAACAGTCAATCCCGGAAGTAATGAAGATGACAACCAGCGCTGGTCTTCCGTTGGGGTCGTCAAGATACAATTTCAACACTAACTTGAACATATACGAGTACTGCATTGTTAACTCATAATCTTTTTTTTATTATATATTTTTTCAATTCTGAAAGAGAAAGGAAATTTCATCTATGCGATGAAGAATATTTTAGCCGTGGTCTTAGTGGTAAAAGAACTTATTACATCTTAATTCCCCATCCATGTTCCCTCGTCGATTAAATAAAGTATAGTAGAGACAGAAAGAGAGTGAGAAAGAGGAACGAAAAGAAGAACAAAAATGGTCCTAGGAGTATATATATATATATATATATATATATATAATGTATATTTATATAATGTTAAGCATAATATAGACCAAATCAAAACAATCTATTCTTGAGGTTTTACTCTTATCACGGTCAAAGAAGTTTCATTACAAATAAAAAACAAGCGATGGACAACGATGTACAGGTATTAACCCCGTTGCTAACGTTAAACAAAGTGTTAAACAAATATTTTTCTGCATAAAAGGAAACTCTTAAATAAGCGTCCTCCGTAAATTATTAATTACACTTAAAACAACGATGTACAGGTATTAACCCCGTTGCTAACGTTAAACAAAGTGTTAAACAAATATTTTTCTGCATAAAAGGAAACTCTTAAATAAGCGTCCTCCGTAAATTATTAATTACACTTAAAACAACGATGTACAGGTATTAACCCCGTTGCTAACGTTAAACAAAGTGTTAAACAAATATTTTTCTGCATAAAAGGAAACTCTTAAATAAGCGTCCTCCGTAAATTATTAATTACACTTAAAACAACGATGTACAGGTATTAACCCCGTTGCTAACGTTAAACAAAGTGTTAAACAAATATTTTTCTGCATAAAAGGAAACTCTTAAATAAGCGTCCTCCGTAAATTATTAATTACACTTAAAACAACGATGTACAGGTATTAACCCCGTTGCTAACGTTAAACAAAGTGTTAAACAAATATTTTTCTGCATAAAAGGAAACTCTTAAATAAGCGTCCTCCGTAAATTATTAATTACACTTAAAACAACGATGTACAGGTATTAACCCCGTTGCTAACGTTAAACAAAGTGTTAAACAAATATTTTTCTGCATAAAAGGAAACTCTTAAATAAGCGTCCTCCGTAAATTATTAATTACACTTAAAACAACGATGTACATTCAGACAAAGGTGTTAATTACAAATTATCTTAAAGTAAAGCGTTCTAATAAGATTATACTGGTAAAATATTTATCATATCATTTGTTAATGACGTTAGTTACGTAAGAAATAGACAGTACGACTTGTTTCCTTTTTAATGATGCAAGATATGTATTTTTTTGCATAAGTGACATAAAAAAGCCAAAAAGACTTAATGTTAAGACACATGCCCTAACAGTCAATCCCGGAAGTAATGAAGATGACAACCAGCGCTGGTCTTCCGTTGGGGTCGTCAAGATACAATTTCAACACTAACTTGAACATATACGAGTACTGCATTGTTAACTCATAATCTTTTTTTTATTATATATTTTTTCATACATTGGTTCTTGAATAAATATGTATTGATTGAAACAGTAGGTTTCTTCGAGTGTCGCAAAGTGTGCGGTAACGTTACATAAAGCATCATTGCGTCTATTATTTGATATTCTGGACGTGGAAAGGGCCGGTCTACTGAATATCAAGCGAATATTATTCGCAGTCTCTGGGAAGTAGACCGTGTCGTCGCAATATATGAAATAGATATGGCGTTACTTATTAGCGTTAATGTTCTCGTCAATATTATATTATAATAATCTGCCACGTGGTTCAGAGGTAAAAGTACCTGGTTGCTGGAATGCGAGGCATGTGTTTAATTCTCAACCGACTTAGAATATTAGCCGCTGTCTGCTGTCAATTATTATGTTAAGTTACTCTTGTCGTCTTTACTACTGTTGCATGTATAATATATACTATTTAAAGGTAAATATAGTTATATAATAGTGTATTTTTTACTTTTGTATATCTTCTGATTGTTATTGTATTTTCAATACAATAGTATTATAAATTTTATATATAATGTATGATAAATGTATGTATTTTTTTAATGATCACAGCGGCCATCAGCCCGAAAAAAAGGGCGATCTGCTTTGTTACTTATGTTTTTAACTTTTTGTAAGTTGTGAACAATTAAGTTTAAATAAATATAAAAAATCGTAATTAGTAACTTTTCCTCGGAATGGAGTTGTTGCGAGCGCGATATCTCAGCAGATAATGACTCGATTATCCTCAAAAATTTAGTATACATACTAATTAGGATTCATTCATTAGGATATTAAACAGCCCTTTACGGGCTTTAAGCCCGGGATGGCTTATAGAATAGGGCTAAGGTACCGCCTACCTGTCGTACAAGGGGACGGGAGGGGGTGAAGAGGGGCACCGGCGCGTTCCGTAGTAGATCCCGGAGCTCCTCTCAATGCACCGAGGATGACCACCGGGGGGGTTTTAATGGTTATAAGTCCCGCGTAACCTTGTCTCTCCCACAGGAGTCAGGATATCTTTTGAAAATTTCGCTCCGATACCAAAAAAAAGTTATCGTGTCAAATGTGAATACCCTCTCCCGCTTTCCAACTCGTTCGGCGAACTTAAATAATGGGAAGAGTATTGGTAATTAAATTTTATTTTAAGTTACATGTACCCTAGTGTAGTGGTTCATATAAAAGCAATTCAGACTACTCGCTATCATGGCAAGAATTGTATTAGATTAGCCCGCACTCCGCGCAACATAGCGGCTATCGAATCGCGTAGGACAGTGGCCACGGAACCAATTGTGGTAGAGCTACACTGCAGTTTGAATAGGTCAGCTCGTCTGGGATAGGACCAAGCCCTCACAGAGTACCAGCGTAAAATAACAGTATAATGCTGCTGTGTTTCGTCTGACGAGTGTAGGGCTCCGGAGACCTCTATTACTGGTGACGAGGTATTCCATCTCAGTCCTCAAGGCTAACAACGTATCTGCATTATGATTGCATATGATTGTTCAGGATTAATGTAGATGTCATGGGCCGCAAGAATCACTTACCATCAGGTGAACTGTGTGCTCGTTTGTTACTCTCAATGTAATAAAAAAAAACTTTCGAGTAGAATTTAAACTCGCATACCATGAAATTAAAAGCGAATATTCGGACACGTAACAACAAAAGTTCGTAGCTTTTGTTGCTATTTGTGTCATTTAAATATTCCTGTTGTCCTCCTCGTCGAATTCGACCGCCACAATATTTACTGTTTACCAGACGACATCATCTGCTGGATGTAATATAGTGCCGTAAGTGTTAAGTAACACAGAGGCACTCGCTCGTCACCACCATACCCTAGTCCGATGTAATGCATGTGCAATAATCTGAGGAAGGTACAGATGCAGTGAGCTAAGCATATGATCCGTGGTAGCTTAGGGTATTTGCGCTCGCTTTTAATTCACGGTACGCGAGCAAAACGAGTTCGGACCCCGGTGACAAACTATTTAAACGTAATTTATATTAATGTTAACAATTTCATAATTTTTTTTTTAATCTCGTTTATTATTTTTTGAATTCCTGTTTTTAAGTTTATACTCATTTACACATTTTTAAGCATGTTGTGGTTACCTATAATTGTAGGAACAGTTACATAGAATACCTTATTCTTGTAAAGTATAAATGCTGTTTATTGTGTTGGTAATCCATTTAATAAATAAATAAATAAATTGTTTATCGCAATTTTAAATGCTTATTTACCGCGTGATCGGTGGTGTAGGAAAACATCGTGAGGATAGCTGCATGTCTGAGAAACAATAGGTCGTCAATAGTCTAATGGTTTAGAGTACGGTCTGCGAAACTTTAGGTGGTAGGTTCGAAACCACAATTTGACTATTGTCCTTAACAATCTTCTAGCACAAGCATTGTTAGCCTAGTTGGATAGTGGTTAAACGGAATATTAGTAATGTTAATAACATTGGTAATTTCTTTAAAAAAAAATTCAAAGACATGTGAAGTCCGCCAATCCGCAGTGTAGCCGCGTGGGTGGTGGGCTACGCCCATGCCCAGTGGGATTTGTTTATATAGGCTGTTACTTACTGTGCAGTAGATACAGTGTCAAAGACACGGAACACACAAATTTATGTTCTATATGTGTCTAAATTAATATTCCTAACAAATATAAATCAAATGAGCAACCTTTCAATAGAAACATTGTCAAAAAAAGAACCGAAAATGGATACAGAATTAATTAGTAAATAATTATATATTAGAATAAATAAATAACAAGTCGTTATATTCAGAAAGTGTTTTGCTTTTCTCTCATTTACATAGATATCGTAATATTAGGAATTATCATAGCGAATAACTATGATTTCTCTATACGTTGGCGGTAAGAAACAGCGAAAAGACTCGACTGAGTGCCATTAGCGCTCGGTCACCTCTCAACCCGGTGACACTGTAAAAGCCGTCGGGCAAACAGTGGCCTTCAGCCCGAAAAAAAAAAATAAACAGCGAAAAGAATCGCGTGCACTGTACACGATTCCCAGCGGAGCATAAAAGTTTGTGAAGCAAATGTTGTTGATCTTCGTGTCTGGATGTAGTATATAATTGTCCTATATCCCTATACAATATATAATATATAATTTTTCTTACAATCTTCTTATACTAAGCACTAAGGAAGTAGATCTTAAATGACTGTATGATGCGAATTCTTACGGCGGTTAATAACTAGAAAAGTACATCGTACATTACAATAAGAAGAAATATTATTGTATTAACATCACAATTGCATTTCTATTCCAGATTTGACATCGATACATTATTTTTTTTGGAAACATATAAACTTTGATTTAATAGTAAGTTCAACTGGTTACTCTTAATGTATCCTTTTAAAGAGTTATGACCGATATTAATATGTAAATATCGTGACAAAATTTAAGTCGAAAATGTGATAAAAAAAAATGAGATGAATAATTAATGTATAAACAGTTTCCGTTCTTAATAGTTGGGCCGTTACGCGTGTTACGAGGTAATACGAGGCATTTATTTTTTTAAATATTAGCAGTGGCGACCATCACGTGGCTCATCTGATAGTAAATGAAGTGATCCTCAATAAAGTATCAGCGTGCATATGCGTTGACACCCCTGAGGACTGGGATGGAATGCCTAGTTAGTTTTAATTACCTGGCTTCTTACACTCATCGTATGAAATCCAGCTGCACAATGTTATTTCACGCTGATATTCCGTAAGGGCGTGGTCCTTCCCGTTGAGTCGATATGTCAATCCGTTCATGTCGTAGATAAAGCGCTGTAACGACGCTCCACCGTTATTAATCCATAAGTAAGCTCTCACCTCTTTATATGAAACGGGGTAGACAGAGTATCTACATAGCCCAAAGGATCAGCAAGCTAAAGTGGCAATGGACTGGCCATATAGAATTGTTAAACGATAGAGAAGAATGGTAGTAGAGTGAAAACCTCGGCTCAAGAACGCAGTATAGGTTCCCCCACACACATAGAAGCGTCGCTGGAGTTTCTTGCGTCACTTCTTCTCCAAAAAAAAGGTTCCCGCATTCGACGGAGCGACGACCTGTGCAAGTTTGCGGGTATGTATGGGGGTGGCTTATATTTAGTAGTGGGCTGTGATAATAAAGATGGGGAAGGGTTGTACGTCGGGTTCGATGTGTCCGATCGGATATCAGGTTGTTTAGATGTGTTATTTTATTTTTATGAAATTAAATAAAAAATACAATCACAATATATCTGAAGTTTATTATTTTATATGTTACTATCAATGAACCAAATTTTAAACCCAATATGAGAAACTCATATAGTAGGCGCGCTGGGATTTCAACCAACGGAAGTTACACCACGAGTTAAACATTCTTACCACTAGGCCAATACCATATTATGCATTATATATTGTTTGATAACATTTGAACAAAAAGTGTTAATCAAAGTTGTGACTAAATTATTTTTTTATAATTCGACATGTTTTGTTATCTAGAATTTAATCCTTTTTTGCCTGCGACGCCAAAAGAGGTGTGTTATAAATCTTATGCCAATGTAAGATTGTCTGTTTTAGGCAACGAAGCTTCCAAACGGCTGAAGTGATTTGGATGCGGTATTTTCCATTACGAAGCTGGTTTCTAGTTGTATTCGATGAAGATTCGATCGCCCGATTGGAAAATCATCAGCACCTTTCTCAATTGGTGAAGGGATCTTAGCTGTAAATTGGAAATTCATTACACTTTCACTGGTCGCTTTTGGCTTAACGGAAATTGTTACAAAAATAATTTGTGTACTGGTGTAACCTACCGACAAATAAAGCATTAAAAAAGACTCGTTTTTTATTCTTCCCTTTTCGGCCAACGACGTTTTGTCATGAAGATTATTAAATACTTAGTTTCCTTTTACAAAGTTCACAAATTGCAACGCTCCGTTTAATATAACGATATAACTTGAACGTGGACAGCTATTATTCAGTTTTGAGTTTACTTCCGGGCCGCCAATGCCTTTAAGTAAATTGCCGGAAATAAACTAACTAGCTTTTTATGGCTTGGACATCCGCAGTAGAACCAGTGTGAACATAGCTCAAAAGATCAGCAAGCCGATGTGCTAAGGGGCTGGCCATATATGTGATAGAATCGATAACCGGTAGAGATTAAAGATTTTTGAATGGAGACCTCGAACTGTTACTCGCAGTGTAGGAACCCCCACTAGATAGAGCGAAGGCCTATGTAAATCGGTACAGTCGTCCCCAAGTGATACGCTTACCAGCTAACAGTATTTCATTTTTATTTATATGGATGGTGTAAACTTTATCTCTCAATCTCTCACCATAACCATTCGTCAGTTTTATATAAAACAATGGATATTAAGACAACAACAAAAATCAATCGTATATATATAGATCCCACTGCTGGGCCTCCTCACTAGACGTTTAAGGATAGTCCGTCACGCGACTTCTTTCTTGTCTTGTCTTGAAATATTTATGATCTTTTTTTACATCTAAAACATGCATTCCTTACGATGTTTTCTAAGAACGTGTTAAATCATCTTTTAAAATTACAATTAAAAATTCTATTTCTGCCGGGGAACGAACTCGGTTTGCTGGCGTAAGCATGAAATTAAATGCGACCGCTTAGTATTTAAGCCGCCTTGTTAAGATCAGACTTGTTATTATGGACATACTAGTTAGTTCAAAGTATGTTCACATACACAATACTTTCATAGTCCGGTAGCCACGAAGCTGGCTTGTTCTCCCAAGTTGGTATCAGAAAGCGTTTCCTCGGCCAAGTCGGTCTTAATGCCTATGTATAATTGGAAGAATTGATGTCACATATAGATAAACTATAAGTGATCTTATTTTAATGTAATATATATATATATATATACATGTACATATCTTCATAATATAACAAATAATGTTGTTGACTGTTCGAATCTACTGGGGTACATAGATTTGCACACATCTCGCCTTAGATATAGAAAATTTTTTGTATATTCCATTAGCTAAAACTAAGTATAGGCAAAATAGTTACTTTATCAGAGCTGGCAACTATTTTAATTCGATTCCATCGACAATCGACATTGATTTATTTAATATAGCCGGAACTCAAATTAAGAGATGGCTGGGATGGCTATATAACTCGAAGAACCGATAACTGACGGGGAAGAAAAGCACCGAGTAGCATCCTCATATTGGCTTTTGCAGGGTAGGATGTCCCTCACTCCTGGGATCCACCATCCCGAGTCGTAATCAGGCATTCTATCTCAGTCTTCAGCGTTCTATCCCACTTCTTAGGAGGACAACCTATGTGTATTGAATCTTTGTTGGGGTCCCAGTCTTTGACACTTATTACATACTCTCTCTCTCTCTCTCACACATTATAAAAGAAAATCCAGGATACGTGACGCCAGATACTCCGAATGCTAGACCACGTGTCGTCAATTAGTAAAATTAACAAAGCTATCAAGAGATATGCTTATTGCCGGATGATCTGTTAACGTAGCCACTATTTGGTCGTCATTCGTATCATGGCGGACCTCTCACTTTCGCTCTGCATCATGTCGTAATTCCGACCAACTAGTCTGCATCGGCGTATAGGTAAACGTGATTGTGTGGAATGATCGGTTGCATAATCTAATAATAACTGAGTATCGCAATTTAATACTAAACGGTTAACAAATACCTGCCAATACATATGACGATTCACGAACCTCATGTTTCTTAATGTTAGAAATTTCTATATGGTTTTAGTTAGATCTTCGGTGGCAAAGATGGTTGCGCCGACTGTACACACTTAGATAGCGATCGTTTCATAGTAAGAAAGAAAGAAAAGCTATAGCATATAGCTAGTGCAGAGCTACGCTGCAGTTCGTTTCTAGCTGTAGAATGAATCGGTCAATTCGACCGGGGTTGGACCACGCCCTCACAGAACATCAGCTTGAAGTAGTAGTATAATGCTGCTGTGTTTCAACTGGCTAGTGGCAGGATCCGGAGATATATATATATATATATATATATATATATATATATATATATATATATATATATATATATATATATATATATATATATATATATATATATATATATATATATATATATATATATATATATATATATATATATATATATATATATATATATATATATATATATATATATATATATATATATATATATATATATATATATATATATATATATATATATATATATATATATATATATATATATATATATATATATATATATATATATATATATATATATATATATATATATATATATATATATATATATATATATATATATATATATATATATATATATATATATATATATATATATATATATATATATATATATATATATATATATATATATATATATATATATATATATATATATATATATATATATATATATATATATATATATATATATATATATATATATATATATATATATATATATATATATATATATATATATATATATATATATATATATATATATATATATATATATATACATGTACATATCTTCATAATATAACAAATATTGTTGTTGACTGTTCGAATCTACTGGGGTACATAGATTTGCACACATCTCGCCTTAGATATAGAAAATTTTTTGTATATTCCATTAGCTAAAACTAAGTATAGGCAAAATAGTTACTTTATCAGAGCTGGCAACTATTTTAATTCGATTCCATCGACAATCGACATTGATTTATTTAATATAGCCGGAACTCAAATTAAGAGATAGTTAAATTTAATGCTCTTTAATAAGAACTTTTAAATGCTGAATCTCATCCGTCTATTGTTAACAACTTCTTTTTTTTAGTGATTGTACTTTATCTATTTACTCCCTTTTTCTTTTTTTACTATTTGTGTGCACTTGTAATTAGCCTTCTGTATTAATCATGTTATTGGTTTGCTTAAGTATTAGCTGTAAGTCTTTCGAAAATTGTAAAAAATGTGTATATATTCTGAATATATAGGCTCGGTGTTTCTATTTGTGATAGAATACTAAACAGATATTCGTATATATCGTAATAGAAGTAACTACATAGCAGATAAAGCATCGGTAATCTCAAGTGCCACTGGGATGGCTATATAACTCGATAACTGACGGGGAAGAAAAGCACCGAGTAGCATCCTCATACAGGCTTTTGCTGGGTAGGATGTCCCTCACTCCTGGGATCCGCCGACCCGAGTCGTAATCAGGCATTCTATCTCAGTCTTCAGCGTTCTATCCCACTTCTTAGGAGGACAACCTATGTGTATTGAATCTTTGTTGGGGTCCCAGTCTTTGACACTTATTACATACTCTCTCTCTCTCACACATTATAAAAGAAAATCCAGGATACGTGACGCCAGATACTCCGAATGCTAGACCACGTGTCGTCAATTAGTAAAATTAACAAAGCTATCAAGAGATATGCTTATTGCCGGATGATCTGTTAACGTAGCCACTATTTGGTCGTCATTCGTATCATGGCGGACCTCTCACTTTCGCTCTGCATCATGTCGTAATTCCGACCAACTAGTCTGCATCGGCGTATAGGTAAACGTGATTGTGTGGAATCCATGATCGGTTGCATAATCTAATAATAACTGAGTATCGCAATTTAATACTAAACGGTTAACAAATACCTGCCAATACATACGATTCACGAACCTCATGTTTCTTAATGTTAGAAATTTCTATATGTTTTTTTGTCATGAAACTACATTCAACGAAGAGCGGCTTCAATCGTTGACGACCAGGTGATATCCAATCGGCTTTATCCGCTGGCATTGCGAAGAGATGTTGCGTCTCTACATTATTTACCGATCTGTACTGTGTTCTGAGGAGTTGTTCGGATTAATTCCAGCTGCTGAGTTTAAACATCGTACATCACGACAAAATTTTCATCCTCGTCATCTCAATAGTTGGCAATATAATCAGCTGTCGCCAGCGGTGTTTCCGAACCGATACGACTTAGGACACCTTCAAGAAAAGAGCCTACACCTTTCTTAAAGGCCGGCAACGCTTTTGCGACTCCTCTGGTGTTGCGGATGTTCGTAGGCGCCGGTGATTATTTACCGTCGGGCGGGCTGCTTACTCGTTTGCCAAATTATATAAAAAAAATCTATCACAATTTCTCCACAAGTTCACCAATACAGCATGCCTTAAGGCATTAAGTCTGCACTTTATACCCCGTTTTATGAAAAAATATACCTATGTTTGTCCTATTATGTCATTATATTTTAGGGTTCTGTGACTTTAAAACATTTGACATTTAAAGGGTAGAATAAATCCGTACCGCGGGAACCAGCGCGGACGTGATTCTCTGAGAATTATAAATTAACTAGAAACCAGGCAGTGTTGCAGAGTTGAATAGCGATGACGCTGTCCCATTGGCCCATTTACACCAGCTTCCGGATGAATCTGTTGTAATGCACGAGTAATATCAAAGCCATCTAGGTTACAAAGGTTTGTATTTCTAGCTGTAGAATGAATCGGTCAATTCGACCGGGTTGGACCACGCCCTCACAGAACATCAGCTTGAAGTAGTAGTATAATGCTGCTGTGTTTCAACTGGCTAGTGGCAGGATCCGGAGATATTACTGATGACGTGGCTCAATTCTCAAGGGTGACAACGGATCTGCATTATAATTCCTTGTCAAGGATGAATGTAGATGTCATGGGCTGCAGGAATCACTTGTCATCATGTGAACTGTGTGCTCGTTTGTTACTCTCAATATAATAAGAAAATTAGGCTTAGAGCGCCAACATCAACAGCATCTAGAGGTAGGTGGTGTTTTGTGGCAATCTATGGTTTATATTCAACAGTGGACTATTGATAGGATGTGTTAAATGGCTGGGTGTCAGGTTTTTAAATTTCTAATTTAATTTTGCATTTTCCCATTCACGAATCTCTTGCTTCTTAATGTTAGAAATTTCTATATGGTTTTAGTTAGATCTTCGGTGGCAAAGATGGATGCGCCGACTGTACACACTTAGATAGCGATCGTTTCATAGTAAGAAAGAAAGAAAAGCTATAGCATATAGCTAGTGCAGAGCTACGCTGCAGTTTGTTTCTAGCTGTAGAATGAATCGGTCAATTCGACTGGGTTGGACCACGCCCTCACAGAACATCAGCTTGAAGTAGTAGTATAATGCTGCTGTGTTTCAACTGGCTAGTGGCAGGATCCGGAGATATTACTGATGACGTGGCTCAATTCTCAAGGGTGACAACGGATCTGCATTATAATTCCTTGTCAAGGATGAATGTAGATGTCATGGGCTGCAGGAATCACTTGTCATCATGTGAACTGTGTGCTCGTTTGTTACTCTCAATATAATAAGAAAAAGTAGGCTTAGAGCGCCAACATCAACAGCATCTAGAGGTAGGTGGTGTTTTGTGGCAATCTATGGTTTATATTCAACAGTGGACTATTGATAGGATGTGTTAAATGGCTGGGTGTCAGGTTTTTAAATTTCTAATTTAATTTTGCATTTTCCCATTCACGAATCTCTTGCTTCTTAATGTTAGAAATTTCTATATGGTTTTAGTTAGATCTTCGGTGGCAAAGATGGATGCGCCGACTGTACACACTTAGATAGCGATCGTTTCATAGTAAGAAAGAAAGAAAAGCTATAGCATATAGCTAGTGCAGAGCTACGCTGCAGTTTGTTTCTAGCTGTAGAATGAATCGGTCAATTCGACTGGGTTGGACCACGCCCTCACAGAACATCAGCTTGAAGTAGTAGTATAATGCTGCTGTGTTTCAACTGGCTAGTGGCAGGATCCGGAGATATTACTGATGACGTGGCTCAATTCTCAAGGGTGACAACGGATCTGCATTATAATTCCTTGTCAAGGATGAATGTAGATGTCATGGGCTGCAGGAATCACTTGTCATCATGTGAACTGTGTGCTCGTTTGTTACTCTCAATATAATAAGAAAAAGTAGGCTTAGAGCGCTAACATCAACAGCATCTAGAGGTAGGTGGTGTTTTGTGGCAATCTATGGTTTATATTCAACAGTGGACTATTGATAGGATGTGTTAAATGGCTGGGTGTCAGGTTTTTTAAATTTCTAATTTAATTTTGCATTTTCCCATTCACGAATCTCTTGCTTCTTAATGTTAGAAATTTCTATATGGTTTTAGTTAGATCTTCGGTGGCAAAGATGGATGCGCCGACTGTACACACTTAGATAGCGATCGTTTCATAGTAAGAAAGAAAGAAAAGCTATAGCATATAGCTAGTGCAGAGCTACGCTGCAGTTCGTTTCTAGCTGTAGAATGAATCGGTCAATTCGACCGGGGTTGGACCACGCCCTCACAGAACATCAGCTTGAAGTAGTAGTATAATGCTGCTGTGTTTCAACTGGCTAGTGGCAGGATCCGGAGATATTACTGATGACGTGGCTCAATTCTCAAGGGTGACAACGGATCTGCATTATAATTCCTTGTCAAGGATGAATGTAGATGTCATGGGCTGCAGGAATCACTTGTCATCATGTGAACTGTGTGCTCGTTTGTTACTCTCAATATAATAAGAAAAAGTAGGCTTAGAGCGCTAACATCAACAGCATCTAGAGGTAGGTGGTGTTTTGTGGCAATCTATGGTTTATATTCAACAGTGGACTATTGATAGGATGTGTTAAATGGCTGGGTGTCAGGTTTTTTAAATTTCTAATTTAATTTTGCATTTTCCCATTCACGAATCTCTTGCTTCTTAATGTTAGAAATTTCTATATGTTTTTTTGTTATGAAACTAAATTCAACGAAGAGCGGCTTCAATCGTTGACGACCAGGTGATATCCAATCGGCTTTATCCGCTGGCATTGCGAAGAGATGTTGCGTCTCTACATTATTTACCGATCTGTACTGTGTTCTGAGGAGTTGTACGGATTAATTCCAGCTGCTGAGTTTAAACATCGTACATCACGACAAAATTTTCATCTTTGTCATCTCGATAGTTGGCAATATACCACTGAGCGCGTCACGCGAAATTTTCTGACACACACAACTACTCTGTGGAATCAGCTGTCGCCAGCGGTGTTTCCGAACCGATACGACTTAGGACACCTTCAAGAAAAGAGCCTACGCCTTTCTTAAAGGCCGGCAACGCTTTTGCGACTCCTCTGGTGTTACGGATGTACGTAGGCGCCGGTGATTATTTACCGTCGGGCGGGCTGCTTACTCGTTTGCCAAATTATATAAAAAAAAATTATCACAATTTCTCCACAAGTTCACCGATACAGCATGCCTTAAGGCATTAAGTCCGCACTTTATACCCCGTTTTGTGAGGTTTGTTACCAATAAAAAATATACCTATGTTTGTCCTATTATGTCATTATATTTTAGGGTTCTGTGACTTTAAAACATTTGACATTTAAAGGGTAGAATAAATCCGTACCGCGGGAACCAGCGCGGACGTGATTCTCTAAGAATTATAAATTAACTAGAAACCAGGCAGTGTTGCAGAGTTGAATAGCGATGACGCTGTCCCATGAGCCCATTTACACCAGCTTCCGGATGAATCTGTTGTAATGCACGAGTAATATCAAAGCCATCTAGGTTACAAAGGTTTGTATTTCTAGCTGCTATAAATGGTATTGAGATACGTGGTATGATGTTCTTTTAGGTTACGAACAAACCGAGTATCTTCGGTGCCAGCATTAATGAAATTATTAATTGTGACTTTAAGTGCTGAATTATCACTTAGTGAAGTAGTTATTAATAAGTAAAATATTACATTGAGAGTAACAAACCAGCACACAGTCCACCTGATGGTAAGTGTTTCCTGCGGCCCATGACATCTACATTCATCCTTGACAAGGAATCATAATGCAGATGCATTGAACTTGAAAAACTTGAAAAAACTTTACTAGTACCCAACATAATGCTTCGTTAGTTATTGAAACATCGGTTACATAATAACTAAACCTGATATCCGGATACTTCAAGGGTTATCGTTAGTTTATATATTTCTAATTTAGCTTCCTCGTTTGTTGGTCAATTTATATAAGTGAAAGTTGTAACACATTTTGTTATGAATCTATACCGGATCTATTTGGTGGCTACGATAATCGTCGTCAAGTAGTTTTTAATAAATCACAACAGAATTCAAAATTTCATTCTCATCATCTCGATGGTTGGTAAACCACCGCTGTGAACTTCACACGAAATTTCCAATTACTTTGTGGAATCAGCTGTCACCATTGGTGTTTCCTAACCGATACGACTTAGTGACCTTCAAGAAACGAGCCCTTTAGATAGCGATCCGAGTCGAGGTTTCGTACCTCCTTATGAGGGGCCCTCGGATCGTATTATCGCCCCCCTGTTTTGTCGTCGATGTTCTTCGTCCACGGGGGTCGGAGTGCAGCGGCGGTGCAGCAGCAGTCTCCGCGCCAGCTTCGCAGCATCGTCGTTGTCTCCCTACTCAGTGGGCCTCCCGCTCGCGAGTCTAATTAGATAGAGCTGTAGAGGTCACACACCCTCGATAACCAACAGCAATACTCATACACAAGAAAAAAAAAGGAAAGAGCCTACACCTTCCTTAAAGGCTGGCAACGCATTTGCGACTCCTCTGGTGTTGGGGATGTCCATGGGCGGCGGCGGTTACCATCAGGTGGGGTGCATGCTCGTTTGCCATCTGTTGAATAAAACTAGTTTTTGAATTAAAGATCCCAAATTTAGTCAATATTAACGATTACGATGTAACCTCTTCGAGGATTTCGACCGCGGTAATAATATTCGTATTAGTATCAGGATACGTGATGGTGCCGTAAGCAAAAAACACTGTCAGACTGTAAAATAAGTAAAAAAAACACTAAATGTAGCGGACGCTACGTTTAAAAAAGCAGGGATAGGCCACCACTTTAAATTGGTCCACATAGACCACCAATTTAACAGGTGATCTAAAAATATTTTTTAATATATTTCTAAACATATAGTTAAGGCGTCACGTCAGGCCTATTTCTAAGTGTAGTGTCTGTCTTTTAATTGACGTCAAAGAAAAAAATATATATATATTTCGAAGACTTGTGAAGTCTGCCAATCGGCATTGGAGACTCGTGACAGACGATACTCCAACGCCCTAATTTTTTTTGTACATTAAGCGTTACAAACTCACACACAGTTCACCTGATGGCAAGTGACTCCTGCGGCCCACGACATCTACATTCATCCTTGACAAGGAATCATAATGTAGACGCGTTGTCACACTTGAAGACGGAGATAGAATGTCTCGTCACCAGCAATAAACGTCTCCGGACCCACCAGGCGAAACATAGCAGCGTTATGCGTGGTCCTTACCTGGCCATGCTGCAAACTATATTAGTGACTAAGCCTAAATAAAGTGACAAAAAATACTAATAATAATATTATTGTTAATTACGTAGTTTATTATTTATTTTATTATTGTTAATTACAGCAATGGACTATGGATAGCCTACGACGAAAATGAACAAGAGATATATACATATTTATATACATATATATATATATATATATATATATGTATATATATATATATATATATATATATATATATATATGTACATATATATAGGCTGTTACTTTACATTTTACTTTATATATAGAGGTCCTATGTTTGAATTGTTTTTTTATATATATATATATATATAAATAGGCTTACGTTTGACTTCAATCTTGCTCGATGGAAGGCGAAGATGTGGCCTAAGATTTTGACACGTTTGCCTAGAATGTGTCTGTTCACTTTGGCCTTAAAGATGTCCAGATTGTAACGTTAATTATTATATATTCATCGTTAAGGAAAAGTGAATCCTGGTAAATATTCAATATGGTATTCATAGTTTTAACTTTCAGAATTGTCAGAATTAGGTCAATCGCCCATAGTCGAGGTCGTCGCTGGTGAAAGGATGCGGCAGCTTCTGTGCTAACTGCAACATTAAATTTACGACACCTCGCCTACCTCCGTTCGTAAACTCAATAATGACTGTTTAAACTGTGTGTTTGCTTGCGTTCTGCTTTGTGTGTCTCTTGCTTTACGGCGTTTGGATGTTCACGTATTGGGGTATAATGATATTTCTTTCTTTTTTCTGAATCTTTTGTGATCTTTCACATAGCTCATCTGATAGTGCGGCCCTTATCCAACAAATAAAAATCAAGATACATATTCGTTGTGATTCCTCAGGCTTCAGATACTCGATTAACAGTAATTGGATCTTTAGACTCCCACACTCACTATACTTAACACTGCAACGTTATGCATATTTCACGCTAGTACTCTGTGAGGGTACAGTTCCTCTCCGTTGAGTCGACACATTCATGAAGCAGCTAGAAACATGCTGCAGTGTGGCTCCACTACTTTTAAAATGTCAAGGCTTATAGTATTACTTATAGTATATATTATATAATTGAGATACATCTATGATTACTTTCTTATGAATATAATTTGAACGATAGAAACTATATAGGACTATGTCCGCAAGTATTGTAATTAAACGTTATTTTATTATATTTATTATATGTTACAAACGCTCACAAAGTTCAACTGATGGTAAGTGAGTTCAGGAGACCGTTACACTCCCGTTTTACTCGACTCACCGTCGATAAGGATTAATATAACCGACCTAATCATTCCGTAACTAGAAACAGTGTTAGAGTTACGCGAGTTAAGGATCGCGCCCTCGTAGAATATAAGCTAAAATATACCATAGTTTTATATAAAATAGTTTTCTTTTTTATTACCTTGAGAGTAACAAACGAGCACACAGTTCACCCGGAGGTAAGTGATTCCTGTGGCCCATGACATCTACATACATTCATCCTTGACCAGGAATCATAACGCAGATGCGTTGTCTCCCTTGAGGACTGAGATTAAATGCCCGGTCACGAGTAATAAAAGTCTCCGGATCCCTACACTCACCAGATTTCGACTGCATTTCACAGCAGCATTATACCGCTATTTCACGCCGGTTTTCTGAGCCATTTATTTTGCAGCTAGAAACAAACTGCAGCATCTCTAGCTCTATCACTGTTAAATAATCCTACAGCATTTAGAATGGTGATAGCGATCAGGAATACCCAATTACAGGGGACGGGGCAGTCTATCGCAGTTTCAGGGATATCAACGTATGACATTTTTTATGACTGATGCTGTGAGCCCTTTTACAGCTTCACCGGATTGAGAGGTGGCGATCTTTATTTATGGGTAACCGGCACAAGAGTTCCCGAAAGCCTTAGTTTGGACCGTTACCCTACGCACGAAACTCGAGGGTGCGTGGGAGGACCAAACCACGGTTCGGTCAGTTGGATCTAACGGATTAAAACGCATGTGCATTATGATTCTTTTGTTGGAGGGGTTCATTGATCACGGTGATGTTCACCATCAGGTGAACTGAGTGCCAGCTTGTCGTACTGCATGTAGTTCGATAATTGCTACTGTTACATTCGCATTATATTATATATTAGGTAACCTAGGTAACCTAAGGTAAGGTAAGATAGGTAAGGGGGTTACCGCTACTCATAAGGACCATATGATCTTGTCATTACTTCTGCCTTTTCTCCATTTGTATATAATATGCCCTAGTATGGATACATTTTATTTTCCGCTTATGTAGTGCCACGTGTAAGGCCACGACCCCAGCAAGACTGGTGTGTAACCTGGTGCAGGGTTCAACGGTTTCTCTTTTATTAAAATAAAATTTATAAGTAACTTACAAATTTTTGTGTCAAATAAAGTTTATTATAATTTAAGGGATATTTTTCTTTTCCATCACCGCCTGGTCAATAGAATAAATAAATACAAAGCTATAAACATTTAAAGAAACAAATATATTCTTTATAATATAATACATATATAAAGACCAACCAGACGGGAATCCTTCGACAGAGGAGACCAAACGCTCGAGGGTTAGGGCAAAAGGGAAAGAAACTTGCGGACTATACGAGGGGTGTCAAGGAGCACCACCCTCTGCATTTGAGTCCGGATCCACATGTTGGTCTCCTCGTGTGCCAGGTCAAGATATTTTTTGTCTTGTTCTTTTTCCTTGACTATGCTCGGTCCATCAACACGATATCAGGCTTAATCGCAAGAATAGTCCTGTCCGTGATGATGGGCCGGTCCCAGTATTATTATTATATTATTATTATTAGTGATGTAACTGATAAGTGTGTCCTTTAGTGGCAGATTAGTATCATATCTTAAATTGACAAAGATGATATAACAATATTATCTTATTACTTATATAATATGAAGACATGCAACTGTTACTTCATAAAATTTGTGTACGCCATACGTAGCAATTGAATGGAGAAATAACGATAATATAGAAAGTCCTAAACTAACAGTAATGAAATGTCAAAATCGGAGATAACAGTGATTTCGTCGCAGGTGTATTGCCCAACACCATTGCATGTAATTGTTTAGGACACGGTTTGCTAGACTTAAGGTCATGAGTTCGGATACGACTATTTTCCTAAACCATCTCCTAGCACGAGCAGTTCAGGTGAGATGTAATAGTTAACGAAAAGTTTAGTAATATACATAGCACTGTTAAGATTTATTAATAAACATCGTGCAATAGTTTAGTGCAGGGATTCCCAAACTATTATATCCCAAAATGTACTGATATCTCAGATGGTCAAATTACTTTAAAAATCCTATCTCTAGTTATTTTCCTATTAACACAAAATACTTACATATTTAAAAACGTTGCGGTTGGTTGGTTCAAATAAAAACTTGTTTAATAGATCTCGTCGACCCGCAAAATCAGTTTTCGTTTATCTTTACCCCTGAGAAACCGATATCGACCACTTTGAGAATCCCATATACAATGTTCAATAACAAAATTCAAATGTCAATCAAGTTTAAGAACAATACAGAGCAATATTAGCAAAATCCATACGGTACGTAAAGGTTAATAATTGTGATGTAATTGTGTTCTCGTCTCGTATTTAGTCATGGCGATATCTTCCGGCTACTACCAGATAACATACATACCAACTGCGTATATATTAATAGTACCCTAAGCATTCTCGTAAACAAAAAGGTTTATTCATCGTCTTTTTAAAGTCGACTATTAATATGTTTCACGTTTTGTCAGGAATATAGTTGTATGACGTCACATTGATTCGCTCAATCAAGCTTTCGTGCTTTTTTACGCCACTTCGCCAGTATATACCGAAGAAAGAACTACTATTTTGAAATTGCTATTCGTACTAGATGAAAAATTGAAAAATTCGTCAAGGACACGAGACGCACATACAACACACCTAAAACAATAGGGTTCGACGAATATTGTTGCTCAGCTGGGAATCGATGACACTGCAGTAAGGTGCATTATGCCGGGCTTCCATCAATATATTAACTATTGTTTTGTTTCAAGTGAGAATCTAAAAATGGAAACCTAATCAAAGCCATCGGGATTCGGGCCAACAACTGCTGATGGAAGATTCAATGTTCACAAGACCTGACTAATTGATAATCTTATAAGATACATTAATAGTGGTAGTCACTCTGAAGCTAGTTAGTAGAAGAAGCTACTGACTATATCAAAAACAAATAATGGAACGAGTCGTGCGACGTGATGTCGGTTTGTGTAAAATATATTTAATAAACACCAGCTTGCTGTATAACCTGTTCAAGTCTATGTATCATCAAGATATATTATACAATCAAAAGGTTGATCAGTAAGTAAAAAAATGTTAATCGTACTTTCTTGCAGACGAGACGCGAACACTTGTAAGCTTAATATAAAATGTCCCGAAAGTTCTATGCGATAAGTAATAACGAAATGCGCCAAAAGTAATTAATCTCTTACAAATAAAGAGCCGTTGTAGCTCGACTCGATATCGAGTTCGATGTGTTGTGCCAAATGAAATTGTTAATTGCAATTGTAAGTATTGATTGACCGCGTGCTCGGCGATGAAGGAAAATGTCGCGAAGAAACCTGTATGTCTAAGAAATAAATTAAAAAAATATAAAAATATTTCGATGAATTATGAAGTCCGGCAAACCGCAGTGGACCCACGTGGTGGAGTGTACTCTAACACCCGTTCTAAATCCCAACAGTGGGATTTGTATATATGTAGATTGTAACTTTACTTTTATAATTAAACCATTCCAAAACAACATATTCAAGTTCTAATTCTAATTCAAAACTAATAATTCTGGACATCTACGTTAAATAAATTAAAAAAAAATACTTAAAATTAATTTAAAACTTCAATCTATAAAGTTATAAATCTACATTAGAATTTGGTACATGTTCGTTGCTCTTTTTATTAAACTTATGTTCAAAGCTGACCCAACGGAAGTTGTCAGGTCCAAGTTTCAATAAATTTGTTTCTGATCGTTTTATGAATTTGTGAAGTTTACCCATCGTTCGAATCTTTAGTTACACAACAAAAACCTAATTCGGACTATTGCGAACATAATAAAATAATAAAAAAAAAACTGTCTAATGGTTCTCTTTTTTTTGTGTTAGTATTGCTGTTTGTCCTCAGTTTTATCTAATTAGACTCGCGAGCGGGAGGCCCCCTGAGTAGGAAGTCAACGACGATGCTGCGAAGCTGGCGCGGAGGCTGCTTCTACGAAGAACAGAGGGGGCCGATAGTACGATCCGAGGGCCCCTCATAAGGCGGTACGAAACCTCGACTCGGATCGCTATCTAAAAGGGACTAACCGTTCTCAAGGGACGCGCTTACCAACGAAGATAAGCATTTAATTTTTATTTATATAGATTTATAGTTGTAGTTATAATATTTAGGAACGCATATTGAATCTGAAATTACAAAGATATTTTAATCATTGCTGTTTACAAATTAAAAAATGTATATAACTATAGTGGCCATAAATATTGTAACATAAAAATGTATCTTTTTTTCAACTTTTTAATTATTTTGAATTTGGAACACGTATATAATTTTAAAAACTTCCTTCGATTTTGCGCCATTTCACTTTCAATTGATTGCGCGTACCATCCGTACGCTGATGATCTGCAGCTATATGTACAATCTCACATTGAGGACCTCCATAATGGGATTAACAAAGTAAATTGTAAATTAAATGCTATTCAGGATTGGTTATCTCGTTTTGGAGTCACCGTTAATCCTTTGAAATGTCAAGCTATGCTCGTAGGTAGCCCCAAGATGCTAGCTAAAAAAATTAACGTTTCAAATTTATCTATTATAATAATATTTTAATACCATTTAATAGTTCTGTGAAAAATCTTGGTCTGCATATTGACAACACTTTTGGCAAATACAAGTCATAAAAATTAGCCGCAAAGTTGCTGCCACATTACAGTCTCTTTATCGTCTAAAGCATTTCCTTCCCATGAAAGCAAAGGTCATGCTTGTCCAAACATTAATATTGCCTATCATTGATTATGCAGATTGTGTTACCCAGTCCTCTCCCTTGAACTTCTAAACAAGCTGGAGCGCCTGTTGAACAACTGCATTCGTTTTATTTTTAGTTTGCGTAAATATGACCATATCTCACAATATCGATCTCAGCTTAATTGGCTTTCCATACAACAAAGGCGTAATTCCAGAATTTTGCTTGTTCTCTTCTCTATTTTAAATGATCCGTCATCACCTTCTTATCTTAAAGATAAATTCCAATATCTCTCTTTATCTCATGACAGAATTCTTCGATCTTCGTTTAATAACAAGATCTGTATTCCAGCTCACTTTACCAGTTTTCTTGCAATTCATTTGCTGTCCGAGCTACACTACTCTGGAATTCTTTGCCCGATGAAATCTGACAGGTCAGTAATAAAAACAGATTTAAAAGTTTGGTTCGTGATCATTTACTTAAGTTATCTGAAGTCGGATAAATTTATCATCCACATTTGAAATTTATTGGTAGCTACCGCTATTGTATTGTATACTATTGTGTATGTTTGTGTGTATTTATGTGTATGGATATATATATTTGTATATATATATTATATATATATATATATATATATATATATATATTGCTTGGGTTGACTGGGAGAGAATGCCTTTGGCATTAAGTCCGCCCTTTGTGAACTTTGAACTTTGTTAAGGTTAACGCAATAAAGAGTAAATAAATAACCATCATTATCTATTTTAAACACGACCTTTAATTACCTGCCAATGTTATATGAACCTTGGACTATCGCAATTAGACCACGACTGTTATATCGCCAGCCTTGATCAGAAAGCAGATGGATTGCTAGTTGCTGATGCAGTCACAGATTAATAAAACAATTTTGTTTAAACTACTCTGTGGAATCAGCTGTCGCCAACGGTGTTTCCGATACCGATACGATTTAGGGACCATTAAGAAAACCTTTCTAAAAGGCTGGCAACGCATTTGCAACTCCTCTGGTGTTGCGGATGTTCATGCGTGGTGGTTCAGTTATCATCGGGTGGGCTGCATGCTCGTTTGCCACCTATTTTATAAAAAAAAATTGTAATAAAGATATTCAACGCCTACTCTTTATTTTGGATTTGAACTTTGATCCCTTGGTAATTAGCACACACATGTTGTTTTTAAGTAACTGGCTACAGGTAAAATGCTTAGAAAGAACTTTATTTTGAATAGACGTAGACGTAGATGTTCAATTGAAGTTTTTATAATTTCGATAGTTTAGCAAAATTTCGGACGGATGATCGATAAGAGTCCGCATTATATAGCTTAGTAACTTAGTATTGCGTAACGACAGAAAGGTGAGGATCGAGCGTGCTTTGCCTGGTGTCCAACTTTATTAAGGCGAAGGTGAAACCAATTATTTTTTATAATCATTTATCACAATATAATAACCGTGTAATAACGCTTTATTTATTTTTCTAGCTGTAGCATGAATGGATCGACTCAACCGGGGTGCTTTTATATATTCAGTACTAGTACTATGGAATAGATTAGCAGACTAACGCTGATGTGTTTCATTTGGTGAGAGTAGGGTTACGGTACACCTTAGTGATGACGAGGCATTCAATTTTAGCCCTCACGGGTGACAATACAATTCAATGAATGAGTTGTCTCGACCCGTGTAGGACCACGCCCTCACAGAATATCAGCGTAAAATAGCAGCATATTGCGTCTGGTGAGTGTAGGAATCCGGAGACCTGTATTACTGGTGACGAGACATTCCCACTCAGTCCTCAAGGGTCACAACGCATCTGTAGTATGGTTCTTTTCGCTTACCATCAGGTGAACTGTGTGCTCGTTTGTTACTCTTAATGTAATAACATCACAATTAATATTTCACATTGTGTAGAGATGTTATATTTATTTCTATTAATTTAAATATTTATTGTTAATACGTAATAACTCTTACTACTCCTACTTACTCTAATACTTATGTATATCTCTTAAATAAAACTTGCCATAATCTCAATGTCTTACTATATCTTCAAGATTTGATAGTGAGAAAATGCCAAAAGACAATATTCCGCGGCGTGTATCGTTAATAAATAATATTTAATGTGTATCTACTTGTATATAAATAAAAATTAAATATAATCGTTGGTAAGCGCAACGGCTGGACCGGTTATTTTTTTTTTAATTTTCTTAACAGCGCGAATTAGGTTTTAAGGGAAAAAAATGGTAAACTCCCTCGGAAAAATGGCAAATTTGGGATAAACTGAAAATTATTTTTTCTATGCGACTATTATATGTAATCAAGACTATAACTCATAATTCGAACGATGGATAATAAATATCAGAACCGAGCCTTAAGAATGTGACGGGCACTTTAGCAGACAATCTATACCGTTCCCTTCGCCTCCATTCTATCTCGTTCTTTACAAAATAATAATAATAATTACATACAATTGCATCGTTACAAAACAGTCGAGTTAGAAGGCGGATTTCGATGATTCATTGGCGTAATTATTGCACGCAATGCAAGACGATCTTAATGTCTACAAGCATTTTCTACCAGTCAAACGCACATTAACAATTATAACAATGAAAATAAAGAAAAATAAAACAGATTCAAAATATATAAAATATCAAATAAGTAGTTTATACAACATAAAAAACTATATTTAACAATAATACAGTCATGGGATTAGCTTGTCCGGAAAAGATAATGATTCCAAAGTGAACGTTACACATGTAACGTTCGTCATACGTAATTTTAAAAGTGTAAGAACCACGCTATAGCTAATTCTAAGTGCTACATGAATAGGTCAACTCGAAAGACGACAATCGAAATGACACCATAAAATAGGCAGAATAACGCAACTGTGGTTCGTTTAGTGAGTGTACGGATCCGAAGAACTAGTCATTGGTAACCAGGCATTCCACTTTAGTCCTCAGGCGTGAAAAGTCATGTGCACCTTGAAACATTATTGAGGACGGATGTTGATGTTTATGGGTCTTCACTTACCACAAGGTGAACTAAATGCTAGTCGGTCACTGTAAATCTATACCAGTGGTGCCCAGACTTTTTTTCTCATAGACCACTTTCAAAATTTAGCTGGTTCCGGTAGACCTCCTGAAGCGACATTTCTACCATATTCCCTAACTTGACAAAAAATGTGGAATATGGAAGTATTTACAAGTAACAGTCGTTGAGCTTCTTAAAATATTATCTGCCTACATTGATAGATGAAGTCAAGCCGACATTTTTTTTTCTCTATCGAAAGCACATAAATTTTCGTGGAGCTTACGCTTACGAATTGTGAACCCCCTTTTTTGTCACGCCAACGTAGACGGGTGTAAAATAGGGGATGAACGTTTGTATGGATTCCGTCATTCTCAAAGTAAGAAACAGGAAATTTCATATACCCTCTTTTATTTACAAATAAACATATATGTATATCGGTGTATTTCAAAATTTTACCCCTAAGAGGGTGAATTAGGAATTGAAATTTTATATGGGAAGTTCGTCACTTCTGAAGGAAGTAGCATGAAATTCGATATGAAAGCTTCATAAATTAAGATTAGGAAAAAAATTATAAATAAGTTTGCTTAGAAGTTCGACAGATGGCGTTTTGCACTGTTTCTGAATCGCTCTATGGTTTCGTTACGCTGCTTTTAGCTTTTTGCTACTCAAACTACGAGACTTGTTTTAATATACCTACATAGGTATATCTATGCATGCGAAACTGCGGGCAACAGCTAGTCACATAAAAAAAAGTCTGGGTCTCTGAGATTCTTCGTAGTCTTCTATTAACCACCAACCCCAACTATAACTCTGAATAACGGTTAGTGCGAGTATATTCAAGTCTTTACTTCACGCGGTGCATCCTACGAGCTGATGGGCGTTGCTGTAGCGACCATTTGATGTCAGAAAAGCTATCCAAATCCATACCAAAACCAATTTTTCACTAGCTTTTAATTGCAATATAAAGGTCCTGCTTGATCTTGAGTTTGATTGACACCCTAATTACAAGTTTTGTTTATTTCATCACAAATTGTTGGGTTTTAGGTCTAGGTCCGTTCTATATACCGAATCATGGATACTGTATCTGAACGTTCCTCAGTCTTATTGTACGTATATTATATCCGAGTTGGAAACAGTCCGACGAGTGGCAACATAATAAATATACTGCCCAAGGTAAATAGCCTGAATGTAACGTAGTGATTGAATTCGACTGGGAACACATAATCGGCACTTTACCAATGCATACCGTAGTAATTGCAAACGAATCTTATAAGAAGCGCCTATGTATGCTAGAAAAGTCTATTTTGTTCTTGCATTGAAGTTGAACATTGAAGTGGAATTAGGTTCAATATGTAACCAAGTTAATCAAGTGATCATTCAATTTGCTTATATGCAAGATGTACTCTTATTACTGTGCATATCAACAACGGTAATATTGGCCGTTCCGGAACATGTCGTCCATTTACTCGCAATGGTTATGCAAAAGTATTGTTTATAAATATGTAATGGCTTAATGCGTCACGCCTCTCGAAAAGCGGTCAGAAGTTACACACGGACTTTAAGAACAAATGATAAATAGTTGTTTATTTAATATTTTAAGTATATATCCGATAATTTATGTATTTAACAAAGAAGTGGGAGAACTTATCTCTAAGGAACTTTTTTTCAATAAGCGTACCACTAAAGTTTATATTCCCAGCTTAGAGACAATATTTGTGATACACGAGTTGTTGGTTTTCGTTGTTTTATATGTAAGTATGTCCCGTATCATTGTGACATATCTTCATGACTCGGTATATGAAGCTTCCTCAAATCTTATTCCAAATACATTACTTTGGACTAGGAATGAAGATGGCAAGTGCCAATAGTGCCAAATTGGCAATATTTGCGCAAATGCTTACGGCACTGTTCATTTAATAGCAAGAAGACATCGCTGTAGTGGAAAACGATTTGGAAGTCAATAATTATGGCTTGTTATGCTGATAATAGGGTGGACTGGTAGAGAATTACTTAAGGCATTAATTCCGCCCTTTGCATTCCTTTTCATAAGGTGTGACCAATAAAGTTTTAATAAATAAAAAAAAAAATAATGCCTCATGAGCTAAATTTTCGTTCCCTACACATCTTAATCCCGAAGTGTCACCCACAGTGTTTAAATTGAGTCAGTGTCTATAATTCACAATTAAAATTTGCGAGTAGCGTCATCTGACCGTGTGTCAAATATAAAATAAAATCTTCTAAGTTCTCCTCGTTGTGCTTGACAGCCGTGTGTCACCTGAACGGACATAATCCGCACGGACAGCACGCGCCGAATAGAAAGGCGCGGTGAAAGTCCGCGTCCTTGTAATGAATCCGGGCTTCCTGCTTCTCTACTCATTGTTAGTGGGCGCTTTTGACAGTAGAAATTGTTGTAGTAGTGTCAAATATGTCTATCTATATATGTTTAGTATAAAATAAGCAGGCTGGCAGAGTTCTAATTTCAAATTTCTCATTACGCCAGTAAGTTTTTATTTTGATCGTGGTTAAAGTTTGTGTGGACGGCGATTTGATTGAGAGCGACCAAAGTTTCACGAAATAAAATTGCAAATTGTGTGTTATGTATGGTGTGTGAATAAATTCTGAGACCCTAGTACTGTTGACGAGGAAGTCCACATTCCTAAAGCATGGTTGTCATGTGTGTTGACACGAATCACTTAACGTATAATTTTACCTAAAATCACTTATCGTCAAGTGAATACGTACGTGCTCGTTCCTCTTATTTAATTCTTCTTACTTATGTGATCCTTGGTGGTAGTACTTTTATCGGTAATTGAAATATTAAATACTGTTAACATGGACACGGTTGAATAAATATCTGTATGTCGTTTAGCCAAGACCTTTTAATAATAAAAAAATACAGAACTAACGATTTTCCGAGTTTAATTGGTACAGTCATCTCGATGATGATGAAATTACGGTGTTACCAGTAAATACATAGAGTTACTAGCAATTCACCTCTTCACCAAATTCTGTTATTGCTCAATCATAAACATTAAATAACAACCTATGCCTATTCCATCAATAATGATACAAATCATATAAACATCTAACGCACTTGAACACAATTACTGATTTCGGCCAAGAACATTTCATAAACGACGATAAAGGGACAGATGTGAGTAATCGCAATAAGAAATATTTTGTTATTGCATATTGCAGTGAGCGTCCAACAAGGTAGAGATTATCTTAAATATTAGTTAGACCTGGAGGCCGTCTTATTACGACGGTGTTCCTAACTCGATAAGGATCGGCACACATCTGCTGAAGCGAGGCGCAAAAAATTTTATAAATATAACTTTAAGTTATTTTGTCCTATAGATAATTTAGAGATCCGGAGATCTTAGAGAGACTTACAGAGACTCCGGAGAGACTAACGAGGGACGCATTTTGATTATGATTGATCAGTATGATTTTCGAGGTAGAATGTGTCATAGATATCACTTACCATCAGGTGAAATGTGCGCTATAAAGTCATCCATGACTAGGATAGGAAGAGTGGACAGGCATTTAATAAACCAGTGCAATAATCAGTAAAACAACATCTTCACTAAGCAAAAGGTGGGCTTTTACCTAGGCAATCACTAGAGTATTTAAAGTAAGTAAAAAAATAAAATACGAGGGATGGCCATTTAAAAATGCATGCACAGCCAAGTTTTTTTTTTTTGTGTATTAGTATTGCTGTTGGTCCAGTGACCTCTACAGCTTTATCTAAATAGACCCGCGAGCGGGAGGCCCGCCGAGTAAGGAGACAACGACGATGCTGCGAAGCGAAGCAAGAAGACCGCTGCCGCACCACCGCTGCGCTCCGACCTCTGTGGACGAAGAACGTCGATGACAACAGAGGGGGCGATAATACAATCCGAGGGCCCCTCATAGTGAGGTACGAAACCTCGACTCGGATCGCTATCTAAAGGGAGGGCACAGCCAAGTGTGACACTAGCTTTACTGTATAGATTCTTATGTCACGATTACCTTAAAGTGCACCATGTAGATTAGACTTTACACCGAGGATAGTGCTAGTTATTTTCACATTGGTAAGTCCCATTTCGATAGACACTTTTGTTTTACGTTTTGTACTATTCAAAAACTTGCTTACGAGTATTTGTAGGAGAGAATAGAAGAAAATAACTATGAGAGATGACCGTTTAAAAATACGCACACATACAAATGTGGCCCCAGCTTTACTCTGTAGATTCTTATGTCACGATTACCTTAAAGTGCACCATGTAGATTAGACTTTACACCAAGGATAGTGCTAGTTATTTTCACATTGGTAAGTCCCTTTTCGATAGACACTTTTGTTTTACGTTTTGTACTATTCAAAAACTTGCTTACGAGTATTTGTAGGAGAGAATAGAAGAAAATAACTATGAGAGATGACCGTTTAAAAATACGCACACATACAAATGTGGCCCCAGCTTTACTCTGTAGATTCTTATGTCACGATTACCTTAAAGTGCAAGTAGATTACACTTTATGGCGAGGATCATGCTAGTTATTTTCACATATTTGGTTACAGTCCGTTTTTGTTAGAGGCTTTTGTTTGATGTTTTTTTTACAATACGAAAACGGCTACGTGTAGTAATGAATGTACTATTATATATTATAATAGATTTAATCTGTACAACTATTTTGAGAGATATTGTAAATTATGTTGCTAAATTTTTTTGACGGCCGCATAGTGTTCAGAGTTACCGTTACCGAGTTCGATTCCTAGCAAAAGAACAGTATATGCATTATATCGGACTGGACCATGGGCGAGTGCCTCTGTGTTTGTACCAATGCGTACGGCATCATGATATATTCGCAGTTGATGTGACCAAGTTAAAATCAAAGAATGAAAAGCAATATACAAAAGTAAATAATTCAACCATAAGAAAATATAACAAACAAATAAACAGGAATAATAAAACATTGGAATTATCATAGAAAATAATAATAGATAAGGTAACAACTATGTACTTACTAGTTTGCATAATTTAACATTGCAATATTGTCTCTTGCAATGAACGTGACCATTTTGATTTCTTATTTATTTTATTATGTTCATTTTATTTTTCTGCCTTAACGGTAACATAAACATATGATTTTGGTTTGTGCTGAACAAACTTGAATGGAACAGTGTCTCAGAAATGATATAAATTTAAGTACGCCTCTTCTATATAAATACTAAAGGAACGACAATTTTTGATGTTCGCGTACCAAACGAAAATCAATTCCTCTCAGGCCTCTTTTATTTATACCATAATGGAATTACGAAACAAGTAATGATAAAAAGATATGATTACCGAATTATTAAGGAAAGTTCCGGTAAAAAAATAATTTGTTATATTGTATAATTTGTTTGCAGCTGCATACGTTAAGATCACCATCATTTTAAAACTATATGTGGGAGACTCAGGTTTTTATTTTATTACTTTACGTATTTTTCTGTATAATATAGACAATTTATAGTCTGAATATGTCTATATATATACATATGGTTCTATTTATGCCTAATGGACCCGTATGATTCAATTTTGTATGGTTATATAAGTATATATCTAGTCCGGCCATAAGTTCTATTACGAATGAAAATGCATTTTTTTAAATTAAATAATGTAATATTATTAAAATTGATAATACGATATACGAACATACGGCTGATACCAAGCTTTTTAAGTGTCTGGAAAATGACCGACGGCTCCATACCCACTTTGTGTAAGGCGATCACTGCATTCCTATTTTCTTTACCCAAACAATGCCTCCCTTAGCGCGTCCTAATAAACCACCCGCCTTCTTAGACGAAGAGAAAGCCGAATGTCTGGCTGACAATCTGGAGCTCCAATGCTCACCGAGCACACTACCGATCGACGCCGCTCACCTTGCAATGGTTGAGAGCGAGGTCGACCGGAGGAGTAAGGAACCACCTCGCGATTCCGTAACCCAAGTCACATGCACCGAAGTTGAGTCCATAATTAAAAACCTGCGACCACGCAAGGCTCCCGGCCCCGACGGCATCACCAACAAGGTGATGAAACTCCTACCCATGTCCATTTTACACCTACTGGTAATAATCTACAACGCGGCCATATCCAAAGGCACCTTCCCGAACACCTGGAAGGAAGCCGACGTCATAGGGATTCTCAAGCCCTCAAATCATCCAACCGATCCATCAGCCTATCGACCCATAAGCCTACTCAAAGTCTTGGGTAAGGTATATGAAAGGCTCATCCTCGCCCGCCTCAAGGACTTCATGCTGTCCCGAGGGCTACCAATCAATGAGCAGTTCGGGTTTTGCACCCAACACTCATGCACACATCAAGTGCACCGCATCACGGAGCACATCCCCAGTAAATTTCTTCAGGGCTACCAAACTGGGGCACTTTTCCTCGACGTGGCGAAAGCTTTCGACAAGGTCTGGCACAACGGGCTCATATACAAACTATATGAGCTCGGTGTGCCAGATCGACTCGTACTTATCATACGAGACTTTCTCCGAAATCGAACCTTTCGTTACCGCGTCGAGGGAACGCGCTCCGAGGTTCACCCTATTTGTGCCGGAGTACCACAAGGCTCCGTCCTAGGTCCTATTTTGTACACACTCTACACCAACGACATACCGCGCACTCGCGGTGTAGAGCTAGCCCTTTTCGCCGATGACACCGGCCTCTATGTGTCTGGGTTCAAACCAGACGCTATTTGTAGACGCCTCCAATCTGCAGCCAACACCTTAGGGAAATGGTTTCGGAAATGGAGGATCGAGGTTAACCCCACCAAAAGTGCAGCCATGTACTTCTCTCGGCGCAACAAAACGCCGCATCTCCCAACTATAGAGTTATTTGATCGTCCAATCCCCTGGGAACAGACAGTCAAATACTTAGGCGTTACTTTAGATGAAAGACTCACCTTCGGTCCGCATGTAAACCGCGTACGGAATCGCGCAGCGTTCGTCCTAGGTCGTTTGCACCCGTTACTCAATAAAAATAGCAAAATGTCCCTGCGTAATAAAATTATACTATACAAAGCGTGCATCCGACCCATAATGACATTCGCAAGCCCCGTCTTTGCGCATGCTTCCCGCGTCACATTCACCGACTTCAGGTAATGCAAAATCGTTTCATGCGCAAGGCCACCGGTGCACCGTGGTTCTTGCGTAATGAAAATCTACACATAGATCTTGAGCTGCCGACCATAGCTCAGTACCTGAAGCAGGCTTCCCGCCGATATTTCGACTCTGCCGTCACACACTCTAACCCCTTGATTGTAAGCGCCGCCACTTACAATCCCATCGCGAATCACAGATATATATATATATATATATATATATATATATACATATGGTTCTATTTATGCCTAATGGACCCGTATGATTCAATTTTGTATGGTTATATAAGTATATATCTAGTCCGGCCATAAGTTCTATTACGAATGAAAATGCATTTTTTTAAATTAAATAATGTAATATTATTAAAATTGATAATACGATATACGAACATACGGCTGATACCAAGCTTTTTAAGTGTCTGGAAAATGACCGACGGCTCCATACCCACTTTGTGTAAGGCGATCACTGCATTCCTATTTTCTTTACCCAAACAATGCCTCCCTTAGCGCGTCCTAATAAACCACCCGCCTTCTTAGACGAAGAGAAAGCCGAATGTCTGGCTGACAATCTGGAGCTCCAATGCTCACCGAGCACACTACCGATCGACGCCGCTCACCTTGCAATGGTTGAGAGCGAGGTCGACCGGAGGAGTAAGGAACCACCTCGCCATTCCGTAACCCAAGTCACATGCACCGAAGTTGAGTCCATAATTAAAACCTGCGACCACGCAAGGCTCCTGGCTCGACGGCATCACCAACAAGGTGATGAAACTCCTACCCATGTCCATTTTACACCTACTGGTAATAATCTACAACGCGGCTATATCCAAAGGCACCTTCCCGAACACCTGGAAGGAAGCCGACGTCATAGGGATTCTCAAGCCCTCAAATCATCCAACCGATCCATCAGCCTATCGACCCATAAGCCTACTCAAAGTCTTGGGTAAGGTATATGAAAGGCTCATCCTCGCCCGCCTCAAGGACTTCATGCTGTCCCGAGGGCTACCAATCAATGAGCAGTTCGGGTTTTGCACCCAACACTCATGCACACATCAAGTGCACCGCATCACGGAGCACATCCCCAGTAAATTTCTTCAGGGCTACCAAACTGGGGCACTACTCCTCGACGTGGCGAAAGCTTTCGACAAGGTCTGGCACAACGGGCTCATATACAAACTATATGAGCTCGGTGTGCCAGATCGACTCGTACTTATCATACGAGACTTTCTCCGAAATCGAACCTTTCGTTACCGCGTCGAGGGAACGCGCTCCGAGGTTCACCCTATTTGTGCCGGAGTACCACAAGGCTCCGTCCTAGGTCCTATTTTGTACACACTCTACACCAACGACATACCGCGCACTCGCGGTGTAGAGCTAGCCCTTTTCGCCGATGACACCGGCCTCTATGTGTCTGGGTTCAAACCAGACGCTATTTGTAGACGCCTCCAATCTGCAGCCAACACCTTAGGGAAATGGTTTCGGAAATGGAGGATCGAGGTTAACCCCACCAAAAGTGCAGCCATGTACTTCTCTCGGCGCAACAAAACGCCGCATCTCCCAACTATAGAGTTATTTGATCGTCCAATCCCCTGGGAACAGACAGTCAAATACTTAGGCGTTACTTTAGATGAAAGACTCACCTTCGGTCCGCATGTAAACCGCGTACGGAATCGCGCAGCGTTCGTCCTAGGTCGTTTGCACCCGTTACTCAATAAAAATAGCAAAATGTCCCTGCGTAATAAAATTATACTATACAAAGCGTGCATCCGACCCATAATGACATTCGCAAGCCCCGTCTTTGCGCATGCTTCCCCGCGTCACATTCACCGACTTCAGGTAATGCAAAATCGTTTCATGCGCAAGGCCACCGGTGCACCGTGGTTCTTGCGTAATGAAAATCTACACATAGATCTTGAGCTGCCGACCATAGCTCAGTACCTGAAGCAGGCTTCCCGCCGATATTTCGACTCTGCCGTCACACACTCTAACCCCTTGATTGTAAGCGCCGCCACTTACAATCCCATCGCGAATCACAGATTCACCCGCGTCCGAAGGAGACCGAGGCACGCTCTCGATGAACCCGACGACGTGACTACCAGGGCCCAAGCCCTTGATAAAACACAACACACGTACATTGCACCCTCACATCGCCCCCGCCGACGGCGAGGGCGTCACAAACAAGGATATTCGCGATACCGCCATGTCACTGGTCGGTGAAAAAAAAAAAAAAAAAAAAATATTTTCTTTAACACCCCATTCCATATTGTAATTTGATAGTGAATACGAAAACATATGTGAAATGGCGCAAAATCGAAAGAGTTTTTAAAATAATATACGTGTTCCAAATTCAAAATAATTAAAAAGTTGAAAAAAAGAAAAGTTTTTACGTAACAGTATTTATGGCCAGACTAGTTTTATTACATACAATTTTATTAATATTAAATAAACCTTATTTGTTTGTATAATTTTTTTTTGTAATATTCCAGGGAAGCGAAGGCTGGCATGCAATTTGTAAATCTGAATACATTTATTTCTCGAAAAACTAATCGAGTTCACGAGAATATTCCCTTGTTGGTAAATTATCACAGCGTCTACTGACATATACACACTCACCCTGAAGAACCCGAGTGATCAGGATTGCTTAATCGTCAGTAGTCTTCGGTGTATTTCACTGACCAGACGAATCCTTGAAAGCCTAAGGCGGTGTTCTAGGGTCTGAGGGCACACCCCCACCTCCACCACTGATAGCGATGTTATGTGTACATACAATTTTTCTCTGTCTGTGACACAGAATCTTTCGAATGATATAAATTTTATTTCCTATTCTTTAATAATAAATACTAAAAATAGGTAAAACTATTTTCAATTATGTATTCTTGAAATCAGTTATTGTATAATTTTTAAAATAAAAGCTCCCTTTGCACTCAATGCAAAGGAAGGTTGGGAGAGCTTTTTAGTATTAGTTATTTTTTTCTTTACCAATTAAATTAACCTAATAAACGAAAAATCGAGCTCAGAAAATAAAATATCTTTTCTATTTTCGCTACTCTAGAGTTTTAGTGTCTACGTTCCGGCTCCATATCCAGTATGATTATCGTTGTGGTAGCAAACATAAAATGTCTATCAAAATATATAATTTAGTTGTTGGTACACAGTTCCCCAGACATCAATCTATGAGACATTCTCAACAAAGTATAAGAATACACAATTACAGTGGTAGAGCTACTCTGCAAGTTGTTCCTGCCTACAGAATAAATGGATCTGCTCGACCGGGTTAAGACCACGCCCTCGCAGAATACCCGCGTAAAATAGCAGCATAATGCTGCTGTGTTTCGTCTGGTGAGTGAAGGGATCCGGAGACCTTTATTTACTGGTGACGAGGCATTCCATCTCAGTCCTCAAGGGTGACAACGCATCTGCATTATGATTCCTTGTCAAGGATGAATGTAGACGTCATGGGCCGCAGACATTAGTAACTGTTGGGTGATCTGTTTACTCTCGATGCAATAAAAAGTTGTTAGTCATACATAAGTTCTATAGTTTAGTTTTCAGCTACCTTGATATATAGTTGTGACTGCTACGTGGAATTGTTAGACTAAATGGGTGCTGCGTAGCGGGTCCTGGTTTCGAATCCGACAAACATTATATTATAATGCATTACGGATTGTTGAAATTTAATTGAATTGAAAACCTTCCTCCGATCTAATTACACATGCATTAAACCAGACAAGGGAAAGGGACAACGAGTGAGTGGCTCTGCGTTTATGCAAATGTTTACGGCACTATGTTTATTTTGAATATATTATAACATAGTGCTTCTGCAGGAAAAGGATAGTTGTGTATATATATCTTTATATTATTTTCGTATTTCAAATATGGCAATACCACTCCTAATTTTATTGAACACAACACACTCCATTATTAAACCAACCCACTGTACGATCTTAAAGTTTGTCCTATTTTTTAACTTCATAAGTATGGTGAACCCAGTAATTTTAAGATCCGCGGACAGATTCTCACGCCACTACCGGACCGAGTCTTCTGAGTGCGGACCTCTAGTCTATTTCTCTTTCGTAATTCACACACAATTGTTAAACGGTGGCTGTAAGTTTCCGTTGTTATACACGACACAATATAGAATAATTTATATGGACTAACATTTAAATCAATGACACCCATACAACACCTTGTCAACAAAGCTTGTCTGAAGTTTCCAATTAATTTTATATATTATACATGTTGCAGGGAAATTGTGAAAATGGAGATATGATCAAATCCCATTTTAAATTATTTCACGGAAAATGTTAAAATATGTTTAGGCATAGGTTTAAACCTATTTAACATCTTCCATAAATTGATCATCTACCTTAGGGATTTGATCCAATTTCCCTTTTTTAATTTTTCTCCGACCTTACTTGGATATAAATTTACGTAGTTGTCGAATCGTGACCAAATGTTACGTAGGTCATACGAACGGACGTGTCGTGGTGGTCGTACGCGTGATTGACCCTTAACAGAAATAGCCATCGCTGTCCACTTTTTTTTATCTCCTGAAACTTGACTCGGTATGTCCATGAGTATCCAAAAAAGTGAATTTTGTCGTATAAAACTATTTTTTAAGGATTTTATCGCGTTGCTTTTATTAAGCTTTCGTTTATCAAAAATAAATTTATGACGTCAAACTCCTCAGTCCTCTCCTTGATTTAAAGCGGCTGAACAAAAACATACAAAACAAAGTCTTAAGTATTTTTTTTATAGTATAGGCGGCAAGCGAGCAAGCAGCCCATCCTACCCGATGGTAAGTGATCACCGCCGCCCATGAACATCCGCAACAAACGATAGGGATAGGCCCGGTACTAAAAAGTATTGACTTTTTAGTGAAGGCCCATTCATACGTCTTTTTCTAGCCCGTTTCGAAATAATCAAGTACGGATTTGAAACGCTGGATACGACCAGACATAGCTTAAATGGAATTGTGCTGGTATATATAAGGAAAGGGAATTAGAACTCTGACGAAGAAATTACGAAACATATGGGGAAAGATAATGGAGCGGGTATATGGTCCTACACGGTTCCGTCTTCATCAAATAGATATATATATATATAAAGAAATAGTTATTATAGAACATTCTTTAATTTGAATTTAGCCGTGACTCACTCCGTTGGTAAAGAAGTGTGGAGTCGGGCTCGGTCGACAGATGGCGGTAAAGCGGGGCTGTCATTGTCTGAGAGGTTTGAAAGATATAAGAGTGTAATTTATTATTGTGTTCAAGTGTTAAAAATATTGAAGAAAAGATTGAGATTGTTAATAATAAACGTTAAATGTCGTTTCTTTGATTACAGAGCAACACATGGTTTTATTCACCGACAATAATAGAAAGAAACATTATATATATATATAGATATATATATATACTCCGTAACATAATTAAGAAAAAGTGTGTGAATAACTAATAATAAACCACTTCTAGACATAACTACACTATAATATTCGAATATAGTTTGCCACATTCACCACATTCGCGGCTTAACTACGGATAAGACATTCCTAAGAATCGATATTTAAAAAAAAGCGATGTAAAAAATTTTTTTTCTCATGCAATTTTTTTACATCGCCGCCGAACACGTGACAAATTGCCACTTAAATTTGAGATTAACATTTCCATTGGTGCCGACACCTAGAATCTAAGTCGTTTCGCTCACGAACTACTCTTACCATGTAAATAATTATTTTATACAAATAAAAAAAATATACTGTCCATAAAAATATCGAGTACGACATCTGTGATGTGGAAACATGTTTTTTTTTCTCACTTGGGCCACATCCATCACCCGGACTTGCCGTAATGCGCTATTGTTTCATCGGTTTACGACACAATCGGTACAACGTATAGTATACCGAACTGTCGTTATTATGTGAAACATCGCTACTATGCCTCGCGCTCGGCGAACCGATGGTGCCTTCGTTAGACATCTAATTCTTTTCAAAAGTAATTATATATGCATATATAAATATATACATATATAAATATATACATATATAAATATATATAAAACACGGATCTTAAGAAGAAAGCTGGCACAAATAGTCACCGGTTGCTGTAGGTTACTAAATATATATCAATAAATCCCACGTGATTCTTATCATTGGCGTAACAATGAAATTAACTTTCGAAACCCATTGTACAATAAACAAATGCGATTTTTTTTATTTTCCCAGATAATATTGCGTTATATTATGTATACATCCCACTGGCAAGAGATGTGAAACAGATTTGTGAAATTAACTTTGCAATCGAAAATCTTCGCACCTATTGAATTACGCATTTGACATCACTGTATTAGAATCGGCTGAGTGTCGAATGCTTGGACTACGAAATAACGAGAGAAAAAATATCAATGATATTGAACTGTGGACTTATTTCTAGAGAAGCTGTTTTTTTTTCTATATTTTCGTTGGGAAATCCTCATAGATATCCCTCCGGCGCGGGGGAGTCGGAAGTGATTCCTGCGGCCCATGACATCCACATTCATCCTTGACAAGGAATCATAATGCAGATGCGTTGTCACCCTTGAGGACTGAGATGGAATGCCTCGTCACCAATAATAAGGGTCTCCAGATCCTTGCGCTAACCAGACGAAACACCAACATTATACTGCTATTTTATTCTGTGAGGGCGGGGTCCTATTCCCGGTCGAGCTGACACATCTAGACATGATATTTAGATTTGTCCTCAAGAAACTTCCAGGATGAGTTTACTAAAGAAAATGGAGAATGAGAGACTAGACTCAAAGATTACGTATCTCGATACATTGTGAAACACCCCACTCGCAACAATAGTTTTAGTATTTAGATTAAAAAATATATATTGCAACAGATTTTGATACAAGATATATCTGTACACTACACTAAATCATTTAGTCCGTCTACGGAGTTAGCACTAGGCGTGTTTATTCTTACTAAACAAATACGAAAAAAAAGAGTGCGTATTACCTTGTGTAACCTTTACGCCCGATTGAAGTTATACATGACATTAACTAGATTTTTTTATAGTTATTATAAATATTATCATTTTAATAAGATATTTATCAATAAAATAATGTTTATTATTAGTATTGAACAATTTAAAAATAGAATATATTTAAATTTATATATAATACACACAATAATAGGTGAAATATGTACGTGACATATATATTCACGTAATACTATAGTAATTGTCACTGTCGTTTGAAAAACATGTAAATTACACTCAAGTCGTGACTGAAGGAGAACTTCAAAAACGTACCGTAAAATGGGGTCAAAAGAAATTACGGGGTGAATAGACATAAAACCAGGAAAGTTTTCTTTACCATAACATCCAATGATTGACATTAGTAAATCTACTATTTAATCTGTTTTTTAAAGGAACGACATTTTTTGATTTGACCTGAAGTGAAGAGAAGAAGTAAAGGTGAAATAAAATACCTACTTAATTCTTAACAACAAGGACAAACTGACAAGGTCAAAAATACTTAAATCAACATTATACTATCCCACACAGCGCAATTGAAAGAGTAAACGCAGAGTACTACCACCAAACGACCGTGGGCGGGATATGTTCTTTTATGGACAATTGCCTTCTTCAATAGCTGCCAGAGTGGGCAGAGGGCAAGGTTTCAAATTATATTAAATTACCTTTTTTTTGCATCATCTTAAGCTACCATTCACTTAAGGCAGTATTATATTCTCTCAGTATTTTATATCACTATATCACCAAATTTTTGTAAAAGTTAAGAAAGAGGAGTCAACATTTCATTTTTAATTTTGAAGTTGACAACGCATATGTCACTGTCATTGACCGCACTCGAACTGAAATTAATTAAAAAAAAGAAAAAAGTAGAGTAAAAATAATATCAATACCTAAATGAAGTTACTAATAAAATTTTAATTTACGATTCAATAGCGGAGAATATAAATACGTTTCATAAAAGCGATTGCCTAATACGCTTAACAATAAATTAAAACCAACACCTGTCACAAAGGTCTTTACTTCTATTTGAATAATGAAATCTGCTAATAGTTTGCATTATTACTACAAAATGTAATTTATCAAATTTCCTTAGTACCATTTACGTTGGCCGCGAAACAATGCAGTGGCGTAAATAGAAGCACATGCCTAATGCGAATTGTATGACTAATACTTCGGACCGTGTTACGGATTGCTTAATTTCCCGCTCACTTAGATTCTAATTAGACTTCGAAAAGGAAATTCTGAGGTTGACCTAAATTTATTTAATAGCTCACGCAATATTGTGGATTGACGGATTTAACCAAAGGGGTTCTCTACTGGTAGACAAAGAGTTTTATATATTTTTTTATTTATTTATTAAAACTTTTTGCACACACAGTGTACACAGGCGGACTTAATGTGCATTTATACATTTTTAAATAAAGCAGCATAGGTTTTCGTAAGAACTAGATTTATTCTAAGTATATATAAATATAATACAATACATAAATATATATATATATATATATATATATATACATATATATATATGTACATATATACTAATGACGAACTTAATTTGCTGATGATTTTTTAAACAGGTATTTGGGAGTTTTCTTTTTGAATACCAAACGACTTGGCCATCCTAATTTCGAGAGGCAGCGCATTCCATAAAAGAACAGACTGAATAAATAATGAAGAATGCATAAAGTCAAAAGGGTGAAGAGGACAATGAAGGAGACGATTATGCGAGGAGCGAAGATTTTTGTTGCTGACTTCACAAATATACTGAAAATGTGGAGATATATAGGCTGGGGTAGTGGGAGCATCTAGAAACGAATAAAGAGTGGTTAGTGCTCGCAAAGAGCGTCGTTCACGAATAGATAACCATTGAAGTTTCGCACGATAAGAAGACACAATGTGACAAGTGATCATATTCACGAAGATTACAGACAAATCGAATGCAGTTATTTAGAAGTCGGTCGAGTTAGAGAGGTGATCTGCATTCAGGTCTAAGTAGCACACGTCACCATAGTCGATAATAGGAAAAATCAGTGACTGCACGAGCGTTACTTTAGTTTGCCTTGGTAAGAAGTTTTTCAGTCGATACAAGGAGCGCAGAACGCCTGTAACTTTCTGACATACACTTCCCATTTGAAACTTCCAGCTAAGTGTACTGTCGATGCGTAGGCCAAGATTTTTCACGGATTGACTAACAGGAATGGCAGAGTTATTGAACATAATTGTCGGGAATTATGAAAATCTACTTTACCCAAGGTACGTTAACTCGCAACAACGAACGCTTGACACTTCTGAGGATTAATAGTTAAACCAAACCTATCAGCACAGTTTTTTTATAGCTGCTTTAGTCTTGATTAATTTTATAATAAACATTTGAGAGCCCTAAAAACCTTTTCATATTTGCCGCTATTTCACATATTATTTTGTTCGTGATCGTGAAATTACAATATAGATTGAGGCATTAAAGAAAACAGAATCGCATTGAGTGCTTTGCGCAATGTAGATATTGAAGTCAACAATGTCAAGAGTACCAGTGTTAGTTGCGCTGCAGAATGAATGGGTCAGTTAGACCGGGGAATCACCACGGGTATCAACGGGAAATGGCAGCATAATGCTGCTGTTTCATCTGGCGAGTGTAGGGATCCGGAGAACTTTATTAATGGTGACGAGTCAGTCCACTTCAGTCCCAGTGACAACGCATCTGTATTAAGATTCCTTGTCAAGGATGAATGTAGATGTCATGGGCCGCAGGAAGCACTTACCATCAGGTGAACTATGTGCTCATTTTTTACACTCAAGATAATAAAAAACTTGTTTAGTTAGTTACTTTCATCTCTTCAAATGTTAGGAATCAGCTGTATAATAATGAATGATTCTACCAACAATAGATCTATCAAATACCATAAAAGATTGGGAAGACCCCATGCTGTTGTTAGGCTAAGACTAGCAGTGAACGCTGTCAAATCCAGAATTCGACTAAACCCTTTATGGAAACAAAAACTATTATCACGTGAAAAGAATAGATATAGATAGGTGCTGGTATTATAAAACAAGACTTTATAACAAGTACTCACCGTCAATATTCAGGGCGTGTTAAGTCCCAGCAACTTAGGGAAGGGAGCAATCAAAATGCTTGGTGTTGTGATATATATAATTTTTATTATTTTGAGAGTAACAAACGAGCACACAGTTCACCTGATGGAATTGATTCTTCTGCGGCCCATGACAGATTTCGTAGATTAGACTAGATTCATCCTTGACCAGGAACCATGATGCAGATGCGTTGTTTGTCTTGAATACTGAGAATACCTCGTCACCAGTATTACAGGTTTCCCGATCCCTACACTCACCAGACGAAACACAACAGCGTTATGTATATTTCACGTCGATGTGCTGTCAGGACATGATGTGACCCATTCATTCTGCAGCTAGAAAAAAACTGCAGTGTAGCTCTACCACTGTTACCGAGGGTGAATGTGTTAAGGGTCCACATGACATGACATCACTATCAGGTTAACTGTGTGTATGTTTTTCCAATGACAGAAAAGGAGGAATTAAATATGTTATATTAATACTTTGTTAGAGCCGCACTAGTGTTTCTAGCTCCAGCATGAACAGGTCGGTTTGACAGGGAAAAGAGCATGCTCCCAACACTGATGTGTTTTGTTCAGTTAGTGTAGGGATACAGAGACCTTTATTATTGCTGACCAGGCATTAGAACTTAGTTGACAGGGCTGCCATGTATCTGTATTATGATTTGTTCATTGAGGATGTATCTGGCCGCAGGGATCACTTATCATCAGGTGAACTGTGTGCTTGTTAGTCAACCTGAATAGAATAAAATAAAAATGCACAAATTATCACAATAAAAAATTTATTATCTATATAACACAACATCGAACCATAACCAATGAATGAATCGACTGTTAATTACACGTGTGCATAAGTATGTATAAGCTATACATAGCGTTCTAAAAGCGATCGTAAACACGGCTTTTTAAACTGCCAAAGGGAAAAAGACTAATAGTAAGACATAAGGGTTGGAAATGTGTTCGATCGCACTAAATTCCCGGTATCTAAACGGTTAACTTAGAATAAAGCAGAGACAGACACAAACTTACTGGTATTAGCATTGGTAAATATATGATTATTAAAGTTAGTACATTGAGCACTTAACGATATCACGAAACATATTTTAAACACCTTTCCATCATGGATGGACCTATTTGAAAATATTTCTGGTGATAATGGCGTCCACTCGAAATTGGATCTTACAACAATGGATACAGGGTTGAGTTTAGAAACCAGGCAGCAGTGACGACGTAATATTTAAGCGGGTAATTTACATAAAATCGTCGTAGTCATTGTCGTAATTTCCGTAAGCGTCATATTGGTTGAGATGAGCCTGAAACAATATAGAACATGCTTTATGTGAAAATAAATAAAACTAAAAATTTTTTCGTGTTAATTTATAAAATAAAGCTAATACACAAGTTCTATTGTAAAATACTATAATAATCTTGGGATATGAAATCTAAAGTAAATAAATGAAGTAACAGCATAAAAAGATCACACTTTTGGTCATAGATCTACTCTATAAAGATATTGAGCGCACTTTTAAAAAAAAAAGAATGCTAGCAGTACTATGAACATTACTAGCACTCCAGTTAACCACGATAAGCTTAAAAAACTTCACGACAAGAATTCAAACCTACGACTTAAATTTGCAGACCATACTCAAAACCAACAAGCTATTGACACACACGGTTCCCCACTGGATTGGCAGACTTTACAGGTCTTAAAATGTTCCACACAAATGTCTTACTTCACCAACTGGTAGGGAAGCTTTCCATTTTAATTGTTACTAAGGCATGACTTGTTAAGCTTGAAATATGTCTATATTCCCCCAGCTATCTATCATGATAGTTAAATCTCTTTCTTCTTCTTCTTCTAATTATATCATAAGTAATAAATCATATTGTAGAATCTTTACAATGAGTTCAAGTTAACTATATTCCCCTAACATCTGAAGAACATTGTTTTTATAAAACTCCCTTTTTGGCAATAGTCAAAACTAAGTGACCCAAAGTGAGGTACAATGCATATTAACAGAACTATAGACTGTGTATTACACAAACTATGAACTCCACTACATTCGATAGAGTAGTATCATTTAAAATCACACATTTCAAGTTACAATAATTTACTGTAACTGATTTCATGGTAGAAATCAACCCGGATACCAATGATCTCTACAATGCAGTTATCTTCTGTAGCAGAAGAATGAACTGTGCGTGGTATATTTTAGTACCGTACGCATTTGTGCAAACATAGAGCAAATCACTAATCAACTCCTTCTGTATGTCAATGTAATGTTTGTACATTAAGATCGAAGGAAGTTCAGATGCACAACATGTCCAGCCCGAAAACAATCTATTTGTGATGTGCAAATATTTTTTCTTAGTTCAGAATCCGAATCCAGGTACTACAATGACTACACCATGCGGTCACAAGAGTAACAAACAAGTGCACAGTTCACCTGATGGTAAGTGATTCCTGCAGCCCATGACATCTACATTCTTCCTTGACAAGGAATCACAACACAGATGCGTGGTTACCCTTGAGGACTGAGATGGAATGCCTTGACACCAGTATATTCTTTTTTTACTACATTGTGAATAACTTTCGAGCACACAGTTCACCTGATGTTAAATGATTCCTGCGGCCCATGACATCTACATTCATCCTTGACAAGGAATCATAATGCAGATAAGTAGTCACCCCTGAGGAGTGAGATGGAATGCCTCGTCACCAGTAATAAAGGTGTCTGGATCCCTACACTCACCAGATGAAACAGCAGCGTTATGCTGTTATTTTACGCCGGTATTGTGAGGGCGTGGTCTTTCCCGATTGAGTTGACTCATTCATTCTGCAGCTAGAAAGAAACTGTATGGTAGCTCTACCACTGTAAAAACTACAACTTTTCACAACACTTTTTCTACAGTTTGATGATAATATAATATTTTCATTATATAAAAATCTTACTGCAATTCAGATTATATAACGGCCGCATGGATGCTTGGAGTAACTGACTGTGCGTAACAGAAATTCTTGTTTTTCTGTTCTGGGTGTGTTGGACGTATTGCACATGTTCCTGACACTGCATATGAACCTCACTCTGATTTTATTGCAAATGCATTACAACGGAATAGGGAAGGGGATGACCAGCAAGTGCCTCTGCCTCTGGTCAAATTATTATGGTACTTTTTATTGTGCTTTTTGTATAGTTGATATCATCTGGACAATAACCAGATGAAAACGCCATGTTCAAAATCGACCAGAAATGACATCTGATTCTATTAACATTTCAGCATTATCAATGTATGTAATCAAAAATAGTCTAGATATTGGTATTACCCGCAAGAGTTAACTTGAGACTTTGCTCGGATGACGTAAGAGCTAGGTACTGACTCGAATTTTTTTTATGGTTAATTGTAATGGTTTTATAATAGTGTTGTGTATAATTAATTAAAGTAACATAATTAATTATACACAACAATTATATAAGCAGAATTTTTGTTTTTATATTTAAACTATTTACTGGTTATCTATAGATTATATTCCAGATAATTCGCAGTCGATGTCACTGTCATTGTCTGTACAGTAGCTGTCACAATCTGAATCACTCTCGTATCCTAATTGAATAATTAGTTCCTGTTCGTGTGTTTCTTGGATTCGATCCTTTACCCAACATTCTCTGCGTAATATATCTATGTGATTGTGTATTACCCATGATTACATAAAACTACGAAACTGATACACTCTGGTAAAAAAACAAACGAAACCAAACGCACGTATGTTAATTGTGAGATTGAGAGCGGTAAGCAGGCGGGGGCCGGGAGGGGAGCGCGCATTCCGCTCAGGTCTCAAGTTAACTCTTGCGGGTTATAGATCAATTATGCACCATGTATACTACAGCTCAGAATTGTGCTTTACGGCAATTTATTAGGAAGATTGCTGTTCTGAATGATGATGATGAAGTATCAATAACACTCACTTACAAATTCTCTAATAAAATATGATATTGCTTTTAACATAGGAAGGTTTGAATGTTGTGTCAGAGGTCTAGGATAATCAAAATTAATCATAGGCAAATATGAGGTTTAGCAATCCATTAACCAAACTTAGGTAGAATGTATTTGACTTACATCGTCACCTTCAACTTTTAATTTGGCTTTGCCCTTGCCCTTCGCAGGTTTCTTTCCCTTGTCACTCTTCTCAGACTTCTGCTTTTCTATAAACAGATTGTCCACAGTCATCTTTATCCTCTTGATATCGGCTGATGGCACTGAAATTAAATAAGGAAAAGTTAGTCATAATAGTAACCGTCATTGGTTAATAGTTTGAAATGAATTGGTGAGTGTAAGGATCCAAGGACCCAATTGCTGGAAACATTCCATTCCACTTAAGACCTCAGTGGTCAATGCATGTGGATCATAAGGGTTGATGACCTTCTTATCTTACCGTTTATGAGCTGTATAATGTATGCTTATCCAATATCAAAGACAGGTGACAACCTAATCCTTGATTAAAATCATCAATTTGTGGTTTTAAATGAAATAGACACATCTTATACTCACTCTGAACGAGAATATTTTTGACAAGATCATCAACAAATCCGGGAAACTCTTCCTTTGTCTTGTAAATATTGATCTTTTTACAAAGCAAATCACCAAATTCTGTGAACTCCTCTTTATTTGTGGGATGGAAACTGTCTAGTTTGCCACCACTGCCTTCTGTAACGCCTGCAAAGCAAGTGAAAAGAAATAACATAAATGAAAAGCAGAAGGCATTGACCTTTGTCCTTAAATATATAAAATAGTTAAGTGCTTGTGTTGGCATTATCAAGCCAAATCTGCGATGTAAGTATTCATCTTTTTGTTCATGCAAAAACCGACAGCTTAAACATCTATGTAAAGTAAGTACACTTCTACTAATCATTTGCATCAAGTCACTTACATTACACAATGGTAGAGCCATGCTTTAGTTTGTTTTCTCATGAGGATTGGATTGGAATTCCATCTCACGACTACAGATATGCATTTAGAATCTATGATAAGATTTTTCTTAAGTTTATTGGTTGCTGTCATCACTTGCCATTTATCTAGTGAACTGTTTGTTGGTTTGTTATCCTTAGAAAACTAAATATAATGTATATTTAGTTTTTAATATATATGTTTTGTATATGTATTAAATTTTTAGAGGCATAAAACTTAATAAATCACAGAGGGAGGCTCCTGCTATCTAGTTAAACCCCACTTAGTGATACACACGTAATGATGAATGTAATAATAATATTGTTATAAATATCCTGTGAAGAAGCGAGGCCTAGTGGCGCCGCCATGATGACGTAACAGCTGTCACGGCGCTACAAAGCGCACCGGTCGGAGGCGTGAGCGAAATGTAACATCTATGGGATTGGATCAATTGCATCTGAAACACCAGTGTTTCGGAACACTGATATGTATTATTTGGAACATCGGTTCACTAGATATGAAATATGTGTGAATAACAGGTTGTTAATGTTACGAAATACGAATCTTACGTTCATGATAGCGGTCTATAATAATTAATTTAGGTATCAACTGAAATATTTTATAATTAATGACTTACTTCAACTTTTCTAAACTGCGAAAAGAAATTTTAATTTTGAAAACACAAATATTTTATGACATTAAAATAATATATAAATCTGATCATTACTGAAAATATATATACAAAAACAGTATTTTTTTACGCAATTACGAATAAAAACTTTTTTAAACGGAAAAAGATAAGAACAGCTCTTAGTGAACTTTACAAAACAGCGAGAGATATTTCACTAAGCGACAAAACGTACAAATTCAAATTTACGTGAACATTAATATTATTGAAATTAAAGCAAAACCATAAAACTAACTCATAAAACTCACGCATAAAACGCCTCGTTTGTAATTGGTATAATATATAAAATAATGGTTATATGTATTTTAAAGGTCATTTTTGTGTGAACAGAAAATATTGCAATGCTTAGCAAAATTTAAAGTATGTAGTGTCTCTTTCTCACTACAGATCAGTACTATTATCTTCATATTTTATCTCTCTCGTAAGTCGCTAGTGACGACATACCAAGCGAGGGAGATATTAAATACCAAAGTTGCTCAGTTAGGACGAGCAGGATAACATTGGATCACCGCTTGTCTTTGTTTGTCAAGTTGCGTCGCGTTCGCGTCGAGTAGGTGTTTCAGTTCCAAATGAGACAAATTATGCATTTGAATGTTTCGGAACAGTGAGTCGTTTCAGTAAAGAGTTACACACGCCTACCGGTCGGGCACGACATTTTTGGCTTGGCACTCGATCGTGACGGACGTCTCTTAATTATTGTCATAGCTTAATTTTGGTCCTATCGTTTTATTTACGATTAATTGTTAAATGTGATAAATGTTTAAGTTGTGCGTAAAAACCTATTTCTCTCGTCATTTATAATATCAAAAATGGGATAGCTGCGGCGCCTTACGCTAAGGGGCATCCGATAACTTCTTTTTCGTGAATTTTTGTGCGTGATGTGACCTCCCTACATATTTTCTATTAAATATTATCTTTTAATCAATTAATGTTCGTAGTGCATAGTGAACAGGCATTTTATTAGAAAGTTTTTGTATTTTATAAAATACGTAAGTATCCTTAAAGATCCAAAAATGGCAGGGCGATCTTCTAGAAAGAATATAAGTCACGATCGTTCTAGTTCACGTGGTAGTACTCGGTAACAGGCATCGCGACGCCTCACGTAGCAACCGTGATAGTTCCGCTAGTTCGGCATTAAATGCAATTCTTGGTAGACTAAATGTGATTGAGGATCGGTTGTCTCTTCCTTCATCGTCATCCATCCTGCCATGTCCGAGAGTGCCATACAGTGTCCACAACTGCTAACCACGACGCCCAGTGTGATAAATTCTACTGCGACTGAGGGTACGGCAGGACAAACCACCCATCGTCATGATGTAGTGGACAAGATTGGTGGCACGTTACCACCTTTGATACAAGTAAGATCGAACAATTACTACATATCTGATTGTGATCCTAGCATTCACAATTTCGATGTTTAGTGCTCTGAGGTCGACCGTGGTCGCATTACGAACCGTTGGGCTGATCATGAGTGCCTGACGCGCATAGGTGGCTGCAATCAAACTAACTAGTCGAATTTTTATCGGTGTACATTAAATTCAAATTAGATTCTCGAACTACCCACAATCTTGCCCGCTCCTCAAACAATGAGAATCAATCTCAATCTCGCAAATGCGAAATTCCGAAGTAGAGTATCTGGGTAGGCTCATTAGTCAGGGTCAGGTACGGCTGAGCCCCCAAAACCTTATTAATTTTCCAACTCCATCTAATGTTAGACAGCTCCTAGGCTTAGCCGGATATTATAGAAGGTATAGAAAGGAATTACGCCGAGAACGTGAACGACTTCGTGCGATGGAGGACCGTCTTCGAACATCGACACGACGACCTCCGGGCGTCGGGAAGCCGAGCGTCGGCCAGTGTCACGCGCTAGGGAGCGCCGTGAGCTTTCCGGACATTGGGAAGCCGAGCGTCGAGCAAAGTATCAATGGGGCTCGTGAATTCATTTTGGGCTGCTTGGCGCAGGAGCCAGTGCTCGGTATATTTGATCCTAAGCTACCTGCCGAATTGCACGCTAGCGCCGGTGCGATAGGTTTTGATGTCTCTTTGCTGCAGGAGCTCGCAGAGTTCTGGCGGGTTGGATTCCGGCATGAGAGGTCCACGCAAGGTGGTTGAGGAGCTGCCTCATCATCGCTGTGAGCTGTAGCTTTTGGCTGGTTCCTATGGCGGGCGAGCCAAGGCGGCAGCCGAATGCATGGTTCGCTGCCGGGGCGAATGGACGCTGAATGAGTGTGCAGCTTTCTTCGACGGAGGCAAGCTGTATCGCCTTGTCTGATACCTGTTGGCCTTGGTATTTGTGTTTCACTTGTGAAACGTGGGTGTCTGCTCTGGTGATGTATTTTACACGATGATGTAGTATGTCACCGTGACCATAGCAGGAGCTTCCATCGCATAGCAATTGCAATTACAAACATAATGCTTTACTTCCCATTTCTAAGGTCGAGGTGGGCATTTTGATGCTTTACTTCCAATTTCTAAGGTCGAGGTGGTCACTTTGATGATTTGTGGTCCTTGTCATTTTTAAGGTAGAGGGTGGCACTTCGGTGCTTTACTTTCCGTTTATTATAGAGCTGTATGGTAGATGCGGATTCGGCCGGATCTTGCGTCCCTACCGTGTAGCTGTGTTTCTAAGGTCGAGGTGGGCATTTTGATGCTTTACTTCCCATTTTTAAGGTAGAGGTGGGCACTTCGATGCTTTACTTCCCTTTTATTTTAGAGCTGTATGGTAGATGCGGATTCGGCCGGATCTTGCGTCCCTACCGTGTAGCTGTGTTTCTAAGGTCGAGGTGGGCATTTTGATGCTTTACTTCCCATTTTTAAGGTAGAGGTGGGCACTTCGATGCTTTACTTCCCTTTTATTTTAGAGCTGTATGGTAGATGCGGATTCGGCCGGATGTTGCGTCCCTACTGTACTGGTGTAGCTGTGTTGTATCAGTAAAGTTCATTATCTGTATCAGTGAATATTGACGACAACAGCGCGCTACTGTGTTGGACGTTTCATATACGAGCTAACACAATCGAAACAAAATCGAATAAAAAGTGTGCAGGTGTCTTAAATTGCGCAGTTTGGGACGGTTGTGCGACAATCACTCATGTCACTACAAAAAAATATTTTTGGCTCGTCCACACTGCCGATGTAAGAGTGCACGCCTGCGGCCGTAGTGCTGAACTGATTTGGCTCTTCAACTGTAGATGTTTTTAACGTTTAATAACGAAGTGTCCTTTTACAGAAGTTGATAGCCAATCAGGTGATGAACTCTCAGTTTTTTTGAAGAGTTACCCATTTGGGTACCAGCGGTCGAGGACGCCTCGCGGTCAGGAGAGGCCGTGTTAGAAATATCCTGCGAAGAAGCGGGGCCTAGTGGCGCCGCCATGATGACGTAACAGCTGTCACGACGCTGCGATCGTGACGGACGTCTCTTAATTATTGTCATAGCTTAATTTTGGTCCTATCGTTTTATTTTCGATTAATTGTTAAATGTTAAAAAGAGGTTTAAGTTGTGCGTTTAAAATGTGTTAATTTTTTATAATAATATATAATTTTATGTGAAAGTTTGTGTTTTTAATTTGACCATGTATAACCAGCTGAACAGACGTAAATAAAATTTAACATTAAGATTGTTTACAACCGTACAGGTTATACATAGAATACTTTTTAATGTCTAGCATCTAGCAAGGGATAGCTTAATGACTCGTATTAATTTATGTAAAAACTGGCATCTGCACACAACTATGTTGTGGACTTCACAATTTGCTCATGAGCAACTGACATACAGCAAACCATTTGAGAAGCAAGGAGTAACCAATACTTACATGTAATGGCAGAAAATAATAAATCATACAATGTTGTAACACACATTTTTCATTTATATCTGGACCCAATTCTGAAGTTCATGCAGCAGATTAAGTCACATATCATAGGTATCTGGCATAAATGACAAAATATACAGTCTCTTAAATATTTATAACATACCAGATTATATACATTGTTAAGTTAGGATTGCACACAAAAAAGATAGTGTTAGATTAGTTCATGATGATTCACACATAATAATTAAAGCTTTATCTCTTTGCCCACTGTAATAAAATATAATTTATCAGTTCAGTGTTGAGTAAACAACATATTTCTCAAGATATTAGTTAATATGGTTGGTAACATGCTCAATGCTGTGTGTATATTATTATTTATTTAAAACTAAATGTCGAAAAGTTGTGACTGTAGTTTTATAAAACTAAACACTACAATTTTTTTAATAACCAATGTGCATGCACTGAATTATAATGGTGTCCTGGTTGATACACAGCAATATATTCCATTATTATAACTATATAGAATACTAAAAATAAGATAGTGCAAGACTACAATACCTCCTGCTGTTTGGGGGTTGCAAGAACTACATTTAAAAAAAAATTGCTTTTATGATTACAACTGAATTTGAAAATATAATAAATTTGTGTTCAAATAGCAACATAATTTTAAATTTATGCTCTTAAACACAATAACACATGGGAGTTTTAATTGAATTTGTTGATAATTACCAAAAGTTTCCAAAGCAAGTCGCAGGTCTGATTCTTCTTGCAGTTTCTGCTGATGAAGCTTCTCAGCAAGCTTCTGCTCGGGAGTGAGTTCCTCCTCTGCTGTTTTCTCAATGGCCAGCCGCTCTGCTTTCTCTTTTTCTAAGCGCTGGAATTAAATTTTGTTTATGAATATTAATTTTGTCTACGGAACTTATGTTTAGGAGTGTGAAACTAAGCCACCATTGCATGTTATTAAAATATTAAGATGCCTGATATTAAAATATATTCTAAATTTGCCATGAACTATTCATATCTTTGAATGTAACTTTGAAAGCAATTTGGCCAATTTTTTTAGAAGTTGTAGTGTTACAAATATTTATATATTTTACATAAATATGTATAATATAAGTTCTCTCAAGAATGAGTCTGTCTAGAGATTAAAAACCTTAAATTAGTATAGCAGTTTAAGAGTTCAGCATATTCAGCCGCATGCAATTAGGCTATGTAATGATAGTGAAGAAGCAAAGCTAATACAAGATACTTAAGATAACAATGTTAATTATAAACATTTAATAAGGCATTGCAAGTATAAAGCTCGACCAGGGTAGGACCACACCCTCACAGTCACGTGAACACCACCATGAAATAGCAGCATAATGCTGCTGTGTTTAGTCTGGTGAGTGTCGACATTTCATTTGAATGGTTAAATAAATTTTTTGAGTTGAAACCAGGTGATATCTACCAACAAGGTGTCAATATAAGTTGTAATAAAAAGGGAGAATAAAGAATCTATAATAGTTAAAAATTGGTTAATGATTATTAAAAACTAAACTTAAAAAATTTAGGAAACAGAAAGAAGTTAGTTACAACCAAATAAATAGAACTTCAAACTCATATTGTTATAACTATATAACCGAATATATGAATTGACTGAAGACAAAAGAAAAGAATTTTGGATAATATTAGAAAAATATATTCAAGAAAAATCAGACTGGATTGACATTTAACATTTTAGCATAGATTCATTGTTCTGTCTATAAATAGGCCTTAAAGGGCTTCACATATTTTATAATATAAAATTAAAATACTTACCGACTGTATCTGTCGTTATTTTTTGCCATCAGCCTTGTCGTATCTATGCATCTGTTACACACAGAAGTTATTAAAAATGACCTACCTCTTTTTCGGCGATTTTATCATATATTTTCTTTTTCGGTTTTGGTTGAGCCGACGAGGCAAGGTCTTTTTTCTCGTCGTCCTTTTTTTCTTCTTCCTCATCCTCCCAACTTTCCTGCAAATTTCAGTTGACGTCAACACGTAAGCAATGTTGAGGTTATAATATCAAACTGAATTGTAACTACAAGAACTCTTTGCATACGCCAAAAAACAAGCTAAATAAACACTTGGCAGCTGGTTCACTTACCTTGACGATCTCTTCCTCGTCCTCGCCCTCCCATTTATTCGATGCCGTCAACGTGGTCGGCAATTTAGGCTCAAAATTGTCCGCGTCTAGAAAAAAAAAACGCCATTTGTCATTGTGCTTCACTAAATATCATTATATATCTGAGATAATAAACACGCACCCCACGACATGTCTGGATCCATCGTCACTGATTTTTTGCAAGCACCGATCTGATTATTGATACCTTTTCACTTAAAGACAAACTCAGACAGAGGCAACTTGCTGCGTTTTTTATCACAAGATGTCTCCAGGGTCGACTGAATTACAAACAAGAACACTCAACCTGATTTGGTCAAACGAATGTGATTTTTCTGCAATATCCACGACCGAATTGAAAAACGACGCACATATGACATAATTTAGGAGAATATACGACAGAATTATAATCAGAACTTGTTGCGTAAAAATAAGACTCCATTGCAGACGATAATTCCCGAATCACTAAAAATTTCAATATGGCGGACATTAGTGTTACCCTTACTAAATTTAAAAAGTATGCAGATTGTTCCCTTTTTTAAGCATTATGCATTAATATTTTATATAATGTTAACAAAAAAAATCGTGGCTATGTGGATTTTAAAACCTACTGGTTTTTTTAAATAGACGAAATCACTTTTTGTAATAGTGTCGTAAAATGGCAAAGAAAAAAATAGAAATATACTTAGACGTGTATACCGAAAAGGATTTTGATAATGTGCTCAATAATTTTAGTGAAAATCTCATTTGTAAGTGTATTTAAGACCTAAAAGTTTTTTAGCAACTTCGGTGGAACTGTAAGCGATTTATGTTTATGTTTAAAATTGCTTTTCATCGCCCTATTTGCTGTAGTGAAATGGAGAGCTCAGTGCCACATCCTGATCCTTACCTTGTTTACCACTTTTTATTTTATAAACGCCGCATTCTATCATCGATCTTGTATTTCTAGCATATTTGTGCATAGCGTCATCTATCGGATGCCAAAGGATTTAGCTATTTGCATATTAAATTTAAGGTGTCGAGCGAGTGCCAAGAGTAACACGATGAAAAGAAAGAAAGCAAGGGCGATAGAGTAATGTGAAAAAAAAGTACGAAATTTGTTTGACGTAATTAGTTAAAGACAAACAGATATGCGTCCTTTTATATTACACAACAAGAGAAGCTGTTAAGATATTTTTTTTTAAATTTTAATTTAACTTTACTTTTCCGCAGGTGCACAAATATATTGCAGTTATTTTGGATATTGCACGGCACTCGATTATCTTTTCTTGAAAATAAAATTGGTTTGGAGCGATGGGAAAGCAATGCTTCTTAGAGTACGTATATTATGCGTATAGTATACGTATACTATATATAGGTTTGTTATATTGATAACGATCGTCTGCCAAACTGTCAAAGTATTCTCTTACACACACGAATACAGGTAATGGAGATCATGTAGATGTCTGTATATTAAGTGTGTGGTTTATTTTCTATGATAAGATATATCAAATGATTTCTATGGCTAACGTTTGGGTTACAATAACGTTTAATTTATTTTATAGGATGAAATCGTGCAATGCAATATATGTTTCCATTTTAGGTGGCAGCCGACGAGATCGAGACACTAAAAAGGTTTCGTGGTCAAAGTGTACCCATATTCCTATTTATTTTGGTATGAAATTTATAATTAATTTAGTGGATTAAAAATGTATGAGCATATAATAGTGTGAATCTTCTTCAATCATTTAAACGTAGTAGCAATTTTAAATGCTGATTTACTTTTACGTCCTCGGCGGTGAACGAGGCGGTGGACGTGTACTTTTCTATGCGTGTGAGAAGTATTTATCTATGGAAATTGTTACCTATAAGATAAAATAAAATATAAAATTTGGGATCTATAAAATCATAATTATTATTGTAGAATAAATAATTCACATAATATATTGCATATCTGCGGAATTGAATTCAAAATGTGAATATACCCAATAGAAATAATAAATAATATAGCCCAAAAGATCAATAATCTTGTTTTTTTTATAAAATTAGTGGCAAACGAGGAAGTACCTCACCTAATGGTAAGTGATTTCCGCCGCCCATGGACATCCGAAATTAAGCTGAAGAAGCAATAATCCGGCAATGTAACTCGTGAAACCGTAATCCGACGGAGAAGAAAGATTCTCGTAGTGGCCATCGCAGTGTAAGACGATCCCCACTAGATTGAGTGACGACCTATACAAGTCTGTGGGAAGTCGATGGATGAAGGCGGTTCAGTATATGGGGGACGCTTATGTTCAGCAGTGGACTACAGATGGGCTTAGATGATGATGACGATAATGAGGATTGCATAGTAAAATAGATATTGCTTTTCCTGTTGCTTTCGTGCGTGTGATGTTAAATTAAAAAAAAATCATCTTTGATGGATGCGTGGTGTAGGTATAGAGTACCCGGCTACTATCTCACGGGTCCTGGATATATCCCGTGTCCCTTACACTGCATGCACTTATTCTGATCTTATTGCATGTACAATACATCGGGAAATCGGAATAGGGAAGGGGACGACGATCGAGTGCCTCTGTGATTATGCCAATGCTTAGGGCACTAGAAGATATTCCACTCAGCTGATGATCTGATAATAACCAGAAGTGATCGCCGTAGACCAGGAGGACGTCATCATCAACGTAAAAAAATAACTTATTTAGTTCCGAAGAGCCGCGACGCTGTCAATACCGTTGCTAGATGTTACTAGTACTAGGTGTTACTTTTTTTTAGGTACTTAAAACCCGATTACTTTTTACTTATTTCCGTCAATTATTATTATTATATTAAGCATTAAGATCATTCGAATAGATCCAAAGAGATATGACATGAGCTGATGGATTTTTAAAATAGCAGGCAATGTCGATTAACTTATCGCTTGGTAATCAAAGCTAGGTACAGATCATACCAGCTCGGAGAACTAAGTTGGACAGCAGTGATCCTAAACTATATCGTGCACTCTCTTTTATTATCTAATTATTCAAATATAAATTAAATGAAAAGCCATTCCGTTTGAACAAAGTATAACATTAAACATAATGCCGTATCAGTTCACACTATTGAACTGTAGTTGTAGAAGTGGTCCTCTAATATTAATTAAACAATTTTGACGTTTATAAATTACAGAATAAAAAAGTAATCAATATCTTCCATGGTGTTGATTATATTAGATTTGGCGATGTTGCGGAAAAGGAAATACGAAATTTCCAGAAACAACAAGAAGGTTGCTGCATTGAAAGGCAAGAGTATGACATAGACGAGGTGACGCCAGATGAACACGTAAGCATAAATTTTGTGCCTCTTTATATTTTTTTATTGTAAAGAATTATAGCAAAGGTGGTAATATTAATAAAATCCCCGTTAACCCCTCTAGTTCAAGATAAAAGTAGAATGAGGGATTTAAATCTTATGGTTCATATATTTTCTGATCATTATCATATGATATTTACTACGCAGGATATATTATATTGTTTTAAATTTTTATCCACACACGGAGGCATTCACATGTCGTCCTCTTCCCATGACCGAGTAAGACATAGCATAGCAATAAGATCGCAGGTAGATTCTAATGCTTTGTCAAGGGCATGGAATTATATACTCGTACAATATATTCATACCCAAACACTAGCAGGTTTAACTAATATAAACATAGGGGACGTTAAATTCGCGGATGATCGCCCAGCAAAGGAACCCGTGGGTTCGGTCACCTTCGAGTACCGGTGAGTTCTCTAGGAGATCTAGAGAGAAATAATCCGGAGCTTTTCTTGGTAGTTGGTAACTAAAGGTTGGTGCAGACGGTTTTACTGGGTAGGAATACTACATAACCCTGTCTCACCATAGTCTGGAGGGACAGGAGAGCAGGTGAATTTTGACATTTTAAGAAATTTAGAGAGAAAATGAAATGTTTGTATATCCTCTTTATGCCTCCAAATATAACCAACACTATTTATTAAAATCAAACGTACAGTCATTTTAGCATCAATGAAAACAATGTGTTAAAATTTCTTCAGGAATGGATAAGCGTTCGTCAAAAAGAAAGAGAGGAAAATACCGCCAGCGTCTTAGCTCGAAGAGCTGCTCGTCAAGCCGACCGCAAGCAGCACCGAGCTCAACTTATGGTGCCTCATTTACAGCTTCTTAATTTTGTGCTATATTGGCCTCATTCTACCCACGCGCACCCAGAACTCTATGAACGATGGGATCCACACAGTTGAGTTATATATCTAGCTATTATGTTTCTTCCGCTGTGATGACCTTCAAAATTTTGCGGGAAGTTAATGGTAATGTCTTCAGATTATACTTCTGATCTTTGAGACCTAGGTTGACCTATCGGCTGTGATGATGATGATCGTAATTATTTCAGTTATTGAATCTTTTTGTGAACCTAACTATAACTTATTGCGTAACCATTCCTTCATTTATCCCTTACTGCCTTTAGAGAGGAGCTATATAAGCAGTGAGACGTAAATAAGCTGTTAAATTGAAGTCTTATTTTTACCTGAAAATGGTGTAAAAATAACTGTGAGATTATCTATTATACATATATCTTATTTATATGCTATAATAATATGCTATAAGGCAAATAACGAAAAAAGTAACAAGTTTCGTTCCCCTGTTGATGAATGTTAAAGGTCAAAATATTCAAGCCAGTGGCACAAAGCAGCGTTTGAATATATATATAAAATTTTTAAGACCATATTTTTTTTGAAAAAAAGAATGTTCTAACTAAGGTTTATTGCTTGATCTAGGAGATAGTTCACGACTATATTCGAAGGGCGGATTGTAACCTACGACCTTAGGTTTCTCAGATCGTACCGTTAATTAGGCTTTCGCACAAACCTTTCCTAGTCCCGGTTGGGAAACTATGATTTAGATAGATGTTACTTGATAAAGTGTTTCATATACATATTGCAACTTAGTCTTATCACTTATCTATTACATAGATATAATAATGGTCGGTCGTGAAGAGATACAACTGACCAAGGAAATGGCTAAAGATGTGCTGTATGCTGGAGATGCTCCTATGAACGAGGCATCGATGCACGTACTGCTGTCAGCACCGGCCTTGGCGATATGCTTTAGAATGCTGGATACGGAGAGAAATTTCGTTTGTGAGTTACTTTAAATTGATATTCTCTACAGGGCGCCATTGTCTTTATGTCTTTTAATGATTAAATTATTTACCAATTTAAAAAAAAGCTCTCAACTCTTCTACTTTACTCGTGGCTAATTCGAACCCAATGTGTGAGGGAGTGAGCCTGTCGTTCGTAGATCAGGAATAAAACAATATTATCGTTTTTTTTTGTATTTTAGAAATGTATTGGTATTAGCATAGGCTCATTCCCACAGGGGAATAGAACAGTTTCTCTCGATGGTTCTCTTAAGCGAAGGAAAATATTTAGCGTGTAATTTACGAAAGCTTCGTCAGTGTTCGCGTGAATATGTAACCATAAATAATGAAGTTAGGATGCAGTCTTAAACATCATTATATCGGCAAAAGTCTATTGCCGACAGACTTCCCAAGACATATTCCCAAAAACCCTGTAACGCATGCAGCGTCGACAGGTGATTACGAAACCATACTTGAAGTTCAATAATCATTATTATGAATGTTCCTAGCTGATCTTAACTACAAGGAAGATCTTCTGCTTCTTAATGGCTACTACCCAATATATGATATATAGTGCTATAATTGTTCACCCAAACACCGAGGCCCTACGCACTGCGAACCTTCGATCTAGCTGTATCACAAATAACTCAGTTTGACCGGTGAGGGCCTAAGCTTTTTCACAATACCAGCTTAAAATAGTATCGCACTACCTTAGTTTCATATGTTGTGTTAAAAAATCTATGACCAAATAACTAGTAATGAGGTGCCTTAAAGGACCTCTTTAGGGTGCACTGAACCATATACTAAACTACCACTGCCACAGCCTGAGATAAATTATAAGTATTTATTTTTTTACTAATTTTATTATTTAATGAGTGTAATATATGTTTCGACCCATCGTTAACCAATATACCATTTTAGCATTAGTCAGAAAGATCCTATATGAAGAAATATCTCCATTGCACGAGTCCAAGCCCTCAGGTGAACAGCCCCCGCAAAAAACTGCGTTCGATTTATATAAGTCTTTTAGTCTATCTAGGGAAGAAATTTGGCTTAAGCGTCGAGAAAAGAAGGAGAAGAGAAAGGTAATGATTTGTAACTATTACTACTGCACATTGAATAATTTTTTTTATATTTGTTACAAACTTTTTTACCATAAGTCAAAGCACAATATTCCTCTAAAAGATGCAGGAGTGTACAAGTTGACTGTGAATGCGTAGTAAAAATCTCTTTGTTTTTCCCAATGTCTCCTACATTGGGAAAAACAAAGAGATTTTTTGAAACTCGCGTAAAAGAAGATATAGGTGGCTTGAAATATTGACGCTCTAATTTCGGAGGTTGTAACCATACCTAGATCGGCCCCACCATAATACCAACATCAACATATTTCATATATCACAAATCTTCGCAGAAGAAGACCGATTCCTATCAACCTTTTATCTCATTTACCGTCTAATTGGTGTTTATTCAAATGGTCTTCAAGTTGGTGACATCTTTCTTTGTGTTTAGGAAGAGAGAAGGGCAAGTCGTGCAAGACGCTTATCCGAGATGCAACGTATGGCTAGTCAAGCTATTGAAGATGCTATACAGGCTAAGAGAGCAGAAAGAGAGGCACGGAAGCTTCAGCTGCTTAAGTCCGGTGTAAGTTTATTGGCTAATTACGTTTACACGTGGTGCGGGCATATTTGCTATGTTGGAGTGATGATTACTACGCAAGAGTTGCTCGGTCATCGTATGAAGAATGCGAAGGGATTAATGAGGTTCTAAGGGATCACTAGGGATAGAATTCTTCAGTTCTTGCTCGTTTCATCAAATTGCGCATCTTGTATATGGCGAAAAATAAAAAAAACAAGCTTAGTATAGTACTCAAATTAACAATAATTTATTTCAAATAAACTTTCTAAAATCACTTAAACTTTCATTGCATTGAGGCTGAACGACGAGCATACAGTTTACCTTGACTCTACTACATTTAAAGCCACCACCCTACACGAAACGTAGATAATTGCTGACTTAGATTACAGATCAAACAGTAATCTAATGAATAGCGACCGAAAAACGTAGCACCCTTTAAATCCTCACATTTGGTCGTGTTCAAATCCAACCATTTGGTTGTTTATATACACTTGTACAGTATGGTAAGATTTACAAGATTCATAGTTTACGTTTTAAATGTACAAAGTGGGAAGCCTAAAAGATACTATTGAATTCTATTTTAGATACGAATATATTGCTCGTAAAGCTTTTCACTAATTTTGAGGAGACGAAAACTAATTGAATTAAACTTGATTTAATTTTGTTGTATTTATACGAGTAAGTATTTCGATGTATTTCATATATTTTGGGTTCTTGAAAGTTGGGCTGAATAGTTCCAAAGTAGATATTGGCACAGGAATACAATTACGTATGATCATGCCTTTCTGGTCGATTATGACCGTGGCGGCAATATCTGATTGTTATCAAATGATGCTGACATCAGCTATCACTCGATCTACCTTTATACAAAATGAATTCCGATGCAATAACATTTTTATTCAATGAATGCTGTTACTGGCAACATATGTTGTTATACTTGTTTTTTTTTAATTATCATTAAACGTCAATTAAAATAATAAAGTTTGTATATTATTTATTATAGAGTGCTTTGTTTATAAATGTTTTAATAACATTATATTATTTATTTCAGAATCTAAGAGCATTAGAAGATTTTAATCGAAGTTCGGTTAATACAGAAGTAGATATTGTCATACCTGAGGTGCGAATGTTTTTATGTTCTTATGTAATGAATTTGACCCCATTTGGACAAAAAAAAATGCTTAGTTTTATTTGTAAATGACCCGACAGTTGTGCTGTTCAAATTTCAATAAATTTGCTTGTTCTGTGAAATTGTAAAAATAATCATTCATCCATCGTTCAAATCATGAGTCTAGAGTCCATGCAAAAATCCTATACCGTAAAAGAACATTCAGTTTTCCGAATTTTCCAACATTCCGGACACGTTTTCTAATTTATCTTTCCATGAAAACCTCATTCCGACTATTATGGATTTTTAAAAATTATCTTCTGAGATTTACTTAACTGTAAAGTAAGATTTCTGTATCCATTTTTAAGCAAGAATCACTACGTAACTTTTTTTTGATGTCGGGTCGAGTCGAATTTGAGTGCAATGTTACCGTAGTAACGTTTCAAAATGAAACATTTCTAATGTAAAAAAGATTAGTGTGAAAGAGATGACTATAGTCGTTTCTATACTCCTCTTTTTTTTTTTATTTCTTTGCTATTTTATATTTTATTTTTATAATTTGTACTATATGTGAGAATATCGTTATCGAACTTTTACTTTAGTCACGTGCAGTGAGTTGCACGTGCTGTTTTTTTTGTATTTACTATAATTGCGTACAATGAATATGAGTGTAATGTTTTGCCAACAAATTGTACATCAGTTTGGCGATATATGTGTTTCATTGGATAAGTGAAAAAATATAATAATAATTTATTATATTTAAAAACTGATGAAATAACCACCAATTGTAAATTTAAGGAGTTATCAGATGAAGAAACGGACGAAAGTATCGACGAGGAAGACGAGAATGAATATTTTCCACCAGCTGGGCTCCTGATACCGGGCTTTTACGCTCCCCCAAATGATATTGCTAAAGTAAACGGACTTGCCATTTTATTTCCGAAAGTATGTTTATCAATTATAAAGTTTTTATACGCTAGATCAATTGCTTCTTGCATTGGGAGATTTCATTGAACATGATATTAGTGATTCGAGTTGCTTTACTGATTTTTACCGTATAATCAGAAAGAGATAGGGATACTATATTATAGTTCATTCTCCACTCCACTAAGCGAGAAACCATATCTTTACAGAATATCAGCATAATGCTGCTATGTTTTAGAGTGTAGGGATCCGGAGCTGAATCTGTATTAAGAGTGAAGATGCACTTCATTTAAGAGCAGTAGAGGCTAGCAGTTACAAATTGCTTCCAGCAACAGAAGAGTAAATATGCGTTTAGACCAATCCAACAGCACAGCTTCGCTTAACAGCTGGAATGGAATTATCTCTAGGGCTAGTTTAATTGGATACTAAAGTACGAATACTTCAACCGGATAAGGGAAACGCGCACACGCAACGACGTTTTCAACCGCGTTGATATCTTGTGGTTAATGCAAGATATATCAAATTCACAGGATATATTATAGTGTGCCATTAGTATTGCTGTAAATACGGAACCGTCATCTTTTTTATCATCCTAATCCATAGAAATGTAATGACAACTGAAAAGACAAAATAGGAAGGGAGAATTAGATGCAGTGTCGGAGACACTGGATCTAATTCTGCTGGACTATACACAAGTAACTCCCACCCGTGATGCTCAAATATTGATCCTCTGCTGCGAATAAACCAGGTATTTTAACCGCTATCCCAGGTGACCGTCAATCATCAGATTACGTGACGCGCGAGCGCACTTTTCTTCTGATGGTAAGTGATGGCCGCTATTCAAAATATCCATATTCACCCTATATAATTAATTATAAAGCAGATTCGTTGTCACCCTTGAGGTCTAAGATTGAATGCCTCCATTAAATATGGGTCTGCAGATCCCTACACTAACTAGACGAAACACATCTGTGTTATGCTGTTATTTTACGGGGCTATTCTGTAAGGGGTTTTATTCGGTGTCCTTTCACGTTCAAGTCGACGCATATGGGCATAAGCCGCGGCTAGAGACATGAACATTGCGGTTTTTCTCTGTTTAAAGTGTTTTGCAAGTGGTGTAATGGAAAGGAACCTTATTATCGGTAGAGGTTACTACTTCCCAAGTTATAGATATGGGGATAGATTATGCTAATGAGTATTTTAGTCTTTCGATATGTTCGTAACCTGATTTAACAGACCCACACTTTTGCTCTAAAACATCTATAGAATGGATTGAAATAAAGAGAGACCACGCTTTCATGGATACCAAACGTGAAATGGTAACTTCATATTTCATCTGATGGTGACGAGGCATTCCATGTTATTCCTCGGGGTGACTATGCATCTGTTTTCCTTATTGGTTGAAGGAGGTTGCTATAAGCCTCACCAGGTGAACTAAGTTCTTATTTGCCTTCCACTAATAATAAAATAATATGCTTGAATAATAACTATTAGGTCTGTTGCAGATTGTATTAGAAAGGGTAACGCCCCAGCCAGAGTTTCTTCCACCACACGTGCTTGTTTTACTCGATATGTCAAAGAGATATAAAGCTATAGAAACCTTAGACAAATACAAATCCGCCGTGATACACGTAAGTAATTCAGCATCATTGTGAATATTTTCATCGATTACTAACAAGTTTGTCACAGCCAACGTATAACCGATATCCTCTACTATATCGTTATGGTTAGTATTATCACAATCATTTATTTATTTATGATCATTAATTTTATCATAAACAACGAAAAATATCATTATGATCACAGCGTTTAAGTTTGTGGATAGGGTGTAACTATCAATTCTATGAAAATCAACTAATATAGAAACCGGGACATGTAAGAATTAAAGGAAATAAAATGGCTGATTAGCAGGCAAAGTCATGGGTAAGATAGGCTTATGTTTTTTGTTTTTTTTTTTTTACTTTTAAAGCAAATGCTTGACCACGATCCCACCTGATGTTAAGCAGAAATGCTGTCCTGGATGGTAAGGCGCATTATCTCAGTAGATGCCTATTCACTCTACTCTTGAAAACACACACATTGTAATCGGAGGGAAAGACAGACGCGGGCAAACTATTACAGTTCTTTGCTGTACGAATAATAAAAAACGAAGCAAAGCGCTTCGTTCGGGTTGAGGGATGTTCACAACAAAAGGATGAAATCCAGCAGTGCGTCGTGAGGTCCGATGGTGAAACGGGGATGGGGGAATAAGATCATGTAATTCCTGAGCACACTCTCCAATATGCAATCTGTAAAACACTGAAACGCCTGTGTTCAAGACTGAGCAGATTGGTTTCAGCTGCGTCACCTCTTAGCCCGCCTTTCCACCGAGTCCAAACCTGCGAGATGGCATTGAGCGGCGCCTGCCCAAATGTGACAACAGTATTCTACACCCGACCGGACTTGAGCTTTATAAAGCATTAAAAGCTGCCCCGCTGAGAAATACCGTTGTACTTGCACAAACACCAGGATCCCAAGTTTTTTTGCACCTATCTTCGACTTGGACTCGATGAATTGTCCATAGTTGAGGTTCAATGAAATAAAATACTGTACTGTACTGAAGTAAAAGAGTAATACGGTACTGAACTATAGTTATACTTATATATAGTACGTACTATGGTTATAGTGAGGAACGGTAAAAACGGCGATCTCAAACTATGTAGCCAGGAAGCACAAACCGGAATGGAAATCTGGAAATGGACAAGAACATTAAAAGGATTTTATCAAAGACATTTAAGAAGGCTGGAACAGAAACATTTTGAAATACAGTACAAGGTGCGTTTACAGCGTCCTTGCCATGAAAAGGTTGGTCTACTGGGGATAGGCTACTAGGAGATAATATGCACTTATAATTAGGACACATAGTCACACTCGTGCGGTCAACAATAGAAATTGGTAAGTAAGTGCGTACAAGAGGGGTGTACAAATGAAAATCGCGGTTTAAGTGCTATCGGGAATTACAATCAAGGCTTCCAAATAAAAAAATAATATAAGATAAAGTAAATCTCCAAATTATTACTATTACTTTTTCCCTTTAGTTATTATTATTACTATGAATCTAATGGACAAGGTATGTGGACCTAGTGTAAAGAAGAAAAATCGCAGACAGAAAATCGGCGTGTCCCGATGGATTTTTCTTCTGGCATTTAGCACATGGGTTAGAACTGAAATTTCGTCTTCCAAACCTGATAAATATGGAAAAATACTCTCAGACTTCAATAGTTTTCGTAGGATTTCTTCTTTCTTGAAACGAAATGATAATTGTGTATTAAGTGATAATTGATTTATCTGGTTCTCATATATGTGAAACAAATAATGACAATAAATATGCGCGAGCGCATTCCTTCTTTGTTATAGCTATTTCCTCTACGTCTCGAGGACATTAAGATGCAATATAGGCGAGAAAAACTTATTTATTAACTGGGTGATGACCGTACGTCCATACAAGATAAAGATCAAAACGTTCTACCCTCATATGTTAGAAATTTCAATTTAAACTTTAGCTGGACTCTGCCGCCTGAAGATTTTCTATTACTATTCTGAAGATAATTACTATATTCGATCGATATTTCAATCTTAAACAGCAATTTTTGTGTGTGAACCACATAGATTTTACTTTTTATAGAAACAATAATAGTTGATTTTAGTGAAATAATTTTTAATTTTAGATTATTCTTTCCTTGTAGGTTAAGCGTTATAATGCTGTAACCCGCGTTCGTGCCACTTTACCGCGAGAATTTTATCATAATTTTAATTTTTAGCTAATAGTTTATATAATTAATAGTAATTAATACTTTTCAGATGGGTATATTTAAAACATCTAACCCATATTGTGCACAGCATGTTGCATATAGTGTGAAGCAATTTGATTCTTTTAATTTATCAAATATGTAAGTATTTGTTTTTTTTATATTTTCGTTCACTGATGATAAGGCGCGAAATATATATTAAAAATTGAAATCCGCCAGTTAATGTGCGGTTTTTTTTTTATGAACCTTAGAGTACAATCAAGCACACACTTCACCTAACGGTAAATGATTACTGCGACCGTCATTCGACGCTCAGCAGTCGCCGAGAACGGTCGCCCGGCTCCCCGCCACGATCGTCCCGAGCTACCTGCCCCCGAGCGAGCCACCTGCGCACCCATTGTTCCGAGAACAATACACCGAGCAATTTTTATTGCGGGTGCTATTGTAATCGGAAATTAGTTTCCGAGAAAGATTATTGTAAAGCCACCTGGGTGGTTACACTAGTGGATACCTTGCGGTGTTAACTTAGCTAGTGTAGGGCTAGCCCCGTACGCCCGTGGTTCCCCTTCTGGGAAACGCGAAACCGGAAGGAGTCGACGCAAAACTTGGCCTTGGGTAGTGCCTAGCCAAGGTTGACCAACCTGCTGGACTTATAATAGTCCCACGCGTAGTTTTAGTTAGCTCTAAGCACACACCCAAGTGCACAATAAGACTGGCACTTGGACGCACTAGGAGCTACACAACTAGGCACACATCCTCCCTGCCTATACTCCGCAGGAGGGAAGTAGGCTATTCACCCCGGCATCCCACCGGTGGCCACACTTCCCACAAATAAAGTAGGAGAAAAAATAAAAGTGAACAGAGTCACAATGGAGGACTCTTCCTCAGAGTCGTTGCTGCACTTCATCAGCATACTAAAAAATAAATACCCCGATGTCTTCCAGGACATAATCAAAGAAAGACCGCTCCCGGATAGACCCTCCTCAAGGGCCTCCTCCATATCCTGCACTTCATCCGCAGTCTCCGAAATGGAGCTGGATAACGCAGCGTCCACTGAGTATCCCCAAGCCGAAGACACCAGCGATTTCACGCTGGTTGAAAAAAAAAAGAAAAAAGCGGGCTTCACCCGCCCCGACGCCACCTCCTAAGGCGAAAAAACGGGAAATAAAGGCCCCCTCTCCCCAGCCATCTACGTCGGCCCTGCCCCAGGGCCCCCCCTCACAGCTGCCCCACAGCAAGCCCCCCGCCGCTCCTGAGCGCGCCCTAGCTGGCTCAAAAAAACCTTCGGCTGTCTCACAGCCATCGAAACGCCCGCCGCCTGTCTTCATTCAGGCACAAGATAAGTGGCCGATTGTCGCATCGGCCCTATCCAATCGCTACAAATATCAAGCGATCCCCACCGCTGTAGGTATTAAACTGCAGCTAGAAACCACGGACGACCATAGAGCGGTAACTCGCTTCTTGCAAGACAAAGGTGTTTTCTTTCACACCTACACCTTGGCAGAAGAGCGCCAACTCAGGGTAGTAATTAAAAACCTCCCACGGGAAATCCCAGCTGATCTGATCAAAGAGGACCTTCAGGCCTAGAATATCCCAGTCCTGTCTGTGCATAGGATGTACAGTGGCCATAATAAAAAGCCATTCAACATGGTGATTGTGGCCCTCGAAAGATCCGAGGCCGGGAAGCAGGTATTTAACCTGAAAACCTGCTGCCACCTCTCTGGGCTGACTATAGAGCGCCCACATAAAAACGGCCCACCAGGCCAGTGTCACAAATGCCAATTATATGGCCACTCAGCACGCAATTGCTTCGGCAAACCCAGATGCGTCAAGTGCCTGGGTGACCATGGCACCAACGAATGTCCGAGACCCAAGGACAAGGCCCTTCTGGCCACTTTCGGTCCCCCCGCATGTGTCCTATGCAACACAGAGGGACACACAGCCAATTACCTTGGCTGCCCAAAGCCCCCAAGCCGAAACGTCCGGCACTAAAATCGCGCCCAAGGTCGCTACCCCGACCGCCGCCCCGCGCCAATTCTCGCTCCTGTCCGACCTCTACGCCCCACATGGCATACGCCGATCGGCGTAGCGACCGTTGCTCAACCGGTTGAGCAGTCTCCTCCATCAGCCGGACGGCCGGTTATCGAAAGCGACCTCGACTTAGTGTGTCGCTTCGCCGCCGTCTTCAACGGCGCCGACGTCTCAGCCCTAGCAAAAGCCTTAAGGGATTCTAATGGCAAGCCCGAAGTCAGGATTGCCGCCACAATGCGCTACCAACATGTAGTGTCAGCCATCGTCAACTTTCAAGCATAGAGGGCCTTTACAACGGCAGAGTAAAACCGCGTTCCCTTAACGTCGCATTTTTAACGCGAACGGTATTAACAATCAACGCGACGAAATCTTCAATTTCGTTCGCGATCACCAAGTCGACGTGCTCCTAGTGCAGGAGACATTCCTCAAACCGCACACTCGCAATCCCAACATTGCGAATTATAACATCATTAGGAATGATAGAACTTCTGCCGCTAATGGCGGAACTCTCATTTACTACAAAAAGTCCTTGCACTGCGTGCCCGTCGACACGCCAACCCTCACTTTCCTAGAAGCCTCAGTCTGTCAGCTAGCCATGACCGGCCATGCCCCATCACAATCGCGTCCGTCTACCTGCCTTGCAGACGTGATGCACAAGTATTACGAAGCGACTTCGTGGCACTCCTTTCCTTGGAAATTCAGTCATTTTGGCAGGAGATTTCAATAGCAAGCACACTCGGTGGAATGCAATTAAAATCAACCCCGGGGTTGGCTTTAGACTCGCTAAGCGACGCACTCGACTTCGACGTCGTAGCGCCTACTACGCCTACCCATTTTCCATATATATTGGGTAACGCACCGGATGTGCTTGATATTGCCATCTGTAAGAACATCAACCTCGCCTTCCAAGGGATAGACGTAATCCACGAGCTCGCTTCCGATCATCGCCCGTTCTTCTTCGGTTAGGCCTCCGCCCCAACCTCACCCTCCACCAAAACCATAGTAGACTGGCACCGACTCAGGAACGACCTGAAGGAAGCCACATCACCACACCTAGATGCTATTCCTAGGAACATATCTTCAGTCCACGACACGAACCTCGCAGTTCATGCCCTCACTAGGCACATCCAGACAGTCGTCGAGGATTGTTCGAGGCGGGTTCCCTCGGTGGAAGACCACCGATGGACCCTGCCAAGCGACATAAAGGACCTAATGAGGCGCAAGAATGCGGCGACTCGTGCCCACGACTTATATCCCACTGAAAGTAACCGGCTGGTGCTACGTACCCTTCAGCGTGAAGTCCGGTCACGCATAGCCCAGTACAGGAACGATCGGTGGGATAATCACCTCCAATATCGAACCTTCCCACCTCGCCTTCTGGCGACTTCCCAAATCCTAAAGGGGCAACGCCCAAACAATGCCTCCCTTAGCGCGTCCTAATAAACCACCCGCCTTCTTAGACGAAGAGAAAGCCGAATGTCTGGCTGACAATCTGGAGCTCAATGCTCACCGAGCACACTACCGATCGACGCCGCTCACCTTGCAATGGTTGAGAGCGAGGTCGACCGGAGGAGTAAGGAACCACCTCGCCATTCCGTTACCCAAGTCACATGCACCGAAGTTGAGTCCATAATTAAAACCTGCGACCACGCAAGGCTCCCAGCCCGACGGCATCACCAACAAGGTGATGAAACTCCTACCATGTCCATTTTACACCTACTGGTAATAATCTACAACGCGGCCATATCCAAAGGCACCTTCCCGAACACCTGGAAGGAAGCCGACGTCATAGGGATTCTCAAGCCCTCAAAACATCCAACCGATCCATCAGCCTATCGACCCATAAGCCTACTCAAAGTCTTGGGTAAGGTATATGAAAGGCTCATCCTCGCCCGCCTCAAGGACTTCATGCTGTCCCAGGGCTACCAATCAATGAGCAGTTCGGGTTTCGCACCCAACACTCATGCACACATCAAGTGCACCGCATCACGGAGCACATCCTCAGTAAATTTCTTCAGGGCTACCAAACTGGGGCACTTTTCCTCGACGTGGCGAAAGCTTTCGACAAGGTCTGGCACAACGGGCTCATATACAAACTATATGAGCTCGGTGTGCCAGATCGACTCGTACTTATCATACGAGACTTTCTCCGAAATCGAACCTTTCGTTACCGCGTCGAGGGAACGCGCTCCGGAGTTCACCCTATTTGTGCCGGAGTACCACAAGGCTCCGTCCTAGGTCCTATTTTGTACACACTCTACACCAACGACATACCGCGCACTCGCGGTGTAGAGCTAGCCCTTTTCGCCGATGACACCGGCCTCTATGTGTCTGGGTTCAAACCAGACGCTATTTGTAGACGCCTCCAATCTGCAGCCAACACCTTAGGGAAATGGTTTCGGAAATGGAGGATCGAGGTTAACCCTACCAAAAGTGCAGCCATGTACTTCTCTCGGCGCAACAAAACGCCGCATCTCCCAACTATAGAGTTATTTGATCGTCCAATCCCCTGGGAACAGACAGTCAAATACTTAGGCGTTACTTTAGATGAAAGACTCACCTTCGGTCCGCATGTCAACTGCGTACGGAATCGAGCAGCGTTCGTCCTAGGTCGTTTGCACCCGTTACTCAATAAAAATAGCAAAATGTCCCTGCGTAATAAAATTACACTATACAAAGCGTGCATCCGACCCATAATGACATACGCAAGCCCCGTCTTTGCGCATGCTTCCCCGCGTCACATTCACCGACTTCAGGTAATACAAAATCGTTTCATGCGCAAGGCCACCGGTGCACCGTGGTTCTTGCGTAATGAAAATCTACACATAGATCTTGAGCTGCCGACCATAGCTCAGTACCTGAAGCAGGCTTCCCGCCGATATTTCGACTCTGCCGTCACTCACTCTAACCCCTTGATTGTAAGTGCCGCCACTTACAATCCCATCGCGAATCACAGAGTCACCCGCGTCCGAAGGAGACCGAGGCACGCTCTCGATGACGCCGACGACGTGACTACCAGGGCCCAAGCCCTTCATAAAACACAACACACGTACATTGCACCCTCACATCGCCCCCGCCGACGGCGAGGGCGTCGCAAACAAGGATATTCGCGATACCGCCATGTCACTGGTCGGTTCTCTCCAGTCCATACAGATAGAAGCGTCGCTGGAGTTTCTTGCGCCACTTCTTCTCCAGCGCCCACGCATTCCGAAGTGGTGGTACAGATAGCTAATAATCATAGCGAATTTAAAGAATCCTCTGTCAGAAGCAACTGACCGAGCTGAGGTTCGGCCCTCTCGGGCACCCTCGAGTCAGACGCTCTCGCGAAACAAGGTAACGGTCAAGCCGAGGCTCCTCTCAGGAGCCCTTGTGCTGGTTACCTATATATAGAGGTCTCGACTGAGTGCCATTAGCGCTCGGTCACCTCTCAACCCGGTGAAACTGTAAAGCCCTCGGGCTAACAGTGGCTTTCAGCCCGAAAAAAAAAAAAAAAAAAAAAAAAAACTGCGACCGTTAAACATCTATATCCTTAATAGGAATTAAAGATCCACATGCGTTGTCACCCGTGAGTACTGAGATGGAATGACTCTCTATCTTTCTCTAATAATGTGTATCTAGTTCCCCACGATCACCATATGAAATACAACAGCATTATGCTGCTAATTCTCGTTGGTACAATTCTGAAAAAAAAAAAATTAAAAACAAAATAAATCCACTTTTTGTAGATCATTGTAAGACTTTTAAATTCGTCAAGATGTCATACGCCGCCCAATTTATTCTTTGTTTTCATAATAACTCATTTCATTTTCGAAAAACATAGTAAAATCGATATATTTAATTGTACACATCTGCAACTAAAAAATCTTTTAGGGTACGGTCTGCGAAATATTAGGTCATAGGTTTGAACCCGCCATCCCACTAACGTTGTTAACCGTCGGCTAGCATAAACGTTTTGTTAATAACATGTTATTAACGTAATATAAGAGCCGTGGATGTTAAATTTCTAAACGCTCACTTTTAATTCAAGTTACGCAAGCAAACTGACTCCGTTCCCGATGCCGGCACGTATGAAATAACTCATAGCAACGATACCTAATATAATGGGTTAAGTTTCAAAGACCATACGTCTTTGAAACTTAAGGAGGTCGTATGATCGAATCCACCGTTCGACTGTTCTCGTGAATCTCCTTTTTTTTTTTTCTTGCGTCGGGAAAATGCCTACGCATACCCGCCCTCCCTCGCGGGGGCGAGGACGGGTTATGTCGAACTCGCACCGACTAAAACCCAGCGATGCCGTGGGGTCACGCGCAGATCGCATTCTACATAACCCTCGCGGAACTATCACGACGACGCGGTACCACGTTGTGCCATCGTCCTCCTCGGCGTCGCTAATACTGGATGGTCCGAGCCCCCCACTCCGATCTGCTTGCAATCTTTAAAAAAATATAATTTTAAATTACGATTTATTAAATGCTAGATTGTGGAGGATTGTCTAAGAAGTATATGAAAAAAAATTAAAGAAATCTGCCAATCCGCATTGTATCTGCATGGTGGGTTATACTAAAAAAAATTCTCTAGAGAGGAGGCCCAGCTGTGGGATATACCCTGCCGGCCAAAAATTTAAGACTGCACATAAACAACATAATTATCCATCATTTGTAATAAAATCCCATAGGTTAAATAAATGAAATGCACATCTGCATATTCTATTGTTAGTATCGAATATTTAAAGAAGTCATTATTTTGTTTACTTTCAAGTTATTGGACAATAAACATCTATTGTTTTCAAACACCGACAAAAACTGTGCCAGAACCAGGTGGTAGAGTCGTAATAATATTATTATAATGTCCTCATTACTAATTACTTTGCTTGTAACGAAATTATTGGTCAATAATAAGGATTATTTAGCTCCTGAAAACACGTGTTTCTGACTTATTATTACCCGAGTTTACTTGGGTTTGTTCACTAACAATCTCAATTACCCTCACTTGTGGTAGAATCATTGTAGAAACAGTGAAGATATCATAAAATGGGAAAAGCTCGAGAAATTTTCAGTGAATTGCGTTCTGCCATCATTGTTTTACATAATGAAGGCAAATCCGAACGTGAGATTGCTTCACAACTGAAGTTATCGAAGACTTGTGTTTACGACACAATAACTCGATACAGGGAGACAGGCAGTTTTTAAGATCGTCCACGCTTGGGAAGGCCGAGAGCTACCACGTCTAGTGAAGATAATTTCATTGTATTTACCAGCAAGCGAAATAGACGCTTAACAGCACCAGAAATCCGCGTTTAAGTAAACAAAACCCGAGTTAAACCTTTATCGTTGACTACCGTAAAACGGTGACTGGTTCGGTTCAGAACGTAGAATCTACTTTCGTCGCAGTGCCCAAGAAAGGATGATGTCAGATTATGTTGTCCCAACGATCAAGCATGGTGGTAGCTCAATTATGGTCTGGGGTTGCTTCTCTAGCCAAGGAACTGGCGGTTTGATTAAAATTGAAGAAATTTTGAAAAAGGAACAGTACAAAAACATTTTAGAACAAAATGCCGTTTCTTCAGGGTTGCAATTAATTGGAGATGGATTAATTATTCAACAAGATAATCAAAGCATAGCTCAAAATGATGTAAAGGATATTTAGAAGAGAAAGAGGCACAAGGGGTGTTAAAAAACATGGTTTGGCCTCCTCAGAGCCCGGATCTCAATCGCATTGAACTTTTGTGGGAAGAGCTTGATAGGAACGCCCGTAATCGTGGCCTATCCTTGTGAGAAGAAATATGGAACCATATATCACAAGACACCATTAATAAATTGAATGACCGTATGCCAAGACTTGTGAAAAATTCATAAAATGTAAAGGAGGATATTTTGATGAAAAATCAGTTTAGCTAACTATAGCCTTTTTTGCATGCGCTGTTAATATTTCTTTACGTTTTTAAAGTTTATTGTTTGTCATTCAACGATAAAAATATATACATAACACAATTTTATATTTATATATATATGTATTAATATATATATATATATATATATATATATTTATATACCAATACCATGAGCAATAGTAAAAATAATTGACAAATATTGTTCACAGAGACGACTTGAAACTAGCGTTTATGCTTTCTATAAATGTCGACATACCGTTGCTAGATTTAATGGATTTGAACCCCTATCATGTTAGTCGCGATTCAGAAGCTGGTGAGGAGGAATGTGCAGCCATGTTTGCTGTAAGTTACGGCGACACATATGCAGAGTTTGAAGATTTTGATTGAACCTTTTGAAAATTAATTTGATAATGGTAATAAAAACGTAAATATTTAACAAAAGTTTAAAATATGACAATCGATATAGCATTAATATATTCACATGCGTATCATAGCTGCAGAGAGAATCAGTAAGCTAACGTGGTAACGGGCCGATCACATGAAATTGATGAGGAAAATAGGTTCTTTAGCGTTAACCACTTATGGGTAAACGAAGTGTAGGATGAAATACGACCTGTAGTAACTTTCGGCAAGTTGATGGATGCACGTGGCTCAGAATCGTGGTTCGTGCAGACTTGTGAGATAGGCTTGTTTAGCTGTGAGCTATATACATCTATAAAGGACCGACAACGAAAGTTTACTTTAAGACACTAAGGGTAATAAGTGGGCCCAATCGTACCTTTACCTGATCCCAAATGTCCGATTCCCACAATCTGCATACGAAACCCAAATGAATACTATATATAATACTATATATATATATATATAAGTGTATATATATATTTATATATATATATATATATATATATACTCCTATATCCAACTTCAGTACCAGATTTCCGAGATTGGGTAAATAAAACACATTTATATATTTTGTCGTTTATTGTACTTATCTGTTTAGGATATAACTCTTAATACTAGTACGTTTTAATACAATAAAAAACTTACTGGGATTAGTTAATTGGAGTAAAAAATAAAATAAAAGGTTAACTAAATCGATGGCTCCTTTGACGTTTTATTTGCCTCTTGTAGAATAAAACGCCATATGGCCTTTTTCATATAAGAAGTTTGTTCTTGAACCGCTTCCAATAACTTTTGGCTTGTTGCTAAAAGCCTTTCGTCCGTTTCGACATGCTTCGCTCTCAGATTTATAAGATTCTCAGGACCTTGTACGCATGGTATACCTTCTAAAGAGTGCCCCGCAAAAGGAGTAATTAACGCAGCTGGATTCATTTTCGAATAACCATTATTATAATCACTGAGAACATTGCCCAACCAATCGCAAGACAGGTTGTTTCCGTCTAAGTACACTGTAAGTTCATTTTTATGCCCAATCCAAGCGTTACATTCAAAATTTACCATATTATTGTGTCTTATTGAGAGAAATCTTAGAAATTTTAGGTCTAAAAGAACTTTTGATTCAAGATTATGAATCTGATTAAACGATAAATCGAGATTAAGAAGAGATGTTAGTCCTCGGAAGACACCGTATTCAATTTTTGTTAAATTATTGTTAGATAGCTTCAAAGTACGCAAATGTTTTACCCAAAAGAAAACAGATGGGCCGAGGTATTGAATTCTATTTAAGCTTAAGTCCAGATATATTAGTGTCACAGGTAATTGCAAAGACTCTGCGCTTAAGTGCGTAATAAAGTTTTTGCTCATATCTACTTTTGTGAGATTGCGATGATGCTTCAGTTTTATATCTGCAGGGTTGGAAATGTTATTTGAATGTAGAATTAATTCAATAAGACCTTGTGCTTCGCCAGGAGAAATGTTAAACGATGACAGATTATTACTTGACAAATCTAGTATTCCTCCTTCAGCATGAAACGTAACATGAAAGTCCAATACTTGTTGTATGTCATTATAAGTAATGTTAATAAGTTTTAATTTATTAGAGTAAATCAGACTTTGATCAGGGAGATATTCAAACTGGTTCTTAGATAAATCAAGATTCTGTAAACTATTAATAAGAGAAAATGTTTGAAAATCTAATCTACTTATTAAATTGCTGCTAAGATTAAGGAATTTAACGTTCATTAAATCTTCGCTGTTAACTATAAAATCAGTTAATTTGTTGTTAGACACGTCTAAAGATATCAAATTCATAATAGATTGGAAAGAATCGTATCCAATTTTCTTTATTTCATTATTTGATAAATCAAGTTGCGTTGAGACGCCTATACCAAAATGGTTTATTTTGTTCTTTTCCATCTGTTCCACGGAAGTAGCATTTGGAATGAACGTGAAATAATTTCCAGAATATACCATTCTACAAATCAAACGACCTTCAAAGTGATCCCAATGCCTAAAGAGAAGCATTGGCAATAATTTATCCAATTTATTGTTGGATAATTCAAACGTTTCCAAATGATATATCTTATCTAACGATTTTTCATCAATAATGTTAATTTCATTGTTATTAAGAAATAAATGCCTCAAATTCAAAAGTTTTTTATTTATAGCGCCATTTAAATATTTTATTAAGTTATTATTAAGCCTGAGAGTTTTTAGATTCGTTAAATTTGAGAAAGGTTCCTCCTTTAGGTCTTCAATTAAATTATTCGAAAGGTCGAGTTCTACTAAGCTGGCGAGGTCTTGGAAAACATAGCCAGTTACGTCCTTGATTTTGTTGTAAGAGAGGTAAAGTTTTTTTATTTTATTTGAATCCTCGAAAACGAACAATTCATCAATTTCTGATAGTTGATTATGTGACAAATCGAGTGATTCTAAAACTCTTAGATATTGGAAGGGGTTCCCGTAAATTCTTTTCATTTGTAAATAAGCTAGTTGTAATTTACTCAGATTAAATGTAAATACCAAGAAAGAGAGGTTTGTCTGTGGCCAATTACCGTATACTGTTAAAGAAGTTATGCTTGTTAGGAATTCAGCGTCAGCTACATCTACGTGAAAACTGGTGTCGGCGTCCTTGATGGTAAGATCAACAATGACATCATTATTGCTAGAGCCTTGACATTCTTGTTCCAACATAGCGCCTTTGATCGAATTAAAACATTTAATTTTGTAAATACAAAAACCAAGATGACGTAACTCCTGTTTGGGGCAGCTGCAGGAAACGAAGCCAGCTGACATCAAAAAGAGGAGACCGGTTGTTACTGAAAATTAAAAATATCAGGTAACATTTCTTAAACTATAGATCGGAAACATAACCAACGATAGATACAAATAAAAACGACAAAGAAAAAAAAAATGTTTTCGGAGTTTGTATCTTTGTAAGTTGTTTCATATGTTTTTTTTTAATTCTATTGCATTGTGTGTAACAACGAGTACATATATATATATATATACACATATATATATATATATATATATATATATATATATATATATATATATATAGTTTTTAGGTGTATTTTTATGTGAATGCAATATTAGTAATATTATTATGATGGCCAACATATGGATTTTGAGTTTATACAAGAGCTAAAATGGTCAATCTTTGTGTATTTGTATTTGTCATCAGATCTGTTTATGACTATATAGATCGATTATATGATAATCTCAATTGATTCTTTCTTAAAAGTTAAATTTGAATCCTGAACTATTTAACAATTTATAGCACGTTGTTTAGCGTGAATAATTACCTTATCAGTCGATAGCAAACATATAGACATATATATATATATATACATATATATAAACACATATATATATATATATATATGTATATATATATATACACATATATATATATATATATATATATACAGATCACCTGGTGGTAAGTGATGTCACTCATTTTAATCTGTATTATGATTCCTTATCAAATATTATATATGCATCAAATATAGTTCTTGCAATTCTCGAGTGCGGTCGCTCTTTGAATGTGGTTTAACATGTAGGTGCACAGTGTGACATTGTGCGATTATACCATTTTTTTACGAAAGTAATGCACACGACGATGAAGAAGTTCTATTTGCAAGAGAACGTTTTTTTTTTATAACTAACGGTGATATGGTAGCAGTATGCTGGTATCCCTCCCCCCACCCTTATTCATGCTGCAGTCAGAAACTAGATGAAACGTGGCTTTATAACTGTAAAAGTAATAATTTATGCTGTACATATATTGTTCATCGGGCATCAAACCTTGGGCCCGCTACTTAGTAGTTGTCTACTCTGACCACTACGCCATCCGACCATTAAGTACCTAAGTAAAGGTAAACTAATACATACCGGTGTTCATGGTTGAGCCGTTTCAAGCTGTTCCCAGCTTCCAATGATATCTGAAATTAAAATGTATAAAATTTACTTCTTGATATCCACCGTCTATTGCTATGTTGTTATTCTGACAAGTTCACCTTTTTAAAATATTGGGGGTGACCAACGAGCACACCTGGTGGTTAAAGAGGACTGCGGCATGTTATAAGTTATTGACTCGATGTGGTCATGCTACCAAGAAAAATCAACTGTGCGGGATATATTTTAGTGCGTTATGCATTCGCGCAAACACAGAAGCACTAGTACCTCACCCGTGTATTTAGCATAGATAACACAACAGAATTGATTGTTTCGTAGCGAAAGTAATATTGAGATGAATGAATTAAAACGCAAAGCCATATCTAAGAGCAGGTTTTATGAACATCTATTGATAGTTAAGATATCAAAATTTATTACATTATCTAGTACTAAATTCGGAATACCTTATCGGATTCCGTTTAGGCGCACATGGGATATTTCAATGCGCAAGCATGAAGTTTTATATATATATGAATATGAAGCTAAAATTCAACTTACCTCTATAGGTCAGCCATTAGATGCGCACAAGATGAGACTAGCTGTTTGCACATGGGAACGCCGAGTCCAAAGTGTACTCATGTTCGGTATAAAATTCGACGCCTGCTATTTCGCTGAGTATGCTGAAAAGGAACACTGCATTACGTCAAAGATTATGCAGTCGTTAGAGATAATATACCATTTATTCTAGATGGGATAAACAGACATTTCATTGTACCTTCAAGTCACTGTTGGACATGTGGGTGGGTGCGGGAGGAGGGGGGTTGGAGAGGGACACCGTCACAAAGTTCCCACAAACTTGCCACTTCTATATAAATATGTGCATACAATGAAAATATACTTTCAGAACAGGTTTCAGAAAAACAAAGTAAGTAAAAAGCGGTTAATTTAATTTGGTTGAGGTTAAATTTTGATACATCTGTTGGTACTGGTATAAGGAATTGTACTACGTTGCTCTTGCGTTTCGTGTAATCAAAAGCGAGCGCCCAAAAACTGAGACTGGTTGTTTTCGGCTACGGCGTTATCTTCTGGTTATTAGCAGATGAATTTATTTACGCAGGACATATTTTTTTTTTTAACAAAAAGGCTAGCAATTCTAGTAACATTATAACATAGAGCTGAAAATTATCGTACTAGGAGGTGATTCACGTCAAAAGTTACCGCCGTCGTTCGAACCTCCGCACGTAGTTCACTTCCCTAGTAAGTTATAGATGCAGAATCAGGGACAAATGACATACATTACATTTTTTTTAATTACGTTGAGAGCAACAAACGAGCACACAGTTCACGTGTTGGCAAGTGATTCCTGCGGTCCATGACATCTATATTCATAATGCTCATGCGTTGTCACCCCTGAGGACTGAAATGCTACATATGTCTCGTCGTCCATTAATAAAGTTCTCCTGAACCCTGCACTCATCAGACGAAACACAGTAGCATTGTGTTGGTATTCTGTGTGGGTGTTGTCCTACCCCGGTTGAGCTGACCCATTCATTCTGCAGCTAGAAACAAAACTGCAGCGTAGCTCTCCCACTGTTCATACCCAGACAAGAACCATGAAAATTAGTGATACCCAAAAATTTCTCCCCGTCAAAAGCTAGTTGTCGTAACAGGTCATATATATTTCGGAAGTGATGTACCAAAATATATATAATAAAATAAATAACCTGTTCTAATTATTGTTCTTTGTCAGAAAGTGTCTTACGAATGTGTGAGTTTTTGTTTATTGGCTCTGTGCAAATGTGTGTCTAAATTCTTAAACTATCTAAAGCAAATGTTAACGCATCAAATACTTAGTAAGCACAATCGTTTAATTCAGTGTTGTCCAAACTGTGGTACGTCTTGAAACCTATATAGCCTATATATAAAGATTCCAATGGTTGGTAAAGGCTTCCTCTTTAAAGAGTGTATATGTCCGCCAAGCGGCTCTGCGGACTTCCATATAACATCGATTTTTTTTTATTTTTATTAATTAATAGACATGCAGATATCCTCGCGTTGTTATAACTTCAGAATTCATCAAATCAGCATTTAAAGTTGTAATAAAAAAACACTAGTGCCTTTGGATTGGCCAACTCGGTTTGCTAACATACCGTAATGTTAAGAGCATGCAACCAGGTACTTAGCTTCCACGAGCTTTTAAGACATTAATATAAGGTTTCTGTGGTATTACGTATTATTCGAGATGTGTTTTGCTCAACAATCCGTTATGCACGTAGAAACACCCTGCAGATGTTAAGTTATTGTAGCATGACATGGTGTCGCGGACCTGGGAAAGAACACATGCTTACACAATGTTAGCTTAAAATAGGAGCTTTGCGCTACAGTGACTGTCGAGTGAAAGTAATTCGAGGTCCTTTTACTTTACTTTTTATTTGAATCTGATTCGAATCCTGAGGCCTCTTGAGGATGGATGCGGGTAGCTCACGACTGCGTACTGCATTAATACTGCTGTACTACTTCTGATAGGTTCTAGTATATTACAAAAACTAACGCATAAACTAACCAACGTTGTAATTAATTAAACCTTTGTTATACAATTAGTATAGTAGGAGAGCTACTATAACCGAAATCGTTATATATTATGTTACTATCTTAATAGTAGTTACTGTACTGTACTGTGTGGTAGTAACAACACGTTGCATGAGTGAGGTACAGTGTACAAAGTTTTGGAACTTCTGATTGCCAAAGACTTACTTTGTAACGGTCTCTTTTGATTATGCATCTTATTTGTTTTGTTTTATAATAATAATATTATAACATAAGTTCCCACGCCTTTTATCTAATGCCTATTTTTTTTAATTGTAGTACACGGTAACAGATTACAAATAATTCGGTATATCGAGTTCCTGAGATGAGAGAAGCCCCTCTATTTAAGGGGCGACAATGTATACGGTAATTTATATCCAAATCTAATTATGAATTTTTATACCGAATTTCGAAAAACCGAAAATTATATGATCGCACAAGTCAGATGGCGGATTCAAAATCCATGCCGCCGCTAGTTCATAGCTTCAATATAGTATAGATCGGCTTGACAAGGGAAGGGCCCTAACCCTAAAAGAACATTAGTGCAAAATAGCAACATAATGTATGTAGTGTGATTCTTATCATGAGTGTGCTCGTTTGTCACCCTTATTACTATATAAAAAGTATTAATACTTGAACGAAAGCCGTGGCTTAGTGTCCGGGGCGCTCGCTATAGAGCTTGCCTAGAGCCCAATGAAAATATTAATTGTGTTTATTACCACTGATTTACCACGAATTTCGAAATTTGATATCTTTATTTAAATTTGTTACTTTTATTTAAATTTCTGCGTAGATATTATTTTTATTTCCAGATTATATGAAATAAATCCTTATATACAAAATACGTAGTTACCAACGCAAAGTTACGTCCACACAATATTAACGAAATGCAAATAAAATTGTGCAATATTTACCCAACACTAAGTATATTGACGTTAATGCACAAGTTTATATTTGGTGGCCACGTTGCGTAGTGGTCATAGAGTATCTGGTTAGTGTATCGCGGGTCCTGATTCAATTCCCAGCTGTGTAACGATGTTTGTGTATCACAAACATATGCATTTCATCGGACTACTGTCGACGCATTTTAAACTGAGTCGTCGGGCAATAAATGTCGCTGACTGTTATCGATACTTAGCAGCTACTGCGGGGTCGATGCGTCATCCCTAGGAAAGATAAATAAGAAAATAATTTTCAGGGCCACATTACGATCTATACAGTTTCTCTATGATTACGTCGAAACAAACATTTTATCTTACAAATTAAAAACTATTATTTTCAGATAGCGAATAATTATTAATACTTAACATAATTTAGCATATCGGACGTACCTATCCCGTTATCGATATGCACCTCTACAATTCTTACGCACGTCACTACACCTCCTGTAACAAGACCTGTAAGTGCGAGCGAGACGGACAGATAAATATGATTTATAACCCGAAGACTCAGTTCATTATGCGTCGATTATAGGAAAGGGAACAACGAGTGTGTGCCTATGAATTTTGCACAAATGCAAACGGCACTATAATAATATCCTACGTAAATGATGTAATAATTTATTCTATATATATTTTTTATTGTATAAACTTTGAATATAAATATATCAATAACTAAATACGGTACATTATTAATTATGGAGTCAACACTATTAAGGGGAATTCCCTTCAAGACACTTTTAGTATCCGCTCGTATTACAATGTTTCAAATTGTAGGGTTACCACAAGACAAGCGCGACTGATTTAAAATAATAATACATAAAAATTTGAAAGCTAGTTTTTTTTTCACTTTCAATTTTACGATTCAAAACATAATCTAATGTTTACACATGTGCAGTACAATTCGGTTGGAATATCAGGATTAATAAATGTTATAGGATAATTTAATGGACAAAACCGTACTTTAAAGTCAACTTATCTTGTTTATAGTTTTATAATTATGAGCAACGGCTCATAATTCAGACCTTGAGTACGAGATAATCGCTAATTGACAAAACAAGTTGCGAAGAAGTTTTTCCCTGCTTAGGAAATACCTACAAATTTCAACGACTCTCCGAATGATACGAATAATCCTGTCCCTGAGATTGAAATAGATGGAATAAACTTTATAAAATTTTATTCTTCAATTGATATAGAAAAATATTTTACCTATGAAAATCATACCCTTTTACGCTTTGAACATTATCATAATGAACATTTCAAATTGTGAAATTTATTTAAAAAAAAAAAAAACTGGAAAAAATACGTAAACATTTTTATTTTATGTTCACATTGTATTTCTCTAACAATGCGTGAGCTGCGAATTAGTGATGGGAGTGCCAATGAAAAATTATGTTGACACAAAATTAATGAAATATTGTGTTAAATATTTGGCTTTTTTTTTGGGTATGTGTATTACTTTTGACCCTCTGCGGCTTTACAGCATCACAGGAGCAGCCTCGCGACCAGGGTATCCGCGAGTAAGGAGTAAGACGAGAGAGGCTGTTGGTTGGACGCCGACTGCAACTACGCTGCTCTCCGACCCCCGTGGACGGCAACGACCGCGGGGAGTTAGTAACAATCCGTGGCCCCCTCTTATGGATATACGAGACTTCGGCTCGGATAGTTATCGGAATGAAGGAAAAGGACCTCTCTGTATATATACCACGTTTGTTAGGAAACTGTGATAGGACCGTGATTTTTATCAACCTGCCGATTCTTTTTTTTTTAATAATCGCTTAAATATAGACGCACCTTCCCTAATACAAAGATATCACAAGAATCCTATAATTCAATTTATTCTATGCTTACCTTTTACAGGATGACTGGAATTACTTGCAAGTGCTTAATATGTAGCAAATTTGGTCATACAATATAGTGTCCGAAACTTGATTATTTCTGAGTTATACATGATTTAGGAATTTCAAATAAAAACGAATTATATACGATTATGTTTAATATTTTGATATTAAACACAATTTCTGATAGGCCAACAACCACATTCAAGATGAAAATAAGAAAATAAAAAAATAATCTATGAAATGTTCCGTACAAATTACTGAACTAACTACCTTTGTTCATTAGCTATTCAAAAAGGTTGCAATCAAAAAACGACCAAGCTTATTCACAACCCTATCAAAAAAGCAGGCAACCCATTTCTAGGTAATACTCTAGATTGGCTTATCGCGCACGTGTGCGGTACTTGTTTCTTTAAAAGATACCGCCTTGTACTGGTAAATTTAATTATACTGACAATTATGTTAGGGTCGTAAATGTCAAATAAGTTGTGGTTTTGATAAGGTTTTCTTTTTGATAAGATCCACAAAATATTATAAGTAAATCCGTAACCCAGCTTGACTGTTTGAAAAATATTAATGTATTAATAGATCCTTAAAAATATAAAATAACCAAAATACCATAAGAAATAAAAAATACTTTACCAATGCAAGTTTTTAAAACTATGTAGAGTTAAATAACTTTGGGTTAGCAAAGCTTTAGGTATCAAGTTAAAATAAGTAAACTTCTCACATTCCAAACTTTACTAAGTATCTTGGTACTAAGGTATCTTTGGTATCTTTAGTAATGGTTTTGAGAAGTTTGTAGGTTCAAATCCGCCATTCAATTATTGTCGTAAACCATCTCCTAGCTACACTAAAGACAAATATAAATGCATTGATGATGATGATGATATTAATTTATCCCTAATGGGAAAGGCAAAGGGCTTTAGTCCATACAGCCAGGTCTTGTTCGTATGATGGTTGGTCTGAAACTCTATATAAATGCATTGATTGTATTCAACGAGAGTAAACATGTCAAATATTGTGTTGTCATATGTCAAATTGTCACTTTTTTTTTGAGCTTATGATGAGCAAAAGATTATCTTTATCCTGACACCTTTATTTTATATCAGTAATAGAGAAAGCTGGTGAAAGGGCATATAACATATATAACCGTTTTCTTATCTATCTGTATTTGATGTATTCAGGTAAATGAATATTCAACTAAAGTATCTGTCTCTGTGCCTTTGTATTTTTATTAAATTTACACTTACTCGAGCAGTTTAAGCCAGATAAAAATTATAATCAAATAAACTCATGTCTGAAAGTTACGTCTGGCCAGGTGTTAGGAGGGATTGTAGAGCATGTTAATCCTGCCAGAAATCTAAAATCACCCGCCGCTCTTCGCCACCAATTGGTACATTTAAATTACCACGATTGAGGTTCGCACACATTCATATAGATATAGTTGGACCACTACTCACGGATATAGATATTGCCTTAACGCCGTCGACCGATTTACTCGTTGGCCTGAGGCAATATCACTCCGCGATATTACAGCATAAACTGTGGCCAACGGATTACTAAATGGATGGATCACTCGCTTTGGTTGTCCCTCTAGCTTTTACCGATCGTGGCATGCAATTCCTATATACTGCTTTCAAGCGTCTATCAAATTTTATAGGGTTTCAGCATAAGTGTACAACAGCGTATCATCCAGCATGCAACGGACTGCTGGAGAGATTCCACAGACAGTTAAAAGCTGCAATCACTTGCCACGGCAACGGCAACTGGGTAGAATGTTTCCCACTAGTACTCCTAGAAACAAGAAGTTCTTATAAGGAGGACCTGAAATCTTCTCAGCTGAGCTCGTTTACGGTGAGACACTCAGATTACCCGGTGAAATTTTTCCCCCTGAAACGGCCGATTCCACAGACTATCTGTCATGAGTTCGCCCTTTTGCCAGGAGAATTCAACCATCACCAGCTTCACGTCACGGTAATCGTTCTGTCTTCGTTTTTAAGGATCTAGCAACAGCATCGCATGTCTTCCTTAGAGATGTGGTAAATCGCGGTTTATTTAAAACCACGTACACTGGTCCCCGCGAAGTACTCAAAAGGGGCGAAATAGTTATTATTATATTTCTCAATAGTAAGTCATTCACAGTAACATCCTACTTACTGCATGACTCATACAACACCAATACACGCACAAACCCACATACATCATGTACGCCATATAATTCACCACCAATACAGACTGAGCTTAATAAAAATAAAAACAAAAAGACGCAATCATGTCGTACAGTCCGCTTCACTAATTATTAACGTCCGCTGCGCTCTCAATGTATTATTATATAATTGTAAAGTACCATTCCTACCCTAACTTTGTTTAAACTATAATTAATATATAAGTCTATAAAAATGTTGCAATAAGTCAGTTGTAAGTTACTGGTTGATCACGCGTGCGCCTCCTTATCCGAAACTTGGTATTCGTATTGAACTTTTTCTACTGTCCATCCTTCTATTTCTTAATGAGTCTACGTCTTTAATAGTTCCTTGCCATTGTAAAGCATAAATATATTTTAAACTGTGCAATCTTACTGTTGTTTCTATAACTACAATCACACATCACTAAACAAGGCATAAGCATTTTTTATAGGTAATGAATGTGGGTGTCGTGGGCATGAATTATGTACCATCAAGACTGCGCTCCACTAAATATTCTCAAACGGAGCCATGGTAGCTAAGTGTCCAAAGGTTTGCCTTTAATTCACGTTATGCTTTTAAACCTAATTTGAATCCCATTCAAATTCGGTTTGTTAATGAAATTGATTATTGCACTTTTAAGTGTTGATTTACCACGTGTTCGGAAAGAGAAACTTGTCTGAGAAACTTACATACCACAAACTCCGGTCACAGCAGATGTTACATGTTTAACTAACACACGAACCACTTCTTGCTGACTCTGGCCTTGTTCCGATGCCGTATCCGCTTAAGCCACTTCTTCAATATTAAACACAAACATTTTTAGTCAATGTTTGTGTTTAATAATAAGGGGTGTAGCGATTGACGACTAACCGATAAGGGTAGGTCAGATAAATGACCTTTTATTTATTTATTTAAACATTATTGGTCACACCTTACAAAAAGGGATAAAAAGGGGGACTTAATGCCGTAAGGCATTCTGTACCATGCGACCCGTGGCGTGGAGGGACATTATGGTAGGTGTAGTGCCTACATTGTAAATAAGAAAAAAAATCTTAAAATTCAATAAATACAGTAAACATATATATGTATATATATATATATATATATACAGTAAGAGTTTATATTGTGATTAGTAATAAAAGCATGTTTTTGGATCGTTTTCTTGTTTACATTATTAAGAAACCTTAATATACAGCTTTAAACATTCAAAACAAAGGGCTTAAATAACTTTCCGTGTCTAAAAATAAGAACAATACTCAGTAATGACTTGACAAACATACATTAGGTTGTTCTTTATCTGTATTGACTTACACCCACTTATTCGATAAGAATATGGTATGTACACGCTATCATTAATTAAACTGACACATTTCAATAGGCATCGCTTGCGGATAGATATGTAAATATTGAGCTTTTATTCAGTGTTTGTTCTTTTTTCCGTATATATTAAACCAATGTAAAAATTAAATATCCGATATTCCTATAGTTTAATAGATGATACAAAGTTTTGGTAAGTTATTGTGTGCGTATATTTTTTAAAATAAAAACATATAATGTATTTTTATGTAAATAATTTTGTTTTTGAATGTTTAAAGTAAAGTATAGAAATATATAAGTTTATAATATTCTAGTTATAAACTCAAACTTCAAATATTAATTATACTATTACAAATTTCTCCTCTAATCTTTTTGTTCAAGTGGGCTTATAGTTTTATTGTTTCGTGTGTGACAACGGAGCACACAGTTCACTGGTGAAGGATTCCTGCGGCCTACCCACATTCATCTTCAATATGAAATCATAATGCTGATCTTTTGACATCCTGAGGAATAAGAAGGAATTCTTCGTCACTAGTATTTGTTATTAACAAGCCTGGTTGCCGTCATTACAATTTTTTTTCTTGAATGTGTATCAATGTACACAAATTCAATGCTTCGTCACTAGTATTTGTTATTAACAAGCCTGGTTGCCGTCATTACAGATTTTTCATTGATGGAGTATCAATGTACACAAATTCAATGCTTCGTCACTAGTATTTGTTATTAACAAGCCTGGTTGCCGTCATTACAGATTTTTTTCTTGAATGTGTATCAATGTACACAAATTCAATGCTTCGTCACTAGTATTTGTTATTAACAAGCCTGGTTGCCGTCATTACAGATTTTTTTCTTCATTGTGTATCAATGTATACAAATTCAATGCTTCGTCACTAGTATTTGTTATTAACAAGCCTGGTTGCCGTCATTACAGATTTTTTTCTTGAATGTGTATCAATGTACACAAATTCAATGCTTCGTCACTAGTATTTGTTATTAACAAGCCTGGTTGCCGTCATTACAGATTTTTTTCTTCATTGTGTATCAATGTATACAAATTCAATGCTTCGTCACTAGTATTTGTTATTTACAAGCCTGGTTGCCGTCATTACAGATTTTTCATTGATGGAGTATCAATGTACACAAATTCAATGCTTCGTCACTAGTATTTGTTATTAACAAGCCTGGTTGCCGTCATTACAGATTTTTCATTGATGGAGTATCAATGTACACAAATTCAATGCTTCGTCACTAGTATTTGTTATTAACAAGCCTGGTTGCCGTCATTACAGATTTTTTTCTTGATTGTGTATCAATGTACATAAATTCAATGCTTCGTCACTAGTATTTGTTATTAACAAGCCTGGTTGCCGTCATTACAGATTTTTTTCTTGAATGTGTATCAATGTACACAAATTCAATGCATTTTGATCTGCAGTATAATATTGCTCAGACTCTCTTTACCTTCTGTTACAACAAAGTAGCATATCTTTTGATTTATCACGCACTTGGCGGTGAAGGAAACCATCGTGAGGAAACCTGGATGTCTTAGAAATATCTTAAAAATAAATTCCGAATTCCACCAATATACAGTGGTGCTTCATAGTGGACTATCGTCCTCTCTAGGGAGAGGGTTAAGGTCCGGCTGTATGCAGAATTTATATATAAACGCTGTTACTTAACTTTTTTAATATGTATTTGACATCATTAGGTAGGAACGAAACAAATTTACTTTTTTTTGTTATTATTACATTGAGATTAGCAAGGCGAAAGACATTTCATATTAGTCTCCAGGAGGATAATCCCGTGGTATTTAAATGTTCACATTTAAAACGCCTTCTTAGACGAAGAGAAAGCCGAATGTCTGGCTGACAATCTCGAGCTCCAATGCTCACCGAGCACCCTACCGATCGACGCCGCTCACCTTGAAATGGTTAACAGCGAGGTCGACCGGAGGAGTAAGGAACCACCTCGCGATTCCGTTACCCAAGTCACATGCACCGAAGTTGAGTCCATAATTAAAAACCTGCGACCACGCAAGGCTCCCGGCCCCGACGGCATCACCAACAAGGTGATGAAATGAAGTCCTACCCATGTCCATTTTACACCTACTGGTAATAATCTACAACGCGGCCATATCCAAAGGCACCTTCCCGAACACCTGGAAGGAAGCCGACGTCATAGGGATTCTCAAGCCCTCAAAACATCCAACCGATCCATCAGCCTATCGACCCATAAGCCTACTCAAAGTCTTGGGTAAGGTATATGAAAGGCTCATCCTCACCCGCCTCAAGGACTTCATGCTGTCCCGAGGGCTGCCAATCAATGAGCAGTTCGGGTTTCGCACCCAACACTCATGCACACACCAAGCCCTTCATAAAACACAACACACGTACATTGCACCCTCACATCGCCCCCGCCGACGGCGAGGGCGTCACAAACAAGGATATTCGCGATACCGCCATGTCACTGGTCGGTTCTCTTCAGTCCATACAGATAGAAGCGTCGCTGGAGTTTCTTGCGCCACTTCTTCTCCAGCGCCCACGCATTCCGAAGTGGTGGTACAGATAGCTAATAATCATAGCGAATTTAAAGAATCCTCTATCAGAAGCAACTGACCGAGCCGAGGTTCGGCCCTCTCGGGCACCCTCGAGTCAGACGCTCTCGCGAAACAAGGTAACGGTCCAAGCCGAGGCTCCCTCTCGGGAGTCCTTGTGCAGGTTGCCTATATATAGAGGTCTCGACTGAGTGCCATTAGCGCTCGGTCACCTCTCAACCCGGTGAAACTGTAAAAGCCCTCGGGCTAACAGTGGCCTTCAGCCCGAAAAAAAAAAAAAAAAACATGTCGTTGACACAGAGTAAGGACAAGTGAATGCCTTACGAGTTCTCAAAGTACGTCAGCTTTTCTACTCAACTGCATGGAATATGTTTATCTGCGTGAATTTCTTAAAACCTTCGTAGCAATCAATAAATAGCATGGATTTTAGATATTCGTATGATTCAAATGATTGTGCAGGTGTAATAAAATGTCCGTAAAACTGTTATGCCAAAAATAAAATAAGGGGGGAGGGGGGGTTCCCCTACGATATAAACTTTAGATATTGATAACAGGTCATGGTATGTTCATCCAGAAATTCAGAATTTGTATGAAACCTCGTTGTTGTTTGCTTTCGACCAAGATATTTTTCATTGTCATAATTTTTATATTGGTTAAAACATATATATATATATCCATTAATCAATTATTTATTTCATTTCAATGGTTTCATTCATATCATACTTCATTTATTATGTCATAAGTTTTCTTGTTGGATTGTTAATAGTTTGTGCGGTTGTGATATTCGAAATTTATCGCTGACATATTTGCTCTTAGCAGGTTCAAATACATGATTTAGTGTTATTGTTCTGTCACCTTTTGCAATAGAGCTCGACAAATTACGGGCGTAACGGTTAATTAACCGTTCTAGTTCGTTAATTCGAAGTCCTGGACAGTGTATTACTTTTAACTTAAGATTTTTTTCTGTTATAAGATAGACGCATATTTATATATAGATTTTAGATATATAGAAGATTAAAGATACTAATGCCTTGTATATAATAATAAAAGCAGTTTTAATTTTAATAATAACAACAAATTGTAGATCTACGGCAACTTATAGCAACGACCGTGCGCATAACTGATTCATTAGCAAATAGCATGGCAGGTAAGATTGCTGTGTTTCGACAAGATAGTGTAGAGTTGTGAGACCCTTATGCCGTTACATATAGTCTTAAGGGGCGACAACGCATCTGAATTATGTTTCCTTATCGAGGATGAATGTGGTCGTCGTGGCCCACGTAGGAATTATTTACAATCAGGTGAACTGTGTGCTCATGGGATCATGTTCTCTAGCACCAGTGATATAATCCGCACGATGAAAAATGGGAATGATGATGGGGGATGAGCTACTACTGATACACGTTAAGTATTGTAGAGTTTCAATCGTGTTTACTTCACCCACTAAATTTAGATAAACAAATTCTATAAAAAAATTTTTTATAGAATTTGTTTATGTAATATATTTCAATATGCGGTAAGGTAATATAAGCTAAAATTTCAATTCATAACAATTACGACGTCAGACAGTCTAACCACCCCGTTATGAAGAGACCCGACTTGGTCAAAGGTAAATAAGGCTCGATTCTAATCTAGTCAAGTGCTGTAAATAAATAAATAAATATTTATCCTCTTATTTATTCTTCGAAATTATCGTTGACGGTGAGATTAACCAAGTCGTCCACAATCACCTCGGCCAAATTATGGAATAAGGCAATAATAGCATCGGAGAAGAAGTCGATAAGAGGATTCAGCTAAGCTGTGCAGTAGTTTGGAAGCTTCGTCAGATTTTCTCGTCATCTATACCTCAAAGCATGTAAAGTTTTCAACCTGTGCGTCCTGTATGTACTCACCTACGGTACTTGTACGTGAATATTGACGGTAGCAAGTACTTCACAAACTCAAAGACATTCAGAGAGGAATGGAGAAATGCGTGGGAGGAAACAAAGGAATCAACATAGTCTCTCGAATATGCACATTGAAGAGGTCAGATGAATGGTCTGGTCTATAAATAAAACAAAATAAAACAACTTTCACTAATTTTTGTAGCTATTAGAAACAATTTAATGATTTAATTATATAATTTTCTTGTAATTATAATAATAAGCGACGTTAACAAAATAATATAATGTTTATAAAGAAACAATAATTGAAAATTCATATTTTTTTGACATTCATAATTCATTGACATATTATTTTTTTTGGGTTTAATTATCACGGAAATTTTCAATAAATTTATGTTATCCCTTTGTATAAATACATTACCCGAGTTTGTTCGATTAATTTCTGTTTCTCATATGTTATTTCTGAAATAAGATTATTTAATAAAGTAGGCACATATTTTTTTATCCACTGTAGAAAATAAACAAAGCGAGTAAAAGGCCTGAAAAAAATATTGAATACATACGACAATAAGTCTTGAAGAGGCATTGCGTAGGCCCTCACTCCCTTTCCAAAGAAGAGACCAATTAGATTTTATTTAGACCTTACTTTGAAACTTATACCTTTATTTATTTTTATCGTCAGTGAATTTTTATTGTTGTTAACGATGCTTTTTATTACACATTTTTAGACTGTATGCATGCTTTTAGGATTATGAGATAAGACTCGCAAAGAAAGACAAGAATTGGTTATTTAAATAAAGCGTACATTAATTTTCGTTTCAGGTGAAACCAGTTACGATGGGCCTTCGTTTCTGTAAGAATATTTTTTAATTGAATTAATATGTTACAAATTTATTTTGGTACCTAGGTCACACAGAAAGTCTTTAGAAAATAAAAAACGGATCAATGTACAAAAGTTTCCGATACTTTAACTGTTTTTCGAAGCAGTCTCCGTTTCTCTCTATACATCGCATTCGATGGAACCACTGAGTAAAGTAGAGGACCCAATCCACCTTAGGCATCTCTTCTATGGCATTTTCGAATGCACTCACTGCATGCGTCATGCATCGCACATCACTGATCTTATCTTCAGATATCGCTGTTGAAAGACGTCCCTCACGCAGATCATCACTGAGATTGCTATGCCCACGCTAAAACTCAGTAAACAGTGGCGCGACATGAGGATTCATAGTGCCAATCGAAGTCTGTCATAGCTTTGTTGCTGATTAAGACCACAACGAAATTCGTAAATAATCACGGACCGAACATTTTCTCGCGTTAAATTCATTTGAGGTGTAATAAGACTATTGGAATTCACGAAAACAAATGACAAATTAAACAATATATCACATTATGTATCCAAAAGTTCTATAATTGAAATTTAAAAGAAGTTTTTATTGCCAATGTTTCTAACTGGCTGGGTCTAAACGTTTTCAGTGCCACCCATGTATTAGGAACGATTCCTTAGCAAATGTCAAATTATTGAATGTTATTGCTTCGTAGAATTAAAATGGTATACCTCGTAACAAGTAAAAACTATTTTGTATGCCCATAAGAAGATTAGTCAGACGCCAGCGCACCAATGTATAGGCATAGAAACATCTCCATACCAGGTTCAATCTATATAAAAAAAAATCATCTCGAAATTTTAGATAAAGCAGAAAATGAAACTCTATCTAAAAGAACATACCTAACCTGATTCCTGTCGCTCATAATCCCACTTTCATTCTCGATAAGGAATCATATTGCAGATGTTTGTCATTTTTGAGGATTTTGATATAATAGCTTTATCAGTAATAAGGTTACCTACGTGCAGTACAAAGCGTGTATAGTTCCTGTACAGCGCGCAGTGGATAAACAGTAAACAGTTATTAATTGATGTAATCGATTTAAATGGATTATTCTAAAATCAAAAGAGTTTCCTCTTTTAAATAATTGACAACGGTCGCATGAGAGGCCGACATAAATTATTTAAAGAACGCAGTAGAAAATTTGTGGATACCATTTCGTTTTAGTGCAGAATTCTTACAATAGACGGCGCTGTTGTTAACAGATAAGATTTAATAAAATATAGGTTTAAAAATAGATAAATGTTTTAAAATTTGAATTCTACCACATGGGTCACACAGTCGTTATTTGTTACTGATAATTATTTTAACATTTTATAATTATTTGACTAGGTTCCGTCATATTATTTTGTTTGAAATTAGAGGATATTAACAATATTTATGTTGTGTTTCAGTGATCATTTTGATCGTTCCCGTTTGGTCAACCAGATCATCTAATCCATTATCATGGGGCTGTGTTCACAAATATCATCTTAATGATTGTATTTATAGCATCAATTGCACTGAGTTAACAAATATAAATGTAAATTTTGATAATCTGAATATCAATTGCGGTAATAATATATACCATAACGGATATTCGTATCCGCCTGTTCACATAACCTACAGAAGAATAATTTATAATGATAATGAAAATAGCATTATTTGGAGAAACAGTTACTCCGTCGAAAATGCTATCGTAGAACTCGATATAAGTCATAATCAATTTAAACTTCAACCAGTATTTGAGACTATGATAAACTTGAGACGTCTAAGAATATCTCACAATCGTTTGACGGTTGCAAAATTATCAAATAATATCGAATACATTAATTTGAAAGAAATTGATTACTCGTTCAATAAAATTATGCTTATAGAAGTTAACAATAGTGAATATGTTTATGACAAATTAAAAATTCTCGATTTATCCCACAATGAAATAGATGTGATACCTGATGCAGTTTTTTCTTCCTTTTCTCAATTAGAACATTTGAATATATCAAACAACCATTTGACTGATTTAAACGTTTTATATTTCGAGGGGCTTAATAACTTACAAAGCCTACAGCTCGATTACAACGATATAATTGATATTAATTTATCGCTGCACAGGTTCGAAAACCTAAAGCAATTATCTCTAAAACATAACAGAATGGAATGGGTTTTAAAGCGTGATTTTAGTAATTTATGTAATTTAATTAAACTAGACTTGAGTTGTAATGATATAATGAGTATAGAAAACGAAATATTTGATGTTATGACTTTTTTAAGTGAATTAGATTTACACAAAAACTCTTTAGAAGTATTTGATAAAGAATCTTTCTCCCGGACTCCAAATTTAAGTATTATTAATCTTTCTGAAAATAAGCTGAAACAACTTCCAAAAGAATTGTTTAAAGGGAAAAACATCTCTTCCTTTTCGGTGCAATATAACAATTTAGAAGGTGAACTTATTAGTGGAATGTTCTTTGGTCTTAGTAAAATTATTTCTCTTGACATTTCAAATCAACAATTAACCTCCATTGAAGATTACGCTTTTGTCGGGTTAGATAAATTGGAAATATTAATGCTTAATAATAATAAAATTATCAGTTTATCAAAAAAGTCTTTTAGATCACTGCAAGAGATAAAACTCTTGAATCTTTCGAATAACTATATCCAAAGCATTGATTTTGAAAAAAATGACCTTAATAATTTACGATACCTGTTCTTAAAGAATAATTTAATTGAGCATATAGAACAAGATCAATTGAGTCACTTAGGACGCCTGGAATTTCTTGACTTATCTCATAATAATATTTTAAGAATAGATAATGAAGCGTGTAAGGGGTTACGGATGTTAGAAAATTTAGCAATTTCAACAACTGTTTCCGTAACATATTTACACGAATTTAAAGAATCAGTTCTATTAAAAAATATTGATATATCATTCTCTAGACTGCTTGTGATAAAAAACTACACATTTATAGACGTAGCATTTGTAAATTATATCAATATGTCTCACTGTTCAATTGAAAAACTACAATTCAATTCATTTAGTTCCATCAATAACATAGTATCGATTGACTTGTCCCATAATAAACTAACAAATTTCTTAGTAAACGGCACAGACTTAAAAAGCTTGGAAATACTTTTATTAAATAACAATAATTTGAAAAAAATTTCCTCTAGCTGTTTTATGAATTCTCCGAATTTAATGAAAGATCAAATATCTTTGTTATACCTGGATATATCATATAATTCTTTTTCAACGTTCAATTTCACTTTTTTTACCGCTTTGAGCAATTTAAGAAGTCTTAATCTTTCAGGAGCTGGAACTTTCATTAGTTTTGTTGAAATACATAACACAAGTTTAACAGATCTAGAAATATCCTACGCGCAAATAACGAATATAAATAAACTTAATGTCAGTAGTTTTAAACGTTTGAAACGCCTTGTATTAAATAACAACCTAATAAAATATATAGATAAAGACGTATTTTTTAAAATCATTCGTTTACAGTATCTTGATTTAAGTTATAATAATATAAATTATATTCAACCCGGTGCATTTGAAAAGAATATTCATCTAAAAACATTAAACCTATCGCATAATTATCTCTTTAGGTTACATTATGGATCACTCCACGGTTTAATAAGGCTGAATATATTTGATTTATCCTATAACTACATTGAAAGACTAGAAACGGGAATATTGGGTGAAGCAGAAAATTTAAGGGTTTTAATTGTTGATGACAACAGGATCAGAGAAATAAATTACGTCAATGTACCTAAATTTAACTCTTTATCTAAATTAAGCATAGGCGAAAATCCTATATCTTGCAAACGAATTTCTCTATTAAAACAAAATAGTTATTATGAAATAACTACACTTAAAAAACATATATATGACGAGAATATAGACGGCATAACATGTAATATAGAACATTTAATATGACAAGAAAAATAATCTTTGAAATCGATTTATATTATACTTTTATACATTAAGAATTACCTCTTAAAGAAAAAAATTAAAAAATATATAAATTATTCTGATACAGCCCTCTATAAGCAACATTTTATGATTATTTAGAATTTAAGACGTTGAAAAAATACTGAAATCTTGACATGAATATAAATCCAAAATACATTCAATCTTAAGAATATTAATATACAATAGAGAATTATAGATTAAATTACAGTGTTGCTTGTATTCGAAATTTAAAAAATATTTTACCAAACTTACACGCGTGATTGTTTGTTTCTTGATGACATGTTTCGATCCCTTCCTTTTATAATAAGGTAAGGTACAGCCTTTGATGTTCACGTTCATATAGAGATAAGATTTAATCTTATACTACTACTACTTATACTTTATAGTCAACGCATTATGAACTAAGGTGTCGGGTCATAAATCATATTTATCTGTCTGTCTCGCTCGCACTTTCAGGTCTTATGGAGAGGTGTAGTGATGTGCGTAAGAATTGTAGTGCATATCGATAACGGGATAGGTACGATCGAAATGCTAAATTATGTTAAGGGGAATTAATTAATAGGAATAATTTTTCGCTATCTGAAAATAAAAGTTTTTAATTCGTAAGATGAAATGTTTGTTTCGACGTAATCATAGAGAAACTGTATAGATCGTAATGTGGCCCTGAAAAGGGCCGTTTTCATCTTTTCTAGGGATATTTCTTGATGTCACCATTTAATTTCTTCAAAACCACGTTAGACAATAAATTCTCCATTGTGCGTATTGTGTAACCAAGCGTAAGTAATGTAATGAGTGTCATAACAAAAAAACTTATATTTGTAGAAAAACAACAACCCTTACTCGTAACGACCAATCAGGAGTCAGAGTGCTAATGAAGGTCACGATGACGCATCGACCCCGTGTGCGCAGATAGCTAAGTATCGATAACGGGTTGCATTGTGTGCACATTCCTACTGTCAGTGACATTTATTGTCCGACGATTCAGTTTATAATGCGTCGACTATAATTATAAATGCATTGACCGATACCGACAGAAAAGAACGCATAGCTGTGCTGTGCTTATTTTCACGGAACGTTTTAGTGCAATATAAGTAATATTTAGTTTGAAGTAGTGAGAAATGTTATCTATAAGCCAAACTTATGTAACATAATACATGTTCGAATGTTATAATAAAATGTATTCTTAGCTTATATTTAATGTAATGCAATGCATTTAAATGTATGTTCATATGCAATAAAGTTTAAAGAAATGATGACATTTTTATTTTAACACTTAGCTTAACAATACGATTGAAATTCCAAAAGTTTATCTACTGGTTTTTATTCGTACAATGTATTTTTTCCTAATATATACATATATATATATATATATATATATATATATATATATATATATATATATATATATGTATATATATATATATATATATATGTATATTTAGTTGTTAAGAATTTATCATTCGACTAATGTGAGTCACTTGGTACAAGTATTTAAGCTTAGTTGGAGTGGTTTAACCGGAATGAAAACCCTAATTGAAAGAATAATAAATCAAATACTAGGTAGAATGATATAGAGGGAGCTTAGCTAAGGTTTTCGAGCGTGTGTTGTCCATCGTAATATCTATGTATTTATTAAAAAGTAAAATAAAACATTATTACAAGCGAGTACGTTGGATAGTAAATACCCTTTATCGTTATAATAATTATATTGGACCAACAGGAATTACTTGTGACACCTTTTTTTTTTTTCGGGCTGATGGCCGCTGTTAGCCCCAGGGCTTTTACAGTTTCACCGGGTTGAGAGGTGACCGAGCGCTTATGGCTCTCAGTCGAGACCTCTATATATGGGTAACCAGCGCAAGGGCTCCCGAGAGGGAGCCTCGGCTTGGACCGTTACCCTGTTTCGCGAGAGCGTCTGACTCGAGGGTGCCCAAGAGGGCCGAACCTCGGCTCGGTCAGTTGCTTCTGACAGAGGATTATCTTAATTAATATCACTATTATTATTAACTACCTGTACCACCACTTCAGAATGCGTGGGCGCTGGAGAAGAAGTGGCGCAAGAAATTCCAGCAACGCTTCTATCTGTATGGACTGGAGAGAACCGGCCAGTGACATGGCGGTATCGCGAATAACTTTGTTTGCGACGCCCTCGCCGTCGGCGGGGGCGATGTGAGGGTGCAATGTTTGTGTGTTGTGTTTTATGAAGGGCTTGGGCCCTGGTGGTTGCGTCGTCGGGGTCATCGAGGGCGTGCCTCGGTCTCCTTCGGACGCGGGTGAATCTGTGATTCGCGATGGGATTGTAAGTGGCGACACTTACAATCAAGGGGTTAGAGTATGTGACGGCAGAGTCGAAATATCGGCGGGAAGCCTGCTTCAGGTACTGAGCTATGGTCGGCAGCTCAAGATCTATGTGTAGATTTTCGTTACGCAAGAACCACGGCGCACCGGTGGCCTTGCGCATGAAACGATTTTGTATTACCTGAAGTCGGTGAATGTGACGCGGGGAGGCATGCGCAAAGACGGGGCTTGCGTATGTCATTATGGGTCGGATGCACGCTTTGTAAAGTGTAATTTTATTACGCAGGGACATTTTGCTATTTTTATTAAGTAACGGGTGCAAACGACCTAGGACGAACGCTGCTCGATTCCGTACGCGGTTGACATGCGGACCGAAGGTGAGTCTTTCATCTAATGTGACGCCTAAGTATTTGACTGTCTTTTCCCAGGGATTGGACGATCAAATAACTCTATAGTTTGAGATGCGGCGTTTTGTTGCGCCGAGAGAAGTAAATGGCTGCACTTTTGGTGGGGTTAACCTCGATCCTCCATTTCCGAAACCATTTCCCTAAGGTGTTGGCTGCAGATTGGAGGCGTTTACAAATAGCGTCTGGTTTAAATCCAGACACGTAGAGGCCGGTGTCATAGGCGAAAAGGGCTAGCTCTACACCGCGAGTGCGCGGTATGTCGTTGGTGTAGAGTTTGTATAAAGTAGGACCTAGGACAGAGCCTTGTGGTACTCCGGCACAAATGGGGTGAACCTCGGAGCGCGTTCCCTCGACGCGGTAACGAAAGGTTCGATTTCGGAGAAAATCTCGTATGATAAGTACGAGTCGATCTGGCACACCGAGCTCATATAGTTTGTATATGAGCCCGTTGTGCCAGACCTTGTCGAAAGCTTTCGCCACGTCGAGAAAAAGTGCCCCAGTTTGGTAGCCCTGAAGAAATTTATTGAGGATGTGCTCCGTGATGCGGTGCACTTGATGTGTGCATGAGTGTTGGGTGCGAAACCCGAACTGCTCATTGATTGGCAGCCCTCGGGACAGCATGAAGTCCTTGAGGCGGGTGAGGATGAGCCTTTCATATACCTTACCCAAGACTTTGAGTAGGCTTATGGGTCGATAGGCTGATGGATCGGTTGATGTTTTGAGGGCTTGAGAATCCCTATGACATCGGCTTCCTTCCAGGTGTTCGGGAAGGTGCCTTTGGATATGGCCGCGTTGTAGATTATCACCAGTAGGTGTAAAATGGACATGGGTAGGAGTTTCATCACCTTGTTGGTGATACCGTCGGGGCCGGGAGCCTTGCGTGGTCGCAGGTTTTTAATTATGGACTCAACTTCGGTGCATGTAACTTGAGTGACGGAATCGCGAGGTGGTTCCTTACTCCTCCGGTCGACCTCGCTGTTAACCATTTCAAGGTGAGCGGCGTCGATCGGTAGGGTGCTCGGTGAGCATTGGAGCTCGAGATTGTCAGCCAGACATTCGGCTTTCTCTTCGTCTAAGAAGGCGGGTGCTTGTGACACTTCACTTTAAAATCCTTCGGAAATTCACTCACTAGTCGCTTTTAATTGTCTTCGATTTATGTATATCGTTTCGTATCTCTTCGAAACTCCCCGTAGCCATGACTCGACTTGCATAAGCGCGGTAAATCACTCTATAAGGTTCGGGAATGATCTAGTAGAATATGGCTGTGTGGGTTTATGTTTTATGGTATGTTTCTCTCACTTACGTGTACAGCCATCCCTTGTACGCATAATCGAGAAGATTCCGGGTTGTAGTTGAACATTATCCATATCTTTCTTTCTTCTACCAGGCGTATTCACACATTTCTGGAATGTTCCAGAGACAAGATCGAATAATATGGAAAAAATCTAATTCATATTTTACAAAGTAAACAGCTCTGTTATGATTTTTGAATATGCAACGATATTGTCATCCATACAAAGTATTTTACCGTTTCGTCGGTTTACAAGTATTTACCTTGTCAAAGTTATACCTTCATGAAAGCAAACAGAAAAATATGTTTACTGTAAACTACTGTAATATTACATTTTAAATTTAGTCTTAAGTTGAGATAAAGCAAACTATTTTATTAATATATTCAGTTCTTGAAAACAGTAAGTGATTGATGCAGATAATTCTGTAAAAGCATTTCAGATTAGTTATCAGACAATAATACATATCGACAGGTATTTACGAGACATTGTGAAAAATGTTTAAATTTCCGTATTGTAAAGTTTAATAAAATTTCAAAACCTCACGCTGGCTAAGAAATTATAACTTTTTTAAAGAACTCGAGTGGAAAATGACTAAGTTTTCTTTTTAGGATGGTCTTAATCCCTTTACTCGAAAATAGAATTTATTTCATCGTAGTTATATGTTCCTTATTATTAACAACATACGTATATAATATATAATATTGCTTAATAGTGTTAAGCATAAATACACATACATAACATATACTACTCTGTCAAGAAAGTACCGGGAAAATATGAATAATACACATCACCAACATCGAAATTTATTTTATCACCTTCAAAGAATGCTCCTTCAGAAACTATACACTTACGCCAACGATCAAAATATTTTCTAAACGCTTTTTCCGGAATTGAGTTCAGTTCTCGCCGCGAATTCTCATTTATATTTTCTACCGAATGAAAACGGGTGCCACGAAGTGATAATTTGAATTACCTCTGTTGTTTGTTGTATTGTTTTAGGCCTTACCTGGTGAAAAAGGTTGTTCGATGATATTTAATGGGTTTTTGATCAAAAATTATTTCACAATAATGGCTTTGTGCGAAGGCGCATTATCGTGGTGCAAAATCCAAGAATTTTGTTTTATTATTCACTAATCTGGCCTTTTCGTCGAATTTGCTATCTTAAATGCCTTATAACGCTCAAATAATATTCTTTATTTACCGTTTGACCTTCCGGCAGAATTCCGAGTACACATCATCGCGATAGTCACAGAAAATAGCAACATGTTTCATACCCAAGTGATTATTTAAAATGGTACGGTGTCTCGCGAGCATTCGCTCACAGAGACACAGAAAGTTCGGCAGCTATCTTTCTCAAACTTGAATGGGGATTTTCAGTCGCTATTGCCTTCACTTTCGATGTTAGCTTCAGTTGCAGACGTTGATGGCCTACCAGAGGGAGGCAAATTTCCATCACATCTCGACTCATAAGCACGTGTTTATGACAATGTGTGTGACTGAACACGAAATTCTAAAATCCATTGGCGATTCAAAATTTAAGAAAAACTTTTTGATCGATGTTTTAGTCCATTATGAAATTTGCAATACACACTAGAAATGATATAACTAAAAACAGCACTGTATTTAATCTAAAGAACAGATACCACCTTATTATTTTTATTTTAGTAAATAAAGATTATTCATAGTTAACCTAATTTCATTAAAGTCCTAAACTACTGGCGCTTATTTATTCTTTATTTCAGTTTGTGGTCAAATAGCCTTTATTTGTAATTGTTAATTGTCACCTGGTATCAAATATAAGAGTACCTTAATACATTAAATGCATCTTGCTGGTTTGACGTTTCAACAAAACTTACTTTTTATAAGATTGAGGGGTGCAAAACGAGCGCACTGTTACCCATTGTTAAGTGAGGACTTCTGCCCATGACATTTATATCCACTTTCAACATTTGAAAATGTGTCGTCTTTCATTATTCGTACAGCAAAGGACTGGAATAGTTTGCCAACGTCAGTCTTTCCCTCCGATTATAATGTGGGTGTTTTCAAGAGTAGAGTGAATAGGCATTTACTGAGCTAGTGCGCCTTACCATCCAGGACTGCATTTCCGCTTAAGATCAGGTAGGATTGTGGTCAAGCACTTGCTTTGAAAGTTAAAAAAAAAAGTATATTTATTGTGTATTTAATGAATATGTAAATTTTATATAGTGATGTATGAAGATGCCCTTAATGCCTTAGACATGCCTGATGCAGAGATGAATGATGATGAATGATGTGATGATAAATATAGGTGGTATGCTTGAAAACTTTTTCGCGATTAATTATGCGATATGTCACTCATGAGGACCGAGATGGAGTGGCCTGGTCACCAGTAATTGGGTTCCCGTTAATGCTACTGTTTCGCGCTGGTATTTCGAGAGGTCCTTGTCGGTCGCTGGGCGAGCCGACCCATTCATGTTGTAGGTAGCTATATGCATGCAAAGATATGTATGTCGAAGCAGTGTAAAGTTAGTATATTTAACTATACTATATTATATATAGTTAAATTTACTATATACTATATATTATATATGATATTAACAGATAGATTTGAAACTATATAATACATATAGGGGATATAGCTCAGTGGTAGAGCAATCGACTGCAGATCGATAGGTCCCTGTTTCAAATCCGGGTGTCCCCTTTAACGAATTGTATTTTTCATGGTTTCATTTATAAGATACCGTTTTACAGACATAGAACGTAATCCAGTGTTTTTGTATGTTGGCAGACGCTTCACACTTCATATGCATTTCTATAAAGTATTTTTCTTCTCTTTAATTATTTGTAAATTGAATGATTCCTTAATTATAATTTTCGTAGCTTTGTGTGTAAATCGTAATCAGCAGTATTATCTTTACATCACTCTTACATAAAGGCAAGCAGCTAAAAAGTAGACGCAACATATTTTGCTCAGCTAGACTTTGCTCTGGTTAATAATGGGCTGCAATGATAACGTTCCATCGTAGAACTGTGTAAATTTTCAACATTAGTAATATACTGTACCTAAATTAAGATGGGCTACGGAGAAGACATTAATACTGCTTGAAGGAGATCCGAAATAGTTACACCGGCTATGAGATGTATTTACAGATATTTACAGATTCTTGATATCGTTATTTATTTAAAATAAATAAGGGGATATTTCTTTATCAAGCATCGCTGTTTCAAAAGTACGTAACGATCTCAAGATTTTTCCTTAACAAAACCGGGCTTTTAACTATGTCTTGGTCTTATTATATATTTTTAAGTGATTAATTAAATATACAATTAGAAAACTGAAATGACCGGCCATATAACTCGTAGAATCGATAATCGAGAGAAAAGAGGGATTCTCGAATAGCAACCTTGTATTGCTTCAGAGTGTAACAAGAGCTCCGCTAGATGGAGCTATGGCATATAAAAGTCTGCGGGAAGTCAGGTGGTGCACAGGATCGTGCTTCTAGGTGGGAAGCCATGGTCAGCACTGGACTAGTGATATAATGTGCACGAACAGACAAATATTTTTGAAATAAGCAAAAGTAGTTTCCATTTAATTTCTGTTTTAAAATTGTTTTTTTGTTTTTATTACACAATTCTGTGACAAAACAGTGGTAGAGCTGCGCTGTAGTTTGTTTTTAGCTGCAGAATGAATGTGTCAGCTCAACCGGGTTAGGGACACGCCCTCACAGAATACCAGCGTAAAAAGTAACATAATACTAGTGTATTTCATCTGGTAGAGTGTAGGGATCCAGAGAACTTTATTATTGGTGTCGAGGCATTCCATCTCAGTCCTCAAGGGTGTCAACGCTTTTGCATTATGATTCCTTGTCAAGGATGAATGTAGATGTCATGGGCCGCAAGAATAACTACTCTTAATGTTATAAAATAGTTATTTATCTACTTTTTTCAGTTAACCTATTAGCAAGTTATTCCTGCGGTCCATCTCATATTCATCATTAATAAGGAAACACAATGCAGATATGATGCCTCCCTTCAGCACTAACATGGAATGCTCCGCCACGAGTGATTAGAGGCTCCGGATCTCTGCACTCACCAGACGAAACACAGCTGCATTATGCTGCTATTTTACGCTGGTATACTGTGAGGGCGTAGCCCTACCCTGGTCGAGTTGACCTATTCATTCTGCAGCTAGAAAAAAACTGCAGCGTAGCTCTACCATTGTCACCGGTCGTTTTAAAGTTGTTTGAAAATAGCTTCTATTCTGAGCCGCATATTCAACTATTCTATCCCTTTTGCATAACAAATCTTCAGCACTAAATCCAGGCGAAATGTTTTATTCATCACTAAAAACATCGCTCGTAATCAGAGAGCACTGTATTTTTTTTTAAATAGAGCACTTTGCGAGCTTGAATCTTTTAATTTTTAAAACCGCATTGAGCTCATTCAGAAAACAAACTCATCAAACAGAATAATACTTAAGTTTGAAGGAATTTTTTATGATTAAATTATATTGAAAGATTTTATAAATGAAATAGAAATTAAGGGGGACGGATGAGAGATTTTTGCGTAAAATAACACTGCAGTTATGAAACTGTAGCATGAATAGAGTATCGGAAGAGCACCATACTTATAATAATATTAAAATTTTCATAATAGCTCAGCACAACTATAGCTAGCACAACATTGAGAGTAACAAACGAGCACACATTTCACCTGATGGCAAATTATTCCTGCGGCCCAGGACATCTACACTCATCTTTGATACATAAACATAATTCAGATGCGTTGTCACCCTTGTGGACTGAGATGGAATGCCTAGTCACCACTAGTAAAGATCTCGGGATCCCTACTCACGAGACGAAACACAGCAACATTATGCTGCTATTTCACGCTGGTATTTTATTAAGGTTGGGTCATACCCCGGTCAAGCTGACCCATTCATTACGCAGATTCTGCAGAAACAAACTGCAGCATAGCTTTAACACTGTCAAAGTAATCGCAGACGCAGACGTCAAAGACGCAAAACATAGAATACACCTAGACCCGAAAACGAATAATTTGGTAAATACATATACCATTGCTTGTCGGCCGGGAGTCATACCCAGGAAACGTGACGTAACAGCCAGGTACTTTTAACCACTGCGCCGCCATCGATATTATTACATGATAACAATCATGTTCTCTAACATGAATTACATTTTGGAGTAATTTGTTAGATGTTATAATCGCTACCATATCGGTATACAAAATATTTTTAAACATCTGGTAGAGCCTTAGGATACTGCAATAGTATTCACATTTCAAGATTATGTCTTCACGTACCGGTGTTAGCGTGGATTTAATCCTAACTCCCTGGTCGTGTTGTGTTTAATTTGTATTTTTTTGTACAAGAGTGGGCAAACATGCTAGTGGTTCATCCTGACGATAAGTAATCACCACCGCTCACAAACATCCACAATAGTTGCAAGTACGTTGTGGCCTTTGATAAAGCTGTAGGCTTTTTTCTTCAAGGTTACCAAATGGTATCGGTTGTGAAATAACGCTGGTGACAATCGATTCTACAGTAGTCGTGCGTGGCAGACAGCTTCGAGTAAAGCGCACAGTGGTATCGCATCTATCAAGCTTAGTCACATAGGTACGTAGCAATAATAAAGCTTAAAGCTCACAGCATGAGTATTTACAAGTAACATTCCTGGCTTGTAGTTTATGTGTCAAGTAACCGCTCTAAAGTACCGTACATCACATTGTAGCAGTTTAAACTGCATAGTTTAGTAATTTCTTGTCTCCTTACTCCTAAATTTAAGCGAAAGTTCAGTTTAATGTCTTATTTAAGACAAGTTCTGAACGTCAGCTTAATTGCGTACGAAGTATTTATTTTTGTTTTACTCTATATTTAAAAAGAGTTTTTCATTAAAGTAAGTGAGATAAACGATAGCGTAAACAGTGGTGAAGCCAAGCTGCTGTTTGTTTCTAGTTTCTAGCTAGCAGGAAGCTAGATGGGTCGGCTCTATCAGGGAACGACTACTCCTTCGTAGAATACATAGGGATCTGGAGATCCTTTATTGGAGACGAGGCATTCCCTCTTAGTCCTCAGGGCTGGCATTATGATTCCTTATAGAAGCTTTATAGGGCATAGGAATAACTTACTATCGGTTTAACTGTGTGCTCGTTTGTCACCGAATACAAAAAAAATCACTCATTTAACCTGATGGTAACTGTTTAATGTGGACCATCCCAATGCATTTATTTTCAATAAAGATGTCAGATTCACATGCATTGTCACTCCTGAAGACATAGTGGAATGCTTTGATAGTCCAAGGATCTAATAAAAGAAGTATTCCATCTAGTTCCTCAGGGGGTACAACGCATGTTCATCTTGAATCTTTGAGAAGGGATCATTGACCGCAGTTATAACAGACCCAGTAGCGTCATATTTAATATATATATATAGAATAGAACAGAATAAAAATCAAGCTCAGAAATGTTCTTCCTCATGCCATTTTAGTAACTTGAAATATAATAAAATACACAGAGATGTGCTCTAAAATGCATTCCTTTAGTATTGTGTTACTCGTCTCTCGCAGCCGTCTAAGGATATCATATGTGTGAAGTTAAAAAAGTGCTATGGTATATGGTGTATTTTTAAAATATAAACTGTAGTTTATTATTTAAAACTAAAAATATATTAAACATATATATTATATATATATATTATTAAAAAAACCATCAGGTGAACTGTGAGCGTTTTTCACCTTTATTACAATAAAAAAAAGATTATGTGTAGACATTTTTTAAGAGCTTTGGCATCATATTGATGTATTGCGTATTCCCAGTCATGTGATGTGATACAATTAAATATATGACACAAGTATAGATAGATCTCAGTATGACAATTATTCTAATGGTGTTTGTCACATGTCATCAGCAAGGAATACTTGTTGACACTATGGTATGACAGTGCATTAATTAATCTCGTTAAGTGACAAGTAAGTACCGATAGCAGCATCAATTAAAACGTAGAATATATGAATAAATTTTAAACGCATATTTAACTGTCTCCAACAATATTATTAATTACTAATGAAAAATCAGTGTTATTTAGTATTCAGTTTAGTTAAATAAATCTAAAGTAAATGGCGTGAAATTTAATTTTTGAGCCGTGGTGACTAAACTGGTATGTAAATGCTCGCTTTTTATTTACGGTACGGGAACAAACCTCGTTCGATCCCTAATTGAATTGTATTGAATACATTTATTTTATTACATTAAGAGTAACAAACTCGCACACAGTTCACCTGATAAGTAGGTAAGTAATTACTGCGCCACGACATTTACATTCATCCTCACCCTTGAGGACTAAGATGGAATGCCTCGTCATCAGTTTTAAGGGTCTCCGTATCCCTACACTCACCAGACGAAACACATTAATATTATGTTGCTAATTGACGATGGATATATGAGGGCGCGGTCCTCCCGCGGTCGATTTGACCCGTTCATTCTGCAGCTAGAAACAAACTGCAGCGTAGCTCTACCACTGTCTAACTACATAAATACATATATAAAATCATTATTATATACGAATCTTAAAAATAGAATGTGATCCACGGATATGAGTATCTGAACCCATTTGACAGTCGCTGTAACTATTTTCAACACTGGCAATAACCAGATGATATCTCCGTGGTCAAAATTATCGACCTCATCACCTCTTCATCTTATATATAATTAATCATCTTTAGATATAATTAAAGATTGAAGACTTGTATTTTTATGATTATAGATAGATTTATAATAGTTACATTTTACTTTTATAAATCATAAAATTAGCTTGCAGATATTTACATTTGTACATTTTGATTCATATTGCATTTATTTTTTATATTGTATATTTACTACAACATAAACGTTACATATTATATTTTATTTATATTACTGATTACGTTATTTCCTCTTATTATTTTTATTTTTTTGATTTAATAAATATTTTATTACCAATTAATCAAATGTTTATTTATTAAATAATTATATTATTCTCTGTATAGAATCATATATAAAAGAATGGTATTAAATTTAGGTTCAATATGTAATGTCTGTAAATTGTATGTGTTACATACAATTTACTGACACATATACTCAAGAAATACAATATTCAATGATTTTATAATTGCGGTAAATTGCGTAAATAAACTGTAGATTTAAGATGAATATTACTGGAAAGATCTGAGTGATCCCAATGAAGTTTTTCCTCAAATGTTAATTTATTAATAACTAATTACGAATCTCTTCTTGCTCTTTTCCCATTTTATTTTAGACAGATTTTCACTTGTAATTTATTAATTGAAATCATTACTAAAGTATACTAATTTTTATCGTAAATAATTCTTTAATATTTTAACTCGATAAACATGTGCTAATAGTGCTATGGGCAAACTGATATTATAAATATCTTTATTGTTGAAGTATATATACATATATATAGTATTTCTTCTTGAAATATTTTGAAAATTGCCCTAAGATTGCGCGCCTTCAATCTTCTTTGGATTCCTGATCAGTTTCATTAATGAGGTGTCATCAAAAAAGAGAAGAAAGGATAGCTACATTATTCTTAAAAGCAATACAACGGCAGTATACAGTAGAAGTGTGGTTACTTTATTCTCGAAGAAAGCTAGTAACACTATATTGAAGAGCTGTCTGGTATCCATTTCGGATATAAGCACGTCTACAGAGTCTTCGGCTGATCTTGTCTTATAATTTGAGCTAAAATGTTATTAAAGGTATTATATATTATAAATTATTGCTATAAATCCTAATCAATCCATTGTTTAATCGATTGGTAGGCAAGCCGATGTCACATAGATGTATTAATTAAAAATATTTATTTTTAATTAATTAAATTAAACTTTAATTTAATTAATTACAAATAAATATTTTTGAAAAAAAAATATACTATTTTCTTAATTACTTTAATTATCAAAGTAGTTAAGAAAGTAGTATTTTTTTTTGTTTCCTTAAAATAATGTTATTCTTTAGTTTAATTAGATTACAATTGTTGTTTATAGGTTACATTTGAAGAAGCATACGGGGAAGCAATTTTAAAAGTAATTTCAACCATTTATTTTGTGGCAGCCCCGAATTTTTATGTTCATTTTATTTTAAACGTAAAGGCGGTAATGTTTCAAACTTTACATGAATGAAACATTACATCTGTTTATATTTGCTTGATAAATTAGTTAGATCGTTGTCCGGGCCCTAGCTTTAAATTACATAGTGCCTAAGTTTGTTCCTCGGTGCAGACATTAATGAAAGTTATGTATATATTAATATAATTAAAATCGTATGTGCTCACAATTGCAGTACCCGGATCCTCGACCAAACTACCTACGATCATCCTAAAGCACCGAAAGCTGTCATAGTAACCCCCGATGATGTAGACGTTTATGGGTTTGACGACACGCTTGTCCTTTAGACGATGAAAGTTTATAACGGTGAGCATTACGTGTAGGAATTTCTTGAGGTTTCAAAATTTAATAACTCTTATTGTTGTAATTGAATAAAGTTGGCACTTTACTGGTACCCTTCTATCATTCCACATCATTATTTTAGCCTACCCATAGTCGAACTGCTAAACATAGGCCTCCATTATAGATACATTTATTTATAAACCTATTCTATTAAAAAGAAACCTGCATCTATCGATTTCCCACAAAGTATATGTGCTTGAAATAGTATAAACAACACTTAAGTGCATAAAATTTCAACGTGTCTTCAAAGAGGCGATGAAGCAAATAGCTTGTATATCAGAAAAGACTAAAATTAGTACCTTCATGTCAAGATAAACTTATTGTATAGGTGACGATTGTGGTCGATGATATTTCTATCCTTTCTTTAAAATGTATAAAATATATATCTTTTGTCACTCCTAAGACCGGAGATACAATGCATAGAACAAAGAACCATATTGCTCTGTTTCATACTGGTATTATGTGAGGAAGTGGTACTTCCCCGAGCAAGTATAGTATCCATTCATAATACATCTAATATTCAATCGCAAAGCGACTAGGTCGCATACGGTGGATGGTGGATGGTATGCTGCCGGGCTTTAAGAAAGGTGTAAGCGGTATCCTAACATAGCCCTCGTTTTTACTCGATAGAGACGATCCATTTACGCTACAGGTATTCAATTGTAACATAATTCGTCCGAGTGAAATGGCTACTTCAAAATTCGTTTAATGTTATTAAAATGTTTTCAGAAATTAAAGCTACGAGTTAAAAAAAAACATATATTTTGAAGTATGTTATCACAAATTCGAATGGGGCGGTATGTATGTATATTTCGCATTGAAATGTAAAAAAGCTTTTGTACGAGCAGCGCGCCTACACGTATTGTGTGCGATGTAAAACACAGAGCAGAGGACACAGTTGCTACAGTTTTACGATTGAGGAAATAAAAATAACCTCTACTATTAATGTCGATTTTACTGCTTTACGTGGCAAAATTGCCGTCTTTGTACGAACTGTACGTTTTTATTTCCTTATGTTTTTGTGGTTACATATACATATATATAACTAGTCTGGCCATAAATACTGTTACATAAAAACTTTTCTTTTTTCCAACAATTTAATTATATTGAATTATTCTAAATCTTGCTTTCGATTTTGCGCCATTTGACATATTTTTTCGTGTTCATTATCAAATTACAATATGTAATGTGGTGTTAAAGAAAATAGGATTGCAGTGATCGCCTTGCACAAAGTGGGAATGGAGCCGTCGGTCATATTCCAGACTCTTCGAAAGTTCGTATCAGCCGTATGTTCGTACATAGTTCTAAGAGATACAACAACACTTCCTCTGTGGAAGACCAGAAAAGATCGGGGCGGCCGCGTGCTAAAGCTAGAATTCATCGAAACCCCATTAGGAAGCAAAAAATCTTATCGAGAGAAATGATGATTCCCTCTAGGACTCTGTCGCATATTATAAAACAAGACCTGTAGCTCGGTGCTTATCGTCGATATACAGGGCATGCCCTAATTTTATATATATATTTACAATTAAAGAGAGTGGATCGATAAAAACACCTTCTATCGCGATACTCAGGTGAAAGGCACAGAAATAACCTCTTTATCGATGAAAAAAATTTCACGATTGAAGAATACTACAATAAACAAAATGATAAAGTGTACGCTCACAATCCTAAAGAAGCTGCTTAAGTGGTCGGAAAGGTACAACGTGGTCATCTTCCTGCGTCAGTGATGGTTTGGTTGAGCGTGTCTTATCGAGGAGTCACAAAACTAAATTTTTGTGAAAAAGGAGTGAAAACTTCAGCCAAAGTGTATCAAGATACAGTCTTTGATCATGTTGTCAACCTCTCAGCAATACACTTTTTAAAAATATACCGTGGACTTTCCAGCACGACTCTTTACCTGAACACAAGGCACGAACTACCCAAGCCTGGCTTGTAACCAAAATTCCGTACTTTATGAGAGCTGAAGACTGTCCCTCATCTAGCCCAGACCTCTAGCCCTTTAGACTTCTAATTATGGTCATTTTTAGAGGACATGGCCTGCTCTAAGCGACACGGCAACATTGAGTCTCTTAAAAAACAGATTAAAGGCATGTATAAAAGCAAAGGTGGCCATTTCGAATAGAATATTTTTTGGTGACAAATAAATATGTAGGTATAAATTTTAATAATATTACATTACTTCAACAAAAAAATGCATTTTCATTTGTATCAGAACTTATGGGCGGACTAGGTATATATGTATATATATATATATATATATATATATATATATATATATATATATATACATGTACATATATACCTAGTCTTGTAATCTTGTAAAAATTAACATGTAAATCAAATATGTTAGATGTTATATTCTCCACAACAATAAAATTAATCATAAAATAAAAATAATTATATGTATATATCTATTTATAAGTGGTAGAACCAAGCTGCAGATATTTTCTAGTTGCCGTAAAGTTTCGTTCGATCGGCAAAGGATCACACTACAAAGGCATAGGATCCAAGGCCTCAATGAGGGTAGATGTACATGTTATAGGATGCTCACGTTACCTACCATCAAATGAACGTTGTATTCTGCCACCCCTGATATTGAAAAAAACAAGATAAATTTTTGACAAGATGAAGACTCAATGAGCCTTATAAAATGAGGGTCTTATAAAAGTGGTAGTTGCATTCGAAGAAAGGAATTCTAACGGCAGCCCGAGGGCAGAAATTGTAGTGCCACCACTACACGCATCCACGATTTTACTGTCAGTATAAATCCTAACCTTGTTTGTGGAGAGGCGGAAATAGCCTTAGAAATTATATAATAATATCAACGTAGCTTAAAAATAAAACACATATTTTAAATAGTAGTTATTGTTTTCAATTTTGACATGGTTTGTGGTAATCTATGGAAGAGGCTATAAATATTGATTATTATATACTTATTTAATTCTTTTATGTTTAAAACATGTTAAACAAAACAAACATCGACATTTTTAACGTCCCTACAGAATTTGTTGCGTATGAATTTATACAAATATTAGGAAACAAAACAACGCTCGCTTTCAAAGCCTTGATAATATCATTTCATACTTTGCTTTATGTGCTAAATTTAGCAAAAGCAACATAAATGTTATACACAAACATCAAATTACATTCTTTATTTAACAAAGATAGGGAACATGTAATCATTTCCGTGTAAATATTTAGGAGAACGTGTAATCTCGTAATTTATTAATGCGGAGTCCGTGAGAGCAGGAGAAACGTGAAATCTGCCAATCCGCGTAGCAAACTAAACAATCGGTTAAGAAAGGGCCTCGTAATGGTAGTTTCATTTTGCGAGAGGTATGTAAAATATACTTAATTTACAAAACAACTTTAAATATAATTAGAGCCGTAGTAGCAGCACAAGGTTTTCATTTCATAAAAAATCTACCTGCAATTTAAGATATAATTTATCGGTGAACCATGATAGCATGGTGCCTATAATTTTAAGAAACAAAAATGTGTGCAATTTAAATAGTTATTTGTCACGTACACGTCAGTGAACCGTGGTAGTTCATTGCTCTTAATTTCACTACAAAATGTGTACACTTTAAGTATTCATTTATCATGCAGACATCGGTGTAGACATACGAATGTGGCCATAGTTCTTAATCTTCTAAATCTTTAAATATATACTAAATCTTGGAAATTGTATTGTCGAAGTAATGGTATTCAAATGAATGCAGAAGGTTTAAATAGAACTTGAATTTCAAATAGAGCGTTATGGTATTTCATTTTTAGATACGGTACCTAGAGAGTGCTTCAAAGTTAATAACTTCTTGTGCTGCACGAATATTAACAGTGATTGCGGAAATTCCATTAACTAAGAGTATTATTAACTAAAATAGACCCTACCCTAGATAGACTGGATGAAACGATGATCTGTGCTAGGTGGCTGCCAGTAACTGTGTTAATATGTGTTGACGATGATCGAGCGAAGTGAGCACTTATTGTTAGAGACCTATCAAGTCGAACTAAACGTTGTAAGTTTTTTATTACATTGAGATTAATAAACGAGCACACTGTTCACCAGGTGGCAAGTAATTCCATCATAATACATTTATCCTTGACTAGGAATCATAATGCAGATGCGTTGTTACCCTTTATGACTGAGATGGAATGCCTCATCACCAGTAATAAAGGTCTCAGATCCCTACACTAACAAGACGAAACACAGCAGCATTACACTGCTATTTCACGGTGGTATTCTGTGAGGGCGTGGTCCTACCCCGACCGAGCTGACCCTTTCATTTTGCAGCTGTACAAAAAACTGTTGGGTAGCTCTACCACTATCAAAAGCTTCATTACGTATTATGAACTATGTGACAAAATAGTAACAATTATGATAACGTGTTATTGTATGGTATAATATATTTATATTTATTATTTATGTGCATATGCTCTTTAATAAAAACACATGCTTTACCTAAGTGCTCATTTCTAATATTAAATTTAACACGAATAAATTTAATACCAAATAAGGAAAATCTTGACTCAACCAATTGTATTTGGCTTTTATTACATTTTGTTTGTTTTATGGCCTGCATTGCAATGTAAGATTGATTGAGTTCCATTTTTCTTTCTATTCTGTTTGCAGCAAATGAGGGTACTTCGTTAACAGTAGCTAATGAAAATAGAACATTGCCTGTTATTGATCACATCGTTGATTACATATGTAGATCTTGATCACGTATTCTCTCTTAACTTATACATTTGTCTATTTTAAATTACAAAAATTAAATATGCGGCAAACGATAGGTGAATGAATTTTCTATACTTTTCTTAAGTGAATAAATAATTCGTAATTGCCACTTGTTGAAGTTATGCGAAGTTTTATATAAATAACTATATATTTATATATATATGTTTGTATATATACCTATAGATGCATATATATATATATACATAAAATGAATTGACTCTACCGGGTTGGAACATGCCGTCATAGAACAAAAACTCAGGGTAAACCGGAAAAAAACTAGTATAGATCAATCTATCATTTGATTCACAATTAAGGTTAGATGCCACTGAAATCACATCCTTAGGTAAACCTTGTTCTAATTTGATGTAGGGTAATTCAATAAAAAAGCTCTATATCAAAACATATTAAATGTATTTGTGAAAATTCTATTACCGGTTCGAAAAATGAGAACTGAAGTACTGGCCTAAGTGACTACTAGTAAGTGAGGAATGCATCTCCCCTAAGAACTCAGATAGAATGCCTTTCTCAGCAGTAATATTACTTTCCGAATCCCTACACTCACCAGACGAAACACAGCAGCACTCCTATTTCAAAATGTTATTCTGTCACTGTTAAGATTTACAGATGAATATTGAAGTATCTATACGTATGTATATCCAATGAAAATCCAAGCTCATAATTGAAATTGAATGATTTAACAGTCCAATTAACATTTTCATATTCATAATAATTGCCATTCTCAATAGTGAATGTAATTTAAAGCAAATAAAGATGAATCGTCAATGGCAAGGCATTTTACTCTGTTTAATTATGTTTAATTTTATTAATTAATAACTTAATAACTAAGCAGTATTTCAATACCGTATCTTATCTTATCTCACATGAATAATATAATACAATAATGTATTATAAGTTCTTTTACGACTATGATGTCGGAACTTTGATGTATTTATCTACACTCTACGACTCTAGATCTCTACATCTCAGACAATCTCTCTCGACACTGATTGGAATATATATAATATAAATGTAAAACTTTATGAAATAATATATATATTTATTAAGAGACATACTAGTGGTATTTTATATTTAAATCAGACTATCTGCCCTGAAACACTATACAATAAAATCAAATAAAAAGCCTTTGATAGTGCGTTTTTTGATGTTGCACTCGTCGGTATTCATCGAACACTTCCAATCACAAAACTGAATACGGTGGAACAGTATTTTCGCTATTCATACGGATCAATGTTTTTGGCATGTTTCATAATTAATCTCTATATTTTGGACATTTTCAAAATGAAAATTCTTCGGACGCGATTGCCATCTATAAGTCGTCACTTTGTCAAAGTAAAAAAAAATATTTTGTTGAAGAACATTCATACATTTGTCAAGAGGCTCATCTGAGTGCTTTACACCAAGTACAGGGCAGGGGACATACCCTTAGATCGGTTCCACCATTAAATTAGAATTGATAAATGGGAAATCTTTACAAAAGAACACCGATTCCTTCCTAGGTTGATTTGGGAGGATATTTAAACTAAAAACATTGTAATTGCTGAGTGTGAGTGCGTGGCTACTAGCGGCTTGGGATCCTGTGTTAAATTAAATTAAATCACAAGCCAAACATTTTTTTGTTTTATTTTCTTTAAAAACAGTTTAGTTTTTCACAGTCTTATTTAAAATGAAAAGGTTATTACTATTATCATTAATAAATACCTAAATAAAAAATAAATAAATATATAAATAATAAAAACTATATGTGCAAACATAAACTAATAAAATATATTATATATAGTTATTAGCGATTTGATATTTAAATTCTTGCTGGTTAATGTTTCTGGCTCTAATCTTTGGAACCAGAAATTTGGTAATTTAAACAGTGTCTCGTGAGATTCTTGCCGGTCTCTTACTTTTTTTTATTTAATGGTTGATGTGTTTAAGTGCCGGTAAAATCTATGCAAATAAACAATTCTGATTTAAAATGAGTAGCAGCTTTCTACACACGTCAAAATTGCTCTTAACGCGATGTTACTCAAAAAGAAATGTAAATTTAGAAAATTCTTATAACATAGAACTATCCATTGTTCGTCTGCCACCTTTTCTATATGCGGCGTGACTACCTAACACAAAATATATAGTTATTTATCTTGAAGAAGATATGACGTGAAATGTTAGTAAGAATATTGTTGAAGATAACTGTGACGTGTGAGGTTGGCGGTTGAACTTCGAACTAAGTTTGACTTGAGTTAAATTGCTCACCCGATGTACTTGGTAGCTTTGAAATATTTGATATATACATATATGAAAATGTTTGTTAGAAACATTACAACTTGTTTAGTTAACTCTTTATCAAAATGTACGTATGACAACTTGTCTTTAAGAGCTCCTAATGCTATTCATAATTTAAAAGTAATTGACAGAATTATTTAAGGAAGCGGGGGTATTATGAGGATCAAAATATAGACGTACCAGTATCGTCACCTTTAAATACTAAAATAGATATATTGCCAACAGAGATAATGTAATTTAAATATATATATATATTATATATATACGAATTAACATTACTAATATTAAGATTGTTTATTTAAGCTTTTATTAAGAGATGATTCAAGAACAATAGTCTGTAGTAAATAGTATTCAGTACTTTAAACCATTAGGCTATTGACGTTTCAATTAATTTACGAGGTCTGCTGTCTGCACTGAACCATCCACACTTAACTTAATAATAATATAACTATAAAGCCACTCTATAGTTTGTGGCTAGCTACACCACACGGGCTCGCCTCGACTGGGAAGGACCACTTGCTCACAGATTACCAGCTAAAAATAGTAACAATACGCTGTCGTGTTTTGTCTGTTGAGTTTAGGGATCATAAGGCTTTTATTACTGGCGGCGAGGCATTCCATCTCAGTCCTCAAGGGTGACAACGAATTTTGATTCTTTGGAGGATGAATGTAGATGTAATGGGCCTCAGGAATCGCATGCAGGAATCAGATGAACTCTCAATATAATAATAATAAAAAAGTAATAAGGTTTTAAAATATAATGCTTCCATATGTATCGTGTGCTTATTAATACACATCGGGTGAATTATCAGGACCGGATTGGGCAATCTATGGGACAGGTATTGGAGATAACGATCGGGATGAGAAACGAACATTTAATCATAATCGGATATTTTTATATACAGTCAAATAGTATTTATTTGACTGTGTCGAGGATTTTTTTTTACCAATAGGTATATCTGTAGAATTCAACGAAGTTCAATTCTACGCTAACAGCTTTCCGACTTCATGGAAATTCGATTTAATGCATACTCAATAAAATTTGGAGGCAGATCGTATTTGCTGTGCAGCATACGGCATGAACATAGATATATATATATAACCTGACATGAAAACTTATAGCATTTTTTTTTGTATGGTTGCACAAATATGAGCTTTGTTTGGGAATTAAATCCTTGCTTCGACATACCAGCCCTGTACTTTAACGACTAGGCCACGCGTTATATAAAAATAACAATGTTATATAAAAATAACAGTGTAACGAGAAATTACTTTAATTACAAAAAGTAGAAGTTTTTTTATAGCATTAAGTGTACACAGTTCCCCTGACGGTAAGTGATTCCTGCGATCCATGACACCTACATTCATCCTTGACAAGGAATCATAATGCAGATGCATTGTTACCCTTGAGGACTGAGGTGGAATGCCTCGTCTGCAGTAATAATGGTCTCCGGATCCCTATACTCACCAGACGAAACACAGCAGCATTAAGCTGCTATTTTACGCTGGTATTCTGTGAGGACGTGGTCCTACACCGGTCGAGCTGACCCATTCATTCTGCAGCTAAAAACAATCTGCAGTGTAGCTCTACCACTGAAAAATATGATACTTAATAGTTCATATGGAGAAAACATCATTATATACGTTTATACTGAGTTTAAATAAATAAATAAAATATATTTATTGACATAAACTTAATACGTTATATAAAATAAATAAAAGTATATATAATACGTATTACAAATAGATTAGACTAAAATCAAAACTGTATAAGAACAAAGTTTAAAAATATTATATGCAATGAATTACGTTCGAATTTCGACCGCAGGGCGACCACCGTAGTAAAACTCTTATGCGGTAAATTCACATCGTATCCTAACTAGTTTGTCACAAACTTAACGACCTAATTTAAAATTCAGTTTCCAAGTTATTTTTATAATAGGAGTTTATAACAATACAGTTCACTGATTTTTGTGTGAAAGATAAAACGATTATAAACGCTAATTAATATAATATAAAAAAATAATCAAAATTTATGTACATATTAATTGAAAGTATTTATATCGTATTATGAACGTTATGCCCTTATAATTGCTTAGTCGTAGAACAAAAAGGTGTTAGTTTTTAAGTAATTTAAAAGTTATAATTGGTTTATAACCCCACTCCATCTAGATTCTATTTGCTGTGTAGTGCATGGTGAGTGGTGGAGAGTTTCGCAGTGTATTTCAGTAAGAGGTGACATCGTATCTTAAATGCAACGTGAATCTTTGTCGAGGGTGGATCATGGTGTTTATGAAATGCAGTCATTACTTACTACGAGGAATGTGAACAAACTGTATGGGTATTTGTTACTATTAGTTTTATAAAAAAACATAATTATATAATAATTTTTTATTGTTGTTAGGAATATATAAATACTCTACGCTTTACCGACATCGTTATCCACAGATTTTTTACCGCATTTAGTTCACACGGTGAATTAATCGGATTAATTCTAGTTACTGTTTAACCATCGCACATATCATAGATTTCAAAATTACACGATCATTGATGAATTGCAGTCCACTACTGTGCTCTTTGTATGAAGTTTCCTGCCACTCACAACTACGTTGCGAAATCAACGTCGGCAGCGTTATTTACGTTCCGATGGGAACCCTGAGAAAATGAACTTATTCCTTTTTTAAAGACATGCGATGTATCTGCAACGCTTGCGGTGTTCTAGATCTATATGTATGACTTGAGACTTGCTCTTCAATATCGAAAAAAAGAACAACTCTGATAGCGCTTTGTGTTGCTGTGTATTATGATAATTGGTTAATTCAGTGTCACAAAAATAATTTTAAACCATTAATTCCATTAAATTATTCTAAAACTGTTGGATCGTTTGCCACCTCTTCTGTAAAAATCATAATAAGAATGTTTGGCATTAAGTGGGCAGTTGCTACCAAGAATACTAACAATGGAATTTACAACGTAAAATATATATTATTTCTACAGGCAACACTGCACCGGTTAACCCAACCTTTAATTATAAATTCAAGGCGAAATCCTAAAATACGGTAGCTGGGAATATTGCAACTGCTAGTAAATTTTCTCTAATTACGGCAGCGAAATGTATTTGTGTAACCGCTTACGAGTTAAAACAACTCACTGCATTAATATTAAAAGTTAATAATAATAATACAATGTTTATTTAGATAAAAAATAATTAACTATACAAAAGTTGCATTCATATATCCATATTTAACAACAATATACATTTTTGTAGAACACACGAAAAACTAATTTTATTATATCGTCATCATCAGAGCCTATTGATGGTCCAATGTCGCTGCGTAGAACGATCTTCTCCTAGATGGAGCGACAACCTATACAAGTCTGCGCGAAATTGATGGATGCCGCTAGATCGTGCTTTATGGGGGAGACCTGTATTTAGCAGTCGACTAATGATAGATTGTAATGATGATTCTACAATTATTTGTATTTGTATGAATGAAGCCATTATATCTGAAATACGTGCCATGTTTGGATCTGTTATATTATCTTAACAAAGAAAGTTTGAAACAAAAATAAATAAAAATAATCTATCAAGAATATCAAGGCAGTTTTTTAAAATTATATTTAGAATAACAAACGCATACGTTACAACCTGACGGCAAGTGATTCTTGAGGCCCATGACATCTACATTCATGCTTGACAAGTAATCATAATGCTCTGCTCTGTCACCCTTGAGGACGGCGGTGGAATGCCATGTCACCAATAATAAAGGTCTCCGAATCCCAAAACTCACTAGACGAATAACAGCAGCATCATGCTACTATTTCATGCTGGTATTCAGTGAGGGCGTTGACCTGGACCCACCCCGTTCGAGCTGACCCATTCATTTTGAAGCTATAAATAAATTGCAGCGAAGCTATATAACATTGCTTTTGTGATTAGGAAATCATTATAATTTATTCGGTATTGGCTTCTCAATGAGGACTGAGAACAACATCCTATACGCTACGGCCTCTTAATTCTTTGCCATTTTTGGATGTAAGTGACGTTATTTTGTGCTGTTTGCATGTGCGGCCGCGAATACGGGCCGTTTACGTCTATACTTAACAAAAATATGCGTTGTCGCCCCTGAGGTCTCTTGAAGGTCTCGCTCCCTGTAGTTAGTTGGGTCTTCGGAAACTTATTGAATGTAAGGTATTTACACCATTATAAAAAGCTGACATTATATGACGCATTCTTACTGCATTTAAAGAATAGTTGTATCTCATTTACATACAAAGATATCGTCGAGGTTGAAGTTTACCAAGTGTAAGTAATGTGAATTATTATTTAAGTTTAGTATCCTTACATAGATGCAATGATATGCGATAAAAATGGAATACAAATTCTTATACCGTTCCAATATTCGACTTTTGCATTTATATAAGCATCTAGACTTTTCGATTTCTTTGTAAGCTTGTGAAAGAGAACAAATGTTAGTCCCAGGCACACCTTATTGAAACTGACACATGAGTGACATTTTATTATTACCTTTTACTTTATTTGAAAATGCAGTCGTCGATGTGGATATTTATCCATCTGCATTATTATATATTCCGTACCATTTATCTTTTTATTATTTATTATGTATCATACCATTCTCTTATTTATACCATTTTGAAAATTGTACAAAAACTTAGAAATCTTTTTGTGATAAGCCTTAAAAATCAATTAACACTATCATTTAAGAAATAAGTACTGATACTTTAAATTAGTATACAGGTTTAGTATATAGTCTGTGAAATAAGATATTGTAGATTCGAATCCGCCACTTGACTATGATCGTCATCACCTAGCATTAACTTAGTTGTACAGCAATATTTACAATTGCATCATTCTCTAGGCATTCCTTTCAATCGTTAACCTTGAACGAACATAGGTTCTATTCTATTAGAGTTTATACTGTTCTTTCTAATCTAATCATATAAACCAATAAAAAAATATTAAACTCTAATATGAAATAGAAATTAATAAATACCAACAAAAACATGTTTATTTAATCACAGGAGAAAACGATGGACTTAAAACCACAAGGCTCTCTGTCACGATGTCCAAGAAGACAATATGCTACGAATGAAAAGTACAAAGACTTCCGCAAACCATTACAGAACGCAACCAAATTGACCCGCTATCTCGTCTCCTTATTTTTTATTGTATTCAGGGTTCCTAACACAGTACACAGTGCATCTCATGGTTTTGATTGGATGGTTTTGATGATTCCTGGTCCTCATAACACCCAAAGTTCAGCCTCGACAAGGAATCATAATGCAGGTGAGTTGCACCCCTCAGGACTAAAATGTTATGCCTCATCATCAGTAATAAGGGTCTATGAATTTCTAAATCCCCTTGATAACTGGTGATAAGGCATTTAATTTTAGTCTACTAGATATCATTACATTAATAATGTTTTAAGTATTCAGTGGTTGATAGATTCGTGCGTCTGGTGGTAGGACATGTCCGGATCAGCTTCGATTTTAGGAGATTTTGATGCGTGACCGCAATTCAAGGATTTGGACTGAGCTTGTAAATTAACACCTGATATTGGCCATTTGCTCTATAGTAATACTAGACTTAAGGTCATTTGTTAACAGAGCAGTATGAAGATAGTATGCACATATAGTGTTTGAGCGAAACCATGAGTTTACTTTAGCGACTATCCTTCATAAGCTCTTTCATTGATCAATACCTTGTCACCATTTAGGATCGTCTTTTCAAGTCTGCAATTTGTCATTACTGTTACATATTTGATTATTGATATTTCAACCTAATTCTAGGCGTCACAGTGTTCTCAAGAACCGCAGATACCAAAATTATAATACTTCTGTATAGTAACGGAGAATTTCTTATGAGTTGCGAAAAATTGTAAGCTTAAATCTCTCTCAGCAAATACCAGAAGCTTATTAAGAAAACAAAACATATTAAAGGGATTCTGAATACTTCTTTTCTTTGAAGTCGAATTTTTGTGTCGGCGAAATATTTAGCTCTTACGTTTGTATGTATATGGCTTATGAGAATTTATTAAATTAAAATTTATGACTAAATAATTAAACTGAAGTCTTTAAATCTGTTTACTAAGTCATTGATTTAATATATTTTAAACTAGTTATGTGATTTGAAAGTTTCTATGAAAGGTAAATTAGAAATTAGTTAAGTATGTTTATTGTGATACTCACTTGATTACCATCTATAACAATATATTTTTTTATTTGTTTAATTATATAATAATAGGTATAATATATACTGGTAATTTTATTGAATTTACTTTATTTTGTCTATGGTATTAAGGTGCACACAGATGACCTGATGGAAGGTGACTCCTGCCCTAGACAGCCAACATGTGGTGGTAAATATGGTCGCAGCGAAAACAATAATTCAAGTTGCCACCCCCCGAGGAGAAACACAACAGCATGATGCCTCTTATGCTAGTATTGTGAGGGCGTGTTCTTTTCCCGGTAGACCCAACCAAATTATGTTATAGCTAGACACTAACTGCATAGTGGTTCGACCGCTGTATTCTTTAACTTCTTATGTTTAGTAATTCTACACAAACCAATCAAGATACAGATGTGCTCTTATCCATGAACACTAAAGTAGAATGCTTAGTACCAGTAATTTGGACTCCAATTACCTCTAAAAACACAGATCTCTATAATTCTTTTACTCTGGCATTCTGTAAAGGCGTAGTTCTTAACCGCAATTAAGACAATCCATTTATGTTAAGGCTTCTCTTTTTGCAGCGTTCCAATACCACGTAAAAGACTCTAATAATTAAAAATACGTGATTATTATAATAAGAAGAAAGAGAATCAGCTTTATTGGAAGTTATTATATACATTATTATAATAATTATAAACATTATTTTATTATACAAAATTATATTGTATTAATGAATTAGTTACATCTATATCTATTTTATATCTATGAGATACAACCATCTTAATTAAAGGCGGATTGGGGAATAGATTTTTGGGCCTCGAAAATTTTGGTTTACTGGAACAAAAAAAAATCGAAAATTTTGGCTTTAGTCGAATGCGATGTAACGTGCCAGCTAGGGTTAGGGTATGCATAAAGCATTTACCTACGTATAGCAAAATTATGGCACGCCTGGACGCAGCATTTGATGTGGTGTATTCGAAGTCCCTTATCGGTGAAGCAGATTATGCTGCCGACCTTATTGCTAATGAGTGTGTTACTTTTTATAATTTGTAGGCGGGTCAATGGAAGTGAGGAAGTTCTTTAAGTACTTGATAGTAGGTTTCGATAGCATGGGTCCAACACATAAGCGGCATTCCCTGGTACTTAAAAAATACCAGCAGTCTATTATTGCCGTCAGGCCAGTATTTATTACAAGCATACAAGCCAATATGCAACTATTAGAGGGTACTATATGGTAAATTTACGCTATAACTTAATTGCATAATACTTTTAGTCTTATCGATTTTCCTTAGCGAGCGGAAAGGAGCTGCTCTGCGGTGAAGTATATTTTATGAATAATTTATCACTCCATTATTCCAATCTCGTGGCGGTATGTTTTGTTTTATTAGTCTGTTATTTTAAAAAAAAACCTTTCTTTCTTTCTTTTCATTTATCATTATTTTATAACGAATAATATATATATATATATATATATATATATATATATATATATATATATATATATATATATATATATATATATATATATATATATATATATATATATATATATATATATATATATATATATATATATATATATATATGTAGGTACATATATTTATATAGAGAAGATATAGAAAGGTGCTTTTGCGTACGTCTGCCTACTTTCAATGAAACGTATAGATATGTAATCAGGTTTAACTTAAAAGCTGAAATCACAACATGAGCCTGGTTTGAATATCATCATTAGTACATTAAGTTCAGCTTGCAGCATCGTGCCTAAGCATGCCCTTTAGTTTGCAAATTGAAAGTCCGCCCTACCTACAATGCACCCTCTCTCTATGTATGTTAAATTATTTTAATGTGTTCCTTTATTTACATTTTAATCTAGGGCATCAAGTAAATTCAACCCGAAGCTACGAAATAAATATGAGCATGTAAAAACTGAAATCCGGACCTAATTATTTATTATATGGTGTTTAGTTTTATTCCTCTGTGTGACAACGCATTCTCATTTTTATTACCTACCTACGATTGCACTCAAATGGTTTTTTTGTAAGTTTTAAAACAGGTAGATGTTTGTATGTGACAAAGTAGACACATTTACATGTACAAAATGAAAAGAATACTATACTGTTATAAATTACTGGTTATTATTTGATACGATACAAGCGCCACCTCTGGTACGTTGGTTGTTGATGCAATGTTAGAAACTTTCGCGCAAGTACGAACAATATCCTTACCAGGATTAAACTCAGTTTTATGAACGATGCGTCTATGCGTCAAAAAGAAGCAATTAGAAGCGATTCGTGCGTCACCTATTGTACGTTGATGCCAGAAACATTCACACAAGTACCAATAACAACCACATAAAGTCTCAATTTCATTCGAATTAATGATTCTTGTATGCATAGATAACCAATAATTACAGGATACTGTTTGCATGCCAAACATTGTACGTTGATTAGTACTATATCACAAACTTTACGTAAGAGCCAATAACAACCGTACGAAGTATCAACTCAATCGGAAGAACGATTCGTATATGCGTAAATAACAAACAATTATTCAATATTATTTGCGTGGCATCTATTGTACATTGATGATACTATATCATAAACCTTACGTACATGATTGTCAACGTCAACCGTGCAAAGTTTCAATTCAATCGGATGAACGATTTGTATATGCGTAGATAACGAACAATTATTGAATACTGTTTGCATGCCACACATTGTACGTTGATTGGTACTATATTATAAACTTTACATAAGTGCCAACAACAACCGTACAAAGAGTCAACTCAATCGGAAGAAAGATTCGTACCTATATGCGTAGATAACCAACAATTATAGCATACTGTTTGCGTGCCACACATTGTACGTTGATTGGTACTATATCATAAACTTTACGTAAGTGCCAACAACAACCGTACAAAGTTTCAACTTCATAGGATGAACGATACGCGAATGTATGGAAGTCGAACACACACACATTATTATTTAAATAAAAGAGCTTGAGAATGAACGAAGGTTTCGTGACTCGTATAAAGTGAAATGTAGGACACATTTCACTTTATGTGAGTACTCCTTTCGCCGTTACTTCCATAAAAAAAGATGGCCGTATAACAAGACGGGCGGAACATGCTTCTTGGTTACGTAATTTATGTCAATTTCACTATAATAACAGCAGTGTTCGCAACGGATAAATATCTATGTATAAATATAGAGTGTTATAACTAAACTACTAAAATAACACGCATAGTCCATAAAATTATTGTATTGTCATAGCTTCTTAATAAAATATAAATTTTGAATTATTCAAATGATTTATTTGTTTTAAGAGAGACTGATAACTACTAAGTTGATTCCTTAAAAAAAAAAGACTTGTTTTTTATATTGTGACAGGTCATACAAAATGTACGGTCGCGTTGTGTAGCGGTGAAGTTACCTCGCAGCTGCGTCGCGGGCCTTGAGTATGATTCCCAGAAGGGGAACAATTTTTGTGCATCACAAATGTTTTCGGGTCCAATTGTATTGTATCTATGCTCCGTGTCCCCGACACTGCATCCGAACCTTCCTCCGATGTTATTGCACATGCATTTGGGTAAGGGGACGACTTGTGAGTGCCTCTGTGTTTGACTTGCATCAATATTCTATGCAGTTGGTGACGTCTGGCAATAACGAGAATATATCGTCTTGGTCGAAATCATAAAGCGTATTCAAGTAAATGCTCCGAATATTTTAATGCTGGCACACATACACCATTGTTAACTTCCGGTATGCTTTGCGTATCCAATATATGATAAGAACGGAGAATGAATTAGGTGTTTATTACAAAGAGTCGTACTGAATATCCAAAGACCTTCTCTACCAGTCTTCATTACGCTTCAGCAGAGTATTAATGGAAAAAAATTATACATACAATGAAGAAGTGATAGAAGTGATCTCTTAATAGTTTTTAATAATTTTATGTTAAAGTATATATTATATCACAAACATGAGACACTATTACACTCGCAAACACATATGTACGCTTCAATACGTGAGCGAGTATTTCAAAACACAACAAGTGTTTGGGCGCTCTTTTTAAATTAAGTTAATTAGATTGTTAATTATTTAATATATTTTAATTATGTATATTTTAGATTTATTAAAAATTTTCACATATTTTAATAAGGTAATAAGCCTATTTATCATAAGTCTTATAACTAGTTATTGCTTCCTAATGTTAATTGATTGTTTATTTTACTTTTAATTTAATTTTCATGGAATATTTGGCAAACTTTACTGAACTCTTTGTATACGTAAGTTCTGCGGAATGGTGACCTGATGTCCTGTGATTTACAGGTTTTTTAATACCTACTGCAGGCATCAGTGAGCCACGACTATGTACTAATGTTTTTATTAAGGAGAACATGTTTCTATTATGTAAAAATTATTCTATGTATTTTAGTTGTGGTGAAAATAAATAAATAAATAAATAAATAAATAAAAATAAATGTGATATTGTGTGCATAAGGATTACATATTTTTCTTTCGAGTAAGGGTATAAAGAGGTAATTAGATTTAGAATCAAAATGCTGTGATTAAAATCAATACAAAATTTGAATTCCTTAAGTAATATATTTTTCTTCAAATAAAAAATTTACAATTTCACAAATAATAATAAGTTGAGCATTTATTTCCTCATTTCCATTCTCGGCTTCAAAACATAAATTATTTGACATGACAAGTTAAAATAGGAACGCTAATTCCACCAAGAGTTGGTTAGTTAGATTTCTTTTCTTGGTTAGCAAATCTTTTGTTCTTTTTTTAAATTCCGATAATAAATCGACGACGTGAACTAATTCTTCCACTGGTAATTTTAAGCTGTTGTTTTTTATTCTTTTTTTATAATATTTTGCACCCGCAAGTAAGCACAATATAATATAATACTTTCAAAAAAAATATACCGGTTGGCAGACGTTAAAACGTCATCTACGAGGGCACATTGAAAAGTTTTGAGCCCAACTTTAAAAAAACGATTTTTTTCTAAATGATTATTTTATTTCTCTACATAGTCTCTAGAATGATCTATACACTTTTGCCATCTTGTCTCTAGCTTTAGTATTCCTTTTAAAAAAAAAAAATCTTCAATTTCATCAAAATATTCAGTCACAGCTTCTTGTACCTCGTTATTCGTCGATAATTTTCGTCCTGCCATGTATTTTTTTAGATTGGGGAAGAGATGGGCCTAGTCCGGCGAATAGGGTGGATGCAGCCACAATTCAAAGGTACAATTGTGCATTTGTGCGATTGATTTCGCCACAGTATGGACAAGAGCGTTATCTTGGTGGAACAAAACTTACTTAGACAACATACCAGGCCTTTTTATTTTTATTTCTTCACGCAAATGATGTAAGAGTGGGCAATAATAGTCCGCATTTATGGTTTTACCTTTTTCAAAGAAGTCAACCATAATGACTTCTCTATAGTCCCAAAAAACTGAAACCATTACCTTCTTGGTTGACAAAACGGCCCGAGCTTTTTTAGGGGGCGGTGACCCTGCTCTTTTCCATTGCTTGGATGGTACTTTGGACTCTAGTGTATTGTGGTGAACCCAAGTTTCGTCCATAGTTACGAAACGGCTAAGAAAATCTTGCGGATCATTTTGGAACAGATCCAAACAATCCTGTGATACTGTTTGGCGGGTGCGTTTGTTTTCGTCTGAAAGCAGTCTAGGTACCCATCTGGCAGAGACCTTAGAAAATCCAAGATCGTTGGAAATTATGTTCTGTGCTCGTTCATAGGAAATGCCTGTTGCTTCTGCTATCTCTACAATCGTCAATCTCCTGTCATTCAAAATCAGTTCGTATATTTTATTGGTATTTTCGTCTGTGGTAGCCATCGGCGGCCTACCACTCCTAGGTTCATCTTGCACTGCTTCTCTGCCACGTTTGAAATCCGCTACCCATCTTTTGACAGTGGCATATGATGGAGTAGATTCCCGCAAAGTCCCGTACGTATCTTCATAAATTTTTTTTGGCGTTAATCCTTTTTTTTGTAAATATTTTATGACAGAACGGTACTCAATTTTATCCATTTCTACGGAAACCGCGAACTTCGTTTGTTTAATCGATCACAAATTTTGTAATTTTGATAGAAAAAAAAGAAACCGACCTCATGTTTTAATATTATAGCGGGGATATTGCATAGCGTAATACATAAAATGAGATTATCTTGGAGAAGTTAACAGACTATTAACTAGCATTTTAAAATGTAAGTAGGATAAAGAACACTTAATCGGATGTTTACTAGAGCTAGAGCCCCACTGCAACTCACATACACTTATCTGAGTCGATGTATTGCAAATGCAATAAGATCGAAGGAATATTTAAATGCAGTGTCAAAGAGATGGAACAAAGGATTCAACAGTGATTTTGACAAGTCCATAGTGGAACTAGTTTCTAGAAGGAACGTATTATTCTATTAGCAGCACTGGTACTTATGAAGTTATATTCTTAATAAGCAGCAAAGCTAAATAAGTGATAAATAAAAGAAAAAGTAATGGTTAGAACCGTTGTAGTTAACATCTAAGTCCACACTTTTAATTCATGGTACGCAAGCAAAAGGAGTTGGATTCCCGGCACCAATTAAATTGTTAATTATAATTTTAAGTGCTGATTTATTAGGTTATTTGTTTGTCACCAATAATTATAAGAAATAAGTAGGAGTGCCATTGTTTTGAAGAATGTTATGGCACTACAATATAACCTTATTTCTGGTAAAAACGACCACGGCGATATCACCTGTTTATTAATAGAAGTGAAGTATTCCATTAATAAACAGATGATATCATCTGGTAATAATGACCACGGCGATATCACCTGTTTATTAATAGAAGTGAAGTATTATATTAATAAACAGATGATATCATCTGGTAATAACGACCACGGCGATATCTTCTGCCAATATAATAATTCAACTATGCAGAATATTTTATAGTGCCTGTAATTATTCGCGCAAACACATAGGCACTTACTCGTCGTTCATTCTATATTCCGATGTAACATGTGAGTAACATGATTGGAGGACGGTTCATGATGCTGGATGCTGTGTCAAAGACACCCAGACCCAAAACCAATAATTTGTGATGTACAAATATTGTTACAAGTCTGAGAATCGAACCCAAACCTGTGACGCAGCAGTCAGGTACTCTAACTGCTTCACTACACGATCGTCATAATTATTAAAGACATATATACAAATAGTCTGCAAATTTAAGTTTAAAACTGTTCTCAACTTAAAAATATATGAATGATGTATTGATGAATTGTATCATTTATTTCCAACACAAAATTCAAGTATAATAAAGTAAAATTTCAAAAGAGGTTCTTGTCTAATAAAAGTATAAATCGTAAGCCCTCTGAGCTTTGGCAAGCAATCTCCCTTTTGTATAATTAAAACCAACTTCCATTTTCCTTAAGTTCGTACAATTTTTTCAAAAGCTACTTTTGTATTTAAACAAAAACAATACTTCGAATTAAATTATTATGCTTGAAATACAGTCATCGTTATCATTTCAGACCATCCACTGACCTATTGTAAAAGTCCGTTGTTGAACAAAGGAGATCTTCACTTTTTAAACTAATAACAGCAGCGTCATGTTGCTATTTTACACTGGTATTGTGAGGGGTGCTTTCATGCTGCAGGTAAAATAAAACTGCAGTGTGGCTGTGCCGCAGACGAAAACCACAAAAATCGATATTTTATTTGGCAGTTAACAAATAAACGTTACTACTGCTATAGTTAAGTAATAAGTTTTTTTTTTCTTTCTGGCTGTAGGCCACTGTTAGCCCGAGGGCTTTTACAGTTTCACCGGGTTGAGAGGTGACCGAACGCTTATGGCACTCAGTCGAGACCTCTATATATAGGTAACCAGCACAAGGGCTCCCGAGAGGGCGCCTCGGCTTGGACCGTTACCTTTTTCCGCGGGAGCATCTGACTCGAGGGTGCCCGAGAAGGCCGAACCTCGGCTCGGTCAGTTGCTTCTGACACAGGATTCTTTAAATTCGCTATTATTATTAGCTATCTGTACTACCACTTCGGAATGCGTGGGCGCTGGAGAAGAAGTGGCGCAAGAAACTCCAGCAACGCTTCTATCTGTATGGACTGGAGAGAACCGACCAGTGACATGGTGGTATCCCGAATATCCTTGTTTGCGACGCCCTCGCCATATTTAAAGTTAACACAAAAACGTCAATAGCCTAATGGTTACGGGTACGGTCTGCTTTACTATATATAAGATCATAGGTTCGAATCCGCCATTCGTCTATTGTCGTGTGATGTAAAATGCTTGTGCTGTCACAAGCATTTTAAGTTAAGCACTGCTAGCATCTTATTTTAAGAAATAATTTATAAACCTAGTGCGGCCATAAGTTTTGTTACACTTGAAAATGCATTTTATAAATGAAGTATTGTAATATTATAAACATTTATACCTATATATTTATTAGTCAGTCAACAAAAAATAAAAAATATTCTATTCGAAATGGCCATCTTTGGCTTTTATACAAGCCTTTAATCTGTTTGGCCACAAATCTATGGATTTACGCACTGTTTCCAAGGTAAATTTCGCCACTGCTTGCCCCAAAGATTTTTTAAGAGACTATGTCACCGGTTCGTTTAGAGCAGGCCATGTCCTCTAAAACTGACCATAATTTGAAATCTAAAGGGTTGAGGTCAACAGTAAACAGAATTAACCGCCTTTATAGTTCTAACAGCACGCGGCCGTCCCGATCATTTCTGTCTTCCACAGAGGAAATGTTGTTGTATCTGTTGATAGTACGATATACGAACATACGGCTGATACCAAGCTTTTGAAGTGTCTGGAATATGACCAACGGCTCCATACCTACTTTGAGCATGGCAATCACTGCAATCCTATTTACTTTAAAACCCCATTCCATATTGTAATTTGATAATGAACACGAAAAAATATGTGAAATGGCGCAAAATCGAAAATAATATACGTGTTCTAAATTCAAAATAATTTAAATTTGAAATATTAAATTAGAGAAAGATACATTGTGAGTAATTGTCTCAGATACCTATTAAGTAGCAGTAGCTAGTAAGTCTGAAATAACAATCTATCTTAATGCACTAAGACTTGAAAGCAAATAGTTCGTGACCCATGTATACATATGAGCGCCACGGATGTTGAACCCAGAACACACTGTAAGTCGACAGAAACAATTCAGGTACACACTAATCATAAAACCCACAAAATCCTAGAATATACTATTTCTACTACTATTCAAGATACTGGGAAAGAAAACATAAGACTGGGTAAATAATTGTTACGTACACAATGACGCTGCAAAGCACATTTGTATTAGATATAACGAATCGTATTTTATCGTGGAATGAACAATATAGGTACCTATAACATTTTCTATGGAAGGAGTGAAAACAAGATTCCAAAAGATAAATTTACATCGAAGCATGAAGATACTCACTTAGTCATAGTCTCATAAACGTACTTATCACATAAAATATGGCGTGTGAAAGCTGCAAATTTAGCAAATAGCAAGATTATGTACAAAATGAAAGTTTAGGGAATAAAATATTTATACATCTTGTGAGCGTCTTTCAAAATAAACTTCTACGTTCAGAAATTTTGTATCGATCTTTGTAGAAATTCCTTTTGTTATTTTTTTATTAATAACCGAGTCTTCTGTTGTAGTGCGATTACGGGTTAAGTTTTCAGTGTGACTTATGTCTTTTTTATTAATATTTTTAGGGGATGGTAAAAGAGACTATAGTCCAACCTTTCCACCATAACCATTTCTACCAGTTCTAACCATTACTTTTTCTTTTGTTTATCACTTATTTAGCTTTGCTGCTTATTAGGAATATAACTTCATAAGTAGCAAAGGAAATATAGAAATATACACGCAAGCAAGCAGAAATAAACATCATTTACACTGCAGTTGTTTTTTATTGCATCCATAGTGGATCATCTTTGCTAGGGGAAGCACCACACTTTAAAGAATGCCTTAACGTAGTTATGCTTGGTCTGATCGTACCTTGGAATGTGGAGATTCCGTGAGAGAGCTGCAGTTACTGGTAGGTAGGTATTCCATATCTGCCCTTCGGAAAAAACGTGTCTGCTACGGTGGTGTGGATGGGTGTGGGTGCTTATGGTATGTCGTCATAACTTACCATTAGACTAACTGTACGAAAGGTTCGCTCGTTTGTCACCCTAAATTTCAAACCTAAAGTACAAAATATAATTATCATAGATATGTTTTACCCAATTTAACTTTTGATGGATGTAATGAGCATTTATACAAGTGAAAAAGTTTGAAATTTATCGAATACAATTACCTGTTATTGGAAGCTTACGATTTTCAACCTTATCATAAGGGCATTGAATTGAATATTGTTTAAAAAATGTACATTATATTCTACGTATAGGACACTGCTTTATATTCTGTAAAGCTTCTATGTAATTTTATTTGAACGTATTACATTATGCAATATCCTCACTAAAATACTAAAAACGTGATGTCGGTATCTCATAAGGAAGGATTTTCTGAATACTTGACGATAAATATCTAGTACGTGTCTTCATTTTAAATCGCCGATATAATGTTATCATTTTTTTTTATTTACTTTCTTGAAAACATATTTTTTTTCAAATTAGATCACCTCACCTGATTTTAAGTGAAGACTACGGTCTCAACCATTCTCATTAAGAAATAACGATAATGTGTTAACACGGATTAGCCCTTTAAATTGACAATGCGCAATTTTCTGCTATAGGGGCTTTAGTCCTATCATTACACTGCTTTTCTATGTTGATGTTGTACAGAATAGAAATGGGGAAATACCAGCAACCTTCCAACCTTCCACCACAGACGTATATTGTATATAGCGATTGTTTAATTGATTTTGAATATGTCAGAGATAGCTTTAAAGTCGCTATATATATATATATATATATATATATATATATATATATATATATATATATATATATATATATATATAGTATGTCAAAAGTTAAAATATTTTTTTTTCGAACATTTTTATTTCTGTTATTCAGAGTAATCGATGCATCAAAGGCATTTTGAACTGCCTCTCGGAATTGTCTTTTTTTCCTGCTGGTGGGTGCAAGGTCTGGTGAGTACGGTGGATGAGGTAGAGCTTCCAAACCTAACTCTTGCAGCTTCGAGACTGTCTGTTGTGCAGTATGGGGTCGCGCGTTGTCGTGTAGGAGCAGCGGGGACGGCCGATTGACCAAAGCTGGTTGCAGATGTGCGAGCTTCTCCATCATTGTCTTCAGTTCTTCACAGTACACATCTGCAGTAATGATCATGCCGATTGGTAAAAAACTGTGATGAATCACAACGGCCGATACAACAATCACAATGACAGTGACCATCAACTTTCTAGAAGTCATTTTTCGTTTAGGGCATTGCTTTGGTGCTGAACCACGATCTAACCTACTTGCTGAGCGCTTTCGATTGTCGAACAGAATCCACTTTTGTCGCACGTAACAATTCGGTTCAAAATTCTTTAATTTCAGTACCTATTGAGCAGCGCGAGGCATGTCTCAATGCGTACGTTGCTCTGGCGATCGTTAAGTTCGTGGGGCACACATCTATCAAGCTTTTTTACCTTTCAAATTTGTCGCAAATGGACCAATATTGTTTTGATATTAACATCAAAAGCTGCTGTTAACTCGGCTGTAGACTGAGTATCATGAGCTTCTACAATCGCCTTTAATTCATCATTGTTAACCAAAGTGACCGGACGACCACGAGGTTCATTTTTCAAATCAAAATGTATAGAACGGAACCGGGCAAACCAATAACGGGTTGTGCGTTCGTTTGTAAAGTTCTCTCCGTAAACGTTGTTGATGTTACGTGCCGTTTGTGCCGCGTCGATGCCACGACGGAACTCAGATTCCATAATTACACGAATTTTTAAAGTATCCATTATGACGTAAAATGTTCAAACGTAATAAAAATACAAAGCTAATCAATAAACAAAAGACTGACTTTGTAAAAAGAATGTCATGTTTTTAAAACAAAATTAATTTGAATTTAGAGTTTACAGCTAATCAAAACGGCCAATACTGAAGAACGGTAATTTCATAGGTAAAGAACTAATATATATCATACATATATACACTGCCGGCCAAAAGTTTAAGACAACCATAATTAAAGTAGGAAAATAAAGTAAAACTCCAAAAAAATATTAAGTGTTTAATTAACCTGATTAATAATCTAATAGAACAATGATTGACAAACATTATACTTTAAAAGCGTAAAGAAATATTACAGTCCATGCAAAAAAAGGCTATAGTTAGCTTAACTGATTTTTCATTAAAAAATCCTCATTTTATGACTTTTTTCACAAGTCTTGGCATACGGGCAATCATTTTTTTAATGGTGTCTTGTGGTATATTGTTCCATATTTCGCATAAAGCATTCCACATTACTTATCGCGTCGATGGGTCACGATTACGGACGATGCTATCAAGCTCTTCAGGCCAAACCATGTTTTTTAACACCCCTTGCGCCTCTTTCTCTTCTAAATATTCTCTACATAATTTTGAGCTATGCTTTGGATCATTATCTTGGAAAATGAATCCATCTCCAATTAATCGCAAACCGGAAGAAACGGAATTTTGTTCTAAAAACTGCCTGTCTCCCTGTATCGAGTTGTTGTGTGATGAACACAAGTATACGATAAGTTCAGTTGTGAAGCAATCTCACGTTGGGGTTTACCTTCATTATGTAAAACAACGATTGCAGAACGCACTTTACTGCTAATTTCTCGAGCTTTTCCCATTTTATGACGTCTTCACTGTTGAAACGACAAGTATAGACTAATTGAGTTTGTTTGTGAACAAACCCAAGTAAACTCGGGTAGTAATAAGTCAGAAACACGTGTTTTCAGGAGCTAAATAATCCTTATTATTGACAAAGCAAAGTAACTAGTAATGAGGACATTATAAAAATATTACTACGACTCTACCACCGGGCTCTAGCACAGATTTGTCGGTGTTTGAAAACAATAGATGTTTATTGTCCAATAACTTGAAAGAAAACAAAAGAATGACTTCTTTGAATAATCGATGCTAACAATAGAATATGCAGATGTGCATAACTTTTATTTATCCTATGGGATTTTATTACAATTGATGGATATATATATATACCTATATATGTAAATATATACATATATATATATATATATTCATTATTATAATATATATATTTTTTTCTGTTTTACAATGTATGCACTACACTACACCTACTACAATGTACTTGACTTGACACTTGACTGGTAGAAATGGCCTTAAGGCATTAAGTCCGCCCTATGTACCCCTTTTTGTAGTAAGTAAAGTTTAAATAAATAAAATAAAAAAATCTTACCTTACCTTAATGTTAACACCTCACTAGTCAAAGAGCAATTGCTACAACACATTTTTTTTAATTTTCAACACAGCTTTATCTTCATAGACTCATGGGAGGCCTGAGGTGAGGGAGTGAAGTTACAACAATTTTCTTCTCTTTTATCTATTTACAAATGATTCACAATTTACAAACGAGTCAAATTAGAGTTGAATTTAAAATCTTAGTAATAATATCCAGTATAATTTTAAAACATCATGGCTATTAAAAAATAATATTGAAATATGCAATTGTTTTTATTTTTAAAAATACATATTTTTTATTTGTTAAATTAGTTTAACACACATGTTTTTGTTGAACTGAAATTTAAGATTTCCACATCCAAATATTTCGTCGTAGTCTTCCATAATAAATATCAAGTTATATCATAATCAAAAGTAGAAATACAATTGTCTTTTCAGATATTTCGCACAACCACGTTGCTCTTAATATTGCACATGGCCGGCGATATAATCACTGAAATTTCAAACTGCCAGTAGCAGTTACCGCAGTTCATTAATTGCTTTTGGAGGGGCGTGTGTTGAAGTCATATTATAGAGCATAAATAACATCTTATATTTCAGGACACGTTGTAATAATAATGATGGCAATTTTTATAATTTTTCGAGAAATGAAACGTCAGTTAAAAATAGAAATAAATGAGAAAAAATATACATCACATTCAACTTTTCGATTAGTTGCACTATTCACGACGTAGTTATTTTCCAGCCTCACCATGAACGGGCAGGCACGAACGGGGTAGGAGAAAAATAACATTGCCGTAGTCAGTGCAGGGATCCAGGAACCCAATTACTACCTACTTAAGGACCTACATATCTCTGACCGCATACGCGTCGTCGGATTAGGGATACGAATGAGAAGAGTGATTGCTCTTGTGCTTGTGTGAGGGCTTATGGCCCCTACTATAATGATATTCTCCTATCCCCTTATCTAGGATATTACGACATTGACACAAAACACAATAGCCAGTTACTCCAACCACTACACCAAGCAGTCGTCACATCTCATATAATATGTCTTCTCGTTAAATTCATTGTTTAGTACTTCTATATTGATGCTGGGGTGAAAAACGTGTATTTATAATATCTCTACATCGTTGTCCTTTAGGGTGGCAACGAAAGTGAATCTTGATTCTATATCATCATCATTAAGCGTTTATGTTTATGGGCTAAGGCGTCTTAACGAAAACGAAAACTTCATAAAAAATAATTAAAAAATGTTAAGAAAACAGGATAGGATTTAGGATTCTTTTGTTGTTATATTAGATATATTAGACACATATATTATTATGTAGGTCAAACTATCTTCAAACTTCGAGTACCACTAGCGTACATCAGTAACAATATAACATTAAACACTCCACGTCACACCCTCTTCAACGTAATTACATGAATGTATGAGATATGATCTCCGTAATTAATTACTTACTTGAAATAAATATATAAAAGATGAACGTTCCATATAAATATGTTGTATGTACGTACACGTGTGTTGTAAATTTTATAGAATTTTATAGAATAAGGTAAAAGAGTTTTTATAAAGCCTACCCTACATTTGTATCATAGGTAAATGAGTATTTTTTATATTCACATCCTAATATGCCGTCATGCTGCACTAGTGTATACACGTATTTATGGGTCACCAACAACGCAGCCGCCATAAGGCGAATTGCAGCAAAGTGCAATAATTGCAGGACTATACTAACTACCTGGGGTACACGGCCTATCGCGTTGCGGAGCACCATCGCTATGTTCATCGAGGGCTAGGCTCGCTTGCTGTGTTGCGTGCAGAGAACGATAAACTTGTGGACCTAATTGAACTCTTCACATAACACCCTTATTTGTGCTACGTGGGACTGATTGGGTGACACGCAGGAACATGGTGTAAATTATAAGTAGAAATAAAGTAAAAAAACTATTTGTTTTTTTTATTTATCTCCACTTTATTTACACAAGAAAAGTTTTCCCCAAAAAAAGTTTAGAAATCCGGAGACCTTTATTACTGGTGACGTGGCATTCCATCTCAGTCCTCAAGGTAACAGCGCATCTGCATTACGATTCCCTTTCAAGGATGAATGTAGATGTCATGTGCCGCAGAAATCAATTGCCATCATCAGGTGAACTTTGTGCTCGGTTGTTGCTCTCAATGTGATAAAAAAATATATATATTGTACAGCGGACTTAATACCAAAACGCATGCTCTACCAGCTAAATTTAAATTATTATTACTATTAATGTTTTGTTATGTTCTTAAAGTAACAGCCTATATATAAATCCCACTGCCCTCTTCTTTAGTGTGAGCGGAACATATTCCTTCACGCGGTTTAATAGTCTTCGAAATATTTTTTATTGAAGGCATAATAGTTAATAATACTAGTCGACATTATTTTTTATAGGATAGATAGCAAAACGAACAAGCAGCTCAGCTGATGCGAAGTGATTACCACCACCCATGGATATTCGCAACATCAGAGTAGTAGCAAATGCGCTTCAGGCCTTTAGTTATAAGAAGTGACAGACGAGTTCACCTCATGACTGAAGTCTATACTATCTGCAACTACCCTTTATAAAGATTAATCATACACGTTCGTTGTAAACCCTGATCACTGAGATGGAAGGCCTCGTTACATATAATTACCTTACATTATAATACTATCACGTTGGTATTCCGTGGGGGCGTCGTCCTCCTCCAGTCGAGCCAACGTCAAGAGAGATAGAGCCACTCATCAGCTCGTATGACCACAGCAATACCATCGGCTCATAGGTGAATGAGGTAGCCTTAGGTTTACCGCTTCCTCTAACCCAAATAGTATGGCAATGAGTAACACAAACTAATAAAACCAAGACCGGTTTTGGAGAATCCCTCATAGGGAGTCCACGCTTCCGCCTATACACCCTTAGTCTTTGCCTCGTATTGTTTTAATAATAGGAAATATGGTCTATGGGGTTATTGTTTAGTATATTAAAAATGTTTACCGCATTTTAAAAACCAATATGACTAAATTTTTATTCAATGACTACGTACGCTAGTGGACCGTAATAAGTGTAAAAAGCTTTCAAGATAGGAAAGCTTCAACGCCTTTTAAAATATTACTTAGTGAGGTGATATTACCGATAAATGTGTTCACGATATCGTAACGATTTATACTATAATTGCATTTTTTCTAAATTAAATAAGTGTTATTACAATGACAGATTACGATAGATGTTACGATGTAGAAGCTGCATTTGTACCCAGTTTTAATTTAATAATATCATTGAAAGCTCGACTAAGCACACAAGTATTGTCCATTCCATCTAAACCCAAATCGCATTGCACACGAAGTGCTAAACTGTGTTGTCCTTCCCAATTATCCGTACAAAATTTCTGTAGTGGAAACTAACCGACAACCGGTGCTGGCAGCGGCAAAACCTGTCAAATAGTTTTGTATTTTCTTTTTTTATAGAATAGATAAAGTAACCGAGCAAACACCTAACCAGTATGTGGATGTGTTTCGTTAAAAAACACGAAAGTAACAAAATCGTTCAGATTTGTTTTTTTTTAATGTAAAATGTGGTAAACTAGTAAACAGCAGGTGATCACCGCCGCCCATGGACATCCGCAACACCAGAGGAGTTGCAGATGCGTTGCCAGCCTTTAAGTATGGTGTAGGCTCTTTTCTTGAAGGTGTCCTAAGTCATATTGGTTCGGCACAACCGCTGGCACCATTCCACCGTTGGCTTCCACAGCTGGCACATTCCATTAATTGATGATGATTCCAAGCTTGATTAATTATTGAAGTGTCAGTAGCCTAATGGTTTAGGGTACGTTCTGCGAAACTTAAGGACGTAGGTTCGATTCCACCATTCGACTATTCGTGAACATCTCCTAGCACAAGCGTTTCCAGCTTAATTGGAGTGTTTAACCGGAATCTTAGTAATGTTAATAGTTTTGCTAATATTATTAAAACAATAAAATAATATGCATGACAGAAAATATCGCGTAAAGGGCACAGCGGTGGATTGCCAACTATCGAGATGATGAGGATGAAATTTTGAATTCTCTCGTGATGTACGATTAATCCGAACAACCCTTCAGTACACTCCCCATGGTAAATTCGGTAAAAAATGCATAGAGAATGCTACTTTTTATGTAGAAATCGAGGGCCACATTTTAGCACCCATTTTTTTAAAATCTTCTAAGCAAGTGCTTGACCACGATCCCACCTGATGTCCTGGATGGTAAGGCGAACTAGCTCAGTAAATGCCTATTCACTCTACTCTTGAAAACACCCACATTGTAATCGGAGGGAAATACAGACGCGGGCAAACTATTCCAGTCCTTTGCTGTACGAATATTAAAATACGAAGCAAATCGCTTCGTTTGGGAAGAGAGGGATGTTCACAACAAAAGGATGAAAACCAGCAGTGCGTCATGAAGTCCGATGGTGGAACGGGGATGGGGGAACACATTTGCCTGATGTACTAAGTGAAGATTGCAGTCCATAAGAATCTACATCTATCCTCAACAGTCAATTAACATGCGTTTACACGACTGAAAATTGAGATTGAATGACTCATCTGTAATTGGGCTCGCGGATACCTACCAATCACCATACGAAAGACAGCAGTGTTTCGCTGCTTTTTATGCTATTTCACGATGACATTCTATGTGCTAGTTGTAAATACTTCCCTGGTCAGCAATTTTCTAGTTGAAATTTCAATGTCTCGGTTTGTGTATGCAAGGATTTTGTAATTTCTTACATTATGTTAAATGAAAGTATATACAATACAATATACCTGTCCAAAATAAAAAAATTGTCTTAATGTTATTTTCTTTTTGTCATTTAGCTAATAGGGGATATAGCTCAGTGGTAGAGCAATCGACTGCAGATCGATAGGCCCCCGGTTCAAATCCGGGTGTCCCCTAGGAAATAAAATTCGTTTTTTTTATTTAATTTGAATGAAATAATAATAAATATTTTTTTTATTGTAATAATATATGAATTAATTATTTGTGAACAATATACAATTAGTTATTCAAAAGCGGTTTGGGATTATTTATTTATAAGACACTAAAATTAAAGATTTTTTCAATATAAATATGTTTAATACGAATTTAAAATTTAACAGTGGTAGAGTTTGACTACAGTTTGTTTATAGCTGCAGAATTAATGAGTCAGTTCGACAAGAGCAGGACCACGCCCTCACAGAATTCTAGCGTGAAATAGCATTATAATGCTGCTATCTTTTGTCTCGTGAGTGCAGGAATCCGAAGACCCTTAATACTGGTGACGAGGCATTCCATCTCAGTCCTCAAGGGTGACAACGCATCTGCATTATGATTCCTTGTCAAGAGTGAATGTAGATGGTATGAGCCGCAGGAGTCACTTACCGTCAGGTGAACTATGTGCTCGTTTGTTACTCTTAATGTAACAAAAAAAATTCTATCACTTTCTCTTTCAATTATTTTTCTACCTTTGGAATATTTACTTTTCTTTTTACCTTAGACGTTGAAGGAAAACCTACATGATTTTCCTTAATTGTCGAACACGCGATAAATTAGTTCTTAAAATTGTAATTAACAATATCATTTGTACTTAAGATTCATCCTGATTTGCTCAGGTTGCTGAGAGTCCGTCTTATTTTGCTTAAATCGTCGTGAACGTCACAATAACAAAATTACGTACGGGAGAGTCGATTTCGAGCAGACAGTCGTGTTTATCTCATCGCTACTTTATTTAGTGTGTATACATCAGGGAAGCCAGGAATTTTTCATATTATGTGAGTGACTTCGAGCTGGAATAGTCGCATATGTCCACATTTAGTAACGTAAGTGATAACAGACAGAACGCATTGGGTAAAGACTTATTTCTTGTTCAGACTATGAGGAATGGGCGACGATAAACTTGACGAATCTTTTTCTTTTGACTGATTTTTCTCTGAATGTTTCTAAGTTTCTTATCAGTAAGTACTAATCATTTCATATTTATTTATTTATTTCTCGAATTATGTACATGTACACAGAATTATAATGCAGATGCGTTGTCACCCTTGAGGACTGAGATGCAATGCCTTACTTTTTATAGCATTAAGAGTAACAAACGAGCACACAGTTCAGCTGATGGTAAGTGATTCCTGTGGCCCATGACATCTACATTCATCCTGACAAGGAATTATAATGCAGATGCGTTGTCACCCTGAGGACTGAGATGCAATGCCTTACTTTTTATAGCATTAAAGCAACAAACGAGCACACAGTTCACCCGATGTAAGTGATTCCTGCGGCCCATGACATCTAAGCATTCATCCTTGACAGGAATTATAATGCAGATGTTGTCACCCTTGAGGACTGAGATGCAATGCCTTACTTTTTATAGCATTGGCAACAAACGAGCACACAGTTCAGCTGATGGTAAGTGATTCCTGTGGCCCATGACATCTACATTCATCCTTGACAAGAATTATAATGCAGATGCGTTGTCACCCTGAGGACTGAGGTGCAATGCCTTGTTTTTATAGCATTAAAGTAAATAAACGAGCGCACAGTTCACCCGATGTAAGTGATTCCTGCGGCCATGACATCTACATTCATCATGACAAGGAATTATAATGCAGATGTTGTCACCCTTGAGGACTGAGATGCAATGCCTTGTTTTTATAGCATTAAGAGTAACAAATAAGCGCACAGTTCACCTGATGTAAGTGATTCCTGTGGCCCATGACATCTACATTCATCATGACAAGGAATTATAATGCAGATGTTGTCACCCTTGAGGACTGAGGTGCAATGCCTTGTTTTTATAGCATTGGCAACAAACGAGCACACAGTTCACCTGATGTAAGTGATTCCTGTGGCCCATGACATCTACATTCATCATGACAAGGAATTATAATGCAGATGTTGTCACCCTTGAGGACTGAGATGCAATGCCTTGTTTTTATAGCATTAAGAGTAACAAATAAGCGCACAGTTCACCCGATGTAAGTGATTCCTGCGGCCCATGACATCTACATTCATCCTTGACAAGGAATTATAATGCAGATGCGTTGTCACCCTTGAGGACTGAGGTGCAATGCCTTGTTTTTTTATAGCATTAAGAGTAACAAACGAGCGCACAGTTCACCTGATGGTAAGTGATTCCTGCGGCCCATGACATCTACATTCATCCTTGACAAGGAATTATAATGCAGATGCGTTGTCACCCTTGAGGACTGAGGTGCAATGCCTTGTTTTTTTTATAGCATTAAGTAACAAACGAGCGCACAGTTCACCCGATGTAAGTGATTCCTGCGGCCCATGACATCTACATTCATCCTTGACAAGGAATTATAATGCAGATGCGTTGTCACCCTTGAGGACTGAGATGCAATGCCTTGTTTTTATAGCATTAAGTAACAAACGAGCGCACAGTTCACCTGATGTAAGTGATTCCTGTGGCCCATGACATCTACATTCATCCTGACAAGGAATTATAATGCAGATGTTGTCACCCTTGAGGACTGAGGTGCACGCCTTGTTTTTATAGCATTGGCAACAAACGAGCGCACAGTTCACCCGATGTAAGTGATTCCTGTGGCCCATGACATCTACATTCATCCTTGACAAGAATTATAATGCAGATGCGTTGTCACCCTTGAGGACTGAGATGCAATGCCTTGTTTTTTTATAGCATTAAGAGTAACAAACGAGCGCACAGTTCACCTGATGGTAAGTGATTCCTGGTGGCCCATGACATCTACATTCATCCTTGACAAGGAATTATAATGCAGATGCGTTGTCACCCTGAGGACTGAGATGCAATGCCTTACTTTTTATAGCATTAAGAGTAACAAATAAGCGCACAGTTCACCTGATGTAAGTGATTCCTGTGGCCCATGACATCTAAGCATTCATCCTTGACAAGGAATTATAATGCAGATGCGTTGTCACCCTGAGGACTGAGATGCAATGCCTTGTTTTTATAGCATTAAGTAACAAACGAGCGCACAGTTCACCTGATTGTAAGTGATTCCTGCGGCCTATGACATCTACATTCATCCTTGACAAGGAATTATAATGCAGATGCGTTGTCACCCTTGAGGATTGAGGTGCAATGCCTTGTTTTTTTGTTATAGCATTAAAGTAACAAACGAGCGCACAGTTCACCCGATGTAAGTGATTCCTGCGGCCCATGACATCTACATTCATCCTTGACAAGGAATTATAATGCAGATGCGTTGTCACCCTTGAGGACTGAGATGCAATGCCTTGTTTTTTTATAGCATTAAGAGTAACAAACGAGCGCACAGTTCACCTGATGGTAAGTGATTCCTGCGGCCCATGACATCTACATTCATCCTTGACAAGGAATTATAATGCAGATGCGTTGTCACCCTTGAGGACTGAGATGCAATGCCTTACTTTTTTTTATAGCATTAAGAGTAACAAATAAGCGCACAGTTCACCCGATGTAAGTAATTCCTGCGGCCTATGACATCTACATTCATCCTTGACAAGGAATTATAATGCAGATGCGTTGTCACCTTGAGGACTGAGATGCAATGCCTTACTTTTTATAGCATTAAGAGTAACAAATAAGCGCACAGTTCACCCGATGTAAGTAATTCCTGCGGCCTATGACATCTACATTCATCCTTGACAAGGAATTATAATGCAGATGCGTTGTCACCCTTGAGGATTGAGGTGCAATGCCTTGTTTTTTTATAGCATTAAGTAACAAACGAGCACACAGTTCACCCGATGTAAGTGATTCCTGCGGCCCATGACATCTACATTCATCCTTGACAAGGAATTATAATGCAGATGCGTTGTCACCCTTGAGGACTGAGGTGCAATGCCTTGTTTTTTTATAGCATTAAGAGTAACAAACGAGCGCACAGTTCAATCTGATGTAAGTGATTCCTGTGGCTCCATGACATCTACATTCATCCTTGACAAGGAATTATACGCAGATGCGTTGTCACCCTTGAGGACTGGAGATGCAATGCCTTACTTTTTATAGCATTAAGAGTAACAAATAAGCGCACAGTTCAATTCGATGTAAGTGATTCCTGTATTCATGACATCTACATTCATCCTTGACAAGGAATTATAATGCAGATGCGTTGTCACCCTTGAGGACTGAGATGCAATGCCTTGTTTTTTTTTATAGCATTAAAGTAACAAACGAGCACACAGTTCACCCGATGTAAGTGATTCCTGCGGCCCATGACATCTACATTCATCCTTGACAAGGAATTATAATGCAGATGCGTTGTCATATGAGGACTGAGATGCAATGCCTTGTTTTTATAGCATTAAGTAACAAACAGGCGCACAGTTCACCTTGATGGTAAGTGATTCCTGCGGCCTATGACATCTACATTCATCCTTGACAAGGAATTATAATGCAGATGCGTTGTCACCTTGAGGACTGAGTGCAATGCCTTGTTTTTATAGCATTAAAGTAACAAACGGGCGCACAGTTCACCTTGATGGTAAGTGATTCCTACGGCCCATGACATCTACATTCATCCTTGACAAGGAATTATACGCAGATGCGTTGTCACCCTTGAGGACTGGAGATGCAATGCCTTACTTTTTATAGCATTAAGAGTAACAAATAAGCGCACAGTTCACCTTGATGGTAAGTGATTCCTGCGGCTCCATGACATCTACATTCATCCTTGACAAGGAATTATAATGCAGATGCGTTGTCACCCTTGGAGGACTGAGGTGCACGCCTTGTTTTTTTATAGCATTAGAGTAACAAACGAGCGCACAGTTCACCTGATGTAAGTGATTCCTGTGGCTCCATGACATCTAAGCATTCATCCTTGACAAGGAATTATAATGCAGATGCGTTGTCACCCTTGGAGGATTGAGGTGCAATGCCTTGTTTTTTTGTTATAGCATTAAAGTAACAAACGAGCGCACAGTTCACCCGATGTAAGTGATTCCTGCGGCCCATGACATCTACATTCATCCTTGACAAGGAATTATAATGCAGATGCGTTGTCACCCTTGAGGATTGAGGTGCAATGCCTTGTTTTTTTGTTATAGCATTAAAGTAACAAACGAGCGCACAGTTCACCCGATGTAAGTGATTCCTGCGGCCCATGACATCTACATTCATCCTTGACAAGGAATTATAATGCAGATGCGTTGTCACCCTTGAGGACTGAGATGCAATGCCTTGTTTTTATAGCATTAAAGTAAATAAACGAGCGCACAGTTCAATCTGATGTAAGTGATTCCTGCGGCCCATGACATCTACATTCATCCTTGACAAGGAATGATAATGCAGATGCGTTGTCACCCTTGAGGACTGAGATGCAATGCCTTGTTTTTTTTTATAGCATTAAAGTAACAAACGAGCACACAGTTCACCCGATGTAAGTGATTCCTGCGGCCCATGACATCTACATTCATCCTTGACAAGGAATTATAATGCAGATGCGTTGTCACCCTTGAGGACTGAGATGCAATGCCTTGTTTTTTTATAGCATTAAGAGTAACAAATAAGCGCACAGTTCACCCGATGTAAGTAATTCCTGCGGCCTATGACATCTACATTCATCCTTGACAAGGAATTATAATGCAGATGCGTTATCACCCTGGAGGACTGAGATGCAATGCCTCGTTTCCAGTTATAAAGGTCTCCGGATCCCTACACTCACCATACGAAACACAGCAGCGTTATGCTGCTATTTTACACTGGTATTCTGTGAGGGCGTGGTCCTACCCCGGTCGAGCTGACCCATTCAATCTGTAGCTAGAAAAAAAATGCAGAGTACTCACTGTTAAATTATTATTTTATTATTTCGTTTTTCAGCGATAACATGGTTTGGGTCACGAGTAATCGTATATTCATTCCTAGTATAGTTTCTATACATTGTCAGATCGGATAATTAAAAACTTAAACAGTTTTCATGTTGGTAAAGAGTTTTAGTAACAAAATTGGCAAGTTATACATTATAAAAAAGGAGTATTGGTTTAATATTAATGTTGATTTTCTCTAAAATTCACGTATGAAAAGAGAAAAGTATGGAAAGAAAATATAAGAAAAGCAAAAATATTCAGAATCGAATATTTAGAGGACACCCGGATTTGAACCAGAGGCCTATCGAGTCGATTGCTCTGCCACTGAGCTATATCCTATGTACATTACGTAACAAAATTAAACCTTACATGAAAACAGTTTTCATTTCAAACCTTTTCCCAGCGTTTTTTCCAAACGTTTTTATAGTATTGTTATATACAATAGTATAAAAACATTAGCTAAGATAAAGTTAAAACAATTTCACAGCTACAGTTTACACAAACCGTTTACCTTATAATTTTTATAAAAAATAAAAGAAACAGATTAAAACATTTTGGTTTGTGATGGTGACAAATGATTCCATCACAGTCTTCGAGAGTGACTTAACTAGACTAGACTTTAAAGTATCCTTCTGTCTTATCTTCAATCTGTCCATTTCTGACTGTACCAATTTGAATGTGTTTATCAGTGATTATTGAAATAAGCATAGTAGTGCATATTGAAATAAGCTTGTGCTAATAATTAGTGTTATTTTATTAAAATCAATAATAATAATATTGATCAACTGGATCAATAAATAAGATACGTCAAGTTTATAGTGAGTCTCATGCTATTAGATGATACACGTCTGTCTGTAATTGAAGGCGTAGCTAATTTTAAATATTTTTTTATGTTTTACGCTAGTATTCTTTCGCTGTATTCCTACCCCGGTTGAGCAGCCCCATTCAATTTGAAGTGTAGCTCTACCAGTGTATATTAAAATAATACTTCTTATTATTGTTACTTAAATTAGTAAAGAACAACATTTCATGCCTACACGATAGTAAAAATATTATAAACAACGATATTCAATGAGCGAACTCCTTATGTCTTCCGAAATTTATTTTGAAATGACTGTCGTATAATTAACTCGAAAGTTCAAGCGAGTTCAAGCCATATGCTAAGACTAAAATTAATGAAAGTTAGAAAATTAATTTTTGTTGAATAGAAATATATGGATTCCTTATATTTTCTTTTTCCATTTTGAATGCTGACACGACATATAGATTTTTGTGGGACCGCCTTACTAATTTATTCCTTTATTTAGTGTAGACTTATACAGAGTCTATCGAATCTAAAATTGTAACATTGCTTTAAGGAAGAAATGTAACATATTTCTTATAATGTTGAAATGGTTACGGCAACGTGTTTTAATATGGAACGCTGTATGGTGTATGCATAATATATATATATATATATATATATATATATATATATATATATATATATATATATATTATAATTGTATCAACAAAAGATATATTATAATATTTTCAATCAAGTTTATGTTGTATAAAAGCCATAATAATAAATTCGTTTTACATAAAAAGCGAATGAAGCTTTGGTTCTGTTGTGTCTCACTTTTTTATTATCACTTTGTATCATTAGCAGCTAGATATGTTTCAATATGGAGAATCACACACGAATTTCCTAGAAAATATGTGGTGAATAGCTTTCTAGTGATGTCCAATTAGGGTTTACCAATCGATAATGAGTTGTACAACGATGTTGTTTTTAATTACTGGGAATGAAGTACCCTCATTTACTGCTTCCATGCAGATTGGAAAGAAATGGAGCGAAGTCGGACACGGCTGTACTACAAAAATAAATGTTAAAAGAAAAAACACTTTTGCCGTTTAAAGTATGATAATTGTTATTGATTTAACGTTATCGTATGAATTAATACCATTTTTGTTTTCATTGTTTCGGTTTTAAATGGACTTGACAAAGGGACTCGATAAAAGATTGAAGATATAAGATGTTTATGCATTTTTTTCAGTTTTTTCCAATTAACGTTCACAGTAAAAAAATAATTAGGTTTTTGATTAATATAGGAATAGTGAATTTCAATAGGGTTCTATTGTGCAATATTCTCAAAACGTACTCGATTTAGTGAGATTCTTTTGAAAAATATCGTGTTTAGTATTACGTGTTTCCAGACTCATTGAATTCCACAAAAACATAAATTATCCTTTTTATGGTATTCATTTCTTATCGTAAATGTTATAAATATTGTCTTGTTATTAGTTTACAATTTACAATTTTTACTATACAAGTGTTGTATAAAATTAGTGATTAAAGCTATATTTAACCAATTATAGTGCTTAACGAGGCGTCCGAGGTGTGCGAAATCGCCGTAGCATATCTCTATTGCGTATATAAATATTAAATTACGTAGTAAAAATATTAGGATCATTTTAATAAATTTAATTTCTCTTTCTTAATTATCATCAAGTGAGTTTTAGTTAACTAAGTACTTCTACTAAGTAACTAAGTAGTAAAACCTTGCTTAATCGCTAAAGGACCATATTATCATTCATAGGGTAAAGCCCGTGCTTTACGTTGTTGCCTGTGGTAAATGTAGGAGTCCGGTTAACTTATTACTGGTAACTTAGATCAAAATTTTCACCAATAAAGTTCATGTAAAGAATAATATGATCCCTAATATCTCTTCAATATATAGGTTCACCGTCAAACCTCCAAATCTGCTGCTAGTTTCGAAATGAAAACCAACTCGGTTTTTGCCTCCATTGCCCACCCACACCATCCAGGAACCTCTTCCAAACGTCACATTTTCACTTCAGTAACAGTGGACGAACCGCTCTCCTGGTCTTCTGCAGACTCGTCGTCTATCGTTGTCATGTAGACACACTCTGCTTTCATCTGAGAAGAGAACAGTTCACGTGTTCTCATGCAAAACGTAGTCGGGCTGCTCGATGAACTGGGTCCGCTTCTTCGGTTAAAGCTACCAGTGTCCTGCCGGTACTCTGGATAAAGCAGACTGGCTCATGTTTAACACACGAGCAATTTATCGCTGACTCTGACCTTGTTCCGATAGGGCAACTTCTTGAATAGATATGTCCATTTTTAGGCAATGATTGTGTTTGATAATAAGGAATACGTGAACGGGTTGACGTTTGACGACTTATAATGGTAGGTCTGCTAAATGACCTTCTATAAGGTATGACAACCCCTAAGTAGTGTTATTATTATAACATACAAAAAATGTTGATAAGAAATAACAACATGATTTTGGTCGTACTCTTGGAAAATATAATATTTGTTTACATTATTTAGAAGCCAAAATATACAGCTACAATAATTCAATAAATAAATTATATTTCAGTGCTCAGTTATGTTTTTAAATATTTTCAAACTCGTGCATGACGCTTGAGTCAATTATTTTACTCAAGAGTGTATATGTATACGTACGTGTACGTCGAGGTACCCTACCATGTCCCGAGTTTAACTATTGTTCAACCATTAGAATCAGAAATTACACAAGTAAATAGTTTAATGGCTGTTAAAGCTGTTTAGACAGAACATTAACAACATTTCAAATTCAAATTAGTAGAATGTCGTCTGAATTAATAAAAGATGCTAGTACTACATTATGAAAATTAATAACTTGACGTCTGACTCAATTCACAATTATCTAAGTAATTTATATATATAATAGCCTATATATTATATGGATAATGGAACATGAACCGGCGGACTTACGTTACAGACACATGGTCTTTCACTGCTGGCCATATGAAAAAGCCAGGGTCACTCAGCTAAGGAGCTACGCTTCGTGTGTTCCTGATGGAATACGCGACGTAGACATCCGCAGTAGAACGTACCTATCGCTAAGTGTTCACTGCGAGGACCATGAGCCTATTTTATATGATTCTAACGGTGACAAACGAGCACACTTTACTCATGGTAAGTGACGTCCCTTTTTACGGTACCACCCTTCCTCAAAAAATATTCAAAGTATATCTCTGTTTCACCTCTGACGACAGAGATAGATTCGTTCCCAGTAATTTGATCCGGCAGTATCCTGTCCTCTACACTTATAATTCAAAACACAACAACGATGGCAATATTTCTTTGATGAATAGAAAGTGCTTTACAAAAAAACAATATATATGCTAGAAAAAAATACTTACTTGTTTGAAGCAAGATATCATCGCAAACATCGCTCTCTTTTAAAAGGCTGGTACTGGAGAAATATTTAAAGACGTCTACTGTCAACTAATAGAGTAAGTTAGTCTTGTCGTTTTTGCTACGCTTATATGTTTAATTATATATTTATGTTTGTATGTATATTATCCATTGTTTATTTTTGTATATAACATACCTATAATGATTGTTATTAAGATTAATAGTACTGCAGTTTGATTATAGGTGCAGAAAAAATGGGTCAACTCGACCGAGGTAGGACCACGCCCGTACAGAATATCAGTGTAAAGTAGCTGCATAATGCTCCTGTGTTTCGTCTGGTGAGTGTAGGGATCCGGAGACCTTTATGACTGGTGACGAGGCATTCCATCTCAGTACTCAAGGGTGACAACGCATCTGCATTATGATTCCTTGTAGCATGAATGTAGACGTCATGAGCCGCAAGAATCACTTACCATCAGATGAACTGTGTGCTCGTTTGTTACTCGAATTGAAATAAAAAAAAGAATGCCATAGTGAAATATTTATGTCATAACAAAAACCTTAATAATGTAAGAACCGCTCAGTGTGATTGATGTACTGAATTAACACGCTACACAATCTGCATTAGGATACCCTTTCAAGGATAAATATAGATGTCATGGGCCGCATGAGTCATAAAGTGAACTGTGTGCTCAATGTAAAAGAGCTTGCCTGGTGTAAGGTTTGTAAGGTGTGAATAATAAAGCTTTAAGAAATGAATAAATAAAAATATCTTTATAACTAGTCTATTTGTTGATATAAAGAAAGATATCACAATATTTGTAACTTAATAAACAAATATTGTTGTTTTTAGCTTTTATTTTCGTAACGGCTAAATTAGAGAGCACAGAGCTTTTTCTAATTCCAAGTGAAGGTCTTGATAGTACATAGTTCATCTAATACCGAATCATCATTGCGGATAGCAGATACCTACATCCATGTTTTATCAACGAGTTGAGATGAAATTCCGGTGTCATCTTAAAGGACCTAGTTGGTATTTCGGGCGGTTTGAGTCACCGTAGGAACTCAAGTTACGAAACCCAATAATGATATGGTATTCCTTTAGTAGTGGTTTTAGTTTACCACGCAAAATATATGTTACCTTTGAAATCTTAGAAGAAGGGTAACGTTGTCAATAGATTTTCAAGCGTAAAACGGAGTCCGCTTCGAGTCAGTGCGGGGTTCGAACTGGCGGCGACGGCGGCCTAGGTGCGCGTGCGCATCGTTACCACCGCTGCGTACCGGGCGCTCGTAGCAACTAGAATTATCTATATGATCGATTACGGGAATATAAGTTGTATATCGGAAAAATGAAGCAGCGTCACGATACACCACCCCCATCCAGAGACCGTCCTACGGGCGATAATAGTCTGGAAAATTCACTTTACTACCGGAATGGGTCCTGATAATGTCCCCTTCATCAGGCAATACAGGTTGTGAGGTCAGAGTGATGAGTGTGTATTTGTGCGTGGTAGTGTGAGGTAAGTTGAATGTGTAATGGATCACGCAGTACGTAGGCAGGTATTAGCATGTCAACAGATAAAGTGACAGTTTTGCCATTTACCATGATTTTAAAAACTTCCTCACCTCGTTTCAATACCTCGTGTGGTCCGGTATACGCTGGTTTAAGAGACTTGGCCTTGGTGTCGTCTCTATTTATATATATTTATCTAATTAATGTTATAATAACTAAACAAAAATACCATAAATTTAAAATTAAACATACATTCAAAGAAGACTAAACATTTTCATATCTGCTTGCAGTGATATGTATGTAGAATTATTAATAGAAAATGTGTACCAAATTGTTTCCGCGAATTTCGCTATTAAAACGCCGAGCCAAGCTGTCACTATCAAGCTGTGGCAAATATATTAATGATTTAGTGATTGTTTCACAAACTTTTTGCACTCCTCTGGCGCCGAGGTTCTGCTCTATAGTCGGTCAAATAAAACATTATTATTTATTTAATTTTAATTATATCCAAAAAAAATTATGAACACTTATATAGTAAAGATAAAAAGGTTGTTTACAATTCTTACATATTTTAAAGTAAATCCTACAAAAAGAATCTAGTATATTTTGTTTTCTATCAGAGTCAATTGGTCAGTATTTTGGGATGTACATATGTAAATCAACAGGATCTTATAAAAGACTGACTCAACAAATCATTTCCATTTTTTATTAGTTTGGTAATTTAGTACAGAAGAGCCCTATCGAATTGCATTATTGCATTTATTATTGTTCGTCTACAATTAAGTGTTCACTGTCACAGTTCGTACGAGACTGAAGTCGTACATTCTGTGTAATTATCATTGCTGATTTTATTTAATTTATATGTTCATATTATATGTTATTATTAAAAATAAATCTTGTTATTACACTTATTATACGCTTACTGCGTTTGAATTTTGCGCTATTGGATTTTCCAAATTATATTTAAAAAAAATATGGAGTTTAATTAAAAACTAAGGTAAATTAAGATATAAAACAAAGAATACAACAAATTTAAAGTCGATAAGAATATTCGGAACCCTAGTTGTTTGGCTTCGAAAATTAAAGTGCAACAAATTTAAAGAAATCATAGCATATTGTAACCGAACGTGTTGTATCTCGGAAGTTTTGCAATATATTCAAGGCTTTGTGTAGTCAGCTCGTGAAATAGAAAAGACAACCTACGTAGAATACTTTTCGGAGTTAGTATACAATCTCTATACTTGAGTTATTCTTAGAAATAAATCTTAAAGACCAAGACTTTATAAACAAGAAAAGAATTCCTCCATTTCAATACAAGTTACTGGTACATTTTTCGTCACAAGATTAAAAGGTCTTTTATTAGAGGTGTCCGAAATTATCCACCGTACAAAAGACAGCAGCGAAATTATAATTTTATCATGATTTGATGATTCGATTTTGATTTTCTTTAGAAGAACCCACCCCATTCATGTTCTTATCATATTATCAGGTTGATTATTAAATGGTTAGGTGTAGTTATATCAGTACATACAATTTAATTACAAAAAATTATCTAAATTGGTAACTACTATAAATAAATCCATTTCAATTGAGATATATTAAAGCTCAAAGTAAACGTTTAGAAGCCTACGCAGAAAGAAATGGTTAAATACGAGCATAGCTTTGAAATATATTATAGTAAAGGAGTTCATTAATATTGCCAAGGCAGGAAAAGCCTTTGATAGTAATTTAAAGGTGGAAAATAAGTTGGATAATAATTCTTGGTTTAATAATTTTATCTGAAAATACTTCCTAGAAACAAAAGTTGATGTTGATTTAATTGCTTTGATAATTGTAAGAAAATAGTTCTATATTACATAAGATACAATAAATGTAAATATATATATGAATTAATGAAATAAAAGGAAAATAACTTTGATTACAATTCTCGATTTAGTTATTATCCCTGATAATGCTTTACACAAAAAAAAACTTAAAATGAACGAAAATTTTAAGTTTTTTTTTATTTTATTTTAAAGAATGCAAGCAATGCTATTAACAATACTAGAGCATTGCGGTTAACCACTCACATCTTCAGCTCAGTTGGAGTGGTTAACCGTTACTAGAATAGTTATTAATTAATATTCTTTTTTTTTTTAAAAAAACGAATTGAACTCTAAGATATTTTAGTACTACCTCCCTAATTGTGATATTCTTCTTTTTTTAAGATCTTATTTAATTTAATTATAATTTGAATTTGACAATGATTCTTTTATTATAAATTATGCTTCATCCGAAGGAGGGGCTTAGCAGCTACTAAAGAACGTCTGCTAAAGAAAGAAAAAAATAATTGTAAGGTTAATTTAAAGGTCTTTTAATATTGAGTATTTAAGAAGTTTGTTTTAAGAGCTTCAATATCTCTGTTGCTTCTTTGTAAACATTTTTTTTGTTTAAGAAGTAAATTATAAATTACACTAAACAATTTAAAACAACCGTGACTTAGTGATCGCAATTAAGGTACGCGATCAAACCGATTTCAATCCCCGGTACCAGCACCAATTAAATATTTAAATGCAGTTTTAAATATTTATTACTACGCGCTTATCCGTTTGGAGACCGAAAGCATAGTAAGGACAAAAAATAAAAAAAATATTTCGAAGATATATGAAATGCGCCAATCTACAGTGGAGACGCGTGGTGGACCATGCTTCAAAACCCTTTCGGTATTACTCAGCAGTGGAATATATAATATGCTGTTATTTTAAGCATTTTACAAAAATATATGACATGGATCCAGTAAGAATAAGTGACTATCCACGGACAAAATATTTAGTACCGCTATACTCCAAAACATTTGCAATGTTGCTACATAATGTACTGGATGTTATGGAAAGTTGGACGATATATGTATATCGGAATTCATATTGTCTATTGTGGTATGTAGGTGTGCGAGGTGAGTATTAAGTTACTTGTTAATATTAAGTAACATTTTATAAAATCATTAGAAATTATTTTGTAGCAAAATTTACTCCCCGTTAATTTAGAAGACGTTCTAATAAATGGTATCTGGTAACCTGGTGGTATCCCTACAATTGTGCTGAGGGCATGTGCTACTGAGTTGGCACCGGTATCGTACGCGTCTTTTTCGGTACTCCTGCTCATTAGGCGTCGTCCCGAACTGCTGGAAGACAGGTTTGGTGCACCCGATTCCTAAAAAAGGGGATCACTAAGATCCGTCCAACTACAAGCCTATTGCTATTACGCCCTTGTTCTCGAAAATAATGGAATCTATTGTAAACTGCCTGCTCATGAGTAACCTAGAAGAACACGAGCTGATTAGCATAAAGCTCTTCTTTCGAAGCTTCCTTCCTATGGGCTTCCTGAGAAATTATGTAAGTGGGACACCAGTTTTCTCTCGAACCGAAAGCAACGCATTTGCGAATCCACTCGAGTTGCGGATGTTCATGGGTGGCGGTGATAACTTACCATCGGGTGGGCTGCTTGCTCGTTTGCCACCTGTTCTATAAAAAAAAAAAACAATTGTAAACCTAAATTATTCGTTATTTTTATAATTCCTTATCGAGTGTGAATTTGGATGTCATGGGAAGCAACAATCTCTTAGGTGTATTGTCATTTGTCAAGCTCTATAAAAAAGGAAAAAATTTTATAACTTACAAGTTTTAGAATTTTATTCTGCATTCATAAAAAATAACACAACAAATGGTTTCAACTCGGCTTCATAAAAATAGGACATTTTATGAATTATTCATAAGAATCTCGCCTGTACAGGTGGCAAGATATTTTGGAATATTGAGCAGAGAATTGGGTGTGAATTTAAACTTAAATGTAGACCAAAATTTTATTGGCTACGTTTAAAATTTTAGACGCAAGAATTTAATCATGTAGTTTTCTATCTATTCGCGTTGTCCCCTACAGACTTAGCAATTATATCCCAGTAGTGACACGGGATATAAATTTGACCCCCATGTAGAAGGTGGTAGAGCCAAGCATCAGCTTTTGTTGTCGATTGGACCGGCTCGACCGGAGAAGTACCACCACCTCACAGAACATCGGCGTAAAGCAGATGTGTTATATACTTTTATGTTTCGTCCGGTGAGTGAGGTAGCTGGAAGCCCATCCCCTCCCTCCTCCCTTAAAAATATGGTAGGCTAATTTCTAAGAATCTACTCCAGGAGGGTTTCCTTAGTGGGCGCCCACGCTTAGGCTACCTTACCCGGAGCAACTTGAGCATGTATTCTCAGGCTGCTCCGCGTTTTCTGGGGGGACAAACTTCCGCTCTACAGTCACCGTGCCACGGGTAAACTGAGCAAAAAGGCTACAGCAGACCCTGCCACTCGCCGTGGATTTCTGCAAGTGTGAGTCTGAGAGTGTGTGTGTACGTCAAAGATGATATCTGTTCTCGCCTCGGTAGTCTTGAAGGTCGGATCTGTCCATTATTTGGCTGCGCGTAGACCGCGACCATCCCTGCGTCTTTGCGTGCCTTAATGGTAATACCGACACATAGACCATGTCCAAATGGCTACAGACTCCGTCCAACAACAGATCCCATTCACAGAGATTGTGATACGCGGTGACTTTAACGCTCACCACGCCGAATGGTTTGGATCGCGTACAACCGATTATTAGGAGATCTGTTCATGTCTTTGCTTTAGAGTAGGGTCTGCCACTTCACTTACGCGAGTTCCAGGCATGGAGGATCATGCACCTTTCCTATTGAACCTTCTACTGACCTCTTATTTGGACTACTATCTAGTCTCCGTCGATGCCCCTTTAGGCTCATGAGACCATTGTTTGGTCCAGAGTGGGGTGCCTCTCACGTACCTGTTGCTATTTGCAGGTTATCCCCGTGTGTGGCACTACAGGTCAGCGGATTGGAACGGCATACGATCTTTTTGCATCCTACCCATGGGGGTGGAATTGCTTCGCACTGGAAGATACTAACGCTGTTGCCAAACCTGTCTCCGATGAGGTGCTTCAGGGGATGGAACTCTTTATTTCTCTTTATTCCGTCCTCATAGGTGCCCATCGGGGACAGGAGCCAGCCATTGATTTGGTCGCTCCTGCAAAAAAGTATACCGCACCGCCAGGATCAGCTTTTTTCGTTTGACCGCATTCAAGGGAGAGCGGCTCGAATCATTGATGTTCAGGTGAATTCCAGCTGCTAAGTTGAAACATCGTACATCACGACAGAATTCATAATTTCATCCTCATCATCTCGATGGTTGGCAATTCAGCACTGTGCGCTTCACACGAATTTCCTACCATGTAGCTACTACTCTGTGGAATCAGCTATCGCCAGCGGTATTTCCGAACCGATACGACTTAGGAACCTTCAAGAGCCAAGAGCCTACACCTTTCTTAAGGGCCGGCAACGCATGTGCATCTGGTATTTTTGTTGTGCATAGTTATTGGGTTTATTGATTGCGGACATCACTTACGGTAAACTGTGTGCTTATTTGCCACCCTTAATTCTGTAAAAAAATATAATGTGTAGATATGGTGTATTGATCCGTGTCTAGTACTAATCCGACAAAAATATTTTTTCAAATAACACGTATCACTGTAAAATTTTCATTATTTTCACGAATTTTATTACAAGAAATTTTAAACCAATACTATTATTATTTACTGGATATTGTATGTAGTTCAGAATCTCGTTCTTTGACAATAATTAAAAAATAAACCAGAACTAACAAATACCTTTTCTAAAGATTAAAATATTTAGTTATGCTTGTTTAAAATATTGATGACCTCACCTTTTAGTAGTCATTTAAACAAAATAAAAATTTGCCGAAAGTGCGTCTCTAATTCATTTAGGAACCAGACCCTAAGTGATTTCTTCGGAAGATCGTTCTCTTCTTCAAGTATTTTTCAAGTCAAATATTAATAATGAATGAATAATAAATCAAAATATTTACCAATTGAATCGCAGTACTTCGGTAGATTATGCAGCCGAAAAGCTCATCGACTATAAGACTATAAAAGGCAGTCCACAAGTGGCTTCTTGGGAAGCTTATTCTCTTGTTTTTCATCATTTAAAACAAATTTTATATAAATAATAAATAAATAATTAAAAAAACAATAAAAATATTTTGTTTGCTACCTAAACTGAACAGCAATACCTTTGTAGACTATGCAGCGGAAAAGTTTAACCACCACTATAACAAGCAAAAAGAAAACTGACTGGAATCAGATTTTGTCATATTTCCCAGTAAATTTGGATATTTGAAACGTTTAAGAACTTGAAACAAATTTGAATATTTTTTCATTTAAATGTGCCACACGCAGTATATTTATTTCTAAATTTATTATTGCAATCGCGTTGCAACATGAGCGGAGCAGGACTAACGGGAAGGATTATGCCCACGCAGAAAGAACCAGCATGGCATAGGGGAATAATGCTGATCCGGAGACAATTACATGTAACAAGGATCTTTGTTGAGGACCGATGTAAATGTCATGGGCAGTCATCATTTATCATCATGTGAACTGTGTGCTCGTTCGTCACCTTTAATACACACACACACACATATATATATATATATATATAAATATATATATATATATATATAAATATCTATATATATATATATATATAGTATATAAAAAATATGTAATAAAATCTCTTATTCTAAGACTATTGGAAGCATTTTAATTATTTTTCCTTACATAAGAATTAAGAATCCCGTGTTTTATAGGTTTTTTCTAGCACCACTTAAGCATTGAATTTGAATGAATCATCATATTGTTAGAAATAGTAAACTTAAGCAATTTTATTAAATAAGGCCTTTTCGATCACTTCGAATAGTCAAATAATACGAAAGCATCTACGTAATAATAAAATAAGCCAAAGCATCAAATTGAGAACTATTTGATACACAAAAACAATGAATTCAGAGATTCCCACTTCAAATTAAATCCCAATACAAACACATCCCCGGCTTCCAGTTGGATAACAGATAAGGCTTCGTCACTTTAATTAAGTCGGGACCAATTTGCTTCAATCGATTACATTGCTTCGGTTAACAATCACTCATGCGTCACAGGCGACACTTTGCTTTGTTTATGCTTTGCAAAATGGTAATCAAAAGATATACTAAATTCGTAAAAAATCAAATGAATTCTTATCTTAAATACACTAAAGATTTTAACAGTGTGAGAGCTATAGTGCAGTTAGTTTCTATCTCTATCTCTATATGTACGTGTGTATGTTTGGGGACACCACAACCTCACACAATTATTTTTCGTATGGCGGGTATCGGGGCATTCCATCTCAGTTCAAAATGCCATGGGTTGTAGTCATTACTTATTATCAGGGATCATCAGCACGCGAATAGACTGTCTGTTCATTTGTCACCCCTAATTTATAAAACATATAAATGTTCGCTGCAAAAATATATCTTCATGTTTATTTTTTAATAGTCGTCACGACCACGGACGCCAGGCTATGTTTGCTAAAACCGCAAATAGGCTCATTATATAATAAAAATCTGAAGTCGTAGATTCGAATTTTATAAGTGAGATGAAATATATGAATACTTATTTTAAGACAATTTAGGAAATTGCTCCGGTTTACATTTTCAAGGAAAATTCTGCAGCGAATTTTACAAAAAATCCAATTTTCAACATAACAACATTCATCGGTGTTCACGGACAGATTGTGTAATCTATGTTAGTATACATATCATCTACTATTTGCTATTAGCCCACCTTGCTTTAATCGAATTCGATTTGCATATTAATTGAAATTGAAAATTACTATAGCACATGATTGAGCATTCTCTATATTTTAACAAACACGCTAATCAAATCTTGGCATATTCCGTTTTTTTTTATGATGATATGGCATAAAATTAATGAAAAGAGTTAATGTACCAGTATATCTAAATTTGAGTATCAAATCCGTAACGGAAAACCTCAAAAAGGAAACAAATGAATGAAACACGGAAGTATTGACACTATAATCTGATTCATAATTAAATGTCCAAACTGTAAACAAGGAAATGTCATTCTCAATGTACGATTGCAGTTGTGCATAACCGGTTATTTTTTTACCGACTTTTTCAAAAATATATTTTATTTCCATAATAATAATTATAGGCATATTTTTTATTGGTATATGTAAAAAACTTGATATAGGTTTTATGTAAAAAAACAAATACATTAATATAAAAAAATATTCACTTTCAGAAGATTCAGAATCAGAATCTGACTCTGTTATGTTTATAATAAAACGGTTAGTAATATTGTCGATTGTGCGATAAAGATTTGTTTTTTACATTTTCTTTGCGTAATTTATGCAGTCTGTCCATTTTTGCGGTGCTACCTCTGCCAAACCTTCTTTAAATATTTTTTTTACGTCATTAATTTTTAAACTTTTATTATGTCTTGCGATATACCGGAGCCCAAACTAACTCTTTTGGATTGAGCTTACAATGGCCAGGGGGCAGTTACAGAATGGTGACACAGTACTATCTAGCCATCTCGTCTGCTACATACTTGTTAAATTCAACTTTGTGTTTCTTCAAAATTTCTGCTGCTGAGCTTTTATCATTGTACATTCCAATATTTTCTTTTCGTTTAGCAATCCTCCAGTCAAAAAAATAACTTAACAATAAACAAAAACTTAACTATAAAACTATTAAACAAACGTACTACGGAGACAAGAAAACCTTAAATATTAAAAAACTCTGTGAAGAAAACATGGATGAATGGAAACGATGTCATGAATAGCATCTATGACATCGTCACGAATAATTTTTTGTATCTCGACGGTGTTGGTACATCGTTATAAAATTATTTAATACCTCAAACATATTATTTTACTATAATTATTGTATGAAAGGAAATTTAGTCAAAATGTATGTATTTATATCGCAAAATGTGAATTGTTCTATGTTTTATTGGATTACAGTTTTAAAAATTTATTACCATTTGTTCGGTTATCCCCTTTGTTTACAGTTTGGACATCTAAATATGAAAGGCTATAATTAAAAATGTCACTCCTGAGGACTGAAAGGGAATGCTTCTCATTCTAACACTCACCATAAAAAAAACAAAAGCGTTATGCTATTATTTTAAATTGGTATTCTGTGTGCTCATGGTGTTGTTATTTGAGCTGACCCATTCATTTTGTAGCTAGAAACTATCTGTTGTAATAATTGCGTTATGTCTTCGTATGTCCTATGTCGTATGTTTAAGCTTGAGTAAGTTAAAATATTTATTTTTAACGATTAAAATAACTTCATTTTATGTTTGAAGATAAGCCTTATCCAAACTTTATCATATCAACAATGCTGAAAATCTTTAAATTTTCTCTAACTTACTGATGTAGAAAACTCTCCGAAGAGAAAGTTTGAACAACATTTCGTATTGGAGTTATACTGGAAATGACATGTTACGTACGTGTATGTGTGTATTTAGATGATATCTACTGTAGTATCAGATATCTTGCGAAATATGAACTCTGCAGATAGACGTGAGAGAGAAAAAGGAAGAAAAGGAGCTTAGCGACGTATATATAGTTCTTTCCTTTTCTCTCTGAACAAAACACGTATGTTCCGTCCTATTTGCTTCACGAACGTTGCATTTAGGTTCATCCTTAAAATTTCACTCTAATCGCACTCTAAGAAGTTTCACTTCAAAAACATTAATGTTATCATCTCATTACATAATCGTTACAACCAACGAGTCTAGCTTTTTAAACTTATCTTTGAGAGCAAAGCAAACAAATTTTCCTTCATTAGCATTTTATAATGGAAACACTTTTATCACAAATTTTGTCCTCCAAGTATGCAGGTTACTTTTATACGTGAGTTTATTTTAAATTATTGTTTAGTAATGTATAAATATAACATAAGCACTTCAAACCATACGCATTTAAAAAATGACAAGCTTTTTTGCTTGTGATTCCTGCGTCTCATGACACCCACTTTCATTCTCGGTAAGGAATCATAATGAAGATGCTTTGTTAAGATGTAGTACCTCATCAGCAGTAATAACGATCTGATCACTCCCCAAATGAAACACAGTAGCGTTATGCTGTTATTTTACGCTGATATTTCATCCCTGGTCGAACCATTCATGCTACTCTATCTTCAACTTCAACACTTCCCTTGCTACCTCAGCTGGCATCGGAATCCTTGGCGTTAACATATCGAACGACGTTCAGTTCCGCGGTCACTTGGAGGGTAAGGCAAAATTGGCCTCTAAAAAACTGGGCGTGCTTAATAGAGCGAGACGGTATTTCATGTCAACCCACGGTTTGCAACTTTACAAAACGCAAGTTCGGCCTCACGTGGAAAACTGTTCTCATCTCTGGGCCGGACACCCCAGTACCAGTTTCTTCCGTTTGACCGCATTCAACGGAGAGCGGCTCGAATCGTTGATGACCAGATATTTTCCGATCGGCTTGATTCACTGGCGTTGCGAAGAGATGTTGCATCTCTTTGCATTTTTACCATGGGGAGTGTTCTCAGGAATTGTTCGGAATAATTCCAGCTGCTGCGTTGAAACATCGTACATCACGACAGAATTCAAGATATCATCCTCATTATCTCGATGTTTGGCAATCCACTACTGTGCGCTTCACGCGAAATTTCCTGCCACGCACAACTGCCCTGTGAAGTCAGCTGTCCTAAGCGGTGTTTCCGAACCTTGGGGACTTTCAAGAAAAGAGCCTACACCTTCCTGAAAGGCCGGCAACGCATTTGCGACTCCTCTGGTGTTGCGGGTGTTTATGGATGACGGTGATCACTTGACATCAGGAGGGCTGCATGTTCGTTTGCCGCTTATACTATATATAAAAAAAGAACACAGTTAAGGGTAACAACACATTATGATTCCTTGTCCTTGTCAGGGATGAATGTAAATGTCATGAATCGCAGGAATCACTTGCCATTATTTGATTTGTGTGCTCGTTTGTTACTCTCAATGTAATAAAAAAAGGAGTATGATTTAAAAATGTCAAAAGAACTGCCTTGAACGAAATTTACCAGCGATGAAAAGATTAAAGACGAAATTTCGGCGTATTTTTCAGATAGAGGCAATACTTTTTTTGTGAAGGTATGGTATAAGATAATTGAAAGGTATAACAAATGTATTCGTCTTTCAGATGAAAAAATTAAAAAGTAAAAATAATTTAATTTTTTTATTTTCACTCCCCTCAACTAACACTTTGCGTGCCGTTTTGTTTTTTTGAAACTCTGAAAGCTTGTTTATAGAAGTTACGATGCAACTATCTATAAACTAGTTCAAATATATATAACTATATATCTATATCTACGTATCTGTATTAGTAAGTGTAAGAGTAGTAAATATTTGTCTATGTTTTTCTCTTTGTACTATACAAACAGATAAAACAAACCAAATATTTAAAAAGAGTGACTATTTATCCTTAATGCTCCTCCTACATCCTAGATTGGAAATATTAATAATAAATAAATATATTTGTTATTAATATTTTCAACGTTTTTTGTACGGTGATTACAACTTTATAAATTTATAACCAGTAATAATAATTCATAAAATATAATTTATAAAAGTCAGATATGTACTAAATAACACTTGCCTTTAAGTAACATTTAGTGTTTATTTCATAGGTGGTCAAGGGATGTGATACTATAATTGCTAGTGAGCACCGGGTACATGGCAAACTCCTAAACGCAGTGTTTCATTACGCAACGAATTATTCATTTAAAGGCGAAGCAAGTCGATCTATATTCGAAGACTGTTTTATATTCTATTCATACACATGACGACATTTCAGTCATTATTTGTCCACTGTTGAAATAGGTCTATATCACAGTCTGACACTGCTTCATACATACATAGTACATTATCTAATATCTTGGGGTCTCACAGTGGTATGTTTGACTTGGGTTTTTATATTATTAATAATAGAATTTCAAGATGTTCTCTTTCTCTTTCATCTCTGAACTTTATCTTGAAACTTGATGTTGTTTTTTTTACATTTATTTATTTTAAACATTTTAATTACATAGGCGGACTTAATGCTAAAAGCATTTTCTACCAGTCGACCTGAGGGTGGTATTGAGCAGCTAGGGTAGGTGCACATATAATATAAAAATGGTAAAAACAACAGTTACTCTACAAAATATAATATATATTTTCTAATATTATACTAAATATCCTTAAAAAATATATATGAATACAATATAGGATACCTAAATTAATATACTTTATAATTCAAAAAAAAAAATTTAATGTAGTAATATGTCGATGATATATTTTCTGGTCGATTTCGAACACGGCGTTATATTTTGGTTATTGTTATATGACATCAACTGCACAGGATATTTCTTTTAGTGACGTAAGTATTTACGAAAACACAGAGTTACTCGCTCGTCGTTCCCTCTTCCCTGTTCCTAGGTAGTTTGGGATGCGGTGTCAAAGACAGACATACACACTACACCTAGACCCGAAAACTAACAATTTGTGGTGCATAAATATTATTCCTCGGGTGGGAATCGAACCCAAGACCCGAAACTCGGCAGCATGGCCAGCCGGTCTAACTGCTACACCACTTGGCTGTCATATTAGATGGAAAAAGAATAGTGAGCAATGAAAGAACGTATTAAAATATGATTTTTATTTAAATGATTTGATTATGTATAATCAGCGGATTGTTTATTAAATGTGAACAATCGTCTATCAAATAAATGTGTGCACAGGATTATAAAAAAAATATGATTATAAAGAAATAACTTAGAGAAAGAAGAGATTGCATAATAGATCCGAAAAGTATTCTAAGGAAGTACATATATTCTATTTCACGAGTCGATTACCTAAATGAATACCATGAATATACTGCAAACTTACAAGTTAAAATACGCTTTATACTTTTGCTAAGATTTATTCGAATATTTTAGCTCTAATTTTATAAAAAAACATAAACGTTTTAGGTAACCAACTCATGAGGCGGTCGCTTAAGTTATAGCTTATTTATATAATCCTTTTGCTGTGCTTATGCCTCCTCTCGGGAAAGGGTGTTTACATAGTCTATCATGGACTCACCGTTGCATATTGGCAGAACTCAAATGTATTCGAATATTTTGAATTTTTATTTCTCTAAGGTTTTCTCATGATATTTTCCTTCCATAAATCAGCATTTAAAAATACTATAAAGATAAAAGAACACAATATACAGTATAGAATAACACAAATAGGAAAGTGGTCATCGAATGATAAAAGAGGAGATAGGGAGATGTCTGATAAGCGTTCATTGTTAACCGCCATTATATTGACCGCAGAGTAAAGTTTTATCGAAGGGCAATAAACAAGATCGCTACTGAAAAATACTGGACCATAAAAATGTGAGAGAAATTCTTATTGGGTTACGATAATTCTCTCAATGGGAATTAGAATCTCTATGTATATTTTCTTTTAAATAACATAGATATTAAATGTAAATAATTATTATTGTCCAGTATATTCATAATATAATAATTAAGTCTCAAGGGTACCTCGCATTGAAATATTACATATGTTGTTTCACGCGCCACCGCTAGATGTCGCTACACGCATTTAAAATCACGGTATTAAGATTCTCGGATGTTTAATTATATATCGATTGAAAATTTATTAAAATTATTTTTGCTTTGAACTTGAATAGTTGTTTCGTTGAAACCCTGAAAGTTGGCATGGAACCTTTTCAATAATAGATTCATGCACCAATTTTGATATCATATTTTTGCTCATAGACAAAAAACCACACTTTGGGCGCGTGTTGTGCCTTACTTTCAAGTTAAACTATTGCAAAATAGCTCCAATGTTTTTTTTTTTTAAGATTTAGGTGTAGGTTAGATTTAGATTAGGTTTATGTTAAGTTTAGGTCAGGTTTAGAGGTTTTTTTTGTTGTAGTTTGTTTTAGCGGTAAGAGCGACGGCAACAGGTCGGATGTATCGCTCACATCCGCATCATCTGGAGTGTCCGTTAGGACAGGAAGAAATAGGAGAGCAAAGCCCGCGACAGTGGCCACCGACAAATTTCTGGCGGTCGCTGTTGTAGCTATAGACACGGAGGCTCTCATAGAAGACGAGGAACAAATCTAAGACCCGACTGTAAAAAGGTCAAGGTTAGGTTTAGATTAGGTTAAGTAGCTTCTAGTAGAGGAAACGTGGTTTTGTCAATGTTCAGGGTGGTTAGCGTTTCTCTCGCTTTACTTAGTTCAATTTCAGTCAAAATAAAAGTGATAGCCGATATCAAACGCACACAAATATCAGTCCGGATACATCTCCTTAATCTGGAAAATTACCACACCTATCATTACGAAAACCGATTGAATACGAAATTCAACGAAATTCGCACCGATAGTAGTAAGTACGACGCGAAAGTTGGAGCTGCAAAGATTATTCATAAACTCAAAAACAACTCACTAATTCTCAAATACAAGTTACATGACGCTTACTCTGTATTTCCGTAAGTGCAGGTATCCAGGAAACCCAATAGCATGTAAAGCATTCCATCTCAGTCCACAAGGGTGACAAAGTATGTGGAATATTGAAACATTGTTCTGGTTGGATGTACCAGTAAGTAGATGTCATTGTTTGTCAGGTCATCCGTTATCATCGTGTGAACTGTGTGATCACTTTCTACTACTAATATAAAGATATAAAGATACTATTAAAAAGAGAGCTTCATTAGGCTAGCATATATAAGTTAATTGAAAATTGATTTATAGTATACCTGCATAAAATATTGGGTTTGGGTCGGCTAAATAAATAATGAAATGTCGCATAAATTGACATTTCATTATTTATAGTGTGTAATGCGTGTAGATTTGAGGGCGTATGAGTATGTGAAAAATGTAAATACACCTCTATTTACACTTCTTACATAGACACCGATCCCAGTGACCAAAATAAGGTGCACTCAGGTGCTCCGTTTCTCAATTCTATAAACATGAAAAGTCCATTAACAGTAAAACCTTCTTTAGAAAACCCGTGCAGTTTTTAGCGTGTGAATCAAATGTTTAATTTACACAAGGTGTAATTTAGACACTGACCACTTCACTCTCTAAGTTTCGTCAGTAGATTGTCATGATATTAAAAGTAAATTTGAATCTATTATATGATATTAAGAATCACTACGTCAGCTAAGTGAATAGTTGTACCTATGATTTTACCTTTTTGATATAGGGATTATAAACGTTAACACGGTTCATCTAATAGAAGTTATAACTGCACTATAACATATACGTATACAACAGTAAACAAATCATAATTTTTGTGGCATTTCCTTACGATATTTCCTCCACCGCCGAGCATGTTAATCAGCTTTTAAAAAATATATGTTAATATTAAATTGGTGACGCTGCCGCGGATAAAACTATGATGATATTTAGAAGATTATTTAGATTTTTATAAACCTTAGGGACCGCGGACGAAAGTAAAGTAACAGTAAATATATATAAATCCTACTTTTGGGTATAGGCGTCCTCGTTTCTTTGGAAAGAGTATATAAGAGCGTAGTGTACTACGCGGTTTCGCTGCAAGATTGGCGCATTTTACATGTATCTGACATGTTTACATATTTCTTAGACATGCGGGTTTTCTTTACTGCCGAGTTGCCAATAAATAAGCATTTAAAATTGCAAGTAACAATTTAATTGGTATTTGCACCGGGGATCAAAAGTTTTCCGCGTATCGTGGATTAAAAGCGATGACTTATACACTGTTCTACCAGGAACATCCACGTACCTAAGTATAATATAGAAATATGATTTTAAAGTTTCGTCGAGTCTTCAGAGATCATGCAAACAAAGGTTCAGTCGCCGTGTAATTTTGTACATTGTTAATTTTCGTATTAATTCACCTAAAAATTGGTCCATTGAGTGACATTGTTAATTGATTTTCCGATATAATGACTGCTAGCTATTACGCTGTAATACGTTATAATTATTAATTATGTTAATGCTACATTACTAATTTCAGGTTCATTCTACATATAATTCCCACGGATTACGTACACAGTAAATGGCAGGACAAAAATACAAATACAGCAAATAACCTTTTTTATTATGGTATCTGCGTGGAAAATTTTCAAGCATTGTGTTATGTGAAACACCGGATTACGTGTTACACCTTTTTTGTCAATTCCAAATCAAATTTGGAATTGAGATATTATATATTCTCGCTATCTCGAAAATATTACTAGAAATTTACTTTGCCAATTATGTTTATTATGTATTGCATTTTATTTGTAAATATATGTAGGCCCCTCTATATGTATGGTATGTTATCTTTATGTTTATTAATAATATTTCATTCATTATTATAATATGTTTGTATGTAAATATATATTTGTAAGTATATATGTGTATATATATATATATATATATATATATATGTATATATATATATACATAAGGCATTAAGTCCACCCTTTGTATCCCTTTTTGTAAGGTGTGACAAATAAAGTTTAAAATAAATAAATAAAATAAAATAAGCAATTAATAGGTTTTATTATATTTATGGAACTAATGATTTAAATCTGATTACTGACGTAGACCGGAACAAATGATAGCGATTGATTTTTGTGCGTAAGAGTGAGAAGAACGGTAACGAAAGTTTACTTCTAAGCATCTGACGTTTTCATCAACCTCCTCACCTCATCGTGATGATGAATCACTATCACAGCCTATCCTTAGCCCTCTGCTGGACATAGGCCTCACTCAAAGATTGCAACAAAGTACCATCCATCCATTGACTTCTCGCAAACTCACTCCACCTAGTGAGAGGTCCACCCACACTCCTAAAGAACACCAACCTAACATAAGAAGAAGTTAAAATAAACAATAGTTTTAGTGCTACACTGCAGTTTGTTTCTAGGTGTGGAATGAATGGGTCAGCTCGAACGGGGTAGGACCACACAGGACTTCGCAGAATGCCAGCGTAAAATAGCAGCATAATGTTTGCTGTGTTTCGTCTGGTGAGAGCAGGGATCCGGAGACCTTTATTATAGTATATAAGGTGATGAGGCATTCCACCTTAGTCCTCAAGGATGAAAACGCAGTATTCTGCATTATGCTTCCTTGTCAAGGATGAATGTAGATGTCATGGGTCGCAGGAATCACTTACCATCAGGTGAACTGTGTGCTCGTTTGTTATTCGCAAGATAATAAGAAAAACATTGATGTCTGGTTTCCTCGAGAAATTACAAGAGAAATTATTTGATACTTTGTAATCCCTATCACTTTTGATATAAAACACCATAATAAAAATAAAACGATTTTATCTTTTGCGTATGAGTATGTTTTATGCTGATTTGCAACTTCAAAGAAGGGGTAGTAAACAAATCCTTTGTCGGGTTCTCTTGTTCATTAAAAAGTTTTAATATTTACATATAAATTAACTGTTTGAATATATAAAGGTTTTGCAGGACCCACGAGACCTTTTTCGCCATTAAGTACTTTTCATAATTCTAAAGCTTAAGCTAATCGTATATTTGTGTGGCAAACTACGCTTTTTATTGGACCTGAGTGTTAGTAACTCAGTTGAACTGCGACCTAAAAAAAAACTTATTTTAATTATACTAATTATATTTCATATTAAAGACTTAAACTCACCTTGTATAATGTTCTCATCTCTAGACCCGGGCTCCCTGGGTGGTACCGTTTACTAGCTCCTATTTGATCGCATTCAACAAGGAGCGGCTTGAATTATCAACGACCAAGTATCCGACTGGTTTTATTCACCTATTTTGCATAGAGATGTTGCTCCTCTTTGTAATTTTTATCGTGTTTTAACATGGTGAGGCTTATAATTTTATCCTCAACATTTCCATGGTCGGCACTGTGCGTTTTATACGGAGTTTTCTGCTACATGAAATTAGCTGTCACCAGCGGTATTTCGAATCGATAAGACTTAGGGACCTTCAAGTATGGAGCCTACTTATTTCTTAAAGGAGAGCAAAGCGCCTGCAACTCCTCTGGTGTTTCAGATGTAAATGGACGTCATTATCATATCATATCATATCATATCAGGTAATCATTATTTCTAAGGCTAGCTCCTTTGTTATCACTTTTATAAAAAAAAATAGTTCGAACAATAAAAAAAAATAGTCAAATATTGCCGTTTATTATTTTTGTCCAAATGTCAAATCCAAATCATCTATAAACAATTCAAATTTAATTATTTTGAGACTATGAATAAAATGTGTAACAAATTATTTAATATTCAACAAACCTTATAAACACAAGAGAGAACAAACACAGAGAATAAACAATTTGGGATAGAAAGTTCAGTGGAAGCACACGCGGTTTTCAAAGGAATTCTACCGTACCTGCATGTTTTCACTTTGTATATGTGCATTCATTTATTACATTGCCAATTAAAAAAGTTTTACAACGTTAATGTTATGTTAGGACGTTTTAGGTTTTGGTTATAGCATGCAATGAACAAAATATTTGGTAGAGAATGTCTTTTAGCATTAAGTCCGTCTTTGTGCACTATATTTGTTTTACTTAAGGTTAAATATTTATATGTTCCATGCACCTCACGATGCATTTTTGACTTTTATTACATGAGCGCGTGATTTTTTCATAATTCTAAATCTATTATTACTTTATTCCAATCCCATAGTTTAAGAAAAATAATAATAATATCTTTATCGAATTAAATAATTATACAAAATTATTAGCACGGTAGTACTAATAATTAACATTATAATCTTTAAGAAATTTACGACATGGGTTGGGTGGTACTGGTTTCCTGACTAGTTTATTAAATAACCTGTACATAGAGTAATGGCATTTCACACAACTTATCAAGAAAATAACCTTTAAATTTAAAATTAACAATTTCATAAGCGCACCGGCGATCGAACTCGGTTTGCTCGTCTATAATGAAATCAATAGTTAGTACCCCGTGAGGAGGTGTTCCTACCCCGGACTCAAGCCGACTCATTCATTCTGAAGCAAGAAACTACGTCGTAGCATTCAGCTGTAGCACGAATAAATCGTTTGGGGAAAATCGCCCTTCAACAGATTACCAACGTAATACTGTGGCTTAGCACCATTGTGTTGCGTCTGGTGAAAGAGAAAAGAAATCGGAGACTTTATTACCTGTAGTAGCACTACATTAAATACTCAAGCTCTTTAGAGCTTGAAAGCATTATATTACCTGTACTTAAATAACTTCATTCGAATGTGCACCGGAACACACGATAGCTTTTATTCTCAACTAAATGGTGCCAGTAAACTGAAGATGCTTAGACGTGATGATCTTATAGTATATATTATGTAACTTTTTTTTTTAAACATTCTAAGCAAGTGCTTGACCACGACCCCACCTGATGTTAAGTGGAAATGTAGTCCTGGATGGTAAAGCGCACTAGCTCAGTAAATGCCTATACACTCTACTCTTGAAAACACCCACATTGTAATCGAAGGGAAAGACAGACGCGGGCAAACTATTCCAGTCCTTTGCTGTACGAATAATAAAAGACGAAGCAAAGCGCTTCGTTTGGGTTTGAGGGATGTTCACAACAAAAGGATGAAATCCAGCAGTGCGTCATGAAGTCCGATGGTGGAACGGGGATGGGGGAATTAGATCATGTAATTCCTGAGCACACTCTCCAAAATGCATTCTGTAAAACACTGAAAGGCTAGCCATCAAGGACTCGATGAATCGTCCATAGTTAATGTTCGATGAAATTTCGATTCCCAATAACTGAAGTCGATCAGTGAGTTCCACAGATAGATCTTGAAAGATAGGAGCCAAGGTGCACTGACTCCTATTGGCTGAAACAAGACACGCCTGTGTTTTGGTGGCATTGAATCGCACAAGATTGGCAACGCCCGAACTGGAAACCTCCTGTAATATGAGACTCATTCGCTCTACCATGGCTCTTCTTTCGGACTGTACTTGATCCTTAGTAGTATTAGTACCTAACTGGTAACTCTCTACAACTGTGCTGTCGTCTGCATACCCAAAAATACCGGGTTTCAGCAGATCATTAATATGCAGCATAAACAGAGTAGCAGAGAGAACAGACCCCTGAGGAACTCCAGCTTTTATCGCCATTGTCTCAGACGAGCAGCCATCTATGACTACTCGCAGAGACCGCTCCTTCAAGAAGTCAGCTGTCCAGGTGATCAAGCACGGACAGATGCCATACGCTGGAAGCTTGCTGATAAAGCTATCGTCCCAGACCCTGTTAAAGGCCTTCGAAACATCAAGTGAGACAGCTAGTGTTTCACCGTTGTTCTCAAGAGCCTCACCAAAGAAATGAGTGCACTAGAAGATCGTCAGTTGACCGGTTTCGATGAAACCCGTAATGTCAGTCACTAAGGATGTCATTATTTTCTAAGTATGCCATAAGGCGTGCATGCAATATACGCTCCATTATCTTACAAATAATGCAGGTAATCGAAATTGGTCGATAATTGACAGGCTCGGCGCGGCTACCTTTCTTGGGCACGAGTTGCACATTCGCAAGCTTCTAGGACTTAGGCACATTGAGGTCTTTAAGGAGAGACGGTACAGGCGTGTTAAAACAGGAGACAACTCGGGAGCACAAGACTTGAGAACTATCGCTGGAATATCGTCAGGCCCATTGGCTTTGCTCACGTCTAGACAGCGCAGCCTCTTGAGTACCTCTTTGTTCGTGATGTGTACCTCTGGCATAGAAGTGGCTGTGAGGTAAGGTAGGTCGAATACTATCGCCGGGGTCCAGACAAGAACTTTGGGCACAGAGATTTGCAAAGAGGTATGCTTTCTCTTTTACCGTGTGGGCCAGAAAGCCGTCAGGCTTTACCAGCGGGGGCAGTGAGAACCACCGGACACCACGAACATCGATATCCGGGGAGAATGGGACGATTCAGATTTCACCAGACAGTGATCAGAAGCTCCCAATGGTGAGGAGACTTCAACAGTTGATAGAGGATGTCTCCTGACAACGTATCTATCTGAATCAGAGTTCAACATAAGATTCAGGCAATTGGCTGTGTGGCCATCCACATCCGGCACCCAGCTGGAAGAAGTTATGTGTTAGGGACATGTTCCACGCGTCTCTCTCAGCATGGTCTGTCTTCTGGTATGGGAATAACCAATCCTGATGGCAGGCATTGAAGTCCCTCAGAAGGACTATCTGGGCAGAAGGATACCGAAGCTGGGCCGCATCAGCGGCCTCACTTAGATGTTCAAACAACCGAGTAGTCTCTTGGTCACCGGTGTGCAAACGGTAGACACAAGAGTAAAGGATCTTATCGGTGCCCGTGTCTACCATTATCCGCAAGTCCACATTACCCGTAATATAGAAAAGATGGGGTCTTCAAGATGACGAAGACGCAGGCAGCATATGTCATTACGGACGTACACGCAGACTCCGGCTCGAGGGCGGAAGGTATGGCCCAATGAATATCCAGGATAGTTGAGGTACGCCGTATCAAGAGGACAACGCATCTGCGTCTCCGTCAGGAAAAGTAGGTGCGGCTTTTCAGTCTCGAGGTGGTGGTGGACTGTATTGAGATTACAGTGCAAACCTCGGATGTTGGTAAGGTGCACTTTGGATCAGGATTTATCTATAAAATTGGTTAAATGATTCACTATATTTGAAGGAGTGAAGATCGCTGTTGTGGGATAAGGGAAGGTATTAAAAGTTATCTTTAAGATAAGGAGGTGTAAAAAGTAAAATTCGAGAATAAGATAGTTCTAAATAGTGATGGGACATCAAACGAAGAATTTCGATAGTATAATTTGCTAATTTCAATATTGTTTGACTTATGTAAGTTGCAAATTAAGTTTAAGTGCTTAAAATAAATTTTAGAATTTTAATTAATTATGTACGCCACAAATGTAAGCAAAGTCTAGCAAGTCGATAATTTGCTTATAAATTAGTTACCACTAATTGAAGCAAACAAAAGTTGAGTTAACATTATTATATTATATACAAATGGAACAATTCTTGGCAAAACATCGACGAACTTAATTCATACTTGCATTAGTTAAGACCTATTACAATAATTCTATATTTATTGACGTGACAACGTCTCATAAATCAGTTATCCTGGGAGGCATTCACGAAAAAGTTGTCCCGTCCTCCGTTACACGGGGCCGTCAGTAACCGAATATAGCCGATTGCGCACGATCTTCTCGCTCGGAGGTGTGCCTCATAGCACCGCGTGCTCGCTCCCGATTGGCTCACTCACTAATATTTAATATTGTTTTTGGAACCGTTGTCACGAATTTAACGTCCGAGCGCTTTGCGCCCAGACACCTGGGATTTTTATAATTTATCGGGCACACAGTTAACTTGATGGTAAGAGATAACAGTGACCATCTATATTCATCCTTGTAGCTTACTTTGTACTTACCGTGTTACCTTATAACCATAAACCATTACCAGTTTTACCGGAGTAATACATTTATTACCAGCAAATAATATGTAGTTCAACGTATCTTTTCTAGAAACATAGATAAGTATTTACAAATAACAGGATTCAAAAATGCAATTATCATGACGCGCTACACTTTCGTCATTGAATACGCTGCTTCCCGTCGATCAACCACACATGTTAGCTTCGCCGCCGCCCCCGGAGAACTGACTGCACTGCGCTCGCGCGCGGGGATTGCCTCCTTATACAACAGAGCACCTTTCATATTCACGCCTGGGCGCATTAGGTGGCAACGCGTGAGCGACGATACGCGTTTCTCATTGGTTAAAATTCCTTTGTTTTTATTGGTTCTGTACTTTTACACTTTGTAATTTTTTTAATTTATACGTTTTCATTGGTTATTCTCATGTACGATTTTGGGAATTAAAATTCATTCTGCTATTTCAACTCAAGCAAGTGTTTTATTTTCAAGTCAGAAGTAAAAGCGCCTCTCTCTACCAGAGCTCTCTTACATCCTCAACAAAGATTCGAAATGTACATGCATTATAACCTAGCGGACTGAGGTGGAATGCTTCGTTACCTATGTGTATACGTGGTATCCTATGAGGGAGCGGTGCTTCCCCGTTCTAGCCGACCCATTCCATGTTGCAGTTACTGCTAGTTGCTACGTGGCTCTAACACAGATAAGATTATTTCTTAGTAAAGTGCTTGGCTTTAAACCCTGAAATTTATAAGAACATTAAGAAGAGTATTTATTATTTAGTAAATATTGTATTAATTGTCACACCAATGTTTTTATTTCCCCGAAAAATCGAACGTCGTATTTCGCAGATAACGTAAGTAATACGATTTTATCAAACACCTTTCAAAAGCTGATTGAGTACGGACCCTAGCAGCCTGTCAATAGTTATTGTATTCGATTATTAAATGGGATATTTTGGTATCAGAAATATTGTAGAATCACATGAAAGATTTTTTCTTTGAACTCTAACTCGCCTATCCAACCTTGTCAACTCTTTCGAAAGTGGCACTTTTTTACAAAAATATCTCAGCCTCTTAAACCATTTGTCAAAGAAAGTCTGATGATCATAATAATTAGCTGAAAAATTAAAGGTGCTGAGCTAAACTAAAGATTGATTTTGATACTGAAATAATTCCATTGTTATGTACCATATATGTAATTATGGCGTAATTATGGTGTGGTCAAAGGACAGTATCACCAGCATCGCAGTTTCATTGTTCAATTCCTAATAGAGAAACGATATTTGTACCATTGCATCCAAACTTAACTTTGATCTTATTGCGTATGCATTGCATGAGACAATCGCAGGGGATAACGAATAAATATACAAATGCTAACTAACAATAATATATTCTGCGCAGTTCTCAAAGTCATACCATTTCGTAACAACTAGAAGATGTTGCCATGGTTTAATGCATTTTGCTCATGAGCATTGTTAGACTTTGTAAGAATGAGTATTTTATTTATATGCGTAAGATATTCCCGGAGTATTTATTATGTTTTAATTTATCAATAATCAGACACAGACCATTAAGAACAGCCCTTACCTTTATTTTAAAGTAAAGTTAATAATCTTATAATTGAAATTGAAATTCACCTAAAATCTTACTTCTGTAATTTTTGGTCACGGTAAGAATACCTAGCAGCTAGTATGTCCTACCTAATAGATTAAGTTAGCAGCTGAGGCCTCCGTCAGTCGAATTATTAATTTTAGCTGTTTGGGTATGTTTATGTGTATTATTTCGTGTGAAAAGATCAGTATTCAGTAATGAAACGTATGTTGGGCTTTAAGTGTATTTGTAATACACGTAAGGTAGTGCTTGACTGCAATCCCTCTAAGTGGTAAATTAACTTTTATCTCAAAGGTGCCCCAATGATACTAGAAATGGGTGAAAGGAAAATGATTCCAATTTTTTGTAGAATTCATTAAAAAACGATTAAAAATATAATTTCGTTAGAATGCTGGGAATATTCCCAACAAATATCTGCTGTACTTTTGGATGTCTAGAGGTGGAAATATAGCGGGATAAGGCGGGATACGAGGGATAGGACCGGTGAATAGATTTATAAAAGTTTAAGACTCGCTCTGAATTAATTGATTACTTTTGGGATGCTACAACTCAAATGAGAACATAAATGTTATTAATTATGAATTCTATAGATTCACAGAATAAAAAACCTAATCTATTCATGGTTAATGAAAATACAGTGGCCAGTATTTATAATATTTTTAATCCAATCCGCATTTGATATGATTTTATTAAATCATCTTCGGGAGGAATCTCAGCTATAATCAATCCATCAAAACACGCATCTTTAACTTTTCATAGAAATTAAAAATAGCTGCAGTATTACCAATATTTAATAATGATACTTGATGTCAGTAAATTGTCTTCCATAAAAGCCTTTTTTGAAATCTATCAAAGGTTTTGACAAATAAATAATATATACAAAGGTATAGCTATCAGCTAATGAAATATTTGGAATTTAATCACAGTCTACCAAAGCTTCAACCTGATTGTAGAAATTTGGTTATTGATTTGGTGGCACAAGATGCTAAAATGAATACTTCCCTGGACTTCTAGATAGCTCTAGGGTCTTTGATTTATTGAATATTTATTTACTTCTATCTAAACTTATATAAGATAGTATCATATATATATATATATATATATATATATATATATATATATATATATATATATGCATCATTCATCTGGATTAAATGGTTCCACTTTATTATTATAGTTTACATTGATGTTAATATCAGTATAAGCCTTGTTTCAATATGCATGTTTACACAGTATAAATGTTATTCGGGTTTGTAGAATAATTCTAGTCAGAAATTCTATAGCACTGATATAACAATATAACGAAGATAATGTCAGTTAATGGAGCAGTCGAGAAAACTCCACAACTGTGACAAAATAACGAAAGATATATTTTTAGTTGGAACGAGGCTGTATCGTTTATATACTTTCTACAGGAAATGGAGTGATGTTAGACTTTTATTTTCCATCTCCTTTATTCACGTAGTAATACATAGTGACATATTTGCTTCAGCGCTTACACCACAGGATAGTCTTTTATAAATAATACCTTAAAATATAAGATATCTAAAACTTAATGACTTCGGCTGACCGAGTTGGTAGTATCTATTGTCTGCATTGGGAGAAGAGCTATATAGCCACACCTGGTATTGCGGTGCGCCTTGCCTCGGGAGTGGAGAAGATCTCCCCAGGAATGATGTTGCCAGGGCGTCTGGAGCTGGTGTGGGTGCGAATGTATGCAAGAGCTTTCCCATGGCTCTGCCGTATACAGTGGTGGGGGAATATCGTGATTTCTTGAAGGTCCTTAAGTCGTATCGATTCGGAAATACCAACAGTCGGCGACAACTGATTTCACACAGTATATATCTGTGGCAGAAAATTTCGTGTAAAGCCCACTGTGACCAACCATCACGATGAAAAAAGTAAGGAATTTATTGCTGCATAAACAACTAACGTAGTAAAACTCATAGAATCGGTACCCATGCCCTCGCGAGGGTGGGTATTTTTAAAGAAGTGCTTTCAGCGTTAAAAAAAAGAAGTGTTAAATACAGAATTACAAACATGTAAAGGGCGGTGATGCTAAACTGCTTACATTGCAGTGGCAGGCACCTTTGCGCCTTGTGATGTGCTCTGCATAGGAACCTAAGAAGCACGTCTTGATTAGCCAGATCGGGTGAAACCTATCTCTTGCAGTAGACGAGTCGACGAAGCTGAACAATTTTTTTTGATTTTGCCCCTCATAATAAAAAAATTACCTTCCTATTATCTTATAAATATATAATTTCATAAAGTAAATATATTTTTTATACCATTCAGTTCGTGGTAATTCAATAACACCCACTGTACTATCCATCTTAAGTAAATAGTGGAGGTGCACATATGTGCAACTCCTCATCACCCCTTAGGACTGAAATAAAATGCCTCATTACCAGTAATTGGGTTTCTCGTCCTCTACATTTACCGTAGGAAATATAGCCGTATTGAGTTGATATTTAATTTTTACGCTGATATTCTGTAAGGAAATAGTCGAGCCGACCTACTAATGTATTTCTGCTAAATAAAGAAAAAAATTATCTCCAGTGTGGCTCTATCTTTGTTACAGTTTCATCATCATATCATTGAAGCCTCAATAGCCTTATGGTTTAGGGTACGGTCTACGAAACTTAAGGTTGTAGGTTCAAATCCGCCATTCGACTATTGTCGTGGACGATCTCCTCGCACAAGCACTAGACTAGTGGGAGTGGTTAACTAGAATGGTAGCAAGGTTATCAGTAATTCTAGCAGTCTTTAAAACTCTGTGCAACATCGTAAGTTGATTGATATTCTTGGCACATGAAACAATGTACGACTTACGTCTATCACATGTCTCCTTCCTACGCCAAATATATAGTACTCACTTTACAAGCGCCATGGGATCGTTTAACTACATATATTGAAGAAACAGATCGCTGTCCGCTTTCCTGATAGGTCTTTGTGCAATGCCTGTTCTATATTATTGTTGTTATTACGTACTAAATATTATGACAATATATCATGACCTTGAAATAAATTTAGAAAAAAAAAAGAGTTTGAATTTAACTTGATCTTCAATTAAGATTTGACGTCTTTTTATTAAATATTTATGAGTATTATAATATAACGCAATTTAATTCAGACTATTTACTTTCTATGGTGTTAGAAACGAGAGTTTAACTTAGATTTACTCGGGTACTATGAAATGTAAAGCGATAGACAATAAATTATCATTAATGCTAAGATTGGCAACCGAGCACACAATTGACGAAGTGATGACTTCGGCCTTATCTCTGCGTTCTCTCATTCTAAATACTGTTACTGAATTCATATGCCTGGTCACCTATTAGACTGAGATGGACGATGGTAAACACGTTATCTGTAATTTGGTTCCCAGTTCCCTACACCATACGTACACAGCGGTTCTATGCTGGTATTCTGCGCCTGAGTGGTCCTTCTTCTGTATTCCTTATTAATATTCCTTCTGTATTGCGTAGATTAAGAACTGTTTGAGCAAGTGTATGTACGTAATTCGAAAGATTATTCTTGTCATCTTTCTCTTCTTTTTTACTTTGAAAGACTTTGTTTATGGTGTGTTTTAATAGGTGGCAAGCTGCCCACCCGATGGTAAGTGATCACCGCCTCCCATGAAAATCCTCCTTTAATAAAGGCTCTTCTTGAAGGTCCCTAAGTCGTGTCGGTTTGAAATCACTGGCAACAGCTGATTATACATAGTAGTTGTGCCCAATAGGAAATTTCGCATGAAGCGCACAGTGGTGGATTGCCAACCATCGAGATGATGAGGATGAAATTTTGAATTCTGACGTGATGTACGATGTTTAAACTCAGCAGCTGGAATTAATCCGAACAACCCCACAGAACACTCCCCATGGTAAATTCGATAAAAAATACAAAGAGATTGTAACATCTCTTCGCAATGACAGTGAATTAATCAAAAAGACTGACAGCATTTGGAGTTATCTGACAATGTTGAATGCTTACAAGTAACGAGAGACTAAGGGTCAGTGAAGATTAAAGAGGTGGCGGCGAAACAACTTACTGGTGTATGAATAAAATTCATACACTAAAATAAAATCATATTGCTCCCGTGTCATTTTAATTGTCTATAGCAATTCGACTGATATACGAAAACTGAATTATGTTGAATTCATTTATTATTAAATTACCTACACAGACAATATCAGTTGTTTTAAGATATTTTGGTGGGAATTGCTTTAAATGTCGGGGCTATGTTCAAAAATAATTAAAGAAACTTTTGTAGGTTTCTTATTTCTGTGTGAGTTTTTAACTAGAATGCGAGAAGGAGTTTTGACTACACAAGTTTTACTGCTATTTCTGAGTTTGTTTGGCGAAGTAACCGCTTTTGGACTAAAAATATTATTTCTTTCGTAGGGATTTTGTATTTTTTTTTTCTATTATAAGTATATTATTATTTTAAATTCAAGCACCAAGCATCAGCAATAATCATGTTTATTGTATTCTCTCACAAATTAAGATAAGTAAATTTAGTACAGTGCAGATTTCACAATGTTGAATCAGTAGTTGTGAGAGACTGGTGTATATACTAGGATGCCCTGTATGATAGATCACCAGGTCTTCACCTTACGTTCACATTAGTTTCTATTTGTTCAAGGGAAAATTTTAAGATTTTTTTTTACTATATATGTATATATTAATTAATAATTATATTACATATAAATAAAACAAACAATCCAACTAAATGAAAAGGTAATCTGCTTAGACAAACTCTTGTGCTAAATGTGTGTGTGAATGTGTACGTGTGTGTATGAGCGCGTATGACTGTACGAAAACGTGCATCTGCGGAAGGGTGAAGGGTTAAGGGTGACAGTTTCTAAGAACGGTATAATTTTCATTGTTTACATTTCACAGAATAGTTTTCATCAACTCTTCCATCGTATCGTAGTCCAGGTTAAGTAGCCATGTAGGTAAGTGTTTTTTACATTTGAACTTGGGTAGTTTAAATAGATTCAAAGTGAAATTGATTTAAGTTAGGGTAATAAGTCTTGTTTGATAATAAAATAATTATGTATGAAGTTTGCTCAAAAATGATATAAATTGGTGTTAAAAAAAATCGCCATTTCTGTTCACAACCAAAAATAAAAATCATTTATCATGTTGAATTTCATTAATTGAGTATTAAATTTTATTAAATACATGTATTTTATTTTTGGTTGTGACCAGAAGTAGTGTTCTTTTTTCATCAGTCACCTAAAATAAGTATATCTTTATTTATGTATATATTATAAATAAAATTTTGAACGAGTCACTGTGCAAACGCGCCAAATGAAATTTTTTTTATGAGCAATTCGGATGTGGGTGACAAGAGTGAACCCGCGAATTTTACATGTACCCCCAGAAACATGATACATGTTAAAAATGGCTAATGAAGGTGTTAGGGCATAGAACACCACGCACTTCTACTGTGGATAGTCGGCGTTCCGAGCATATGGTAAACCAGCTCTCAAAATTACAGTTTACAGTTTCATTGGGCACTGGGGAGCAAGCTTGATCTGCTCTCGTACCGTGAATTGCGAGCAATCGCTTAGACACTGAAAGGCTCTCTTCATGTAGGACTTTTTTTATTACATTTATGTAGTGTAACGAACGAGCTCACAATTCACTTGATGGTAAAAGATTCCTGCGACTCATCATTCATCATCGATAAGGGATGGTTCCTTGCTGTCAATGCAGATCAGTTGTCACCCCTAAGAAGTAAGTAGGAATGCCCAGCCATCTTGTGTCGGTTGGGTCTCAAATACATAAATTTGGATGTGTATATATTATTGGCTAATTATTGTTGCTGTGCATGTGTTGTGTGTGTAAAGATATTAAATGTTGAAGCGTCAATAGCTTATTGGTTTAGGGTATGATCTGCGAAACTTAAGGTCGTAGATTCGAATGCACCATTAGATTATTGTCGTGAACCATCCAACCAGTTGGAGTGGTTAACCGGAAAATTAAGAATAATTAATTTTTTTTAAACAAAACAAATTTGATTGATTGCTAATATTCGTTTTAAAAAAAAATGTTTGTGTTATGGATTCGATTATTTGAATTTCGAACAATATCACGAGTGTTTCCAAAAGCAGTAGCAAATATTAAGGCTCGTTTTGCAGTTTTATTGGAAAGACACAACACGATGCAACTTTTTATTGGATTGGTTATTGGTGTATTTTCGAAGTATTGGATGGTTGTTTCGGATTGGTTGGACAAATAAATATCGTTGATTTGTGATTTTAATAGTATGATAGATATTTCTTGTGCTTTTTTTAATAACCATCAATGACCATATAGAAATATAAACTTCATTTTAAAACAAAAGTAAGTAATAAAAATATTTTTACCATTCTTCAAATATATCTTCAAAATACTTACAATTGTGCAAAGTCGAAATAAAACAGGAATAGGTCGGTCGAAAAGTATCTTATAGTAGTATTGAAAATGAATAATATTTCCCTAAGAATGTGATGTTGGACTGTATTAATTTTAGTGAATTATAATTAAAAATAATGAAAATCAATTGAATTGGTGATATTTAAATATGTATATTTTTAATTGCATTTAAATTAAAAGTAATAAATTATTTATAATATTGTGATTATAATCATCACTCCATATAAATGGATGCAGTGGTATGATATTACAGTTGACCTGCAACATGAATGGATCAGAAGCAGAGCGGTATAACCTTGTTGTGTTCGTATGTATTAGTTTAGGTTTCCGAAAACCCAATAAATGGATAATAAACGGATAAAGTGGCATTACATCTCAGTCCTACGGGGTGGCAACGCGTGTGCATGCATGAGCACAATCTAATCCATCTCTACTCGAATGTAAATGGAGCCTGCGGTCCATGACACTCATTTATATTACATACTCGAATTAGTAAGAATAGTGCAACCTTTGTTGAGGATGGATATAGATGTTAAGGATACTGATATCCCTAAACACTAGTGCGGTTAAAATTTACTATCAAGTACACGGTCTTCTTGTGACTTACCTTAATTTTATAAAAAATATATAAAATAACCATCAAACTTAATCCTCAACATACCTTTGATATCATATTATGGGTTACAAAGGAGCATACAGTTCGCTCGAATGTTAGTGGAGCCTGCGGTCCATGACACTCATTTATATAACATTCTCGAATTAGTGAGATGAGTACAATCTTTGTTGAGGATGGATATAGACGTTAAGGATACTGTTATCTTTAAACACTAGCCGTGGTTAAATCTTGCACGGTCTTCTCGTTTCTTACCCTAATTTTATAAAAAATATATAAAATCACCATCAAACTTAATCCTTAACATACCTTTTATATCATATTATGGGTTCCAAAGGAGCATACAGTTCGCTCGAACGTAAGTGGTGCCTACGGTCCATGACACTCATTTATATATTCTCGAAATAGTATGAATAGTGCAATCATTGTTTAGGATGGATATAGGTAGGTAGATGTCATGGGTACTGTTATCTCTACACTCTAGCTGCAGTTTAAACTCACTATCAGAAACACGAGCTTCTCGTGTGTTATCCTAACTATATAAAAATATATAAAAACACGATCAAAACTAATTCTTACCAAGCATTTTTTTGATATTTAAGGTTACTAACATACAGCATACAGTTCGTTCGAAACGTTCTAGTAAATGTGCCTGTAACAACACACAGATGTTACGTATTTATTTTTTAATATAACTAGACTCTACAAATATGTAAGTAACTGTTGAAGTTATAAATAAGTTTACAACATATCTGCAAATTAATGCTGAAATTTATTTTAAATTACAGCAACTAAATTATTTTTTAGTTTTAAACGTCAATTTTATTACATTTCTCATAAAAGAAGATGTAGAGTAATAAGTATATATAAGAGTATATAGTAATAAAAACACGATAGAAAAAGTTTTTATATTTTGTAGAAGCCCTTGAAGTGTTGAATGAAGTTATGTTTTACAGGGACAATGTACTTTATTATGACACATATATTTCAAACTTTTACTATGGAAGTAAGTCTTCTAGTTTTAAATTAATTTATCTAGCTTCTAACTTTTAGCTATGAGGTTAATTTATAAAGTTGTTCTTTGTTATTCTAAGTACTTAAGACAACTTAACAAATGAAATTCATAGACATTGTTTTTTTCCTTTGTGTGGTTTTATTCTGTTATAGTCATTTTTATTTTCTAATTTATTATACAATTGTATTTTTTTATGTATTATCTTCTTTTCATATAGATTTTAAGAATGGTTTTTGATCTAGACCTTATAAAAAAATAAAGTAATTAGTAAAAAAATAAAGTACAAAATCTTTGTTCTTGAAATTCTAAAGAGAATGCAAATAGAAGATTTGTCCTGAAAGATTATCTTTTGTTAAAATTTGTTTTATTATTATTTGAAAACTAAAAGCTATAAACTTTTTTTTTTTTATATTAAAAATGTTCTTGTCTCATTCAGTGTTTGATCACATAATATAAGAATTTTAGTGGATATATATAGTGGGCAGTATTGCTGATAAGGTGAGCATAAATCGTAATAATGTTATAATTACAAACTGTACAACAAGGCGTCCCCGAAAAAGGTTTGTTCTTATGACGACATTTGATGACGCGGAAAAATTTTATTTAAGGATAAGTATAAAAGGGACGGTGTAAAATTTAAAACTATTAAGATTAGTCAAGAAATATTGATTACTCACCAACGGCTTTTATTATATTGAAATTCACATACGGGAATATATATTAGTTCTTTACTTATGAAATTGTCGTTCTTTAATATTGGCCATTTCAAACCATAAAAAAAGTTTTCATTGGCTGTGAATTCTAAATTAAAATTAATTTTGTTTTAAAAACATGACATTCTTTTTACAAAGTCAGTCTTTTATTTATTGATTAGCTTTGTATTTTTATTACATTTGAACATTTTTTGTCATAATGGATACTTTAAAAATTCGTGTAATTATGGAATATGAGTTCCGTCGTGGCATCGACGCGGCACAAACGGCACGTAACATCAACAACGTTTACGGAGAGAACTTAACAAACGAACGCACAACCCGTTATTGGTTTGCGTAATATTAAGGGTCAAGCAAGACAGTCAAGCACCGTTCATCTGATGGTAAGTGATGACTGCGGCCCATGTTCAGAATAATCATGACTATGTCCACTGTCAGATATGGGATTCTTCTAAGTCTTCTAGTAAGTAGTAACGTAGTTATTCATATGGACTTTCTAAACCGTACAGCTATTGCTATTTTACTATAGATGCAATAGATTTAGTATCGTATAAAGCTTTTAGACGCAGCTGTGGTAGTTTCGAATAACCGAACATATAAATCAGAGAAATATATTAAAATATAACTGTCTGGTCAGCGTTCTTTTTGCTTGCTGTAGTATTTTTTACTATAAAGCATTCTTCTAGAGAATCGAATTTAGTTCATTAATATAATGTGTATTGTATGAACTACTATTATATAATAATATTCATTAAACCTATTTTTATATAATAGTAGTCCATATAATTTTAATAAGTATAAATTTTAATTAAAAATTAATATACATAAAATTTTGTAGGTTTTATAATTTATCGAAAAGTTGGGATAAATGAAGTAAATAATAAACTCGTAGTCTTTATTTTTACTTAACTATTAAACACAATACCCTCATATTTTTAAAGTATGTTCTAAGAAACTCTACGTCGTGGGTTAGAATCCACCGTTAGAGTATTGTCGTGTATCATCTCCTAAAACAAGCGTTAAAGAATGGAAGCAATTTAGGAATGTTCGTAACGTTAATAGGATTGCTAACATCATTTTTCTTAAAAATAAAAGACAACAAGAAAATACTTAATGTTGTCCGGATTTTAGTTTCTTTTTCATTAAACCATTCCTTGGTGCTAACAAAACTCAAAGCTAAATACTAAGTATAAGAAACAAAATAACAATATTCATATCAGTTCTTTTTACCATATTAATGGTGACAAAAGAACATACAGTTCACCTGATGGCAAATTTTGATTACGTCATGACATCTATATCCATTCTCAACAATGATTGTTGACCCCTCAGCACTGGGGTAGAGTGATTGTGACCTGTAATTGGGTTCACGGAACTCTACACAACACAATATGAAACACAGGAACATTATGATGCTATTTCACGCTGGTTATCTGTAAAGGGGCAGTACTTCCCTGGTCGGGCCAATCTTTTAATGATGCACCTAGAAGCTAGCTTTTCACATCACCTTTACAAAATACCACCGTATAATAGCAGTGTAATGCTGTTTTGTTTTTTTTGTTGAGTCTAGGCATCCACCAGACCCTTTTTAATGGTGTCGCCTCGCCACTAGGTTTTGTTCTCAAGGTCGACAACACATCTGCGTCACGGCTCATTGGCCGTAGGAATCACTTACCATGAGAAATGTGTGCTTATTTGTCACCGTTAATACAACAAAAAAAACTATAATGCTTTTAACTTTTTTCTTATAATTGCTTTATATTTAAATAATTATAGCATAGCAATATATAATGGGTATTAGATTTTACACAAAGAAATCAACGTACTGGTTAGTGTTTATAAAGCATTGAACTGACGAGACAATAGCATTACGAGAAATCGTGTCATCGTATGAAAGCGCTCATGACTAATGAACAGATCTCTTACCGACGTAAATGAGCTTTAAGCTCCAGCGAAAGAGCTAGAGTGAAGTTTTATTTATTTATTTATTAAATCTTTTATTGTAAACTTGGCGTTCTCCACCAGTCAGCGATGGAGAAATATTAGATATATAGATTATAATAATCTGTATTACCAACAACAAAATAATCCTAAATATTTACAGTGTCTGTAACGTAATATACATAAATATCATATAGTATGTACATAAATTCACAATATACACAAACATATTAAAAATAGATAAAATAAATAAATAAATTGTAAAGTTGTGATAAGTTTTGACGAATAACGCAGAACTAATCAAAGAGAGAGCAAAACTACACTTAAACGAATCATCACAAGCGGCAATGATAAGTTAAGCTTTGAGTCAATCGCGTTATGACATCGCCCTCGGCCTTATCTCAATCGATTGAACAGACCCAAAAATTTACTCCGTAAGATGCGCAAGTTAACGATGGCATTAAAAATCCGTGGGGATACTTTTACTTTTAGTATTCTAGGTATTTAAAATTAAGAATTTTTAATCATCAGATAACTCTAAGCCCAAAGAATTGTTATGATAATTTTAAAATAATTACCTTATAATTGGAAATCAAAAACCCACACAAAGCATCAAATATTAATGGATATATTTGATGCTTGATGAGTATTGAGTTCACAGAGAGGATTCTTTTTTAGAATCATAAGTTTTTGATGGTCTTTTGAGTTAAGTTTTTTTGAACTAATAAGAGCCCTCTTTTGAGTTGAGGGTTAAAAAAGTAAAGTAACGAACATATCATCTACAATATAAGTAGTTGCAACAAACTGCATTGGTGTTTAATATTACAAAGCAGTTTTATCGTGGAATAGAACAACGAACTTTCAAAACAAATTTATATCATTGAACTTCCTTGTAAACTTAACGACTTCATTTTAAACTGGAAAACTCACTTTGATACTAAAACTTTCAAACATTCCAGTCACGTATAACATTCAGCGTGGAAACACATTTTGGAAATGTAGAATATATGTAAAGATGAAGTGATACTCAAATAAATAAAATATAGTTTTCCGATTAGTTAAAATATTTAATACTTACTGCATCATATTCGTTATATGGCTAAATTTAGAATTTATTTTGGGATTTTTTTAATGAATTGAGTTACCTTCAATGCAATGAAAACGAGATTTCGCTTACGAGTGATTCCTGCGGCCCATGAAATCCACATACATCATAAGGAATCATAATGTAGAACCGTTGACACCCCTCAGGGTGTATCAACGGTCCCCCCATGGGATGTTTGTCACGATTCGAAAGATGGTTAATTTTAACAATTTCACAAGACGATCATAAACAAATTTATTGACGTTTAAACAGTACGACGTCTGTTGGGTCTACTATTTATAGCAGTACTTTAATCGATCATAAATTATTTTAAGCATAAAAATGAGGGGTGTGGATATATATATGTGGTATAGAATGCTTCGTCACCAGTAATAAAGGTCTCCGGATCACACATACTAGACGAAGCTGAGCAGCATTATGCTGCTTATTTACGCTGGAATCCTGCGCGAGCGTGTTCTATCCTTAGTCGAATCAACCCTCTATTGTGGTTATTTGATGCAAATTTCGACGTGATTAAATTAACTAATAAAGGTATTTTAGATTGTTCTTTTCGTATCTAGTTCATTCAACTCCTTTATTACACTGATTTATTGCGGAACTAATATAGTTCTTTTTTGAACACCGTTCTGAGCCACGAGTTGATAAAAATTTACGAGTATTATAAAATTCCCACAGTCTGACATAAGCTTTGGAAATTTTATAATATAGTCATATTAACTTCTTTCGAATTTAATATATTTTCTTAAAGCTCTGATAAGAGCTTTTAATTTATAACGCATTTCGCTAAGTTAATACTTCCCATCAAATCATGTAAAATATATGTTACCGCATTTTTATACTGAAAGACTATCCTTTTAGACAAAAAATAATGAATACATTATACTTTTAGATGAGATAAATAGCTAAAAAGGGGATCGAGGAGAGATGATAAATAAGATGAGAAATACATTTTAATGGAATTAATACAAATGTAGTATTAATATTATTTTTCAATAATTTTGCTAAAGCTATTTTAGTAAAGCTTTTTTCAGTTTTTCTATTATAGCAGTTTTTATTGCTAAAGTCCCTTGCGCTTGCTTGCCTTATTTATACCGCGCAGAATCGGACGTTAGACTGAAATAAACGGACCATGAAGTTAGAAACTGTGTGCATATAACTTAATTTCGCATTTTCTCAATATGCTCCATGTGTAACTTCAGCGTCACATAATAATAATTTTAGTAAGTGTGGTATAAGCATAAGTTTAAAAAAGCTTTAGTCTAAGCACTCGCTTTTAATTCACGGTACGCGATCAAACAGAGTTGGATACCCGCTATCGTTACGAATAAAATTGTTAATTGAATTTTAATTGCAGATTTACCACGAGCTCACCGGTGAAAGTAAATATCGTGAAGAAACCTGCGTGTGGGTATAAGAAATAAAGTAGATCCTCGGGATTAATAATTTTTTGTTACTTTAATTTAATTTACTTTTACTTTTCTAAACCCGATCGTAATGTTTTACTTATTACTGAAAACTTTACTTAACGAGAAAGTACAAAAATTTTTAAAAAACTGTTTTCTAGATTTATTCATATATTTTTTAAGTTAAAAAAGCTTTATCGCCATTCTTGTTTCTTAAGCTCGTTGCAGCTGCCAAATAATGAAACTATTTGTATAAATATTTATGATAGGACGACCGTTAATTTTTTCACATTGTTTAGTTATAATGATAAACTCAAGTGGCAGTATAGATAATCTTTAAAAAATCCTACAAATCAAATAAAATAAGAGAATAACTCGAGCTTCATTCCTAAGCCTGAAATGAAAATATGCGGCGTGAGACTGATAATTACTTCCGGGCTTTCACAGGATTATTCTCTCTCATTTTACATTTGTTTCGTCAACGAAAAGAGATCAGTATTTATCGCGCCATTTACATCCAAATTAACAACTGAAATTGTGAGTATTTAAAAAAGGATAAAAGACTATCCTTTTAGACAAAAATAATGAATACATTATACTTTTAGATGAGATAAATAGCTAAAAAGGGGATCGAGGAGAGATGATAAATAAGATGAGAAATACATTTTAATGGAATTAATACAAATGTAGTATTAATATTATTTTTCAATAATTTTGCTAAAGCTATTTTAGTAAAGCTTTTTTCAGTTTTTCTATTATAGCAGTTTTTATTGCTAAAGTCCCTTGCGCTTGCTTGCCTTATTTATACCGCGCAGAATCGGACGTTAGACTGAAATAAACGGACCATTAAGTTAGAAACTGTGTGCATATAACTTAATTTCGCATTTTCTCAATATGCTCCATGTGTAACTTCAGCGTCACATAATAATAATTTTAGTAAGTGTGGTATAAGCATAAGTTTAAAAAGCTTTATCGCCATTCTTGTTTCTTAAGCTCGTTGCAGCTGCCAAATAATGAAACTATTTGTATAAATATTTATGATAGGACGACCGTTAATTTTTTCACATTGTTTAGTTATAATGATAAACTCAAGTGGCAGTATAGATAATCTTTAAAAAATCCTACAAATCAAATAAAATAAGAGAATAACTCGAGCTTCATTCCTAAGCCTGAAATGAAAATATGCGGCGTGAGACTGATAATTACTTCCGGGCTTTCACAGGATTATTCTCTCTCATTTTACATTTGTTTCGTCAACGAAAAGAGATCAGTATTTATCGCGCCATTTACATCCAAATTAACAACTGAAATTGTGAGTATTTAAAAAAAAAGGATAAAAAGACTATCCCTTTAATATAAAATCGCTATTATTATTAACAACCTGTACCACCAAGAAACTCCAGCGACGCTTCTCTCTGTGTGGAGTGGAGAGAACAGACCAGTGACATGGCGGTATCGCGAATAACCTTGTTTGCGACGCCCAAGCCGTCGGCGGGGGCGATATGAAGGTGCAATGTACGTGTGTTGTGTTTTATGAAGGGCTTGGGCCCTGGTGGTTGCGTCGTCAGGATCGACGAGGGCGTGCCTTGGTCTCCTTCGGACGCGGGAGAATCTGTGATTCACGATGGGATTGTAAGTGGCGGCACTTAAATCAAGGGGTTAGAGTGTGTTACGGCAGAGTCGAATTATTGGTGGAAAGCCTGCTTCAGGTACTGAGCTATGGTCGGCAGCTCAAGATCTATGTGTAGATTTTCGTTACGCAAGAACCACGACGCACCGGTGGCCTTGCGCATGAAACGATTTTGTATTACCTGAAGTCGGTGAATGTGACGTGGGGAGGTATGCGCAAAGACGGGGCTTGCGTATGTCATTATGGGTCGGATGCACGCTTTGTATAGTGTAATTTTATTACGCAGGGACATTTTGATAAATCTATTCTCATCGACTATTTATACTTGCGTTGGCACCCATGAGGACGAAGATGGAATACTATTTATCTGTAATTGGATTCCTGGATCCCAACACTTATTGAACAAAACACCATGGTCTTCTGTGAGGAAGTGAAGTTTTAATAAACACGAGCGATGTCGTAACGTCATCGAATTTTGAGAAAGCTTAACTAGACTTAGTCATACAATGTGAGGCACATTTAACACAAATAAGAATTTTTATTCAAATAAAACTGTAAAACAAGACTTAGTTATACTATAGTTACACGCTCAACTCCTTGATAAGCAAGTATGGTAACGAACCTCCGAATTAAGATGCGATATCTCTATTCATCGTCAATCGTCTTCTCTGGTCATTATTACTCCATTGTGGCCTACCCCGGACACAGCTTGTCGTGTTACCCTTACTCCCGACTTCCACAAATTTGCATAGGTGAGCCTATGCTGCATTTGTTCTTTTTCCGATAGTTATTTTTTGTCTTAGTCCGCTTGAAATCGGAAGACTAATAGTCATAACTATACATCAGTATACTGAGCAACTAGAGTGTATCTTTATTTTTAATGACTGCTATATAATATTTAGTATTTTAAACTGGTATTCTGGTCCTTCTCCGGTCAAGCTGCCCCCCCGATAATGCAGCATGGTTCTACCACTTCTACCACTATTGATGATTATGATGAAGTATTCTGTAATAGGTATTACCATGGAAGCTGTATATATTTCCTGCCCTTAAAAATAAATTAATTAATTCGTACAAAGGAGCATCTGCCGTGCGACAAAGTCTATTTAGAAGCAATTTTAACTTTTAAATTTGTACGACCGCGGACTTTCCGTTTTTAATTTAAAAAAATCACTTATTATATTATGGTGTAGAAATTGTTCTGAAAATACAATTCTGTGTTTTTGTTTTTCTTTATACAAATAAGGCCACAAACTGGCCTTATGTTAAACGACTACATGGCCGTATGTTGTAAAAAAGTCAACTTAGTACCTTCTACGTTGACATCATACCCCATTCACTTCAAGGTGAGAAGAATTGTATCGGTCGGGAAATATACAGACCGGTAGAAAGTTCAAAGCTTGGATCTGCCGATTGTAACGGAACCAGCAAACCGTGAGAATGGGACTCTCCGATCACGTGATTGATTGATGATGGAGGGGAATTAACTCATATAATTCCTACATCATTATGTTCCAAAATAGTTGCTTTGACAGATAAGTGACCGAGCATGCCCAGACAAATTCAAATATTTCTAACATCCAAAGTTAACATACAAGTTCTGACAAATCCCCTCATTAAAAAGTTAATCACCTTTACATTTGTAATTAAACGATGTAAAATTGAACATTTTTAAAACTTAGCCTTGTCGTTTATCGCAAAACGTAACGATAGTACATTTTAATAATAAGCAAGTTAAATTTTTATGTGTTCTATTTCCAGTACTCCGCTCCGCCTTCCAGTAATAATAGTTTTACAATAACTGTCCTCAAATTTATACTTTACACAAAAGCCGTTAAAACATTCACACTAACCAACTTTATACATTTTAGATATTTCCCAAATATTGTTTTATAACCATTTAAAATCGTACAATGATATATCACAAATTAAGTACATGTTTAATTAATAATAAATATTTTAAATTAAAATATCCTAACAAGAATGTAAAAATATGTACTAGTGCTTTCTCCGAAGAAGACGAAGAAGTTAGTATTTGAGATATCAGACTCTGTTATCTCGACATATTCCATTTCATCTATAGCTCTCCATTTTTGTAATCCAAGTAGCTTTATCGTTGTGTTGTACTTGTTCATCCCAAATGCTAGACTAAAATGTTTCTAGTTGTTCTTTTGTCGGTGTTTGTGCTTGTGTTGTTTATGTCTGTGTAGTTCGTGTCTTTGTTTCAGGTGTTCTGTTTCCTTTTTCGTGTCTCGTATGAATTAAACTGTTCTGAAATATAGCCTCAACTCTCTTAACTACTTTGTTTGATCTATTGTTATTGATATATTGTGTAAGTGTACCGCAATCTGCCCTCAGTTTTTCCCAGCCTTTCTTGCCATGTTGGTTGGATACTGTTTTAGTTTTGTATTTCTTGTGTGTTCTGTAATTTTAAAGTTGAGTTCTTTAGAAATAGCTGCAGAATAGCAGTTAGTATATGTTCAGTAAATAAGTTCCGAAAACGAACCGAAACAGTTTAGGACTGTATTAAAGCTTAGGTAGTTTTGGCCGAGCTGCTGGATCCATTCATGAGTATTGTATTAGTGTTGCTCGAAATTTATTTGATATTTCTAGTATATTCATCTATTTGTATATTTTGATCTGTGGCGATTAAGGTTTCAATATCATTCTCTAGCATTACAGTCGGTGGTCGGTTTGTGTGGATATGTGAGTTGTGTGAGTATGATTGTATGGTTGTGATTGTGTATTTATACCTAGTTGAGTGTACGGTTGCGATACTATTTGTGTATATTCGTTTATATTTTGTCAGGTAGGAAAAGAGTTCGTGTTATTTTCTTCTTCTTGAAAGTATATTCGTGCTTCTTCTTTTAATTGTTCTAGTATATCCTGGGATAATAGTTTATTCCTTACTATAATTCTTCTCTGATCTGAAATTCTTTGCTTTGTAACAGTAATCTCTGGGTATTGCCGTGTAAAAAGTTCATGTCGGTCTCTAATTTAGTAATAAGGTAGTAGGTTCGCATGATAAACATGTTAGTTTCATTGCTCCATTTCATACGAACTCTTGGTTTGCCAGCCTTGGTGGACGCGGGTAGGAGGATATTTACCTCTCTTGCAACATTCAAGGTCGGTATGGGTGGTACTGTGACTAAAATTTTACTGGGAGGTGACGATGGCATGGATGGTGGTCTGTCACCATCGTCAGTGGTTTCGGCTGTAGCATCTTTGTCGGTGGGAGCTCGCCTGCTCAACTCCTCACCGCTGACGGTTCACATACTGAAACACCCAGGGGCAGCCCCACGTGTGTCCTGACGATCGCCCTCAGGTAGCGGCCTTCTCAGTTTACTCTTTAACCATGTCTCCATTGTTAATGGGTTACCAAAGCCATGTTAGCCACACCAGTAATTCTAAATATAATAGTAAAATAAATAGTAAATCTCAATCGTGTGTCCGCCCCCTACGTGATCATATGGTCGATCCGGACGTGTGGTTGGGTTTTAGGGAGCTTATTATTATGATTATTATTATTATTAGTATTTTATAGTGGTAGAGCTACGCTACAGTTTGTAGCTGCAGAATGCATGTGTCAGTTCGACCGGGTAGGACCACGCTCAAACAGACTACCAGCGTGAAATAGCAGCATAATCCTTCTGTGTTTCGTCTGGTGAGTGTAGGGACGGAGGTGACGGGGCATTACATCTCAGTTCTCAAGAGTGACAACGCATCTGCATTATGATTCCTTGTCAAAGATGAATGTAGTTGTCATGGGCCACAGGAATCTCTTACCTCAGGTAAACTGTGTGCGCTCGTTTGTTACTCTCAATGAAATAATAAATAAAAATAAAATATATATAATTTAAGTAATTCTTGTCTATCGTTGCTTATATTACAATTTCTTATATTCATATTTAATCTTTTACATATATATATATATATATATATATATATATATATATATATATATATATATATATATATATATATATTTAAACACAATGCTTATCTTCTTTCGTATTTTTGAAACCGTCGCAGAATGCACCGCACGCTAGCCTCACATGCATGTAAATACATTTGTCGATATTTTTTTTTGCAGTGACAGGGTTCAGTAACACGAACCGGAAACGATAGAATAATTTACAAGGTTTGTTTCAGTAGCAGCTTAATTATTTTAACCTAGATTTTACAGATTATTGGGTTTCGAGTCTTGAAAGCTTACAAAGCCTGGCTTGAAACCAACGTTCCGGACTTTATAAGAGATGAAGACTGGCCCTCATCTAGCCCAGACCTCAACCCTTTAGACTTCAATTTATGGTCAGTTTTAGAGGATATGGCCTGCTCTAAACGACACGGCAACATTGAGTCTCTTAAAAATTTTTGGAGCAAGCAAAATTCTCCTTGGAAACAGTGCGTTAATCCGTAGATTCGTGGCCAAACACATTAAAGGCCTGTATAAAAGCGAAAGGGGCCCCCTTTTCGAATAGAATATTTTTTTATTTTTTGCTGAGACTAATAAATATGTAGGTATAAATTTCAATAATATTACATTACTTCATTAAAATAAAATGCATTTTCATTTGTAACAGAACTTATGGCCGGACTAGGTATATACGCTCCGCCACGCGGGCTGGCGAAATTCACGTATTCGAAAAAAGAAATGTCACTCTAAGACATGCAGGTTTCCTCGCAACGGTTTCCTTTGCCACCAAGCTCGAGCTCATTCAGCACTTAAAATTTCATTTAACATTTTCATTGCTTCCGACACCGGAGATTCAACTCTTTGCTCGCGTACCGTGAAATTAAAAGCGAGCGCTTACACACTGAACTATCACGGAGCTCACGGAATGAGACTTTAATAGCATCCGAAGATAATAGGAATTAAGTGAAAATTTGACATTTTTGCCATTTTACGTGACTATTTAAAAGGTTATAAAGTCATATACTGCTCATTACAGATATGGGGAGTTTGGTATTGCCAACACCAATCAACCAGTCATAACGACATGAGTATATTCGAATTTTGACATAATCCGATTGTCAAGATAGACTTATCTACTGAGTACACTGTATTTGTGAGTAGTTGTGTGACACGAGCCATGTCAATACATATTATTAATTAGTGTTAACAGTGTCAGTAACCGTAATTGTGTTTTGTTAAAGAACAGCTTACAGAGAACAAAAATAATTATTATGTTTGTTCTCTGTTGTATGTTATTCAGAAACAAACTGAAAACAAGTTAATCAAAATATATTGTAAAAGCAATAGTTGCGATTGTAGAAATTATAGTTCAAATGAATCAACATTTTCCATTGTGAGTATAATTTATAATACTTTCTGAAACACCACAAAGATTTCAAAGTATTGGCATATTATATGGCAGCCAATTGTTTGCTTTTAATCATGGGAATAAATTGTTTGTACACAAAGGGTTATAGATTGCAGTTTTGCCTTTGTGTTTAAATTGAATATTTAGATTTAGTTTCTAGTGCGAATTATAAAATTAGTTAAGAAGTTGCAAATATCGTAGCCAAGCTAGGTAACAATGAATTTGTTGACAGTAATAATAAAAAAATGGATCTCTAAAGCCCTAGATTGTTGAGGTCTTTGAGTGGCAAAGCTTTTCAAAATAAACGGTTTAAACTTTAGAATAAATTTAGAAATTGTAATAATTAAAAGAATATATACACATATACCTAGCCCGGCCATAAGTTCTGTTACAAATGATAATGCATTTTTTTTATGAAGTAATGTATGTAATATTCTTAAAACTTGGTACATTAATATTAGTCTCAGCTAAAAATAAAAAAATATTATTTTCGAAAGGTGGCCCCTTTGGCATTTAATCTGTTTGGCCACGAATGTATGTCACGCACTGTTTCCAAGGGAAATTTCGCCACTGCTTGCTCCAAAGATTTTTTAAGAGACAAAATGTCGCCATGTCGTTTAGAGCAGGCCATGTCCTCTAAAACTGACCATAATTTGATGTCTAAAGGTTTGAGGTCTGGTCTAGATGAGGGCCAGTCTTCAGGTCTTATAAGGACCAGAACGGTATACGGTATATTTTAAAAAAGTGTATTGCTGAGAGGTTTCACGTGATCCAAGAATGCATCTTGATACACTTTGGCTGAAGTTTTTACTCCTTTTTCACAAAAATCTAGTGTTTTGACTCCTGGATAAGACAAGCCCCACCAAACCATCACTGACGCAGGATGATGACAACGTTGTACCTTTCCGACCACTTGAGCAGCTTCTTTAGAGCTGTGAGCATACACTATCATTTTGCTTATTGTAGCGTTCTTCAATCGTGAAAATTTTATTATCGGTAAAGAGGATATTTCTGGGCTTTACACCTACGTATCGCGATAGAAGGTGTTTTGATCGATCAACTCTCATTAATTGCAAAGATTAATTCAGGGCATGTCCTGTATATCGACGATAAGCACCGAGCTTCAGGTCTTGTTTTATAATACGAGACAGAGTTTTAGCGGGAATCTTCACTTCTCACGATAATATTTTTTGCTTCCTAATGGGGTTTCAACGAATTCTGGCTTTAACAGCATTAACAACCTTTGTAGTTCTAACAGCACACGGCCGCCTCGATCTTTACTGGTCTTCGAGGAAGTGTTGTTAAATCTCTTGATAGTACGATATACCAAATTAAAAATATACCTATACCTACCTATATATATATATATATATATATATATATATATATATATATATATATTTATATATATATTTGGTTGTCACGATCCTGAGCAATCTGCATCCATCGTCTTTCGAGCAAACTTGTACAGGTCGTGAAACCATTTAGTGAAACATCGCCTACACTGGGACTGCCCGTCCACGGTCTGCGGATGTCAACGTAGCAAATAGCCCGCTCCATATCATGTTGAGTGACTTCTGAGTTTTTCATACGGCATTCATCTAGCAGCGAAGAAGCATGTCTTTTTACCGTAAGGCATCATTTGTATCGCACTGACTAAAGACTTTTGTTTTTAGACATCGAGGGATGTTTGGCGAGAAGATGTGTCTCAGTTTTAGCGTTACCCAACCGAGTTGAATCTGTCTGTTGATCTCTGCTTAGAAGTTGGACTTACCTAACCGGACTATTATTTACCTTACCTAAATATACTTGTCAATAACTTCTAAGAAAATAATTGTAAGGAAATTTGGTACAAACCTAGTACCTCATCGTGTCATTAGCTCTGTTACAAACTGTAGTGTTTTTGTGTAAAGTTAATAAATCGTACTACTTTTGCTGTTCGTGTTAAACAAAGGTACAGAAGAAAGAATATTAAACGAAGAATAGATAAGTGAGTTAATTACAATTTTATTGAAGTTATTTAAAAAGCCCCTCCCTGATTTTGAATACAGGCTCGCAACCTCCGAGGCCAGCCGTAGCACACAATGTTAATTTCTTTATCAGCCAGTGCTTTAATCAGCGATCCTTGAGAGACTTCAAATTCTGGTGTGATATAGAGGGGGCTTTTCCTCCAAAAGTTGCTACATTTTGTAATTCAATGGGTTTAAATCTGGGCTGGCCATTCGTCCCTACTTCACAGCTTATTCGGAAGTATTGATGACAACTGGTCTCCTCGCCGTAGTACGGACGGCCGTTCCTTTTACCGTCTTTCAAGCTTGAAACTCCACTAAATCGTTTGTTAGTAGAGTAGGATAGTACGATAGTAGTAGATAAATATATCTATTATAAAATTTTGTAGACGTTTATAATTCTCGATTTGCACTTAACCGAAGCGGTGAAACGAACAAATTAAATTTATTTTTATTATAAGATGCAAAAGTTCCTTATTCAAAATCGATCTATACATCTCTGGTAACAAAAATGATATTAGAATTAAATAAGGATGTGACAGAAATTATGTATGATAAGATATTTGAGCGAACCCTGATCCACATCCGTGGATGTAGTGTATCGATAATATCATGATTTGTATATATTGAATTTCGTCGGAAACTAATTTAATATATACAAATCGAGCATTCGATGACGTACCTCTAAACACTGCAGTGTAAAGACAGTACGAAAAATATTATAAATATAAATATTCAAATTTTATTTTATTTTATATTATTTTATTCAAAAATATCTTAACTAACCTAGAAACCTCATAAGCCATGCCATATTAATAAAGCTTAAACTCTGCTGCTTAATTTTACACAATTTTTCAATTTTACTAATAAGTTACGTTCAAAATGTTAAAGAATTAGAATCAGTTTAAAAAATATGCGAGCAGTTTTGATTAATATTTAGTTTCATAGTCTTCAATGTTCATTATGTTGAATAAACAAAGAAAGCTTTCATGCCATGTCTATTACGAGGCTTTAGTAGATGAATGAATCATGGTTTGAGTAGTACATTTATAGTAACTTAGAACGATTGCAAAATATTGTAGGATATTTTGAATTCGATGAGAAAGATAACAGAAAACTAATATATTTTGCTTCGGAAATGTGTGGTCAGCAGCGAATAAATTAGCCGATTACATGTGAAAAATTGTTCTTCACCGAAGACTAAAAAAGGTGCTAAAGTGGTCGTAAAGATTTATTTCACTTCACTATATTTTCATTTCATATTAGGGTCGAACGTACCCTCAGCTTGGGTTGAGGAACTCTCTGCTGTAGCAAATATTTTGAGCGTCAATACCTAATGGTTAGGATTTGGTCGGGGAAACTTAAGGCCAGGGCAGACTTCTTCTACCATAAGCATTTTAACTTTTTGGAGTGGTTAACGTTTTTTGATTAAAGTGTACCTACACTTTAATGTTGGATGGATGTTGGTGGAAGTTAGTAAATTAATGTTAATGCATTAATAGCTTTCTTTAAAAAAATAAGAAATATAAATAATAAACTTATTGGTTTTGCAACTATAAAAAATTAATGCATTAATAGCTTTCTTTAAAAAAATAAGAAATATAAATAATAAACTTATTGGTTTTGCAACTATAAAAAAAAGGCTGAATTCATTAATAATAAGGGTCTGATTATCGTTCCTAAGTAAATACAAGTAAATATTTCTATATAAATGAACTGTCTGAATATAAAGAGCTTCTGTAGGACACACGAGACCTTTTCCGTCGCTTATTCGTTTCCAAGCTATGCTTATTTTGACAGCCGCGTTACCGAGAGTTAGTGTGTCTGGATAATAAGTCGTAGTTTCAGGTTGAATTTCCATGCGAGACTTCGCAATGATTTCTCTCTGTTCTGTTTGTGTTATCTGTTCTGTTATATAACAGTTAAAAACGCCATTCCATTTGATTTCTTTGTCAACGCATAACGAATTAGTGGTAGTAGCTGTTCTTGGTATTAATATCCCCTTTCGGCAATTAGTCACCTTTGAACCTAGTGAAGTTACGAAGGGAAAAGAACGAATTTTGAGTCCACTTTCCGTAAACGTTATTAAACTATAGATAACCTTTAGGTTTAATCACATGGTTTTTAAAATATTTACTTACTAAGCTGATTACACAGAGTAGTTGTGCGCAGCAGAAAATTTCGCGTAAAGCGCACAGTGATGGATTGTCAACCATCGAGATGATAAAGATGTAATTTTGAATTCTGTCTTGATGTATTAATTTTATGAAACGAGCTGCTCTTCGTTAAATGCTGACGAATGGAAGGAGCTGGTACTATATATAAATATTTATATATATATACATATATATACGCATATACAAACACTAACACACACACACACAGATACACATATAGATATACAAATGATTATACATTTATTAGTTGGTTTAAGGATTTCTTCAATATTCTCCACAATATATATATTTTTTGTCTAGATGAATGGTGCACTAAAATACAGGCTGCGGCTTAGTTTAGGCTCCCACAAATGACATCTGTCAAACATCATTTTTATAATAAACACCACATACTGTTTTACTTAAATTTATGTAATTTGTGGAGAGGAAAAGTTATTTAAAAAAAACATCTTAATTGCTGTTTCGTTTGTTACAGTTTGTGTCATGAAATATTTTTGCGTTAATCGCTCTTATAAATGATTTACTTTAATTTTACCTAAGCAGCAAACAGAGTGTTACTGAATTTATCATACGGCGAGCATGCAAAAACACGATTTTAAATAAACCTATTTATGGCTTATCCCTTAAAAATACTTATAGTAAGTACGGCTGGGAATGCGGGCTAAATCCCTCACTAGAGCACTCTTCTCAACAAAAAGATATAAATAACAACACTGTTCTTACACTTAATGAAAACAAAGTACGTATTCTCACTCATTCCTTTCCTGCACGTATTTAATGAAGAGTATTTTATATTTTCTTTTGCTTTATTACGACTACTTTAAAGCATATAAAATTTCGTGGATTTTTAGTATATATCTCCGAATTGTTTTATGATATACTTAAACAATATAAACTAAAATATCTTCTTGTTACGTTTATTCGACACCATAATTAGTATCTTCTGTCCATATCTATAATTACATTTCACAAAGCGTGTAGTATATGACACGAACTCTACAGGATGTTCCACAACTTATGAGACCGTCATCTAATGGCGTATTCAGCAATATTGCTTATTAAACAAGGAGTAATACTGGAATTATTTCCATATGTGGACCGGGCACTTACGAATAACATAAAAGATTGAATTATTAGATAATGGAATATTAGAGAAAAAATTTATAGCCACGTTGCAGCTTATTTCTAGCCGTAGCGTGATTGCGTTAGCTTGACCGGGATAATACCCCGTCATAAATTCTGTATGTACTAGCTATGGTAGCATAACGTAATTAAGGATCGGGAAGCCAACTACAGTTAGCAAAACTTTCTATCTCAGGGTAACAACGTCTTGCACCTTTGTCGAGTCACTCTCCTTATTGTGACTACACTTAGTGAACTGTGTGCTCTTTTGTCACCCTTATTTTCATCAAAAAATAATTTATAAACAAGCCCAAACTCATTGTAAAATAATAAAATTGAATGACTGCAGTATGAATTGAATGGGAAAGAACTTTCGTACAGAATACCAAAAGATGAAAAGTGGGTGAAACCATTTGCCCAAGTACTGCAAGAAAAGGGGAATTCCATAATAATCCTTCAGGAGGAGAAATATATCTATGGGCCACATTGATCACTTAACATTCAACGAGCACAATTATTGTGTGTACGTGGTATTTACAATTTATATTATGTATAAGCCTAGATAACAGCTTCGAGAATAATGACTAGACGATGTAAAAATGTCATTTCAAAGTTTCAATATGAAATAGTAATTTATTTTACGAATTAAATCTTGAACATTGAAAAGCTGGCAATTAAATATATTTTTTAATTACGTATCAAATTACAAAGGGATAAAGAAGAGTGATTGTTTTTGAGTTTGTTCTATATCTATCCAGAAATACGTATGCACAAACGTGCAGACCTTTATTGATGTGTTACGTATGTAACACAAAAAAAAGGTCTGCAAAGGTATACGTATTTCTGGATGACAATAAAATATATACTTTATTGTTTTTATTTATATTCATTCATATTCGTGTATGGACGTATCGTTTTCTGAAATTAATAATTTATAATGGATATGATGTTATCAATTTAATGAAACCATCTGAAAGTTTCTTAAAAATATATATTTTGTACAATTAATTCGATTTTAATTTTACATACTATCAATTGCAGCCAATATTTCGTATTTAATATTGCTATCCAATGAATCATAAATATTCGTTTTCAAACTTTGGAAACAAAATTACATTACAAAATTATTTTGCTAATTACGAGGCTCTTAAAATTCTCTTTCGAAGCTTGAAAAGGTACGAGTAGTAAAAGTATAATTTCACTCTTGTAAATTTTATATTTTATTTAATAGGGTGACAGTAAAGTTTTCAAAGTAAACTCTCTCTCTCGTTACTTTATGTTCCCAATATTTTTAGATTTTTCCCAATGGAATATTCATAAATGAAAAAAGAAAATGCATATAAAATAACATTTAACGTTATAAAATAATTCACTTACCTCATTATTAGTTACTAGATTTTCTACCTTAGTCATAAGAGATAAAATGAATGAGAAAATGCTTATAAAATCACTTATAATCTTATAAAATAAATAACTTACCTCATTATTAGTTATGAGACCTTAGTCGTAAGTGATAAACCACGTGCACAACGATTACTTATCAAGGGTGTTATGGGCCACAAGAATCACTTACCATTAGATGAACTGAGTGATAAAATGCTTATAAAATAACATATAACCTTATAAAATAAATTACATACCTCATTACTAATTACGAGGCTTTCCACCTCAGTCATAAGTGGTGACACGCCTGCGTCACGATTCCTTATCAAGGGTATCATGGGTCACAAGTATCACTTACCATCATATGAACTGAGTGATAAAATGCTTATAAAATAACATGAAACCTTATAAAATAAACAACTCACCTCATTACTAGTTACGAGGCTTTTACCTTAGTCATAAGTGATAACTCGACTGGGTAACGATTCCTTATCATGGGTGTTAAGGGCCACAAGTATCACTTATCATTAGGGAGCTGAGTGCTTGTTTCTCATGTTCATCTAATATCATAAAAATAGTGCCTTTGATCATTTTTGAACATACATACCTTATTGCTACATATATTTTATAATATGCTTAATTCACAATTTTGTTAACATCCTCTACGAATCCTCGGGATTAATATAAAAGTGATCTATCTATAGTTTTGTTTCTATTAAATTTTTTAAACATTGGAGAAATCTAATTAGTGTATAAATCAAACATCAAACAAGTAAGAAAGATTTTTATTCGATAATCTAGCAGATATACAAACATTCCGGTTGAATACTTTAACTATACCTAGAAATGCTTGTGCTAAGCAGACCGTACCCTAAGCCATTAGGCTATTAATGCTTTGTTTGTTTACGCTATTCCCATTGCAAACATGTCAGTGTATTAATTAATCTTTTGTATGAACAGGCTAGAATGAACAATAGCCAAAATTACACACTATTACATCATAATAGCCATAGTATAATATGTACCTATATGTATATTTAATTGCTTGTATAGTGTTATAATTGATGTCGGCGTAGCGACTAGTTGCCTCGTAGGTCTTGGGTTCGATATCAAATAATATTTGTGTTTTACAAAACAATGGTTTTCTAGTATGTGTGTATTTTATGTGTGTCCTTCCTTCAAATTACGTTTAAACTATCCTCCAAACTAGCATTTCCTGAAATAGGAAAAATTACAACGAGTAACCCAGAGGCATGTGTGTGCGCATGCTTAAGTCACTATAATATCCTAAGCAGTTGATATCAATCTGTTTAATACAATCATCTGGAAAATTTGGGGTGGCATAATTTTAAAAGTTTGATCTCTAAATTTAGAATATATGTAATCGTCATTTGTTTTAACCCAAAAACAATATTGTCACTTGATAATAAGGCAATATAAAACTAAATCATTTGACATATATAAGTAAAAAGTAATAAAGCATATTGAGTCGTATATTAAGTGGTTAAGCTATGCTGCAGTATGTTTCTAGCTGCACGTCGACAGGAGAACGACTACTCCCTCAGAATACCAACGTAAAATAACTGCATAATGCTGTTGTGTTTTTTTTTCGGGGTGATGGCCGCTGTTAGCCTGTGTGCTTTTACAGTATCACCGGGTTGAGTGACCGAGACCTGTATTAGTGGGCCACCAGCACAAGGGCTCCTGAGAGGGAGCCTCGGCTTGTACTGTTACCCTGTAACTGCTGTATTTGAAACGGTTGGAGTAGGGATTTGGAGACTCTTATAATTGACGCTGAGGCATTCTATCTCAGTCCCCATTATGATTCCTTGTCTAGAACGAATGTAGGTTTCATCGATCATCACTTGCCATCAGGTTCTATGTGTACCAAACAAAAAATACGGCTGGCGGCAACCGAAATCGGAAAGTAGAATATAGGTTAAATAGCCTACGTCTGAAATGAATAGTCTTTGATTGTTAATTAATACATTTCCATTCACATTATCAGGTTTACTACAATGAAATATATGTATAACGGTTATTTTGATTATTATAATTAGCTTTCTAACCACCGGTATTTCTAAGGTTGTGTGGCATGCTATACTAACGGAGGCCAAGACTCACTGCGGGGATGCTTCTATATGGCTGTAGCAACAGTATTAGACCTTTGTTAACAGAGCATTGATGAGTCCCCTTCTTCCACAAGAGAATATATGAAATCACTATACGTGTTCTCTATTCTCCTGTTTGTTTAATATTATTTAACTTTAGATTTTTCTGTGATATAGGGAATGTGACAACATCATTAATCTAAGACATAATGATATATTCTCCGAATTTAATCCAAACCGCAGAGGAATACTGAATATTTAGGTAAATAGTAAATAGTTGAAGTGATGTGAAACAGGATAAATTTAAGTTCAAGTTGATTTACTTATGAAAACTTAATGTTACAGGATAACAGAAATTATCTTATTCAAGTACTTACAACAAATAGCATTCGAATGACTGCATGATCATGTCATGAGCAGTTTTTTTATGAATTTAATTGTTATATAAAAACTTAATCCATATCATTGATATAAGAATTAAGTTACTAAAGGCTAAGAATAATTTATGGAAACCATTAACGAACCTTATCATACCAACACTCGACAACTCCTCTACTTATGTATAAATCTATTTTTATTTAATTTATTTACACAAGGGTGTACAAGTTAGGAGTGCGTACTTCTTAACTATTAATGATTTGTTCAAAATTATTACAGTAAAACGTTTAGTTGATATTTAAATGATCGTAAACATCATAATCGCTACGGAATTGCACTAACCACAGTTGTAAATTTTATTGTATAACATAGCCGACATTTATTCTCAGTTTTTACCAGAACATTTCTGTATTGTAATCAAGTGTGTAAAAATACTCTATACTAGTAAGTAATATTGTTCAATACTCTCAATAATTTATAATTAAATAAATAAATAGTAATTTTTTAAATTAAAATATTACGGAAAGTCATATTTCTTATAAATCATATTTTTAAGCGTCTAGAAAGTTGAAAATAAATAACGAATAGAAAAACTGTTGATGTCAAAATAACGGAATTCATAAATTATCTGCACGACAGCTGTAAAGCGAAATGGAAGCACTTCAAATAAATATTAAAGTTCATACGCAAAGAATTTAATTATACTCTTATATTTATTTCCTATTATTATATAACGATAATATAGAAGATCTATTATGACGTGCAACTATAAATATTAGTGATACCATTTAAAATTGTTTATGTCTAGACGCTATATATTTATAACATAAAAACTTATAAGTTATTTTTTTAATAGATCCAAGCCAGTACTAATCCCACATGTTGATATGTTAGGCGATGTAGACAAACGTCTAAATACTAACAACACTAGCTCAGAAATAACTATTTACTGTCCTCTTGGAGACACCCACATTATGCGCGAACGGAAATACTGCCGCGGGTAAATTATTTATGGCTAGACGCTATATATTTATAATATAAAAACTTATAAGTTATTTTTTTAATAGATCCAAGCCAGTGCTAATCTCACCTGTTGTTATGTTGGGCGATGTAGACAAACGTCTAAATACTAACAACACTAGCTCAGAAATAACTATTTACTGTCCTCTTGGAGACACCCACATTATGCGCGAACGGAAATACTGCCGCGGGTAAATTATTCCAATCCTATGTTGTTTGCATTAATAATGGCAAAAAGTTTAAAACTCGCCATGCTCCTTACTATCTAAATGATGATGGGAGAATCCAGTTATATATGTAACTTCTCCGTTCACTTTCCAAAATATAATATGTATATTTTAACTTTATACGAACAACATATTACTTATTCCACACCTGTTCGTTCTCACACCCTGTTAAGTTTATAATGAAGTTTTTCGAACAGGTCAAGCCACAATAATTACTGAGCCATCCTCCAATGCTTTCCATTTGTCTTAACTGAAATAAATTGTCCACCATAATTTGAAATTAATTGGTGGGGTGGCCCTTTGTGGCGTTTGTAGTTTAATTTGTAAATTGTCCGCTCTAATAATTTCTGTGACGTTAAAATACGTAATTTCAATTTAATAACTTGTGGACTGGCTTAAATAAATATCTTATTTAACTATGACTTATCTATTTAACTAAATATATCTCACAATAAATAATCTTATGAATCTTTACAATGCGAAGTTTGTTCGAATAACTAAGGAAGTACTTTAATAAAATCGACACGTGAAAACTTATTTTAAAATTTGTATTCTTGCTGTTATTTTACATTAATAATCAATAAATTGATTTCTTAATTGAGATCAACAATATTAATTATAAATAATATACGAGTATTTGTTAATTGTCAATTTTATTTTATTATTAACTCGTCAAATATTTCAGTAAATGAATGGGAGAATATTGCTAACGAACCTCATGCTTGCTTGATGCATCTCACTCAACTCACGTATATCTTAAATATTTGTTGAAAGTAATTGTTTACGGGGTGCAGTCAACAATTACCGTCAAATGTGGGCTCATCTGCCTATAATATTAAAAAAAATCCTGTCTATATCATCTCTTAAGCTCTTCAATGCCTGCTGTATATGTCTTGGTTTTACTTATATAACTCTGATCTTTACGTAATACAACATAAGATCCCAACAAACAAAGAATGTTAAGCACGCGGAAAATGAAAATGAATGTACGTTTCCTACTTACATTTATAAAAAGTGGATAAACGTAACAAAGGAAAATATCCTTTCAGAATAGCTCTGAAGGTGAAATAGAAAAAAATATTATGGTATTAAAAATATCATTACGTCTATGTATACAACACATCGAATTAACCTGTAAAAACTGTCCTGAGACGACGGGAATGAAAAAAATAAATTGAATTAAATTTTAAGGAAAATTGTAACGGGAATTGTAATAAACGTTATAGATGCTGTAAACCTAGTTTTATTCAACGTATAAAAAGATCTGTTACAGATTTGACAAAGAGTTGATATTAAGACGAATAGTTCAATAATTGTAACTTGAAATGAAATTATCTAAAAAGAAAGGTGTGAATGAAATGAAGTGACCATGAGCTGGGTTAGTGTTACAGGATAATTAGATATAATATAGACTTTTAAACATATAGTGTTTACAGATTCAAATGTACCACGATTTTTCTAAGTAGACTCTGAACATGATATCACTGTCTTTTTATTTAGTTTGGGGCCGTGACATCATCATCCGGTCAATAATAGTACAGATCACACTATAGATAATATACCGAGATCGTTACAGATTCAAAGAAAGAAAAAAATATATCAAAATTAGTGAGAACCTGAAAAGAGTGAAATAAAAACTTGTTCTTTGCAAATTCACGTGGCGTCGCTAACCTAACCAGTTTATCACCAACTTAAAGACCTAATTTAAAATTCAGTTTCCTACGTGCTTTTATAAGAGAAGTTCGTAACAATAGCATTGTTATATATTTATGGTGTTAAGTTTTACTAAAATTTTGTTTATAACATTGAATATATTATGAAGTATTTCAAAATTGTTATTAATTCATAGTATTATCAAAAGTGTATAAACGTAAAGATAAATTTGGAGATTTGTATGAGCTTTGAGTGTATTCTACGAAGACATTAGAGGACAAGAAATATCTTCAGTAGGAAAGACTGGATTCACTGTATTAAACAATGGTTCGAACGAATGCAGAAATGTGTAAATTTATTATGTATCATAAATATATTGTCTTATTTATCGAAATCCAGAAACTTTCAGTATAACCTATATAAGCCCACTAGTAATCGAAAAAATTGACAAAGCAGAGATGTAGGACCGTTTCCATGGACCCCAAAAGTGACACCTATCTCTCTATTCTAAGACAAGAAAAAAATGGCATAAGAGGCCATTTTTTTCGAGTTACGCTACGTGCTATTGGCCTTTTTTAAGAATTACCTAACCGGTAGAAAACAACTGATTATTTAGGACCATTAGACACTGAGTCATACGGCGTCCCAAAAGGAAGTGTTTTAAGACCCACGGTATATATTTTTTTATTACATTGAGAGTAACAAACGAGCACGCAGTTACATCTACATTCACTGCTGCCCATTACATCATACATTCATGCTTGACAAGGAATCATAATACAGATGCGTTGTCACCCTTGAGGTCTGGGATGGAATGCCACGTCACCAGTAATAATGGTCTCCGGATCCCTACACTCACCAGACGAAACACAGCAATTATGCTTATATTACACGCTGGTATTCTGTGAGGGCGTTGTCCTACTCAATTCGAGCTGACCCATACATTCTGCAGATAGAAACAAACCGCAGTGTAGCAAAATAAATGATTTGTGTAATATAAAAACATTCATAATGAAACAAATGGAATTAAGTATGGGTTATGGGTTTTTATAATGTAATAAAAATATAAAACCCAAAATTACATAAGAAATATATACATAGTCAAATAACATAATATTACAATTTGAAGTTGTTGGAAGTAATAAAATCAAATAACACTTCTTCAAATGGATTGTAAACTAAAGGTAACAATAACTTGAGATTAACGGGACGTGAAATATTGTGGGGAACGAAATCTTGTCATTATTTATAATAATGCTTATTTTCCGTAAATTACAAATGCGCATTTATCATTTCAAAGACATTGCGCAAGAAATTGTGTACTGTCATAACAATAAGCACTTACATAAATATTACACGAAGATTTCTTTTATTTATGTAAGTATAATTACATAAATAAAAGAAATCTTAGAAACAATAGTTTTGTTGAACAAAAAAGGTTGGCATCATTATCGCGTACGAGTATCAATCAAAAATACGTCGACATACTAGATGTTGTTGATGCTTAACAGTTATTTAAAAATTTGTATTCTTGCTGTTATTTTACATTAATAATCAATAAATTGATTTCTTAATTGAGATCAACAATATTAATTATAAATAATATACGAGTATTTCTTAATTGTCAATTTTATTTTATTATTAACTCGTCAAATATTTCAGTAAATGAATGGGAGAATATTGCTAACGAACCTCATGCTTGCTTGATGCATCTCACTCAACTCACGTATATCTTAAATATTTGTTGAAAGTAATTGTTTACGGGGTGCAGTCAACAATTACCGTCAAATGTGGGCTCATCTGCCTATAATATTAAAAAAAATCCTGTCTATATCATCTCTTAAGCTCTTCAATGCCTGCTGTATATGTCTTGGTTTTACTTATATAGCTCTGATCTTTACGTAATACAACATAAGATCCCAACAAACAAAGAATGTTAAGCACGCGGAAAATGAAAATGAATGTACGTTTCCTACTTACATTTATAAAAAGTGGATAAACGTAACAAAAGAAAATGTCCTTTCAGAATAGCTCTGAAGGTGAAATAGAAAAAAATATTATGGTATTAAAAATATCATTACGTCTATGTATACAACACATCAAATTAACCTGTAAAAACTGTCCTGAGACGACGGGAATGAAAAAAAAAAATTGAATTAAATTTTAAGGAAAATTGTAACGGGAATTGTAATAAACGTTATAGATGCTGTAAACCTAGTTTTATTCAACGTATAAAAAGATCTGTTATAGATTTGACAAAGAGTTGATATTAAGACGAATAGTTCAATAATTGTAACTTGTAATGAAATTATCTAAAAAGAAAGGTGTGAATGAAATGAAGTGACCATGAGCTGGGTTAGTGTTAAAGGATAATTAGATATAATATAGACTTTTAAACATATAGTGTTTACAGATTCAAATGTACCACGATTTTTCTAAGTAGACTCTGAACATGATATCATTGTCTTTTTATTTAGTTTGGGGCCGTGACATCATCATCCGGTCAATAATAGTACAGATCACACTATAGATCATATACCGAGATCGTTACAGATTCAAAGAAAGAAAAAAATATATCAAAATTAGTGAGAAACTGGAAAAGAGTGAAATAACAACTTGTTCTTTGCAAATTTACGTGGCGTCGCTAACCTAACCAGTTTATCACCAACTTAAAGACCTAATTTAAAATTCAGTTTCCTACGTGCTTTTATAAGAGAAGTTCGTAACAATAGTATTGTTATATATTTATGGTGTTAAGTTTTACTAAAATTTTGTTTATAACATTGAATATATTATGAAGTATTTCAAAATTGTTATAAATTTATAGTATTATCAAAAGTGTATAAACGTGAAGATAAATTTGGAGATTTGTATGAGCTTTGAGTGTATTCCACGAAGACATTAGAGGACAAGAAATATCTTCAGTAGGAAAGACTGGATTCACTGTATTAAACAATGGTTCGAACGAATGCAGAAATGTGTAAATAGTGAGGGCATATACTTCGAAAAACAATAAATTTATTATGTATCATAAATATATTGTCTTATTTTTCGAGTTACTACTACTACGTGCTATTGGCCTTTTTTAAGAATCATCTATCCGGTAGAAAACAATTGATTATTTAAGACCCACGGTATATATTTTTTATATACATCTCTCATCTACATTCACTGCTGCCCATTACATCATACATTCATGCTTGACAAGGAATCATAATGCAGATGCGTTGTCACCCTTGAGGTCTGGGATGGAATGCCACGTCACCAGTAATAATGGTCTCCGGATCCCTACACTCACCTGACGAAACACAGCAATTATGCTTATATTACACGCTGGTATTCTGTGAGGGCGTTGTCCTACTCAATTCGAGCTGACCCATACATTCTGCAGATAGAAACAAACCGCAGTGTAGCAAAATAAATGATTTGTGTAATATAAAACATTCATAATGAAACAAATGGAATTAAATATGGGTTATGGGTTTTATAATGTAATAAAAATATAAAACCCAAAATTACATAAGAAATATATACATAGTCAAATAACATAATATTACAATTTGATGTTGTTGGAAGTAATAAAATCAAATAACACTTCTTCAAATGGATTGTAAACTAAAGGTAACAATAACTTGAGATTAACGGGACGTGAAATATTGTGGGGAACGAAATCTTGTCATTATTTATAATAATGCTTATTTTCCGTAAATTACAAATGCGCATTTATCATTTCAAAGACAATGCGCAAGAAATTGTGTACTGTCATAACAATAAGCACTTACATAAATATTACACGAAGATTTCTTTTATTTATGTAAGTATAATTACATAAATAAAAGAAATCTTAGAAACAATAGTTTTGTTGAACAAAAAAGGTTGGCATCATTATCGCGTACGAGTATCAATCAAAAAATACGTCGACATACTAGATGTTGTTGATGCTTAACAGTTATTTAAAAATTGACCTTTAAATTGATAATTGATTAATATTTGTAAGAGTAAAGTATGGTGACAAACAGATAATAAATGTCACCAATTTTGTTATAATAGTGGGAAGAAAATAAGGCTATAAAGTCCACTTTAAACGGGGTAAAGTAATTAAATATGTCATAAGTCAGATGGAGTGGTGCTTCGACTGTCGACTGGTTCTAAAAGCTACCTCACTATTTTACGGTACTTTCTTAAATTAGCCACTGTTTGGATGATTATAAGGAATATCTGTGATGTGAATTCTGGAGTTTCATATTCTAAATACTCTTCATCATACATAGAATATACGATCATTAATATAGCATGCCCTATGGTCGATCAGTTGGTGATATAATCCACTGCTAAATTCAATTATTAAAAAACAAAAGGACTCAAGGGCAAGACACGGAAAGCCTTTGCCTTGTCTTGTCTCTTGTGTATTTGATTGGATGTGGCATGGATCACATCTAGGAGGGTTCCATGTTTTAGGCTCTATGAAATTAAAGTTTTTGATTTCCTTTGATAGAGCATCACAGTTGCGGTCAATGGTTCATAGTAAGATCTAAAATCCGTGTATATCACAAGATAGTGTTATCATTTCATTCCCTGGAATTATAAATTCATGCTCCAATCTCAAATTAGCATACATAGTACCTATCTGCCAAAAAGGTGTATTATAATCGCTGACTAAAATATAATTAAACTATATAAGTAAAAAAAACTAACTTTCTAAAATGAATCAACCGACTGCACTGGGAAATGGTCCCGTGCGGTTGTTAACCGCGGGATATGTCCAACAACGAGTACATTCGTGTGTATGTTTCATGCATTTCGAGTGTGCAATTAATCGTACTACGTAACGGAATTCGAGCAGGCGTCAATCAAGTACTATTATTTATTATTGACATGGATTGGTTGATTTTTGAGTGATTGAAGAGCACCTACGTTATGATTTCTTATCGAGGATGCATGCAGATATCATGGACCGCAGGAATCGATTGATGATCATCGAAAGTGAAGTGTCAATAAAAAAAAACTAAATGCTAATAGAATATAAAATTTTGTTACTTTTAGTGTGCTTTACTTTTAACCGCCTGTATTTTAGCACGAGATAATTTTCATGTTAAAATACATGCGGTTCACGATTTTACCCTTGTTGTTAAAACGTTATTATATTTTTCTAAGTATAAAAACACTACAGAGTCACTACATTGTCACCTGCTCCCTGACCATTCATCTTCTGTGGAAAATTAGCACAAATATATTATTACTCATTCTCTAAAAACACTGAAATAGCGGTCTATAATGAACATTTTATTGTATAACGTGTAGTAACTATTAAATTTTACATTAGTGCAAGACTCAAATTCATGTCCTCCTGGTCGATCTCTACCACGGTGATATGTCTTTAGTTATAACCTAATGACGTCATCTGCGAAGAATATATTAGTGCCGTTTACCATTACCATTTAACGCACGTGCAATAACATTGGAAGAAGTTTAAGATAAAATATCAGAGAGACGCATTCATCAAAACTATATAGATACTTATGATTGCTATCCTAATAATATTAAAAATAATTTATAACTTTTTTATTATTACATTGAGCTTAACAAACGAGCACACAGTTCACCTGATGGTAAATATTTCCGGCAGCCTACGATATCTACATTCATCCCTAACATGGCATCATAATGCGGATACGTTGTCAGCCTTGAGGACTGAGATGGAATGCCTTGTCTCTGTAATAAAGGTCTCCGGATCTCTGCACTCACCAGACGAAACACAGCAGCATTATACTGCTATTTCACGCTGGTATTCTGTGAGGGCGTCGTCCTTACCCGGTCGAGCTGACCCATTCTTTCAGCAATTAGAAACAAACTGTACCGTAGCGTCTATCACTGTAAAAAAACGTGCAATATGAAGACATCAATAGAATTAGTTACTTTAATAGTACGGTTCTTTTTTAATTTAATAATTAACATAGCCGTTCGTAGTTCGTACTAGAGCTATATATTGCTTACGTTAGACTTAAGAATTTAATCATGTTCTATTTTTTTAAGCATCGTAAATTATTGTTTACGATATTATAGAAATAAGTCGCTATTATACGTGTTATAATCTTAACGAGAGGCATGGTAAATGTTTGATAAACATTTCCACGAAATTTGTCAACTAATTACGCATTGAGAAATATTTGGCTTGTATAATGAAAGATTAACAAATTACAGATATACGCCTACATTATCTTGCGAAGTAGACGAAGTATCAAAAGGCTTAACGATTTCATGTATACATTTGACATTTAATATACAAATAAATGTATTAAATTCATATAAATATTTTTTTAGATAATATATTCAGATTTCTCTTAGCCCCTGGTATATAGCGAATCTTATTTTATTACCCATAAGAGAAGTATCAAAGTAAATTAATTATTTTTTAATTGCAGTTAATTTTACATTATTTAAAAGGAAGCTCGATAACGAGTTGTTTGTGTGTAAGTTTCGACATTAAAACGTAACAAGCGTACATCTACATCACATTTTCAAATTACAAAATCACAATCATTACAGGGGGTGAGACTGTCCCCGTACGCCGGACACAAATGTAAAATGAATGATATTTCTTACGTTACAATCACAAAACTGGTTCTTCACTAGATGGTAGATCTGATATCCTAGCTTGGACAAATGGTTTGGAATAACCACTATGAGAAGCTTAAAAATTCCATGGAATTTAATTAGGTACATTCACAATGCCATTATTTATTACTAAGCCGAGTAAAATTAGTAGTGGAACAAACATACATGATATGCTTTTGCTCTCGTGGACTAACATAGAATGTCACCTACCATTATCAGTGATAGTCTTTTTAAAGCCATGTTATGTTCCTGTTTAGTCTGGTATTCTGTGAGTGTGTCATTCTTCCCTAGTCGTGCTGACCTGTTCATGTTCTAATTATAAATAAGCTGCAGTGTTAAAGGCCTGGATAGAAGTTGTGGATTGCTGATCACTGTCAAAATTGTTTTATATTAAAATGTTTTTGGTAAATATTGAATTAAAATATTTTAGATTGGTATGCTCATCGCTGTGAAAAACATTGTGTTATTTATTATTAATGATTTAGAATACGAAATTCTCAGTTTTTGTAGTATATTATAATAAGCTGTAAGTAGTCACTCAACTTTATTTTCACACCACATAACCCACCTGAAGGGAAGGATCTCCTCTTGTCAAAAGAAAAGTAGCCCAATAAAATTCTAGATTGGGCAGTAACACTGGTGATCCAATGGATACCATACAATATTCACATTTACACACATAAAAACAAATGTCTATTATCTAAGTCTATCTGTATCCATGCAGCATACCTTCACACGTTCCACATTCCTTCCTGGTTGTAAATACTTACATGCTGTTTTGCATTAACGAACTGTAATTAACGAAGCAAAAGCAAAGTCGAGAGAAAGCAGACTTGACAAGCATCAGCGTGTCTCAATAGTCTTCAGAATTCCATTCTGTTGAAAATCATCTTCTCGCCATCGTCACCATCACAGCCTATGTATTCATTCATTTCCGCTGCTAAGTGACAAGTGGTAAAAGTATAACAAAGGATTCGCCCAAAATTGTGACTTTATTTAGCTTATATCTAACCCATAAAAACTTTCACACACCAGCGGAATTGTTGACAATTTTTTTTCAGGTTAACCTTAACTTCATAAAGTGGAGACGTGGGTGACTACGAGTATATTGCATGTAAATTTGGTATAATTTGCATTTTATGATGAAATACACCTCTCGCTTATAAAAGCTTTGATAGTAACTTGTTACAGCGATGTTTGCGGTAAACATCACTTCGTAACAACATCTATGTTCAACACATCGCTCACGCTGAAACTATATGTTTTAAGAAAAGAACATCTTTTATAACAGCGATAAAAATGAGTATTTTCTTAAATAAATGAAATTTCAGTATTAACATTTTTAAGCTAGCCATTTGCAACCCTTTTAGTAAGGTTTGCACAATAAAGTTTAAATAAATACGAGTAAATAGTCCAATTTTCTATTACCTTTTACTTCAATGCTTACATACCTCTCTATAATTTTTGTATGATTTTCCATAAACGTTTAAAGCTTTATATTTTGGACAACATTATAACTAAAAAGAAATAGAATATTTATTAGATTATTATGTCATTATCTACTTAAAACATTATTCTTTTATATTAATGTCAAATTTGAATCGGGATCAAAATTATACATAAAAATTGAACTACGGTAGCTCAGTGTTGAAGTAAACGCTTGATGAACCTATGATCGCTCTAGAAACGATAATTTAGTATATGCAGTAAAATTCAGCTGGTTTAAGATTTAGCAAGTGATAGTTAGTACATATTTTGTCCACATTTGTTAGGAATGAAAACGGTGTAAGTCCAATATATAGCAAGAATTGTAATATTGTTGCAGATGGTATGAAACAAATGGAATGGAGTCCCTTTTGTATGATAGTTAGTGAGTTGTAATGGGATATAATAACTGTCAGAGCCTCGTTCGTATTTTTTATTATTATTTTATTACAATGAGAGAAACAAACGAATACACAGTTCACCTGATGGTAAGTATTTCCTGCGGTCCCATGACATCTACATTCATCCTTTTAAGATCGCGGCCCTGACTTCTGACAGTATGATGTCGGGTTCTAGCTGTACTGCAGATGAAAACAATTCAACTGAGTATGATTGAAAACTATTATCCTTAATAACTCCGTGACGAGTTCTTACAGCAACTAAATACCTTAACCGCTACACCATACGGCGGTCGATCAAATCTCTAGACCTGAAACTATATTTTATTTACTTAAATTTCATTTTGCCCTTATGAGTTACAGAATGATACGGGTTGCCACACTGCATGTTTTATGTGACCGGAATGATTCAAATGTTTACTTTGGAAGTGAGTCTGCCAGTTTAAGAGGAAGTCGTCAAGTTAATAAGCAAAAGGATCTCCATATAATTTTTTGGACCCTAGTCCTTATTCTTGTGGAAGTGCTATTACGTTCTGTTTTATTACGCATCTCAGACGCCTAGGGATTCAAGGTTGTGTGTCACACTGCAGTCATATCTTCGTATTATTTTAATTTAATTTATAACATAAAGAAATAATTTAGATATATTTGTTATTTAATGCCTAATATTGTACATATCATAATACTTATAGCTTTGAAAAGGGGTCTAGCTTAAAGGGTTTTACTTCGGAATTTTACACAGGCGGTTACACAGAACTTAAAGTTCATTTTTATAATAAAATATATAGTTTTTATCCGATAATGATCTGTTTTAGTATAAAGAGAAGAAGGAATAAGCATTTGCTTAACAAGTATGATTAGTAACGAACAGGCACACAGTTCACTGATAGTAAGTGATTCCTGCGGCCCACGACATCTACATTCATCCTTGACAAGGAATCATAATACAGGTGCGTTGCCACCCTTGAGAACTGAAATGGAATGTGCTGAGCGATGCTTGGCTGTTTTAATTTTTATAATATTAAGGGTGGCAAACGAGTACACAGTTCACCTGATAGTCATGCGCTTATGATCTCTTATCTGCGATCTGCGGTCATCTTAGCTGTAGGGCTGCTCTAAATTTGTTACATTAATCAAGGTGTAAGCGTGCTATTTTATATTCCACATGGTTTCATATAATCTTATTTAAACGTAATAAGCAATCTCATATCTTCACTAAAATAATAAAAACGTCGTATCCGTATTTTTCATAGAAAGAGTTTCAGATCTATTATGTTAAACGACCAGTTCGTGTCTTCCTGTTAAATGGCTTATAATAGAATGTTTTAGATCCATATAAGTATTTTACTTTTTCAATAAGTACAATTGTTTTGACGCCTATAGTCTATAGGTTAGTCATTAGGTATTTATCTATTATAGAGACAGTTACAATACCTAATAATTTAGCGTGACTTTACCTTGAAGTTTCGAATCCGCCGTGCGAATGTTTTCGTGAACTATCTTCTAGCACAAGCATTTAAGCTTAGTTAACGGGAATGTTAGTAATGGCACATTTGCAAACACAACCAGAAATAATAACTTTAGAACAAAATAATAAAATCACATTGATACAAAGGATAATGACTTGTTTTTTTGGCCGGTTCTTCTCAGGTTTGTTACTTTGTTTTTCCAAAGCGGTAGTTGTATTTTTACAAACAATAAGTAAGAGTAATGCTTCCATATTGTATAAACACTTATAATTAGAGATCTGAAAGCAATTTCCTTAGTGATCACAGTGCTTATTTGGTGTACCAGCTCAATTTTGCGCCGGGGTAATGTAATCCAAATTATCCTTTAATTTCCTTTCCCATTTTTAGTTATCTCTCAACTACAGCTTGATTACCTATTGTGTTTTGATGTAGGTAGGTGACATGTAATTCGTGAATAATTACTATCAATAACAGTGAATTATGTGCTACTTTGTTTAATCACATAAAAATATATCCTAAAATCTAGGTTTGAAGTCCATCCTGAAGTAAAAGAGTAAATAATTAACACCGAATAGATGGTAAAATTTGGATATAACCAGTGGATGCAGATTTTGTCAAGCCCTGCTCGTTCGTTATATGGAAAACTTTATCGCCGTAATTTGATTTCAACTCGCAAAGTTTCTCTTTAGGCAAAATTTGTGAATAGGATGCTACATTGATAGATGTAGAAGGGTGACTTGTTATTTATTTCATTATTTAGTAAATAGAAAGTATAAAAGTCTTTCCTTATTCAATCTAAACTTAGTTTTAAGTAATATCTAAATAAAATATAGTCAGATCTATCTCTATCTAGTATTTATATAGAATATAAGTACTAAATAGTAGTGAAAGCAATGTTAAATACTTTTATTTTTTATAAAAAAATGTACTGAAATTGTTATGAAAATATCAAAATTCATAGTTAGGCATATGATTAGGCAAGAATAATTATTACACATATTCCCCATAATCCATCGGGGATCGACGTAATGGGGAATTTAATGAAATGTTTTTCACTTGCCAACGTCTCTTGCAAATAAAGTAAAGACAAAAATAGATATTTTATATGATATATTACGTAATATACACATAAATAATTAATTTTGTAAATCTTAACAATGATGTACGAATATGCTCGTCGTGCATATAATATATCTCCTTTTTATTAAAATAACAATTATATATTGTTAGTGTTAAATTCACAATGCGAGTGCCGTTCGTAAACTAATTAAAACTAATATATTTCTTTAAACCTTTTACCATAAAAAAATATGTTATTGCTCATAATAGTCTAAATATAAGAGTAACACGATTGACACAAAATTTGGAAACCAACGAGAAACTTAATATATACGATGCTACTAAATAATAATTTATTTCATATAATCTTTAATTTTGTCAACTTAACTCATCGGGGATATAGCTCAGTGGCAGAGCAATCGACTGCAGATCGATAGGTCCCCAGTTCAAATCCGGGTGTCCCCTTGAAAATAAGATTTTGTACTTTTGTATAAGATAATTTATTTTTTATAAAATTAACTAAACTTTTTAAGATATACATATAATCTTTTATCAAATATCATGACATTTACTTGTACTGTTCAAAACTTGAATGAACCCTTATAAAAGGCATTATTTTTTTAGGTGAAAGGCATTTATATAAAAAATATATATGTTTTAATTTCCTTCATACATTAACATGCTTGACAGGTAGGAAGGAGGAAAGTTGACTTACTGATATAATGACTCTAGTAAATCATATAATTTCAAGTGCTTTTTTTTTAAATATTGAGTGAACCTGTAATTGCCTACACTCCGCATACAAAATAAAACAGCGTAGTGCTTCTATTTCTGGTACTCTGTGAGTTCACTACCATGCTTACCTTGGTTTCACTTTACACGTTCCCCTAGGATATCAGATCGGAGCAAATGTCAATTCGAGTCAGAACCTTTAGTTGTCGGTTCCGTTATTTTAATAAATAATATTAAATAATTTTTCTAAATTTTCTCTTTGTGGTAAACAACAATTAAAACCTACGAGTCAGATGACAAATTGGAACCATTTTATTAATAATTGTAACAGTTTGTCGCGTATAATATATTATAATGATATTAATTGTTATATTCATTGAATGACATAAAATAAATTTTACGAATTTTATTACGTTTATTTTAACTTTTTTAATTCCAGACGTTTCGAGACTCTGTCTCAGGGAGGAACTCTAGATTCTGTTGATGTTGATGCTGTTAGCCTATACGGCTCTTACAGCTTGATTGGACACAGGACTCACGGAACTCGGGGGTCCGTGAGGGCGGGGGATCCGTGAGCCAGTGAGGAACGAGGTAATTGATTTGATGATGTCTTGATGTTTATTAATGGCTACCGTCAGCTATTTAACAATGTCTTCAGGTCTTCCAGTGGTATGTTTGATTTGGGAATTGATAGATGGAAATGTCGGAAATTAAAACGTTAAAATAAACGTGATAATATCCCTAAAATTAATATTATTTAATGAGTAATATACGTAAAAATATTAGAACTCATTATGCCTTTGTTTTATTTCATGGACATGCAGCTTATGTTATTTGTCGTATCGGTATTTCTGCGATAAAAGTGCAATTAATTTACCTATCTATGATTTATATTCCGCGCAATATGCTGATAAGTCATTTGTATGCGGGTAACGAGCCTCGTTGGTTTAAAAAACGTGCCGAGTAAAAGCAAATAGGGTTGTAAAACCAGATACCGTCAAAGTTTTGTAAAGTAAGTTATGTTATGAAAATACTAAAGTGTGCTCAATAGAGCAGGGCAGTATTTCATGTCAGCCCACCGCTTGAAGCTTTACAAGATGCAAGTTTGATGTAACATGGAATATTGTTCTCATCTCTGGGTAAGGCAAACCCAGTACCTTCCGTCTGAGATGAGATGAGAGAGATGTTGCATGTCTTTGCTAATAATATATGCAATGGACGAGTTTTCTTTTTAAAGATTTAGCCTTTTACGACATTTTTAATTGTAAAAGCACTTTCCGGTTAACCCTTCCAACTATGTTTAAAATGCGTATGCTTTACGAAAATAGTCTAATGGCGGATTCGAACCTACGACCTTAAATTTCACAGACATTCGTCCCCTTAGGCACAATTAGACGATTGACGCTTCATTCAAATTACAATGGACGCGTCGTTTGAATATTTAATGTAACTGTAACTTGAAATCATTAAATTATTTCAGTTAAGACTAGTTGGAGGCAATAAATAATTGCTGTTGATGTTTAATGTTATAATTTATTAGTAAATAATAAGTATATATCATGAAATAAATTCATTTACACCCTTAGTTACCAAAGTGGTCCGGGTGGACTCCCAGGGGTCCACTGGAGACTCGACGAGGGTCTACGATGGCATGACAAAAAATGGGGGTTCACAATTCGTATGCAAGGATCCACGAAAATTTATTTACTTTCGATAATGAAGAATTAAAATGTGGGCTCCACTTCACCTGTCAATGTAGGCAGATAATATTTTAAGAAGCTCAGCGACTGTTACTAGTAAAAACTTGTATATTCCACATTATCTGTCGAGTTTTGTGAATATGGTAGAAATGTACTTGCAGGGGTCCACCGGAACCAGCTAAATTTTGAAAGTGGTCTATGAGAAAAAAAGTCTGGGAACCTCTGATTTACACCTGGCGTTGTTTACTGTTTTATAAATTTGAATACTCCTCCGTTTCTCAATCTAAATACATAATATTTAAGTACAAGCATGTAATATACTTTTTACGAAAATATTGTATAGATATCATGTGTTAACGGAATACTAGCTTGAAATAGCCGCCCTAAAGTAATCTAGTATTATAGTATTTAGTTTGGTCAATGTAATGAACCGGAAACACCATAACTGGAAACTAGGGGAAACGTGTACATCTTAAATCCTTTTAGTGGTTGGATCAAGATGGATTGATTGGATTTGTCACTTAACCATCGGGTAAATTGTGTGCTTATTTATCACCATCACCATTAGTCAATTATCTTTTTTCCGTCAGTCCGTTACAGTATGAACTGTTTTTATGTATCAAAAATAAAAAAAAAATAAGGTAATATCTAAGAGCGTTTAATGTAAAAAAATACCTACTAGGATAAATTCAAAGCTTTAAAAACGCTCATAGATTGAGTGTGTCTGATATCCAGGAAAAAAAATGCAGGAGCACGATTTTCTAAATGATAAAATTGTCCTAGAGTAGTTACTACGGTCAGGCTTTAAATGGCCTGGAGAATGAATGGGTCACGTCGACCCATTAATTCGAAGGACAACACTTACACAGAAAATAAAATCTTCATAATCTAAGCACCAGCTTAGCTTTGCTGTTTTCGATTTTTTTAAAATATTTAATTAGATTGCGAAACACCGCCTACCTTTTATTACCTAGTCCTTAAGATGCCATTGTCATTTACATATAGGGCTTTGAAGCTACTATGCTATAGTTGTATTAGTTTGCGTTCTATCCATAATCTTCTGTGATTATTTATATATACATTTTGGATTTAAGTAGTTTAGATCTGAGCCTATCAAATCATGTGTATCCTTTAGTGAATTATAACTTCATATCCATCTTTATTTTATTGCAGCATAAAGACGTTCAGCATAAGTAACATAGGGTAATTATGTAAAGTTGCCATTGTGTTCAAAATTTTATTGCTGCCATTGTGTAATTTTGCCTTAATTTTTTTTTGTCAACTTCTTATTGTATTAAATTTCTAAATTTAAAGTAAATATTTATTATGATTTTATTTAATTATATGAACCATTAATGGAACCTAAAAAATCTGTTGAAAACAAAACCATAATTAAGCAGCGATACGGATTCCGGCAGAGCGCAATTTGAGAACATAATTTATTAAAGCCGTTTTTGAAGGTAATTTGATATTTCAGAGAATGTTTCATTATTACCCGGCTTATTGCAACGAAAATAGAGGAAAAACAAAACGCGTCTTTCCTCTATAGTTAAGCTACGTTATAAACATTTCCATGTAGTAATGGGGGTACAATGTTAGACCATAACAATCATTATTACCATTTTCCCCAACTTTACCTTTTCTTTTGGGTTTACTATGTCGTCTTATTTTTTTTCTCTATCGCTAGTCCTCTCCCTATATGTCCATGTTGTATCTAACCATCTTCTATATAGTCCATATATGACTTGAATAGTGCTTCTAGTTTAAACTATACTCTCCATCTCGCCTCATTTTATTACAAAATTCCGTCAACCCATGACTTAGTAACTCATCGGTTATTGTCGTCGCTTTCTTGTTGGCTTTTTGTATTAATTTTTGAGCTTAGCCAATCGCGTCACTCAAAAATGTATTATATTATATAACAGTATTAAGAAAATAAATGACAACTAAACTTATTCTGTACATATGTTTACGAAGTACTTACAGTTTACAAGATTCCAGCCATCATTTCCTATGCTCTGTGCCCTTCAGGATCTCATCTCAGCCTAGATCCTGGAGGAAAACCTAAAGGCACCGATCTTGAATATGTGACAGTATATTATTTTTTTTTGTCTATTTCTCAAATTCTGCTTTATTTTAATAAATTGTATAGTTTCCGTGTCGTTAGAGCATTAGAACTTTCTTCCGATCCACCTTATATCGGCTTTAGGAAGGCGACGAAGAATGATTTTATCTCTCGATCGATCGATCTATGTTTTCGCCAACAGTTTCAGTAAACTACATTATAATTCGTTTCACTTAAACATATTTTACGCATTTGATGACATCTGGTAAGGAAGCACAAGACTTCATCACCATATTTAAAATAAATCCAAGCAACCTTTCAGTATTTCCAGTCTCAATCACGGAGGGTCGGGTGAGTGGCGAAACGTAACTAACAGTCTGGCACATAACCGCGGCCCAACCAGCGCCACTGCTGATAGACACATTCCAATTTCAACAAAGGCATAGGATCACCCCCAATCCACCACCTGGACGACATGAGAGTCAGGAACGTTAGCACCAGCCATCCCAGCGCTCTGCGGCAAATTTGTTTGTTGATCCGTCGGCTTCTTAGCGACCATAATTCGGCTATGGAGGATAGGGTCATAGACAAAACGCAACACTGACGCTCCTTTTACCCCGCGGCGATACTCCTTGTCAACCAAGGTTATAAGTTTACCTTTACATATTTACTACATATATGGTTAAAGTATACCTTAGTTCATACCTTTTATTTCGTATGTTAATATTAAACTGTTGCTATTACATTTATTTCTCATGAGATTGCTTCCGATGCTTTCCTCGCAGAGCATGAATATCTTGAGGAAGAGGATCAGGATTGTCTATACAATCTCAGAATAACATACAAAGTTATAGGTAAAATAGCAAAGTTTGTTTCCCAGCAGTGGAGGACAACGTTCTCATTATATATAAGAAAGGCTGTAGCCAATATTTTAATAATTTACTTACCAATATGAAGCCTATATTAAAAAATAGTTTCATCGTGTACTTTATTTCTAAGACAAAAATATTTGAATACAAAAGTCTTTTATAAAATAGAAGACTTTTTCTTAGCAGTTAAAGAAATTGAATAGTTGAATTAATCATTCAAGTGGGAGATAGCTTTGAAAAGCTCAGAGGGATTACTATTCATTAGGCAAAAGCTTCTTTTGAATTTTCGACTTTATAATTCTTTAGCGTTTTATACTTGCCTTTTGTGTATTACAAAGTTAATTGATTTTTTTTATTGAAGAACAGTTTTCAATATTAACTGACTAATTTGGTACACACACTTTAAGTTTTTAATTTGCCGTTGAGGACCAGAAGGCTCCAAAGTTTGAATATTCAGAAAAAGTTTATTATAAGGAAAAGAATGCAATCGGCCTGGTCATGAGGAACAGGGCTTTATATATAATATTGATGATGTTATTATGATAACCTTCTGGCAGATTCCAACCACGGCGATTTTTTAGTTAGTAAGCATTCACGCAAGTACTCACACACCGTCTTAATCCCTTCCGATATAACACATGTGCAATATAATAGGAGGAAGTTACAGATGCAGTGTCGAAGATACGGGAATACATTGTACACGTATATTCGAAAATCAACAATTTATGTAGCACAAATATTGTACCTCGGCTGGCAATCGAACATAGGACGCAAAGGCTAGATATACTAATCACTACACCACGCAGTCGTCATGATATGATGCTAAAAATAGTCATTATATAATAACATAATGCTAAATATTATTTGGCTGTTGTAACTAAACGCATTTGTTTTTGTTGTTAAACAAAATAAATTATTAATATATTTTTTTATAAATTTCAGAATCTAAATATTGCATACTGGATGAACGTCAACATAGTTTCATAATATAGGACAAACCGTTACCCTTACATTATTCATAAAAATCTTACACGTGCAGGTGTGTCAAGATATTTGTGAATATTGAACGGTGAATTATAAAGTGAGTTTGCTTGTTTACGTGTATTACTTTTTTATTGGTTTAAAATAATGTTTAATATTAAATTGACTAAAAAGTGTTAATAGTTAGTGATATAAAAGATTTAACTCCGCTTTTAGGAACACCGTCTATGTTCCAACGCATCATTGCGGCTTCCTCCATAAATCTCTGTACCACCTAGGAACTCCTAGCCCCATGTCAACACAGAAACATCTAGTAAGTTCTCATTTAAAAACATATTACGTAGACATTATGCCAAATTTTCTCTCTAAAATTCTAAAATTAATTACTTTTACTTTTATAGATCTAGGACTATTACACAAGGGAAATCATCTGAATTTGCTAATGAATTATTTATGTCAATTTATTTATATATTCTATTCTTATTATATCTTTAGGGTCCTCATGTTTTATTTTTTATGATATTTATTGTTTAATATATATTTTTTTATTATTATGTATATTAAGTGTTACATATTTTGTTATTATTTAGAATTATTTTGTTATTGGTACCTTCACCATCTCAAGGTAGAGAATGCCAAAAGGCATTAAGTCCGCCTGTTTTAGCTTTTCTTTTACGAAAATAATGTGTTTACAATTGAAGATTAAATAAATAAATATGTTTTGTACAATATAGTTTCTATAAATATTTATTTTGTTGTTTTGTAATATTTTCCTTTATTTAATTTAGTATACTTTCTTCAGCTGTTACATAAGGACGTGCTTGCTTTGGCATATTCTGGTAATTCTCTAACACTCTCTCTCTCCCTTACGTTTTACTGTTAATACCCGTTAACATTAAGTCCGCCTTTTGTTTTCTTTTCTTTATGTGGCTTATGCAAAAATGATTAAATAAATAAATCAATAAAATAGTTGGTAGTAGAGTTGCGTTTCGGCTCTACTGGGGAAAAATTACGGCCACACAGAATAACAACGTCAAATAGCATCAAGTGTTTCGTATAGTGGGTGAATTTGGAGACCCAATTACGATTACGCATCTCAATCGTCGATTGTAATGCACGTACATCTTGGATGTTTACTGAGGATGGGTGTCGATTTTAATGTCAGTTCCAGTCATCTTTTACCATTAGATGAACTGACTCGAATCATTGTATGTTGGGAAAATCAGATGTGATAAATCACTAACCCTCCGAAAAGAAGACTGATTCCTAACAATGATGATGAGGCTATTGGAATTAAAAAATACCCTAATTATGAAACGTAACCTCAATAGATAACTGTAACATCGTAAGCTATTTCTGATCAATAATTTATAAATATAAATTTTTGTTCTGAGATCAGAACAAAAATTAATATTTATAAATTAAGGGTAGCGAAGAATAACTGATATCAGAAAGTGGAATATCTTAATAAATTCCTCCAAGATCATGAGTGCCGTAAAGTTCTGGATACATCGAAAATTAAAATAAACTTAGAATCCGTTTAAGCTTCATTCAATAGACCATCGATTATAGAATTTTTCAAACTATGTTAGTTTCAGTAAGAAAAGAAACTTTATAAGTCGCGACAAAGTTTTTGTTTTTCCGAATGACATTTCTTTAGTAACTTTAAATAAATATAGGAATAACTTATTAAGTCTACAATGTTCATTCGTTGTAGAAATGCCGTGCCTAAGTGCCTAGCTACTGCGTTGCAAGACTTCGGATCCCAGCCGAAAAACAATATTTGAGTATCAAAAGTTGTTAGCTTTAAGGTCGGTATGTATGTCCTCGGTCCTTAAAACTGCACCTGCATCCTGTGATCTTATGCATTATATTGGAATGGGTAAGGGGATGACGTCGTCACGACGGTTATGAAGTAAAAGTTAAATGATATCGCCGTGAACGAAATCGACCAGGAGGACATCAATTAATAATCAATTATTCGTAGTAATTTAAATACAATTTCTATACAGTTTATCTTATAATATCTCCGACAGCAGTAGCATAACTAGACAATTGGTACAAAAGGTGGTGGACATAAATAAAGACCTTGATCTTTTTGTTATAGACGATGTCTTTAGAGTAATATATGAGAAAATTATATTAATCACCTCAAAATATTTTTTTTTTATTCTTCAAATGAATTGGTAACTTAACAGTATGTATCTGAAAGGATTTTATTTTTTTATTTTCACCACAACTAAAATACATAGAATAAAAAAATTTACATAATAGAAACATGTTCTCCTAAATAAAAAAAAAAAAAACATTAGTACATAGTCGTGGCTGACTGATGCCTGCAGTAGGTATTAAAAAACCTGTAAATCACAGGACATCAGGTCACCATTCCGCAGAACTTACGTATACAAAGAGTTTAGTAAAGTTTGCCAAATATTCCATGAAAATTAAATTAAAAGTAAAATAAACAAGCATTTAACATTAGGAAGCAATAACCAGTTATAAGACTTATGATAAATATGCTTATATAAATTACCTTATTAAAATATGTGAAAATTTTTAATAAATCTAAAATATACATAATGTAAATATATTAAATAATTAACAATATTATCTGAAAGGATAGGTAGAATCCATCACTGCCGCGTACCATTTTAAATTTTTACACCTTATTTGAAATGTTTAACTGGAATGTTGATATTGTTAATAACAGTGCTAGCATTCTTTCTAGAAATAAACAATTTTCATGAGCAAGTTTTTCTTCCTTTATTCATCATAATCCACATCATACAAATAATGAAGTTTAATCTTCATTCATACATAAAACATTAGTTCAAAATGTTATAATACGTCATTATTAGTTCATAATTTAAAATAACCAAAGTCATCAGCGTAAAGTGCTTTGATAAACTTAATCATTGTACATAGTTTTCATTGAAAGCGCTTTAAACTTCTATTGCATATTTAAAAGCATAGTTTGTTTACATTCTATATTATTCATCTATAACTTCAAGTCTGATTTTAATATTCTTGTGGTTGATTTTGATTACGGGTTATCTGTCTTCGGGATATAGCATTTACGCAAGCGTTTTTTTTTTCGGGCTGCTGGCCACTGTCACTAGGTCTTTTACAGCTTCACCGAGTTGAAAGGTGACCGAGCGCTTAGGGTTCTCAGCCGAGACCTTTATTAGTCGGTAAATAGCACAAGGGTACCCGAGAGGAGTCGAAACTTGAATTATCACCTAGTTGCGTGAGAGCGTCTGACTCGAGGGTGTCCGAGTGAGCCGAACCTCGGCTCGGTCAGCTGCTTCTGATGGATTATTTTATGCAAGATTATTAAGAATGGTAAAGATGACGAAGAAGAAGAGGCTCTGATAGTTTCAGAAATTTCTTGAACCTTCAATAAGTTGGCTCATGTAATACCAGAATGAAATAGCAACACAACACTGCTGTGTTTCGTATGATAAGCGTAGAGTTATGGAAACGTAGTTATAGGTAACAAGGCAGCCTGAGAAGGACTGCCGCTTCAGGGGTTATAAGGTAAGTGCATCTTGTATCATTGTTGAGGATATGGACGCAGATAACATGGATCATAGTCATCAATTACCATTAAGTGTACAGTATAAAGTATAAGAATCCACCCCTAATATTGTGGAAAAAAAAATTGGATGATAGTTATACAACACTAATTAATAACTACTACTTATCATTTCTTGATTTATAAATTAACCTTAAATTTGTTTGTTTGTTACTAGTAAGAGGGCGCTACTTACCTTCACAATGTATTGGGATCATGACCATGCGTAGGGATAGACCTTATAAAGCATCTGCTATCTGTATGTATAGCTACAGTCATTCATCGCTATATATATTTATATATATATATGTATATGTATATATATATATATATATATATATATATATATATATATATATATATATTTATATATATGTATATATATATATATATATATATATATATATATATATATATATGTATATAGAGTATATTTATTAAATTTCTCTTTATCGATTCTACCGGTATAGATTTCGATTTCGAGATTTCATTGTACTTATGTTTCCTTATCTATAACTGTATATTTTAATTATGTGTGTACTTGAATGAATAAATAAAATACAATCATAAACAGACTGACAAAAGTTTGTTTTGTGTGTGCGTTTGTTATGGCTGAACCAATTTGGATGTGGTTTCCTGTGATGCTTATAAATAAGGTCGATAATAATGATTTATTGTTTCATTAAAATCAGTTAAAAAATAAAAAAGATATCATTTAATTAGTGAGTTTTAAAGTGATCGTTCTATGTTCGATGGTCTTTGCGCTTATAAGCACAACTGTTTTAACATAAACCCGCAGAATATTAGGAATGTACTTACTAATAGGATGTTGCTGTTAGATGTTAATATAAATCCTATTTATGACCAAATAGACTACCTTTTACTTGAAATAAGACACGATATAATGTCTCCTCATGTCGCGATGACTAATGGAATTAGGATACCGATAATAATTAATATTTTTTTCATGGACGCGGCTTTCGAACGTATGTCATAATTTCCCATAGGTATTACAACATCTTGTTTTAATTTTTTAATGTGATTTATCTCTGATAATCTTTTAAATGATTTAAAACATCAATACATTTATGTATTAATAAGAAACGACTGAAATTAAACTTTTAGATATTTTTTCTATTGTATTAAAGGGGCACACAGTTCACCTGATCGTGATTCACGATGCTATTTTATGAGGATGTAATTCTTCCTCGGTCGGGCAGATACGTGCCACAGCCAGAACTGAAACTGCAGCGTGGCTCTACTATTATTAAAAAGTTATATATTCTTGAACTCTTTCAAAAGTTCCATTAAGTTCTATAGCTAGAAGAGCTAAACTACTAAGAAATCACAACAGTATTACATTAGAAATTTAAAACGCAGACACGTACTAGACATTTATTGCGAAATATTATGAAAATCCTGGTAATACGAATATCACGTAATAGTATTTTATTGTGGATACTGCATAGCATAATACCATCAAATAAAATTACATCGAATGGTTAAAATAATGTTTTACTGTTTGTATTTCACGTTATCACAAGCAATACACATAGAAAGTTATAAACAGTCTGTATCAAACCACTGCTGGACATAGACCTCTTCCATGGCACGGTCTTCAGCTCTTCTCCTCCAGTCTCTTTCAAATGCCCTACGATATCATTGCCCCACTTAGTTAAAAGGCGCCCTAAATTACGTTTGCCGATTCGCGGTCTCATCTCAAGAACCTGTCTGCCCCAGCAGCCATCGGTTTTGCGGCAGATATGACCTGCCCGCTGCCACTTCAATAAATATATAAACGCTTAAATTATAAACGCTACTTAAGAATAGATGGCGTTAATTTTTTTTTTGCCATCTAATCAGAAGTAGCATTACTTGTTGTTAATTGTAATGTTAAATTTAAAAACGTACAAATCTAAACCTGGAAAAATAGATAAAATAAGGTAATAGTATGTTTTTTATTAAAAAGAAAAAAAAAATTTAACACCAAAAGAACAGTAAAATATTTTACTATTTCGTTGTTTAGCAGTTTGACTATTATATATTAGTAAAATACATTTTAATAGTAGACATATTGCATGCATATGGGTTGACTGGTACATAATGCCAATAGAATTTGAGTCTGTTTAAGATCCTTTATATGCTTTTTTTCATTGGTTAGAGTTAAGTGCAAAGAATAAATAAAAATATTATTATACGATATTGGTTAGGGACCCGATGAATTTGTAAATGTTTTATAATGCGCATTATCAATAAGGTATGGTGCGGTGTTATTTATAGTGTTTGAGGATATTAAAAAAGAAAAACTTGAAATGACAATAGGGATAAACTTTGATTTCTATGTTGATAAAAAATATATATTATACTTACGTATATAAGAAAAATTGTTTCATCACTTGCATTAAATACAGTGATCTTCTTTTTTTTGAGATACGTTGTCACCATGAGGACTGAGATGGAATACCTCGTCCCTGCACGCACCAGACACAACACAGCAGCATTATACTGCTATTTCACGCTGGTATTCTGTGAGGGCGTAGTCCTACCTCTGCCGAGCTGACCCTGAGCATCTAAAAACTACACCGTAGCTATACTATTTATATCTTATAAAATGCTCGATTAAAATAAAACATTCGAAAAATAAAAGAATATGCCATAATGGGAACAAATTTATCCTTTCTAAGCCTATTAATCAAAATAAATCACGTTTATATGTAAGCCAAAATACTATAATGATATACATATACGAAAACAAACTGTTGTTATGATATTAGAAGTGACAAAGGAATACGTTACACCTGATGGTAAGCGAAGACTTAAGCTTATGCCATCCATCTCCAAGCAACTATTCAGAGCTTATTAATTCCTTCCAGGTACGGCCCTATAGAATGTATAACGTATTTTTATTAACGGTCTCCAGTCCGGTGATTTCTTGACTCGTTTCATGCTGGTTATCTGTGAAAGCGTCGTGCCTCACAAACCGAGCTCTCCTACCTAATTTATATATCAACGTTTATCGGTCCGAGTAACTTTACAATAATACTAGTACCATGCTTGTTTGTTCTTGGACACTGCATTCTAATTGACCGACGACAGGGGTAAGGCCACACAGGGGTGACTGACTGTTTGCTGTTCAGGGATTTGTTGAGACTACATTTGGCTATGTATTGGCTGCAGTCATCACATACCAACCGGTGAACTGTATGCTTGTATATTACACTTAGTTCAAAAGCAAATAACTTTACACTGGTCTTATGATTTACATCAGATTTGGCTAGGAGACCTGTGTTTGTATAAAAAGGACATGATGAGAGATCGAATCAACATCGGTGTTTTATGTGAGGACTAAGCAATATTATATTCAAGGTATTTAACTTTTATACAATATTGTGTTTTGAAAAATATATCATAAATGTTTCATGCAATAGTAAGGCGGTCGCGGACATGACTATTAAACCGCAAATATCCATCTGAGTCGGTCACCCTCAGAACGTTCTAATTTACGGTTGAGTCTGCTGCGACATCGATGCCACCGAGCTGTTTGTTGACGCCTGTATAATTATTAATATTTCCTAGCGAGCTCTAAATATTATTTGATTATTAGAGTTCCTTCAGTGTTAGAGTTAGAGATCTTGAAAAACTCCGCTGTTATTGGTTGGTATTGCGGGCCCTTCCTGTACATGACGTTATAATAAAAACAAGATAGTTAAAAATTTTAAATGTAAATAAAATAAAAATACGTTCAACGATTTGCTCAAACTTTATAAAAAGTTGCTTTAAAAAAATAAAATTAATAAACTGAAAGAACTTAGTTGCCAACTTAATAAATGTATATAAATTAACTACCATAACAATTTAATAGTTCTGTGAAAAACTAAAAATCTTGGTCAATATGACAACACTTTTAAATAGCGAATACAAGACACAGAAATTAGCCGCAAAGTTAATGCCACCTTACAGTCTCTTTATCGTCTAAAGCATTTCCTTCCCATGAAAGCAAAGGTCATGCTTGTCCAAACATTAATATTGCCTATCATTGATTATGCAGATGTGTGTAGCCCAGAACTCTCCCTTGAACTTCTTAACAAGCTGGAAATAATAACCTAAATATGACCATATCTCACAATATCGATCTCAGCTTAATTAGTTTTCCATTCAACAAAGGAGTAATTCCAGAATTTTCCTTGTTCTCTTCTCCATTTTAAATGATCCGTCATCATTCTTAGAAAGATAAATTCCAATATCTCTCTTTATCTCATGACAGAATTCTTCGATCTACGTTTAATAACAAGATCTGTATTCCAGCTCCGGTTTTCTTGCAAATTAATTTGCTATCCGAGCTACACTACTCTAGAATTCCTTGCCCGATGAAATCAGGAAGGTCAGTAATAAAAACAGTTTTAAATGTTTGGTTCGTGATTACTTACTTAAGTTATCTGAAGTCAGATAAATTTATGTATTATGTATTTAATATCTATATACATATGTATGTATTATTCTTTCCTTGTATTATTTATTTTAAGTTTTTTTTTCTTTTTATTAATAAATTTATTGATACACCTATCATACACATATCTCATCACACCTTGGGTTAACTGGTAAATAATGCCTTTGGACTACAAGCCGCTCTTTGTGAACTTTTAACATTGCTCTTAGTAAAAACAACAATGATTCACTTTCTAGTTGTATGGGTGAGCGTTATCTTTGATGACGTTGTCCTTGGTAATTTTTAGAACGCTAGTGTAGTAGCCAAGACACCCGTTTCACTGATACCTTATTCATATTTCAAGCTTATTATTATTATTTTATATAAATTTCTCTATAAAGTCATTATATAAAATATTCAACTTCAAACGCCGGATTTTGATTTCAGACATTTGTACGAGTGAAATAAATTCTTAAAACAAGTAATTACTTATTATGAAGAGGGTTCGTGACAAGTGATACAACTGGTGAATTTATAACACTTCTAAATATTATTGTAAAACATATTGTTGTCGTGTAATGTTAATTCATTATAAATATTATGTCCTAATTTTAGTATTATATCAGAATGTTATATATGTCTTCAACGACAACATTTTGTTATACTTAACATTTATTGTATATATATATATATATATATATATATATATAAATATGTTGATGGTAAATGAGCGATACGTAGCATAATCCAATTACTTTGAGGAATCAAAATGTTGATACGTTCTTATCCATAAATAAGAGTAACAGTAATTATGTTTCTTACACACGAAGCAAGCAGCATCTAGGTTTCAGGCATTCAGGGCAGTGTGTGGTGTATGTATTTCATGTGTCCTTGACATTGAATATAAACCTCATTCCGTTTTAGTTACTTGCGTTGTATACGATCGTCAAAAATAATATTGGTATCAATTTAGATAATCCGTCTGAAGCAACTGACTGAGCCGAGAGCAATTGAGTAACGGTCCAAGCCGACGCTCCCTCTCGGAAACCCTTGTGCTGGTTATCCATTAATAAAGGTGTCTGTTGAACACCCTAAGCGCTCGATCAACTTTTAACCCGGTGAAGGTGTAAAAGCCTTTGGACTTCAAGCCGCTCTTTGTGAACTTTTAACATTGCTCTTAGTAAAAACAACAATGATTCACTTTCTAGTTGTATGGGTGAGCGTTATCTTTGATGACGTTGTCCTTGGTAATTTTTAGAACGCTAGTGTAGTAGCCAAGACACCCGTTTCACTGATACCTTATTCATATTTCAAGCTTATTATTATTATTTTATATAAATTTCTCTATAAAGTCATTATATAAAATATTCAACTTCAAACGCCGGATTTTGATTTCAGACATTTGTACGAGTGAAATAAATTCTTAAAACAAGTAATTACTTATTATGAAGAGGGTTCGTGACAAGTGATACAACTGGTGAATTTATAACACTTCTAAATATTATTGTAAAACATATTGTTGACGTGTAATGTTAATTCATTATAAATATTATGTCCTAATTTTAGTATTATATCAGAATGTTATATATGTCTTCAACGACAACATTTTGTTATACTTAACATTTATTGTATATATATATATATATATATATATATATATATATATATATATATATATATATATATATATATATATATATATATATATATATATATATATATATATATATATATATATATATATATATATAAATATGTTGATGGTAAATGAGCGATACGTAGCATAATCCAATTACTTTGAGGAATCAAAATGTTGATACGTTCTTATCCATAAATAAGAGTAACAGTAATTATGTTTCTTACACACGAAGCAAGCAGCATCTAGGTTTCAGGCATTCAGGGCAGTGTGTGGTGTATGTATTTCATGTGTCCTTGACATTGAATATAAACCTCATTCCGTTTTAGTTACTTGCGTTGTATACGATCGTCAAAAATAATATTGGTATCAATTTAGATAATCCGTCTGAAGCAACTGACTGAGCCGAGAGCAATTGAGTAACGGTCCAAGCCGACGCTCCCTCTCGGAAACCCTTGTGCTGGTTATCCATTAATAAAGGTGTCTGTTGAACACCCTAAGCGCTCGATCAACTTTTAACCCGGTGAAGGTGTAAAAGCCCTTGGGCTAACAGTGGGCATCGGCCCGAGAAAAATGAAAGCGTTATATGGGGCTAGGGAGGGGTGAATGCTTCTGAATATATCCTCCGCAGAAGATCGTCTTCTAAGATTGAAAATGCCTGGAGGTAATCATAATTAACATAGTGGGCTTTCCTTTTAATTTAACATAAAAGATCATTGACCTCATAATCCAACGGTAGTTTGGTTAAATTTGTTTCCATAAACAGCCTATAAGTAAAATAAGTCTAAAATATCATTGTTCAGTGAAAGAGTATAGTAACTGCGTACTTTAACTTCCAAAGTTAGCGCGTCATCTTTGTCATATTGAAATAATTATCTTAAATTCAAAATGTCTATATAGACTTAACGGATGGAAACTTGCGATATTACATTTATATTGTATTAATAATGCTATACAAAACTGAGCACAATGTCCACAATTAATCCAAAATAGACATTTTTGCTCCTATAATTGAAGCTCAATATAAGATATTAAATATTTAGAATAGATCTAAAATTTAAATTAGTCTACATTACATAATTAGTTCTGAATTTTTATTTACAAATTAATTGAATTGTTAAGTATATCATTTACAGATTTTTCATCTCATTCAAGTTTACTAACAAACGCACAATTTACCTACTAGGTAAGTGATTTCTACGGCGCGTTCACCGTCGACATAGAATCATAATGGAGATGTGTTGTCTTTCACTCCTGAGGACAAAGATTTAATGCCTCGTGACATGATATCTCTACACTCACCAGAAAAGATAGACGCGATATACATTATTTGAGGACACGGTCCTTCTTTGGTTGCGCTGAAACAAACTGCAGTGTAGCTACGCAAGTTTGGAAAGGATGAGTTCCTGTTAAAAATTAATGTATTCATTAACTCTTTCAACAGTCCATTTACTTACAATATTAGAAAAGTTACTTAATAGAACTTAGCTTTGAATAAATTAGGACTTTGAAAATATACATATATTACACAGTAAATAGATGGAAGGCAATAAAGTTATTTAAGATCGTCTTAAGAAATATGATGATATGATCACCTACGTCTCGTCGATTTTCAAGTGAGTAAATATCAACTGAAATAGCTTCATAAAAACTCTCGGATCGGAAATGCAAATGTATAAGAAACACTCTGGAATGAATCGATTTTCTAATATAGAATTATTAACTCGCGTATAAAACATAGAAATTAGTTAAATAGAAGTATGAAATGGGTACAGTTTCTAAATTTTGTTTCCACCCATAAAACGTATATATGTACATATATATGCGGTAAACCTTCGATCTAACGTAAATTTAGTTTTTTTTTTCATAATAATGCCGAATGAAGTCAATAACGTCATGAAGTCTCTGACTCTAGAACTAGGAATAAAACCTGTAACTCAGGAATCTGAGACTAAATGAAGACCTAAATTCTTCCTTCATTAAAAAAAGATTTAAAAGAAAAGGTTTTAGACATCATTAAGTCTACAATTATATAGGTTTTGTTTTCCGAAAGACAAGAATTACTCTACGCTTCTTGACTATTGAATAGAATAAGAATAATTCTTAATTATCATGTTGTGGTGATACAGAATCAGATATAGAAGCAATACGTCGAAATATTTTCCTATCATTAGTATTTATAACAGAACTTAATATCAAATATCTATGATCTATTTCTAGACCACACGTACTTGAGCAAACAGACTGTGTACTGTGTTTATTTGATTGCGGTGCATTTGAATACAAATGATAGCATACACGTCTCAGACATATCTCTACAAGATATTGGGCTCTATTATGCAAAGTGAGTGCTCACTCTAAGATATACATATCTATAAGTCTGTCAACCTTGTATACAATCAATATAGATTTCTTTACTAAGAGTTTTACTAAAAATGGATTTGTCTATAAAATTCTAGAACGTCATATGGTATGATGGTATTAAGTTTGATTACAATATCTTTTATCGTTACTATAAAGTGTTTCTCTAGTATATATGCCACCACTAGTGCTAATAACGGCTAGTTGCTTTGTTTTGGTAGTCTCCTATACAATTGTTTGGTTATTAACGTGGTGTGATTCACAGTAAACGAAGAAGGCGCCTGCTGTGCCAGGATGCGTCCTTTTGATTTTTCTCAACGCATGCAAAAAGGATGGGTTATGATTGATTCACACCGACTATAATCCCACGATTTATCCAACTTCTTCGCTTATGGCAAGGCAACGGGAACGCTCTAACACACATCCACGGCTTCACCAATGGCAGTCGCCTATCGGCAACGCTATTTCTGTCCACCTTCAAGTAGAACGTGCTTTCCAGCACGGCAACACAGCTGTATATGGGCAACGAATCCCCTCGAGTCTGATGTCCAGAGGCTATGAAGGCCGTGAAAGTGAAAATTGCACCTATCATCTCAACCACCTATAATCAGCACAACATACAGACCTAAGAATAAAAGAAAAACATTGACTTAAATAAAACAAGAGATAGCCAAGAGTATTTTAACTAAGGAATATATATTCATTATAATTTCTCCTAACTTTACCAATATTTCTTTCATTGCTTTGTTATCAGAGTTTTAAATTGTGCAAGTGACAAGTCTTAAAGATACCGTGAAATTGCCTTATAAACACCTTGCCCCATAAGGTATTCCCTAACTTTGGGAATATGAAAACTTTGCATTTCCAGTTCATATCAGAAACGTCAACTGCGCAGAACACGTTACAGTACCGTAAGCATTATCATCTATAGCATATCTAATGTAATGCATGTGCAATTACATCGTAGGAAGGATCGGATGCAGTGTCGAGGACATGGAGGAACACAGTCCATAATCATTATCCCACGAAGGCATCTTATATTTAACCCATGGCTTTTTTATTTTTATTACATTGACAGTAACATACAAGCACACAGTTCACCTGTTGGTAAGTGATATCTGCGGCCACGTTCATTCTTCCTTGGCAAGGAATCATAATGCAGATGCATTGTTATCCTTTAGGACTAAGACGGGATGCATCGTCACCGGTAATAAAGGTTTCCGGATCCCTACACTCACCAGACGTAGCACAGAAGCATTATGCTGCTATTTTACGCTCGTAGTCTGTGAGGGCGTGATCCTACCCCGGTGGAGCTGACCCATTCCTTCTGCAGCTAGAAACAAACCAGCTCTACCAATGCAAATTATCTGTTATTCCTGTCGTATGTTAAGGAACGATTCTTCTATAATTATTCACCTTTATTGCGGAATTCTTATTTAAACATATCTTATATAAGACACTTCTATTGTCTTCTTATTTAAGAAACAACTGACAAAACATCAGCTTGATCTTGGAGTTAATAATAAAGTTCGCCTCTAGTGAACCTTCAATTAAATTGCGTTTTATGCAATTAAGAGTAAATATAAATAAATTCTTCGTGCACTTGTTGCTTCCGATAACTCTGAATAATATAAAGGCGAGAGAGCTTATTGACCTGTATGCACGCTTTTATTACCTTGACCTGTATGTATGTATGGATGTTACGAATGTTTTTTTTATACAATTTTCAGGCACTTCCGGTCGTCTGAATATTCTGAAAATTTGCAGATGTATTTAGAAACGACGTTAAAGTACAATAACTAGGCGTCTAGGTTTCCTAAATATCTGTTTATGTAATAATATACTATTAATATTTAAAATTATAGATTATTTTGAATGATGAAAAAAATATGACCTAATTTAAAGATTCTACATTTTTGTTACTAATATTTAATACACTAATAATTCAAGGTTTTGTAAATAGTCGTAATGCTACTAAAGTGTTGCTCTTGTGCAAGTTTTACATTTAATAAAATGTTTTCAAGTAGAATGAATATAAAGTACTCACTTGAGTACCATTCTGTTTTAAAAACATAAAGCCTACGACTTTGAAATTGTTGTTTTTCTTTTGTTTCCATCACTTATATTTACGAAGTTAAATAATTTCACTTTACAAATAATTGAGAAAAACCGGTACCGTCAATTAGTTAAATGAACAAAATTCAAATCAGCTGCCTAAAACTGAATCATTTTTAATTAACTTTATTCAGAATAATTTTTACATTTTTAATACTTATAAAAAAAATATAGATTGAATGTTTTTAATATCTATTAAAGTTAGTCAAATATGAACAATATCTACGTGAGAAGGTAATAAATATTATTACTATATATGGATAAATAACTTTTCCTTTGCGTTTTTAATCTAACTGTGAAAGAAAGAAATGGTGTTGGAAGTTATAATTGGAATAAGGAAAACGCAATATAAGTAAAAGAAGCAGAATACCGAGCAGTGGGGCTCTTATATATTGTTATTTTAATTTTTATTCAATGATTCCCTATTCTATTCTATCGCACATGTGTTTTTTTTCGAAAATCGAGAAAGAAGTTAGTAAATTATAATAATAATAAATAATAATTAATTTCAGATTAAATTACAAAAGATACAATTTAATTATAATTAAATAAATGTTATATGCAACTTAATAATTACTAATAATAATAAATAATAAATAATAATTTATTTCAGATTAAATTACAAAAGATACAATTTAATTATAATAAAATAAATGTAATATGCAACTTAATAATTACTTATAATTATAAATAATAATTAATTTCAGATTAAATTACAAAAGATACAATTTAATTATAATAAAATCCATATGCAAATTAGTCATCTCTAAAGAAGGTTAAAGTTAAAAATAAAGACACAATATCAAAAAGTAAACAGATTTACAAATTAATTAAAATAAAATATGCTTAAAATTTATTCGAAAAACAAATTAAAAATATATTAGTTATTATGTCAACAATAAATTAGACTACATTAAAAAATGAGACCTTTATAATCAGATAAGTCCCTTTCTTATTCTTATATTTAATTGTAAATTATATTTATAATTGAAATCTTTAAGCAAAGGATAACATTGTGACCATGTGCTTAAGCCGAAATTAAGTAATATTTAATCTCTATTACACGAATTGGGGGTAGACAAGAGATAACAATTTGGATCCATATTGTGACGGTTAAGTTCCAAACGTAGCTACGAGTAGCTACGAATGAGCAAATCGACACAGATATATGTAAACGAGTGATACTTTGTACGTAAATATGCGAACAGAGAAATATTTTTAGATACTTTGGGATTTGTACATAAGAGTGTTAGGTCTTCCGACTTCCTATTTCTATTTTCTTTTCTTACTTTCCTATTTTGGTCTCGCCTATCATTGCTCCTCTATAAAACAAGAATATTCGATCGTAAAACTTGATTATATTAGTAGAGTTAAAAACTGTTTATATTAGTACGATACGATACCAATTTTACTGTACATAAAAACATATTGTATAATTCATTATTTGAACAGATAAAACCAGAGTACAATCTAAACAAGATTATCTTATACGAACACCTTTGTAATAATTAATGAAAAGCACTATAAATGAAGCGTAAGTGCTTGTGATGTGTTTTTGAATGTTTAAAATGTTTAATTCAATACATACGAGAACTTATACGAGGTTGAAAATGTATAGCGTAGCGAAGAAGCGTATATTGTTATTTACTTTTTATTTGAACTGCCATGGAGTGATTCAGATGATTGTATTCTGAAAAATAATAGTAGTTTGGATCATTATTTTATTTATAGGCTTAAAAATTGTATTATATAGGCTTAGAATTAAACATTGTGAGGAAACTTGTACATGAAAAAAAAAGACATATATACTACCATTACTAAATCATGATATAACTAAAAAGTGGGATATTAGAATAGTTCTAACTGTAAACACACGTTAGTATTGCTATATATATGCTACAGCTAGAAACAAGCTGCATCATTGCTAGAGCACTGTACAAGTACCTATATGTACTATGAAGTATATAAATTAAAAAGCGTGATTTTTTGAATACATGATGACTTAATTTAATGTAAAATAGAAATGCTGTGTCGACTTGAAATCCTTTGCGCTCGGCGCAATTTTTGATATGGCGTACTGACAACTCCCGACTAATTTTTACTCTACGAAAATTTAACATCGGTACGAGCACCTTCATGGAAGTTTGAAAACCTTGTTGTTATTAATTATTTCTGTACTCCTTTAAAGTTATTTTTAAATAATGCAATACAACACAAAAAATAAATTAAAAAATACATACCTTTTGAATGTCAACAATGTCGCCTCAGCGGCGAGTGCAAAGGTTCAAGTTGTCTTTGCAATCAGGTATAGAATCATCGTCGCTATAAATATTCCTGTATCATATACGTAATTTCTAATGATAATGACAGTCTGTTACATTTCATACATTTTTTTTATAGAATTGGTTGCAAACGACCCGATGGTCAGTTATTACCGCCGCCCATGAACATCTGCAACACTAAAGGAGTCGCAAAGGCGTTGCCGGCGGGAGTAAGTAATTTGAATGCGTAATTAATTCTAGCAACGGTTGTCTGAATGCAATTTTAAAGGCCCCTAAGTTATATAAACAAATAACATGGTCCAAGGTCCTAGGTACCCTAATGGTTTCGGGTATGGTCTACGAAACTTAATGTCGTGGGTTCATCATCTATTGTCTATTAGCTTATTAGATTATTAAAGACTATTGTCGTGGACCAACGCCTAGCACAAGTATTTAAGCTTAGTTGGAGTAGTTAATGGGAATTTAGGTAATTTTAATAATGACGTAATATAATATTTCTTTATTATAAAAGAGAAAATATGTTTATATGTATCTGTTGACAAGAGCGTGTTCAAGTGCTCGTTGAGCACGTAAAGGTGGAGTAGGCTTCTGCTTTACGGATCCTATATCCGGGAAAAAAAATATCTCTTGTTAGTACGCACTTGACGTTATTTGATTATAACGAAAATTTTTCAACGTATTATATATATTGGCTCTGACTGAGAAAATAATTAAATAAATTATAAAATTTCTCACTACGCAATAGTTTAGGAGAAATTGGTTAATGAGGCAGTCGATCTCAGTCCTCTGTCACCTATCATCAGGACTACTAAATCTTCATTTGTGACTTACCGTCAACTATGCCCTCTTATTTGCCATACTTCGTTTTATAAAAAGGAAAAGTCTTTGCTAGTATATATAGTAGGTTTTTAATCTACAACTGCAAGTGACAGCATTTTAACAATAAAGCCATCATCGCTCAATGAAATAAAGAATGAAAAAATAAGTGTTTATTTATATGAAATGTACTTAATCTTATTTCCAACAGAAAGCTTCAGTTAATATTAAAGTATAGTTAGTAAGCTTTATTAGCCATTAATTTATAGAAATATGTATATCTATAAAAATAAGTTAAGTAAAAACTTATTTATGACCAACGCGTACACGTATTCAATCTGCAGTTCAAAGGTATGGCAACGAATGCCAATGTCCGGGTAAAGAGGATAGCCCAGAAAATTACAGAGGTAGATCTATGATGCAATTTATTTCTAGCTGCAGAATGAATGAGTCAGCCCTACTGAGGAAGTGTCACGCGCTCACAGATTAACGTGCAATAGTAGCATAACGCTGCAGTGTTTCGTCTGATGAGTGCAGGGATTGGGAGTCCCTTACATCCCATTTCTCAAGGGTGACAAAGCGTCTGCATTATGATTCATGTCAAGGATGAATGTTGGTATCATGGGCCGTAGGAATCACTTAACATCATGTGAACTGTGTGCCCGTTTGACACCTCTTACATAAAAATATATATATATATATATATATATATATATACTTGTTCACGTCCATAGCAACTGCGTATAAGGTTTTGTGCATCAAATCACATTTGACAGGCTAAAATATCTCTTATGCTTATATTAGGAACTGTCCGTGCTTGAAACCGCCAATCTCCAATTTACGTCGCAATCCGCAGTCTCTCTCGTAGGTTAGTTACATTGAGGTTCTGGCGATTGATTGGCATTATTGTGTCTATATGTTCTGTTAATATTACTTGACTATATTATTGGGTTTACATATTAACATCATGTTGAATGCAAAGTGGTAAAACTTACAACAGCTATAATTTAAACAGGTTGAATAATGAATAAAAGGGGGATAAAAAAATAATAATAATATAACTTTGTTTGAGACAACTGTCCGTACAGATAAGTAACAAGAACACTTAACCTACTTGTGAGTTTAAAACATTTAGTTTATATTTTTAACATTTATTTATTATGTAGTACGATCCAGTTTCTGAGAAGAGCGATTCGGCAAATAATAATCGATATACCATTAAACAGAATTTAAAAAATTTAGTTTAGAAACCAAGAAATCTTACTTCTCTTTGTCAGAATGTTAGTCGGACAAATAAGCTTAGATTTAATCTTTAAGCTTGGGTTCAATACTGGACAACTCCTGGATATTTATAACATATTATTATAAAAAGAACAACTAGCCGAGTTTCTTGCCGTTTCTTCTTCTTAGCAGCTGACTACGTAAAAGGTTATCCTATTAGCTACTCGTATCTTGACGATTCAAAAGTGTTTTGTATAAACCTATTTAAAGAAAATTTCTTTTGATTTCATTGATTTGATTTAACTTGACCAGATATCATCGCCTCACATAATACGAACACAAAAAAACTCATAACGCTTCTGTGTTTCTTTTAATGAACTCCCGAGATCCTTATTACTGGCATTCGATTTTAGTCCTCAGGGGTGACAAAGCATCTGAAATATATGTATATTTTTATCACATTGAGATAGTAAGTGATTTCTGCGCCCCATGACATCTACGTTCATGCTTGAGAAGGAATCGTAATGCAGATCCCTTGTCACCCTTGAGGACTGTCATGGAATGCGTCGTCACCAGTAATAAAGGTATCCAGATCATTACACCCACCAAACGTAACACAGCAAAATTACACTGCTATTTTACGATTGTACTCTGTGAGGATCCTTGTCCTACCCCGGTCGAGTTAACCTAATTCTGCAGCTAGAAAGAAACTGTGACGACCACGTAAAAAAATCCTCAGTGGTGTTGTAGGTCTCAGGGTTCATTAGATTATCGCTTCATTGATGATATGAGTTTGTTAACACCGTCACAATCCATAAACAAGAATTTTCGTATCCACATTGTATTTATGATCTCACCTTTAACTGTAACTGGTCCTATTGTTTTATTTATTATAAACTATTTGATATATTGCTTTTTATTACATTTTATTGAAAGTGACAAACAAGCACACAGGCAACTAGTTATATGTAGTAAAATCAACCCATGAACGATGACACCCCTGAAGACTTAAATGGAATGCCTCGCTTCCAGAAATAGTTTAATGATGGTACTCTTAATTTGAATAAAGAAAAATGGTGTGGAATGGAGCGTTTGCAATTTTCGATTTCAGCCTTAATTAACGTCAAACTTTCTGCCGCGGCTAAAATTTTCGATTTCATAAATTTCGAATAATTTAGTCAAGTATGAAGTAAGCCAAGTATTAGTAAAAAATTATAACATTTTTGGAATTAATAAACACGTTTTTTTTCCACTTCACTTCACCTATCTCATTTTGGCATGGACTAAATAAATATTCATACCACTGTAACACGTGAATATCATTCCATTTCTGTTTTCCCTCCTCGAAAACACTTAAGAAATAGACACACTCAGAAAAGATATTTATCTTAACTATGAAGCAAATAGATGATATTTTAATATGGAACTACTTTCCATATAAACTCCACGGACAAATATAACTTTTTTAAATAATTTTAGGGTTGATAAACGAGCACACAGTTTACCTGATGGTAAATACTGCTGCAGCTCATGTCATCCATCCAACAAAGATTCAAGATGCAGAAGCGTTGTCAGCCCTGAGATGTCTTTATACTTAATTAGGGTATTGAATAGGGATCTAGCGACTCCAATGGCTAGTGGTCAATCACCCGAATCAATCAAAGAATCGAGAAATGTAGCAGCATCACGCTGCTTTTCCATAAAGATATTTGAGTGTTTGGTGTTTCCCCTGTTAAAATATACATATGCATTGGATTATAGTGTCAACGAAGACAGAACAAAGTTTCGCAATAGCCAGGCTAACTGTAATCATTGGTAACAATCTAATATTGTTTCATCACTACATTCTGCGATAAACTGCCACAAACACTGGTCCTGAGTTACATGCATTAAAGCTTCTCGTAATTCTAGTAGCTACAGTCCAGCAGGAGCTGTCGCCGAGGGAAGATAATCGTATACACATTTAGACAGTACGAGATTACCGCTATGGAGTGGATCTGAAGACTTTCTTAACGATCGATTACAGCATCTGTCATATATTTTTAAATTTATTAAATCTGTAGTAGTCCAATATAAACACTCTCGGCTTTATTTTCATGCTACGTAAGCAAATTGAGGTTAATGCCCGGTGCTAGGATCAAGCTGTTAATAGAATTTTAATATAGTTTTTTTTTGACATGGTAACGCAATCTCACCGTTTGAGGATATGATTAAAATAATTTACTACGAAAACATTTGAAGTCCATCAAGTGATGTGCAGCTGTCCAAAAAATGTTTCGACTCGCTAAAGACGGAGACAAATTCTGAGAGCACCCTTCATTGGAGAGGCACTTGAAGAAGAAGAATTAGTCTGCAGTAGAGCCGTGATAAACAATCCTCCACTGTGAAGAGGATTCCTTTAGTCAGTAGTGGTGTTCTTAAATATATGAGCCTTTTTTTTAAATATTTTGTATAGTATTTGATGATATTATTAACTGAACAAGATTTCTGGTAACTACGATAGGCACGCTATTTAATACTAATTACGGTTGAGGGTATAAAAAAAGTTTGCTTAGTTAAAAACCTGTTATTCTTGAATCAAACTTTTGATTAATAGTCAAAACTTTTTAAGTAATTTTTATTCTTGAATGTTGTAGGTTTATAAAGATGTAGAGTCTTCAGAGGTAAAAATGCATGAAACTCTTGAATCTTTTTTAAGAATGAATGTAGAGACAATGATCCTATAACTTACCATCTGGTGGAATATATGCTCCTAAGTCACCTCTAATATAAAAAAGAAATACTTGCAGGTAATGTTCTATATAATAAAAGTAACAAAGCCTCTCCGCTGAGCAAGGACGAGAAAGGACGTTTCAAAATAACTATAAACGTGCGTGAATACATAAGCGTGGGAAGGAAATTCAGGAGATTTATATGTCGACTCGTCTGCGGATTCTCACAAATCTAACTAGATATCCTCTCAGCTGCGGAGAATGGCACCGACGACGTGTTGTTGTTGACAGACATAATCTGGTTAAAAAAATATAAACAAAATTTTTGGCATAATAGTGAGTAGTCATCACTCAATACATAAGCTGAACACAATCGCTCTACCCGCAATTATTTTTAATGGCTTTGTTGAAGAAATGCGTCCTACTGTTAAAGACCACGGTATTCACACTGACACAACGCTAAGTTGGCAACCCCAAGTGACTCATGTTAGTCAAAAAGTCACCGGGACCCTGCGTGTTCTATGCCCCTTGTGAAACTTTCTTCCGTCCAAGACCAAAATAACGATTATGCAGACCTTAAGTTTTTGCCTGATTGACTATGGCGATATGTGCTATTACGACCCGAATGCAGATCTCCTTAACAAACTTGACTGATTTTAAATAACTGCATTTCATTCATCTATCACCTTCGAAAGAATGACCACGTGTCTACTTATCATTCTCAATCAAAGTGGCTACCCATTTGTCTGTGGCGAAGTCTGGGTGCTCTCAGTATCCTGTATTATTCTCAACAGATTAGCATAATCATCTCAATATAAAATATTAATGTATTTAAATGTATCCGTATATATCATATATAAGTATGTATATTTGTATTTATTATATAAGTCTTGTTATATATATCTAGTTATATATGTATTTTAAAACTACGCATATATTGTTTATTTATATAATAAAAGTAAAATAATGGTATTTTACGACACGATTTTTAAGCATACACCTATCTCTTTTCATTACCCTCAGGTTGACTGGTAGAGAATGCCTAAGGCATTAAGTCCGCCTTTATACATACTGTATATAAAGCTTAAATAAATAAATTAGATATTTATATAATAAGGATTAATCAAGAATTCCGACAACCATTATCAAATTACGAAATTGAAAAAAACAGGAGATATAATTATTTGTGGCATAGAGTCCATCTAAATAATTAATCTTCATTATTATTTTGTATATAAACTCCTATTATTTAGTGTCAAATAATTTGACGAAACAATGAGTTATGACCTTTTTATTAGACAGCAAAATGTATCCCAGCAAAACCATTTGCACGTTTCATTTTTGAAACGTACTTTCATTTTGTAGATTGCTCATGTGTCAAGGGAGACAATAATGTTGACGCTTGATTGAACAAAATAATATTCAAAAATGTTTGATGTGGTATCTTGGGAACAAATGCTTTCGGAGAGAAATGTAGAAGCGTTTTGAAATTTAAATCTACTGTTACTACTCTATAAATCGTACAGTTCACCTGCACACATAGGTATATAATATATATATTATGTATATATATATGTATATATATATATGTGTGTGTGTGTGTATTTATAAAGATATCGTACTGTCTGTTTCATTATTAAAAATAAAATTGTTGTTTAAAAAGTATAATAACCAAAAAATTGCAAAAATAAATCACCTTAGATTCTAGGCCTTAATTGAATATATTCCCCAAAGGTATGGTGTCATTATAACTCTCCGGGTAAGGAACTTCTGACCTTGGTTCTAGAGTATGAACAAACTCTCAGCCTTGTTTTTATATAGCTATACAGGATGGGACATAAGATCGGAATTATATAATAATACGTAACTCTAAATCTTAATTTCATAATGTTCTACATATCTCTCAGGAAACGTGAGTTCTTTTGGTCATGCTTTACTGTAATGTAACGCTTGATTCTATTTCATAACTAAAACAGAAGTCTGTCTAATTTAAATATTATACCGTTAAAAAGTGGAACCGATGAAATAGTCGTAGGTTCACGTTGTAGCTAGTCTCTGGCTACAACATTGGGTTGGCTCAAGGGATATGACTACGCCACGTAGAGTACCAGCGGAAAGTACTAGAATAACGTTGCTCCCCTGAGGATTTAGACCTGAGGGGTCACGACGCATGTACATCTTGAAACATTCTTGATGGTAGATTAGATATATCAGGCCGCAGACATCGCCGACTCTCAGGTGAATCGTGTTCTTGTTTGACAACCCTTACATTATGTAAAAGAATATATAAAACTTAACTTTGAAATTGAATAAAAACAAAATCAATTTATCGAGTCTTGCAAAAGACTAAGTGAAATTTTTTATAATAATCCAATATTGTATCATAACTGTTAACAAATTTTAGATAATAGTGATCTGAAAGGAGATGGTGAAATCTTAGTAATATGTAAAAGGGTTGTTAAAAATTGTGAAGTTGGTTATATTTAAATTCCATGTATAAAATTGATCGACAATAGAGCTCGAACACGACGTGTGAAGTGTGTGTGTAAATATTCATTGTGGGTACTCTTATGTATCGTTAATCCTTTAGGAGTACACCGCATGTTATCCGCGCAATATGTAAATCGAAGGGTTAGTCTTACGGAAGGAGACCGTCGGTGCTACGTAATCAAAGCTAGATCAGTATATAAAAGCTCACAATGGAAATGTTGCCTCAGTTTCAGTAATTGCACTTTGATATACTGCATTGTATGACCATGATTAGCGTTTTCGAACACGTTCATTGTATGAATTATCTGTACTTTTGTTTTATAATAATTAATATGTTATTGTTATATGCCCTCTATACCAATATCGACACGAGGTCAGGTCCTGGGCACGATTCCCCGCTGAAGAACATCACACCGTATTTGTACATTATAAATTGATGGTTTTCGGGTCTGGGTGTACTGTGTATGTCTCGTGTCTTTAATATTGCATCTGAATCTTCCTACGATCTTATTGTATATAAATTATATCGGCGTAGGGATGGGTACGACGAGTGAATGCCTCTGTGTTATTTTTACGGCATTATAAGATAATTTGAGTTGTTAATGTAATCATAATGTCAAAAAATCACATCCATATGACGCCTAGAACCAGGCATAATGATCGCGTGTAACACCGAAATCAAGTTAAAAAGAAAAAAGTAGACGTGCGACTGTAACATTTAGAATGTGACTGAGGGTACAAGTGACTGAGAATTTGAGTAATAAACGTTTTTGGAGTACTTCACTTTTTTGTCTACTCACCATTGAATTCCTGACTTGAAACATTGATAACGTTAGATAAACATGTCAACAATACTTCGAAATGTTTAACTTCACTATTTACTACCCAACAATTTTTTTTAGACGAAATTCGAGATAACTTAGAGTGGGCCCTATTTTGTTTTGTTATTAGAAATATATAAATTAAGACTTAATATAAAATATAATAGTAAATACATACATTATTTTAGTATTTTTTCTTAGTATTCAATTAATGATATTCACCTTTGTACTAACAATCTCTAAGATTACAATTAACATACAAGACGTAGTAATAACAATTACTACTAATAATAATGCATCTGCATATTTGTTGACATAACGACATACGCCCTAAACAGATATCATGCTTCAAGTAAGATTACACCTTCTTAGAAAGATATATCTATGTTTCTTATTTTTTTATAGAATAGAAGGCAAAGGAGCAAACAACTCATCTGATGGTAAGTGATCACCGCTACCCATGGACATCCACCACACCAGGGGGTCGTAGATACGCCGCCGGCATTTTTTATATTTTTATTTTATTATATTGAGAGTAAACCAGTACATGGTTCACATGTGTCACAGTATGTGATTCCTGCGGCCCATGACATCTAAATTTATCCTTGACAAGGAATCATAATGCAGAAGCGTTGTCACCCTTGAGGACTGAGATGGAACGCTTCGTGACAGGTTATAAAGGTCTCCGGATCCCTTCACTCACCAGACGAAACATAGCTGTATTATGCTGCTATTTTACGCCGATATTCTGTGAGGGCGTAATCCTAACACGATCAAGCTAGAAACTAACTGAAATGTAGCTCTACCAGCTAAAAAAGAGCTTACACCTTTAAGAAAGGTGTGCGCTCTTTTCTTGAAGGTAACACGTAACTGTACGAAGCGGATAGTTTAAACAGAGGCAGAGCCACGTTGCAGCTTGTTTATTGCACGAATGGGTCGGCTCGACGGGAGAAGACCAGTATGAAATAGACGCATAACCCTGTAATACTGTAACGAGGCATGTGCAATGCCTCATTCCTCAAAACGCCTGTGCATTTTAATCTTTGTTAAGGATGGATGTTGATGTTATAAGATGCTGTCATTACATACCATTTTTTTTATTAAAAAAAAGCGATTCTATTAATATTACTAACATTCCGATAACGGCTTCAACTAAGCCGAAAATACTTGAGCCATCTTTTAGATGGTTCAAAGTCGAATGGCGGTATTCAAATCTACGACCTTAAGTTTAGCAGGCTGTACCCTAATTCATCAGTGACGCTTTTAGGTGAACTGCGTGCTCTACTGGCACCCTCAAAACTAAAGTAAGTAATCCATGCAAGTTATGATGCAATGATGCAATAAAAAGCAGCTCCAGGCTCAAATGCAGAAGGCGGTGCTACGCGACACCACTCGTTGTTCCGCAGTTTTTCTCCCTTAGACTTCCCCTGTCGAGGGATTGACGTCTGGTTGGTAGGTCATCATATATTTATGTATTATATTGCATTGTACACATTTGTTTTATCATATTATTATTTTATTGACCAACCATGCGGAGGTGGAATAAAAATCCCCTAAATAATAATGATATTTATTTCAGACCAGTTACATATTTTGTTAGTAATATAAATGTATATGATTATAATTTAATCATAATCATATATAAATTATATATATAGATATTTATCAAAATTAAGTCACTTGTATGCGATTCATAAATTTGCATAGAATGTTAAAGGGGATATAGCTCAGTGGTAGAGCAATCGACTGCAGATCGATAGGTCCCCGGTTCAAATCCGGGTGTCCCCTAATGAAATCGTCTAATTAATTTTGTTCTTTTTAAAACTAAAATATTTAATTATTTATTTAACATGATTCTCTTTTATTGTTTTACGTCTAACATCGAACGGTAATTTGATAGCCAAATTTTACCCTTATAACTAGAAGTTGAAGTCTTACGAAAAGTTACACAAAGAAATTTTACTCATTAACAGTGTCAACAACTCTAAATTAAATGTACACCCGTTTCAGATGGTGGAATTGTGTCTTACGTACGATCACGTTTTATATAAGACCGGTTCTAGTAACACTTTTAATTATTTGTACTGAAATCTTACTGGTAAATTGAAGGACTGAATTATTAGGAAGCGGATAGTATTACACTACGCTAAAATAAAGACAAAGCACCGTGAAACCGTCATTATTCCTAATTTATTTCATACCTCCGTTTCCGCAACAATATTATGTCAAAATACTCTTAAAAAAAACTACTTTGAACGATTTATAAAAATAAGGTGAAAAGCTGATTTCTGTAGAAATTATATGACATTAGTTGAATAATATTCTTAATACTATTATGGTTTATTTTCTATAATAACACATAACTGAACTTCTGTTTTTTTATCAGTTTGAACCGACACGCATTTCAATTTAAGCTTATATGAAAAATTTGTGAAACAAACAATTTAGATTCTACATAATTTGGTACAATGTGCATTTTAATTTACGCAACGAATAATTGAAAATATGATGGTGATTGTTCTGTTTTTTAAACGTTTGTATTCACATTATGACTAAAGGAAACTATTTTTATTTATCTATCTAATTAACTATAACTTTATTATCATTTTTTATTTTTTTGATTACTTATTTATTTACACACTCACAGAATCACTAACTCACTATTTCAGTGTATCACTCACTCACTCCCAAACTCACTAACTAACTATTACTAATTAACTCACTCACTCGCTAACGCAATCGTTCATTCCCTCACTAATGGCATCACTCACTCACGCACTGTCTCGCAAGCTAACACACTCACACACTCACTCACTAACTATTTAGATGTTTACTCTATGTTTCTTTTTTCCTTATTATTATTCTCCTGTCCCTGCCTTGATTTCTCTGAACCCTCCCAAGGTTGACTGGTAGATAATGCCTTAGACATTAAGTCCGCCTTTGTGCATGTATTATTTGTACAAAAGTTTATAAATAAAATAACTAAATAAATCACTCACTAACTCTCTTACTAAAACACTGACTCACACACTCATTCAATATTTGAGTCTATCACTCACTCCCAAACTCACTAACTATTACTAACTAACTCACTAACTTGCTTACGGACTCACTCATTCCGTCATTAATACGTTCATACTCTCACTGTCTAGCAGGATCACTCACTCTCCCACTCACTCACATAGACACTAACTCACTCACTCTCTTATTAAATCACTCACAAAATCACTGACTAAATCGCTGAATCACACACTCACTCAAGCTATCAACCACTCACTCATTCTCTTAAATACTCACTCACTAACTCGTATCCAAACGCCCACTAACTCCCTCACTCACTCACAAACACACATTCTCGCTCACTAAATCACTGACTAACAATTTCATTCATTAAAACTCACTCATGTACTCACACTTACTGACTGACTCACTGACTGACATTTCTGTATTCATTTATTCAAGTATATATTCATTTTTCACTCTTTCAAACATTAATTTATGTATTATAATAAAAGCCGATGCGATGCTGGGTTTTATTATTTTCATCTACACGTATAAACTTTACGCATATATATCGAGAATCTCTTTGAGAACGTAGCAGTTAACGGGTCGTATTTTTAGGTGAAATGTATGCTCGTTAGTCACGATTAGTGTCGTTCAAAAAATTTGTGGATATTTTAGCAAGCAACAAAAAGATGTTAAAACTATGATGCAATAATCGAGATCGGTACTATATTGTTACTATGACAAAACGTCTACGCTGAAATGACACTTCACCGTACGGCATCCACTGTCATCGCCTTCGTAACTGCGTCAGTAACTGTAACGCTATGGTGACGCCTTTTTATATATATAAACGTTATCGGGACACTGCTTTGGTATTCCTAACTCTATATAATTTTTTATAACCGAAAACAAGGAAAAACATTACTTTTTTGTCATTATCTACCCCTATATACTAATACGTGAAGAAAAATCTTTGTACCCCTTTAAGCACATTGCGCATAGTGTGAGATTTGGCATAGTTAAAGATGGCATGGTTAGTGAAGGAATGGAGAAAGAAAAAATATATGCATATATATTAAATTAAAAAAATCTATCGTTAATTATGAATGTCAAACACAATCATTAAATACATATACGAAAAAAATATATACAAGGATCATACTGGTTTCAAATTTAAATAAATTAACGAATTACGACCGAATTTCGTCCACCACGCAGTTCCTACTAGTTATGATTTTTTATGTTTTTTGCCAATGTTTTATAGTCGATAGCACAACTGCATTTCCTTAAGCGTCCATGTATAAATTATAATACACTGTTATCGATAAATCTCACATCACGTCCATACAGAGTCAAGTGTGAAAAGCGACGTCTTCAATCCATTACGCTGAGACATGAACGATGCTTCATGGAGGCCCTTACCTGATTTTTCGAGAGCTCTCATTTATAGCGTGTAGTAAGTAAGTTTTTCGGATATATTTCATATTCAAAACGTTGCCGTATAATAAAAACTGTAGAAAATATTTCACTCATTATTTCTTTTTCGTTACGTTTTTCGCATACAAAAAAGTGATAAAGACAAAGCTAACCTGATTTGAAGATATTTTTGCCCTAATTAAAGTATCGATAGCCTAATGGTTTAGGGTATGGTTTGATAAACTTATAGTTGTGGGTTTGACCTACGACTATAAGTTTATCAAACCGTATCCTAAACCTCGTCTAGTCTACAATTAGACTATCGTCATTAACCATCTCAGAGTACAATAATTTTAATCTAAACTGGAGTGGTTAACCCCACAAATATTTTCAGCTTAGTTGGAGTGGTTTGGTATATATGTTAGTAATGTAAACAGCATTGCTAATATACAATAAATACTTGATAACAAATCAAGCCGCACGACCGTGAACGGAAAAAACCGTTCACATTTTATTACGTCCATTATTACATATGTTACTGGACTTCAAACATTAAACTGGAAACTATTTTTAAAGTTTACACAGTTGGTTCAGCTGACGCTGTTAAAATTTAGATTTCATGAATGCAATATTCGATTGAGCAAAGAGGTTCGCATTTAATACTCAGAGGTCGTTATATGAATTATTCATTGAATTTAGACACTTTATCAATTTATATATTCGCGAAGGGAAAATATTTGAACATTATTTAATAAATCGTACTACTTACTGAGTCTTAATATTTGATTTCGAAAAAAAGTTACTTACGCTTCAATATATATTTTTTAATATTGTTTTAAATAAACAGAAATATTAAGCAATATTTATTGGAAAGAATAACGAAATTGTGTTATTTTAAGTTTTAAGTTAAAAAAGTGGAGCATTGTTGCCATGAGCCGACCCTGCTTTATCTGTGCACCAAAGATCCATTTTTCAGATTCATTATAAGTCGTCAAACTAACGAATCTTACATATTGTTATTTTTTATTATTATTAGATTAATATTTAAAATAATAAAATATACATCTTAAATCTTCCCTTAAATTTACTTATCAAACTCGTTAAAAATACTGATGGAAAATAAGACATCTATATATTCGACAATATATAATTTTCATCGATTAAGTGTTAATACATTTTCACCTGAGGCACATCCCTAATTTATAGTCGACGCATATATATACTGTCGATTGTGTGAGTGCGAATGAAAACGCTGCGTTATTAGTGTGAGGGTTTGTGAGATTGTTTGTTACTACACAGTAGCCGAGCGTATAATCTTGTGTCAGTAGTGCTGTTTGAAAACAACACAGCCCGTTTGTAAAAATGACTTTTCCCATCTCTCTTGTTTCTATTACCTGAGAATTGTATAGACCTACAGATGCACGGGACAGCCATTGTTTTATTGGCTTAAACAGACAGAACATTGAAAGCCTATACAGTCCCTAAAGGCCATTATGAACAATACTAAGTAGATCGAAAGATGTACATTGTTTTATAGTGACAGGTTATCAGTCTATTGTTTTTATTATTGTATTTATTATTAATATACTTGCAATATAGTAATATACCCGCGTCTTACCTGACTTTTATAGTATGTTCGGTTGAAGTATTAGCTAGGATGTTCAATGTTTTTGTTTCATACCCAGGCCAGAACGATACTTTTGATGAAATGACGAATATATATTATGTACGACCGCTCTAGTAACATGATATCCCCAACTGTGTAACGTCGATCCCCTTCACGCTCGCCTCTTCGACGGGCAACCGCTCCATCGTGAGCAGCTGCTATCAGCTCCCGATTAAGGGAATAATAGGTCGAGGCGATAACAACCAACATTAGTTCGTGAGGATAAGTGGTTTTGTTTTTCACTGTTCTCTTTTAGCGTTGTGTGTGACGCGATGACGTAAATAGCACTTCTACCTGAGCCACGTGTTGTGGTACCCAATTCCGGCGGACTGCGGTCCAACAAGTGGATGTCCGGGTAGTGGGATTTTTACTCCGAGGCTCTATTTCAGCGGCTTACTTAGGGCCTAGGACGTTTTACATACTTAGTAACGTAGTATGTCTCTATATTTCAACGTTTCCACGGTTTCAGCGGTAATTTTAAGAGACAATATTTATTCCTGTTTAACGAAAACTCCTTGCTGTGAACTTTCTAAGGCACAGTATGACTTGACAACACTTGTACTTTGTTGAACACTAATTAGTAAATTTGCAGGCTATAAATATTATACATCCCACTGTGTGACAAAAGTCACCTCTCTAGAGAAATAATAGGAGCATAGTCTGACACTCGTCTCCGTTTCGGAATATTGGAGGCCCATGTTCGACAGTGACTACGACGATGATGAATATATAAGACGAGCAAATTCAGGGTTTCATACTTAGATTACACGAGTTCATAGCTACCCCAGGTCTTAAATACTTATAATTAAACAACAAGAATCCTTTTGGGGCAGGCAGAATATCAAGTTTCCATAAAGTTATTTATTTGAGGCCTGTGTCAATCAATGCGTAGAATATCAATATGCCTACAATATACCAATATCCTTACCCCTTTTCTGACTTTTACTGTGTATCCGGGATGATAGGGGTGATATTACGTTCGATGTCTTCCTTTTCATATAGTTTAGCATGGATGGATTAGTTAATTCGCTACATACAATTATTACATCATTCTTTTTGAAATAGTATAACCTCAAAAGTCAGAATAAACAAAACATTTTCTTTTACGACCAGTTTTAGAAATGACCCAATCCAGTTAACTAAAATGTGGAAAAGTTTTTCTTTTGATGGCTCTTGAGGTATTTTGCTGTGAGGAAATTTTACCTTGAATAAGTTATGGGACACTCGTTCTTTTGTAGAATCACGTAGAAAATCCCGCATCAAAGCCCACAAACGTTTTCCTTAATTTTTGGCTACAGAGCACAAAAAAGATTTTCAACAAAAAAGTCAGGCTTTGCTTTCATGAAAATATACCAGCCTCGTGTAGTACGTATAAAATTAATTGACATCTAATTCTTTACTAGAGAGCAAAGATCATGAAGAAACTCCATGGTAGGTGGATCGGATCATATGTCTTCAAAATATTGTATAGATATGTTGAACATTCAGATTCCTTTTCAATATTATACTTCACCACATTTCAGCACTTAAAATTGCAATAAATACATCGATACTATTGGGAAACTAAAGCATTTTTTTATGTCAATATGCGAATAGAAGTGTCAGTAATTAAATTTGTTTTCTACGTCACTCTTATTTACAATTTACTATATTTACGTAATTTCTTACCATCTTTAAAATTTAAAATACATTTTAAAACCAATCGTATTCGTTCATTATTCGTATGTTCTAAAAATTCGTGCTCGGAGCGACAATAACGTTAACAAGAGTCGATCGTTATAAAATATATTGTACCGTAATATAATCACACGATAAAATATTCACCTCCAATCAATATTTACACTATCTTTTTATTGTATTGAGGGTGACAGATGAGCACACAGTTCATCCGATGGTAAGTAATAGCTACGGCCCGTGACACCTATCTTCATCTGATGAGATGCTTTTTCAACCCTGAAGACTAAGGTGGAATGCCTCGTCACCTTCAATTACATCACGTATGCTAGGATTTCTAAATAAAACGGCTGCGTGGTGTAGTTATTAAAATACCTGGCCGCTGCCTTGTTTCGATTCCCAGTCCAGTTACAATATTTGTGGACCGCAAATTAATGCTTTTCTTGTCTGGTTGTATTCTATATGTATCCCGTGTGCTTGACACTGCGTCTGAATCTTCCTCCGATCGTATTGTTCAAGCATTACATCGAAATAATACGACAAGCAGAGTGCCTTTGTGTTTGCGCAAATACTTACGGCGTTATAAAAATCTGTCGATTTATTTTTTTAGCAATAGAATATTAGCTATGCTATAAACGCATTACGATCTTAAGTTTCGCAGACCGTATCCTAAACTATTAGGCTATTGACGCTTCTAAATATTATAGTCTATCAATATAATTTCGAAATAAATACGTGATTAAATTGTTATCTTAATAAGATATATTATAACGATAGAAAAGTCGGCACAAACTCAGAGATCTTAAAAATTGTGAAAGAAACACCAAACTTTGCTCAAATACAGATCAATTCATTGAATGATGAGACTTTGTCGATGCAGATCTTCCAATAAAACTGTTTGCGACTAATGATTTGTTTTAATCCTATTATGTGGATGTTAACTTTAAGATGGATTGAACTAAAAATTTCGGTGCAAATCGTATATAGTTTTTATTGAATTTATTAACAAATACTGGTATACGTTTTCTTAAGTATAGTTACGTTTGATAAGAAATTTCAAGTCATGGTAGTAGAATAGGTGCTTTGCAGATGGAGCAACGATTGCAGAAAACTGGCTACTAGCTGTTTACATATATTTCAATCGAACTGTGCACACATAGCAACTAGATTTGCTACTTCCGGTGATCGTTAACAGTTAAGCAGCTAAGTTAGTTTCTAATTACCACAACTAACAACTGTCGAATTTGCTGATCATTGCGGCAAATAATTTGTCGTTGTTAACGCCGTCGACGGCGGCCATGGAATAAAATGACAACAAGTGCTGCTTCTTCGATATACATCATCACACTGTACTTTGCACGTAGATTCAGCAACTCGGCTATCAGAGACGCTCACAGATTGCCGTAAAATTGCGGCGACCGGGTTATTCGGTTGTAGCAACTGGAAAATTTTAAACGAAACTTTTAATAATTGATAGTTACCTACAATAAAAGTTGCTCCATCTGCAAAGCGCCATAGTATGTATGGAAAAGTATGGGTTGGAAGAGGATATTTTAAGTTAAGACAGATATGCGTTGGAACTTTGAATATGAAGATAGGATAAACGAGTAAAGAGTGACGAATGCAGATTTTGGTTCAAAATTGAAACATATATTGTAATGGTTAATGTAGGTTTTGTGCCAAAATAAATATATTGAGTAATTTACTCCTATCTGACTCACTAGATGGAGTAACGTAATGTGCAATTGGGCTTCTAGACACCGGACTTTCTATAGGAGGGGCATATTCAACGGTGAAATAATCGAAACTGACATTGATGTAGTTGATTTGTGGAATCTTAAATATTTCTATGGGATTTGCTTTGAAAACGTTTTACTTTTTCATTTCAATGCGATATATTTAAACTTAAACATATATTCAAAGGATGGATAAGAAGATAAGTGGTTAAAATTTGTGGTTCGACCGGCGTCGTACTGTACAGAGCTTAAACAGGTAATTACTTATGTTGAAGAGGGTACGTGACGTGGGTAGGTGTCAGTACATTACATACGGTGATACTTGTAATTAAGAAATTATAATGTTGACGTGAAACGGTAATACTAAGTAAAAGAAAATCGACAAAATTTTACATATCAATTACGGAACACCGTAGCGGTGCTTTTGCTAAATTTATAGTCTTTTAATTTTTTATGTGTTTTTTGAATTATGTAAATTTAATGTAAAGAGTCACATTTTGAGCTGTGAAGCTTTTGCTATAACGCAGGGTTTAAGAGTAGAAAATAATTACTAAAGACAGCAGACTCCTTGAAATATCCAACTTACATGTAGTTTGCTTCATACAATCCTGCTTTTGATTTCGGAGATGAAATCTGAACGATACCTTATACACGAATATCACCTCCTGGCCGTCCTTTTGTGCAATGGAATGGACTCCGGGATCTAACATGGAACGCACCGGTGCCCTCTGTACTGAATCTAGTTCGTCGCAGAGGAGACTACTAGACGCGGGGAGGCCGGTATCAGCACCCTCGCTACGCTAATGCTATGGCGTTTCGAGACCACTCCGTGTTGTGGTCCAGCTCGGATTCGATTAAGTGGATGATCGTGGACTCCACTCTGAACTTCATTTATGGATTGTTTAACATGTAACTGGAACATGTATATTTGCTATGTTTATATATATTTCGTATCCCAGAAGAACTTATCAAGTAGATGATTATATAAATTGTCCGAGGTATCTTAAAAAGTACAAAAAGAATCCGGCTATGACTACCATTTCCTATACTTAGGCTACTAACTTTATTTATTTACTTAACTAAACCTTCAATTTTACACTTCCGTGTGCTACCATCCGCGTAGGGACGCGCATATCACCGCTTTAATTTCACGGTACGTGTGCAGTCAGATTCCTGGTGCCGACACCAATAAAATTTGTTGACTGCAATTTTAAGTACTGAATTACCATATGCTGGGCGGTTAAGAAAATCATCGAGGGGGGATATGTCTAACAAATAAATTGAAAGTTGTGTATTTCGTATGGTGGACCTTGCAATACAATCTCTTCTAGGGGTCAATGTCCAGCACTGGGATACTATGTGGGATATAGGCTGTGATTTTATGATCCCCACGTTCCCCAAACGAACACATTTAGGTATTCCATAGTGGTATCGATTTAATTATATTAAATGACAAAGCTCATCAAAATATCATGAAAAATTGTATTACTTTTAACTTTGATGTCGTAACTTCGAAATTAGTAGAACAAGTATGGACATAATATACATAGTATAAAAATGTTATAGTTAGAATTTAGTACAGTTAGGTTATAGGTATATCCTATACCATGACATGTAGATAGAATAAAAGAGGACCAACCAACGGTAGTGACGTTCTACTAATCTTAAAATCGTAAAATATTATTAATATTTCTACAAATTTTATTGCACTTTTACATTTTAATATCTAAATAATTTCCGACTTAGATTGGACACTCAATTCCTGTGACGGTTTTTTTTTAATCGTACTAGGTTATACCGATATATTTCTAATAAAAATAACTCGCTAACATCGTACAGTATAGTGTAGATTCGCTTTTCATTTATATTTTCTCCGTGAGCTATACGTGTAATTCATTTATGTCAGCGGTTACTACACAAGAACAAACTATTAATACAACGTCAGTTCCTGTCATGATTCAATTAATGACTCGTACTTGTACGAGCCGCGGTACTTCCGTATGTAAGCGTTCGCACAGTACGAGAGAGAACAGAGTTCGAACCCCGGTAACGACATCGATGAAATTGCTAATTACAATTTTAAGTACTGATTTACACTCAATGGTAAAATACGCATAGCAAGGAATCATCATAGCTGAAAGAAGATGGCAATCGGCTTTTTAGCCGAGTGAGGACTATACTCTAATTCCCTCTCTAGGGATAGGCCTCCTCTCAGTGGCATCTATATAAAATATATTATCGAACTTTCTATTCCTGTATCGATTCCTTTAACACTACATTTGTAATTGTATCAATGTTCGTCAATCGTTCGTAAATCAGGGATACGGAGACCTTTATTACTAGTGACTAAGCACTCCATCTCAGCCCTTAAGGGTGACAACGCATCTTCATTATGATTTTTTGTCAAGGATAAATATAAATATCATAGGCAAAATACTTACCATCAGGTGTACTGTGTGCTCGTTAATTACTCTTAATGTAATAAAATATATATAGATAAAGCTCTTCCATACAGAAGAGAAAGTAAATTTAATTTATTTTAACTTTAAAAGGAACAAATAAATGTAGGATTGTAATTGACACCTGATTGGTTGACGATTGAATGCAACGTTAATTTTAATGAACGGGAACGACAGAAGTGAATGTAAGATAGAACGTATGGATGGGGCATTACAAGTTTGCTCGGGATGACGATTAGATGTTTAGATGCTTCACAACTTAATATTCTGGTTTACTGGTTTTTGGTGTATTTGAAAAATTCCAAGGGGATTTTCGATTTTTCTTTACAATTAACAATACATAAATACTACATTAAAATTAAACGAAGTAAAGTAACAGCCTATAGATAGTGTTAGAGGTACACTGCAGTTCGTTTCCAGCTGCAGAATGAATGGTTCAGCTCGATCGGGGTAAGACCACGCCTTCACAGAATACAAGCGTAAAATAGCAGTATAATATTACTGTATGTCGTCTGGCGAGTGTAGGGATCCAAAGACCTTTATTACTGGTGACGAGGCATTCCATTTCAGTCCTCAATGGTAACAACGCATCTGCATTATGACTCCTTATCAAGAGTGAATGTAGATATCATAGGCCGCAGGAATCACTTGCCATCAGGTGAGCTGTGTGCTGGTTTGTTACTCACAATGTAATAAAATAAAATAAAATAAACATAGAAATTTCACCACTGCTTGCTCCAAAGATTTTTTAAGAGACTCAATGTCGCCGTGTCGTTTAGAGCAGGCTATGTCCTCTAAAACTGACCCTGATTTGAAGTCTAAAGGGTTGAGGTCTGAGCTAGATGAGGGCCAGTCTTCAGCTCTTATAAAGTCCGGAACGTTGGTTTCAAGCCAGGCTTGGGTAGTTCGTAGTTGCAGAGTCCTGCTGGAAAGTCCACGGTATATTTTTAAAAAGAGTATTGCTGAGAGGTTTCACAACATGACCAAGACTGTATCTTGATACACTTTGGCTGAAGTTTTCACTCCTCTTTCACAAAAATGTAGTTTTGTGACTCCTTGGTAAGACACGCCCCGCTAAACCACTGACCACTTGAGCAGCTTCTTTAGAACTGTGAGCGTACACTTTATCATTTTGGTTACAGCAGTATTCTTCAATAGTGAAAAATTTTTCATCGGTAAAGAGGATATTTCTGTGCCTTTCACCTGCGTATCGCGCCAGAAGGCGTTTTGATCGATCCACTTTCTTTAATTGTAAAGATTGATTTAGGGCATGTCCTGTATGTTGACAATAAGTACTGAGCTTCATTTCTTGTTATATAATACGTGAGTCTAGCGGGAATCTTCTTTTCTCGCGATGAGATTTTTTGGCCTCCTAATGGGGTTTCGACGAATTCTGGCTTTAACAGCATTAACAGCCTTTGTAGTTCTAACAGCACGCGGCTGCCCCGACCTTTTCTGGTCTTCGACAGAGGAAGTGTTGTTGTATCTGTTGATAGTACGATATCCGGCTGACCATACGGCTGATACCAAGCTTTTGAAGTGTCTGGAATATGATCGACGGCTTCATACCCACTTTGTGCAAGGCGATCACTGCAATCCTATTTTCTTTAACACCCCATTCCATATTGTAATTTGATAATGAACACGAAAAAATATGTGAAATGACGCAAAATCGAAAGATTTTTTTAAAATAATATACGTGTTCCAAATTCAAAATAATTAAAAAGTTGAAAAAAAGAAAAAAAATTATGTAACAGTATTTATGGCCAGACTAGTTATAGTGCCGCAGGAATACTGTTATACTTTTTTTAATATAAATTAACGCATTTATGTAAGACGTCAGCAATCTGCTACATAATTTTAAGGATTAGTTTATTTTATAATCAAAAATTTTAGTATTAAAGGAAATTGGAAATTAAAAATAGAATGAGGGAAATTTAAAATTTAATGTGAAATTTTGAAAAAGAAAAGTTTTTATGTAACAGTATTTTTGGCCAGACTAGTTACATAGGTACGTCTTCCTACTTTCTAAACGTGTTAATAATAATAATGCCTTTTACATAATTCTAAGAGACAAAGTGCCCTGTATGAGCCATAGCCTTTGACAGAGAACGGTGTTTGTATAATAAATTGCAAATTACGGTAAATTTACATACAATATCCTCGTAGGGTACAAAGTTAAAACGTAACGACTTAATAAAGGTGTTTTTACACTCATGTATTAGTACCGTAAGATATGCTAAAGCATTTTTTTCTGTAAATATTATTTTCATCTTTCATCGTCCACGCGTTCAACCCATGGGTTTGTCAAATATTTGCTAATTGGAATTTTAACCACCGATTTTCCACGTGCTCGGTGTTAAAGCTACTCCAGCACCTAGGCTTTCTGATGCGGTGGTACAGATAGTTAATAATAATAATGCCTTTTACATAATTCTAAGAGACAAAGTGCCCTGTATGAGCCATAGCCTTTGACAGAGAACGGTGTTTGTATAATAAATTGCAAATTACGGTAAATTTACATACAATATCCTCGTAGGGTACAAAGTTAAAACGTAACGACTTAATAAAGGTGTTTTACACTCAATGGTAAAATACGCATAGCAAGGAATCATAGCTGAAAGATGGCATTTAACGCATTTATGTAAGACGTCAGCAATCTGCTACATAATTTTAAGGATTAGTTTATTTTATAATCAAAAATTTTAGTATTAAAGGAAATTGGAAATTAAAATAGAATGAGGGAAATTTAAAATTTAATGTGAAATTTTGAAAAGAAAAGTTTTATGTAACAGTATTTATGGCCAGACTAGTTATAGTGCCGCAGGAATACTGTTATACTTTTTTAATATAAATTAACGCATTTATGTAAGACGTCAGCAATCTGCTACATAATTTTAAGGATTAGTTTATTTTATAATCAAAAATTTTAGTATTAAAGGAAATTGGAAATTAAAATAGAATGAGGGAAATTTAAAATTTAATGTGAAATTTTGAAAAGAAAAGTTTTATGTAACAGTATTTTTGGCCAGACTAGTTATAGTGCCGCAGGAATACTGTTATACTTTTTTAATATAAATTAACGCATTTATGTAAGACGTCAGCAATCTGCTACATAATTTTAAGGATTAGTTTATTTTATAATCAAAAATTTTAGTATTAAAGGAAATTGGAAATTAAAATAGAATGAGGGAAATTTAAAATTTAATGTGAAATTTTGAAAAGAAAAGTTTTATGTAACAGTATTTTTGGCCAGACTAGTTATAGTGCCGCAGGAATACTGTTATACTTTTTTAATATAAATTAACGCATTTATGTAAGACGTCAGCAATCTGCTACATAATTTTAAGGATTAGTTTATTTTATAATCAAAAATTTTAGTATTAAAGGAAATTGGAAATTAAAATAGAATGAGGGAAATTTAAAATTTAATGTGAAATTTTGAAAAGAAAAGTTTTATGTAACAGTATTTTTGGCCAGACTAGTTACATAGGTACGTCTTCCTACTTTCTAAACGTGTTAATAATAATACTGATATTAAATTAGATAATTCACAGTTAGAAGCAACTGACCGAGCCGAGGATTGGCCCTCTCAGGCATCTTCGAGAAATTCGCTCTTGCGCAAAAGGGTAACGCCCCAACCCAAGGCTCCCTCTCGGGAGCCCTCGTGCTGGTTACTGAGCAATAAAGATCTCGGCTGAGCGCCATAAGTGCTCGGTCACCTTTTAACCCGGTGAAACTGTAAAAGCCCTCAGGCTAACAGACCGAAAAAAAAGGAAAAGGAAAAAATAGGTGTTAAAGAAAAACTTCATTAAAATCCTGTATGTCTAATACATAAATAAAAAAAAGCAATTACAATGATGACATCCTCTAATTCGCAGGAGTCATACCGACTTTCTACGTCTCTAAAAAGTGGAGGCTTTTGCTCAGCAGTGTGATATATATAGAGACAGTTACTTTACTTTTCGTCTTTTACAGTTCACCTTATTAATAGCTATACATGCAGCTCACAAACAACCGTATTTATATATAAACAAAATTCAGCTTTTTAATAGTAATATTGTCACCGGTTTACTTTAATGATAATAGAAATTGAGAAAAACAGATATGTTTTAATTACTACACAATTGGTTTTTTCGTATCATCGTCATCGTCTTACAGGTCAAGATATTCCTCATGCTTAATATTTTGAACTGTCGTAGTTGCCAACCTAATAGTATATATACTACGACATTACAACACAATTATAGTTATAGGGTTTGAGAAATGGACAAAGAGCAACTTATAATGAGACGCCATGGCTCATAATCGATAAAAACAGGATAACCATTGTTGGCGTGACTGGCTTAATAAGGAAATCCGCTTCTGTTTTCCTTGTTAATGGTATATATTTAATTAAACAGAAGTTCTCCAAAATCTTACAAATTAGAAGTAAACTAAATTCAAAATACTTTTTCATTATTCAAATTATGTTGTATTCTGAATGTTGAAAACAAATAAAGAGCTATATAACTACGACGAAAGCTTATTAGATTTACGGGGCTGTTCTTTCAATTTGCAGATGTTATAGTGTTTTTGCGTGTATTCATGAGGAATCTTTACTTAAAATTACGATAACATTTTACTCATACATTTTGATTTATTTGTAATGAAGAAACTTCGACGGTGGCGCCAATAAAATTGTTAATTGCAATTTTAAGTGCTGATTTACTACGTGCACGATGGTGCAGGAAAAATTGTAAGGAAACCTGGATCTAAGATATAAAAAATAAACTGTATATGTCTATATAATATACCCGTGAATTCCGTTAATTCGCAGTGGAGCTACAGGGTGAACTATCTCCAGCATCCTCTTTAGATATGAGGCTCAGCACTGGGATTTGTATATATAGGTTGAGACTTTAATTTTTAGTTTTTTAACAAGATTTTTAGACATTTATTATTATTTTATATATTTTTTTTAACAAAACCTCGTAATAATATTGATAACAAATCTTCAAAGGTTTGTTGTTGTGATATTGTTCCGTTTGATTCTTTTCCTACTGATGAACACATAATAATTCTACGTTAGAAATGCACTCAAATATATTCTCTGCTCTAAACATTTTTAACTGTGGATAAGAATTATGTATTCAGAATCACTTTTCTGCTTTTTATGATGTCGATATGTCAATCCATTCCTTTACTTATCATTGCTAAAAACATAATGTTCCCTTACTTTATGTACACGATATATTATAGAATCTTGTACTATAAAAATCAATTGACAGTGTTTGTTAGTTCCAATAAACTGAAAATACGCCAATAACTAATCCAATAAAACGTCCCATTGTGTTGTGTCTGCAATAAAAGTGCAACCCGATGCGAAATTTTTGTTCGTGCTTTTGAAAATCCTGACGATACTGCATTTCAGTGATTAAATACATGAACTTATTTATTTTTGTTTTTTTTTATATATTTTATATTTTTATTTATATTATTTAATTTATTTTTCATCGCACTCTTTTTCTGTTGGATAATATTTTGTAATAAAACCTTAAATTTGTATCTCACCATTTTGGTTGTATGACAAAAGTAAGTTTTAAGTTCGGCCTTTACTTGTAACAGTCTGAAAAAATTAAGTGGAAGTTTTTCTTCCAAACAAAAGAAATAATATCACTAAGACCGGTTCATTTAGCCAAACAAACTCAGACATAACGTTAAAACTTTTCTAGTCAAAACTCTTTCTGACATTTAAGTCAAAGACTAACTTTAGGGAAAGTGTCATTCACAGAAACAAAAATACTGTAAAGTTTTTATTTTTAAGCATTAATACCTTTTTTAAGTAAACAGAACTAAAACATTTTAAGATTTTTTATTAAATTACGGACGTCAATCGAGCAGCAAACTCTACATCCATCCTTACTCAATACTGAAGATGCACGTTGTTTTCGAGATAGAACGCCTCGTTATTAGTGATAATAATAATACCGCTCGTATTGTGCGCAGGTTTCTCTCCCTTATGCACTTACCCTTGACTATATTGAGGATATATATATTGAGGATATATATATTGAGGATTCGTCTGGTTGGTCCTTATATATTATATATATAAGGACCAAGCAGACGAATCCTTCAATAGGATAGACCAAACGGTTCAATAGGATGGACCAAATATGCATATTTTAAATAATACTAGCAGTGTTGTTAGCATTAATAACATACCCGTTAACTACTCCATCTAAGCTTAAAAGCTTGTGCTAGGAGATGGTTCAAGACAATAGTCGAATGGCCGACTCGTACCTATCACCTCAAATGTCACAGACCGTACCCTAAAGTATTAGGATATTGACGACATAAGTATACATGTTTATTTCATTTAATTAACTTTATTTGTTTATTTTATTGACCAGGCGGAGATATAAATAAACATCCCTGTAATATAAACAATTTATATACTTAACCAAAATATACGTTCATGTTAAAAAACTTAAAACAAACCAATCTTGTATAATGACTCGATATTAAAAGGGCTTTAAAAAAAAGTTATGCTTACAATTAATTTTTTTTAGCATTCGTGATATGTCCTAGACCTGATTTGAAGCCCTTCTTCGGATCAAGCATATCTTATAGTAAAACTTAGAATTACTATTACATGCAAATCATGGTTTAATTAATTTTGCTGTTTAAAAAAAAGAAGTATCATAGGTATTTAGTAAAATATCATCAAGATTTTATTATCGTACCCACAAAATATAACTAGTGGAGTGAATTAACATTCATCTTATATCATACTTGCCTGTTTTAGTCTTCAGATCCAGATATTCACCAAATGAAATATAGGAGCGTTATTCTGTTTTATCCTGGAGCCTTATCTTGCTGTAGCTACAAATAAATTGCAGTATGTCTATACCACTATTTTTCTTAAACTGGAATAATTATTTACTGTTATCATTCCGTGTTATAAAAGTCGACGGTCTTTTAAAAAAAGAATATTAATCGGTGACCATGTACTGTTTACTTTTTTCTTTTTTTATTACATTGAGAATAACAAACGAGCACACAGTTCACCTGATGGTATTTCCTGCGGCCTACGACATCTACATTCATCCTTGACAAGGAATCATAATGCAGGTGCGTGGTCACCCTTAAAGACTGAGATGGAATTCCTCGTCACCTGTTAAGATCTCGGGATGAAGTTAATGATATACTTATAAACTTAAAATCTGACTCTGCTTCCGGATGGGATAATATACCAACAAAATTTCTTAAACTATCCAGAAATTTGGTTATCCCGACTATGTTAAAGCAATCAATTATTACTCCTATATACAAGAGTGGCGACAAGAATGATATTAATAACTATAGACCTATATCGGTTCTGCTACTTATATCCAAAATATTAGAAAAATTGATCAACAAAGACTCGTAAAATATTTAAGCAAATTTAAAATTCTATCAGACTCACAGTATGGATTTAGGAAAACACAATGCACCCCAGACGCCATTTTGGATCTGACTTCACATATAGTTGAGAAACTGGACTGTAAAACCAAATGTTTCGTTGTATTTTTAGACCTTAAAAAAGCATTTGACACCGTATCAGACCCCATTCTTGTTCAGAAGTTAGATAAAATCGGTGTTAGAGGAACTCAACAATATTAAGTGGCTGGACGCAAAAAGACAAAATAGGAGATTATATTAATAACGGGCTTCCAATAAACTATGGTGTTCCACAGGGGAGCGTTTTAGGACCTACTTTGTTCCTTATATATATTAATGATCTATGTAACTACAGAATAGATAACGGACACATTTATTCGTATGCGGATGACACCGCCATTGTGTTTTCGGGGAAATCATGGGAAGAAGTAGACAAGGCAGCAGAAACGGATAGACTGAGGAAATTGATTTGGATTTTCAAGGCCCTTAGAGGTGTGGCAACAACTTAAATATTAAAACAAGTTTACAATGCCTTCGCTAAATATATTTTAACATATTGTGTTCCGGCTTGGGGTGGGGTATCTAAAATTAAATTCCTAGAATTAGAACGGGCTCAAAGATTAATAATTAAGATATATAATAAGCCTTATAGGTTTCCTACAGAAGAATTATATTCTATTGGTAAGTTTTTGAGTGTTAGAAAATTATATATTGCAGGTAATACTAGAAAAATATAAGACGGTATCCTCAAACTCTAGTACAAATCCGAGGAGGCTAGTTAATGGCATCGGGGTTGTTAGGACAAACTTTGCTTATCATCAATTTAAGAAACAGTCTAGTTACCTGTAAATTAAATAAAATAAAAAAATAAATAAATAAAAAATTAAATAAAATAAAAGTTAAATATTTTACCACTACCTTCACGTAAGATAAAAAATATTGTAACAGAGTTTGCTAAACTCTGAGACTGACCGAGAGACTGAGAGACTGACTGAAGACTGAGAGAACTTGCTAACCTCAAATATAGTGAGATTGTGACAAATAATTACTTAAGTGACACGATATCCTGCATATCATTGCACAAACACACACGTACACACATGCAAACACACACACACACAAACACGCACACGCACACTGACACAAACACACACACACTCACCCAAACACACACATTCACGTAAACAAATGGTTCACAATCTAAAAGACTTAGTTTTAATATGAATTGTCTACTATTTAATTTAATAGTATAGTCTAAATATGTTTATTTGTAAAACAACACTTGTAAGATACGGAAAAGCGGGGCATCCTGGCGCAAGTAAATATTTACTTAAAAGGATGTCTCAAAAATGTATGTTTAAAGTTTTAATGCAAATAAACTTCTTTTATTTATTCTTTTTATTTTTTATTTTACGCTGGTATTCTCTGAGGGCGTGGTTCTACCCCGATCGAGCTCACCCTTTCATTCCGCAGCTAGATACAAACTGCAGTGTACCTCTAGCATTGCTAAATTGATCTGCGTAACCTTCTGTCATCCTTTAAATTGTCGGAAAGGACACTACTAGCAAATATCAAAATAACATTGTGGAACCTTAATAGGAGTGAATATTTCAGTGTACAGCTGCGTTGTGTATATAAAAGTATGGGTGGTAATTATATATATATATATATACACACTACTATATATATATATACATATATATATATATAACTATTTTATACATTTTAATTTAAATCTAATATAAGACATAGGCATATTCAACAAAGAATATACCAAAACTGACTATACAGTAAGTTTTGTTTGAACATACTTAGCTATCTGACATAGAAGAAGTTTTGCCTCCGCGGACTTTTTGGTTACACATAAATATGTAAGATATATATATCTTGGCCATGTTTATTCATTTAGCAGGACGATGTTTTGCTGTTTGTATTAATTATTGGGTTTGGCTGTATTTCAAAACAAATATGCGAGACTACTCTCGTCTAATCTAGGTACTATGACTTCTAATTCGTGTGGTTGTGTAGTGCAAAGTCTAAGGAAAAAACTTTTTTTAATTTACTGAAACTAGCGATGACCTCCAATAATATATGCTGTCATCAACGGTGACCGAAGTGATCCATTTACTCCATCGGACAACTAATCAAAGTTCCTAGCTTTGGAAAATGTATTAATACTCCATGCTATAACTAAGATGTTATCTGAAAACTTGGATTGTTTAAAAAAATAAAGCAGGGTCGGTAAACCAAATGTGTACAAACCAATAAAATAAAAATATATAAAAACCAACGAGAGGGACTCTCCTTGAACAGGGGAGTACAACTTTTTGGAGTGTCAGGAGGAACGAGACAAACCAACGGACTATTCGGGCTGTATCGAGGAACACCGTATTCTGCATTTGAGTCCGGAGTAGTTCGCCACGAAGTCCCGAACGCCTTAAATGATACGAGAGGCTGGTCGCTAGTGCTCTACTGACTGTCGGAGCCCCTAATCCGATCGTCAGCGACCCTTAGGGCCCCGTTTACGGTAGGGGATCACCAATAGGAGGGCCGTGCCGACACGACTGCCGGTAGGGGCAGGTTCCTTCCGATGTGACCGACCAAGACTATTATTAAAAAAAAACGCCAGCACAGTTTTTATCTGCTTCAGAGAACAGTTTCCAGTCCGATTGTCAGATTACCTAATCTATAGTGTACCTAGAAATCATATGCCGTAAAACCCGTTAAGCTATATCAATAGACGGTAATTAGTTATTGACTAATTCCGGTAATAGATTTATAAACAACATTATTAATAATGTTAATTATGATTCTGTTACTAACACTACTTACAGTATATGAATATATCAATTAATAACATATTTCATTAGTATTTAATAAATTAATAACAATTAATTCAATTTATAGTCAATAATTGCTAAGTAGATTATTATAACAGTGTTGATTATGATTTTAGAACGTTCTATGTACATATATGTTTTTCACCACAAAGCGATTAGAAGCTAAACATTTATTATTCAACGTGATTTCTAAATAAGAACGTCCATAAATTATCAATCCACTTGTGTTCAATCTAGTGGAGATTACACTGCGACTGCCCATCCGGGGTTGCGACTCAAGAACCTTTCTTCACCCTACGGTTATCGGTTCTTCGATAAAGTGTATAAAGATAACGTTCCACGAGTCATTCTCAGTTCATCGTCTTGACCTATGGCTGCAAAACCTGGATTCTCAGTAAGTAAAGTAAGGAATTGTTGCATAATCCACTGGGCCAGACCGAGTTCCACTGTTGGCTGTTGTGCCGAATGATGACTATATAATCCAAGTCATTTGCGACGTAAGAAATGTATTGAATGTTATGGAGGCTCATAAGAGCGAGAGAAATTCGAATTCCACAGAGTGGAATGAAATTCAATACTGGTTGCATTGCAAAGTTATTATACATTATTTAGTGATCATGGCGAGATTTATTCTCCATTGCGTTATTGCGTTAGTTTTCGTAAGCTATCACATTAAGAAGATGGAAATTTGTATTTAAAATAATTAATAACGTTATAGTGATGTTTCAATAATGTCTGTAAAGCGCTAAAACTATGTCAATAATCTTCAAATATGAAGGCCTCAGCGTAACAATGGAGCTGGATGCTGAGAAAAATAAGGCTTGTCTATCTCAATTTATTCCTTACAAAATGTCAGACGTAATGAATTCATTATAGCAAGACAATTGTAATAATCTAGTGCAAGGCATTAACAGCTGTAAAATAATAAAATGGGATTGTATCATTTATGGGAACGTTATTAGTACCTGCTATGTGTGTCTTAAAATATATATATATATTAACAGTCCATGCATAAAAAGGCTGTAGTTAGCTTAGCTGATTTTTCATCAAAAAATCCTCTTTGACATTTTATGACTTTCTTCACGAGTCTCGGCACACGGGCAATTAATTTGTTGATGGTGTCTTGTGATATATTGTTCCAAACTTCGCATAATGCATTCCATTTTTTCTCGCGAGGATGGGCCACAATTACGGACGTTCCTATCAACCTCTTCCCACAAAAGTTCAATAGGATTGAGATCCAGGCTCTGAGGAGGCCAAACCATGTTATTTAACACCCCTTGTGCCTCTTTCTCTTCGAAATATCCTCTACATCATTTTGAGCTATGCTTTGGATCATTATCTTGTTGGAAAAGTAATCCATCTCCAATTAATCACAACCCGGAAGAAACGGCATTTTGTTCTAAAATGTTTTTGTTCTGTTACTTTTTCAATATTCCTTCAATTGTAATCAAATCGCCAGTTCCTTGGCTAGAGAAGCAACCCCAGACAATAATTGAGCCACCACCATGCTTGATTGTTGGGACTACACAATCTGACATCATCTTTTCTTGGGCACTGCGTCGAACGTAAATTCTACGTAATATGATAATTTTGAACCGAATAGTTCAAACTTGGATTCATCGGTCCAAAGCACTTTTTTAAAAACTTTTTCAGTCCAATCTCGATGGGCAAGAGCCCACTTCATCCGTTTTTTCTTATGTTGTGGCCTTAGCAGAGGTTTTCGAACGGCAACGAGACCATACAACTTCGCATCTCTCAGTTGCCGTTTTACTGTAGTCAATGATAAAGGTTTAACTCCGGTTTTATTTACTCCAACGCGGATTTCTGCTGCTGTCAAACGTCTATTTCGCTTGCTGGTAACAACAATGAAATAATCTTCACTAGACGTGGTAGCTCTCGGCCTTCCCGAGCGAGGACGATCTTGATAACTTCAGTTGTGAAGCAATCTCACGTTCGGTAAAATGCACTTCTCTGCTAATTTCTCGAGCTTTTCCCATTTTATTACGTCTTCACTGTAGAAACCACAAGTTTAGACTAATTGAAATTGTTTGTGAACAAACCCAAGTAAACTCGGGTAACAATAAGTCAGAAACACGTATTTACAGGAGCTTAGTAATCCTAATTATTGACCAATACGTAACAAAAGCAAAGTAATTAGTAATGAGGACATTATAAAAATATTATTACGACTCTACCACCTGGCTCAAGCGCAGCATTTGTCGATGATTGAAAACAATAGATGTTTATTGTCCAATAACTTGGAAGTAAGCAATATAATAACTTTTTAAATATTCGATACTAACAATAGAATATGCAGATCTGCATTTCTTTTATTTATCCTATGGAATTTAATTACAATTGATGGATAAATATGTTATTTATGTGCGGTCTTGAAACTTTTGGCCGGTAGGTTAATACATATATATATATATATATATATATATATATATATTATTGTAGTAGTATTAGTACTGTTCTAATAGTGTTTTTTTAACCAACGTAGCACTCTGGGCAGGTTGTTTTTGCCGAAAAAAAGCTGTCTCGGATCATGCAATTTCTCAATCATACTTTATGACCTAATAGCTACTCGTAATTTTTGTGTTTACGTCATCCTTATACTTATGTATATACATCATCCTTTACAGTTATGGATTATTTTAACTACTATATTTTCTCATTATTTTTGTATAAATTAAAATTCAACATCTGACAGGGTTGACTTGTATGAGCTAAGGATGATAAGCGTACCAATATATTTTATTATTAATTTAACTTTTAACATTTATGCTCCTCCAACGTATTAGTTTTTATTCTTAAAAAAATTAAATATCGTATTAGTGCTACTAGTTATGTGATATTAACGCAGATTTTCTCGTTTTGTCTAAGTCTTCACCTTGTTCAATTGATTCCATCTCATTTTATTAATGAAGTAGTTTTTATAACAATTCCTTGGACATTGAATTGTTAATGCTTTGTGCTAGACTAAAGCCATTGCTCTGCAATAATGAATTCATGAAGACTGACATTTTGTTACGGATAAATTTATATTTTCTTTTTTTTTAATTTGGATTACAGAAAAGATAAATCTGTAGTGAACAATGTCTTGATGACCGAACATTTTTTTAAATATTAAGACGATTAATTAAAGTTTATAGTATTTGTTTACGGCGATACACGAGGCGGGCGACATCTGTACTGGACGAAGTAGATGTTGACAGGCGACAGCTCTCCATATGCCTTAAGTCGGTCTAGCGATTGCGTTTAATTGAACTCAAGTAACTTAGCGTGCAAATTCACTTTTTTTATTTAACTTACATTGTAGTGCAGTTTATATGTTTAAGATTTCTTTATATTCCAAATATTTAAATGTTCATACTAGTATGTTGTCCAATGTACTTTTCTCTTGATAAGATGTTTAATTTTTTTAAAAATAAAAGAATACTAGAAGTTCTCTTTACATTACTAATACTCAGGTTAAGTTACTCAACTCTACTAAGCTTAAATGATTGCGCTACGATATGGTCCACTACAATAGTCTAATGGCTTATTGAAATATGCGATCTGCGAAACTTAGATGGTAGCGTAGTAATATTAGCAATAATATTACCTTTTTTTTTCGCGCTGAATGCCACTGTTAGCCCGAGGGCTTTTACAGTTTCACCGGGTTGAGAGGTGACCGAGCGCTAATGGCACTCAGTCGAGACCTCTATACATAGGTAACCAGCACATGGGCTCCCGAGAGGGAGCCTCGGCTTAGACCGTTACCTTGTTTCGCGAGAGCGTCTGACTCGAAGGTGACCGAGAGGGCCGAACCTCGGCTCGGTCAGTTGCTTCTGACAGAGAATTCTTTAAATTCGCTATTATTATTAGCTATCTGTACCACCACTTCGGAATGCGTCTGCGCTGGAGAAGAAGAAGAAGTGGCGCAAGAAACTCCAGCAACGCTTCTATCTGTATGGACTGGAGAGAAACGATCAGTGACATGGCGGTATCGCGAATATCCTTGTTTGCGACGCCCTCACCGTCGGCGGGGGCGATATGAGGGTGCAATGTACGTGTGTTGTGTTTTATGAAGGGCTTGGGCCCTGGTGGTCACGTCGTCGGGGTCATCGAGGGCGTGCCTCGATCTCCTTCGGACGCAGGTGAATCTGTGATTCGCGAGGGGATTGTAAGTGGCGGCACTTACAATCAAGGGGTTTGAGTGTGTGACGGCAGAGTCGAAATATCGGCGGGAAGCCTGCTTCAGGTACTGAGCTATGGTCGGCAGCTCAAGATCTATGTGTAGATTTTTACGTTACGAAAGAACCACGGTGCACCGGTGGCCTTGCGCATGAATCGATTTTGTTTTGATGTGTACGCAGGGACATTTTGCTATTTTTATTGTGTAACGGGTGCAAACGACCTAGGACGAACGCTGCTCTATTCCGTACGCGGTTGACATGCGGACCGAAGGTGAGTCTTTCATCTAATGTGACTCCTAAGTATTTGACTGTCTGTTCCCAGGGGATTGGACGATCAAATAACTCTATAGTTGGGAGATGCGGCGTTTTGTTGCGCCGAGAGAAGTACATGGCTGCACTTTTGGTGGGGTTAACCTCGATCCTCCATTTCCGAAACCATTTCCCTAAGGTGTTGGCTGCAGATTGGAGGCGTCTATAATCGCGTCATCCGGTGTCATCGGCGAAAAGGGCTATCTCTACACCGTGAGTGTGCGGTAAGTCGTTGGTGTAGAGTGTGTATAAAATAGGATCTAGGACGGAGCCTTGTGGTACTCCGGCACAAATGGGGTGAACCTCGGAAAGCATCCCCTCGACGCGGTAACGAAAGGTTCGATTTCGGAGAAAGTCTCGTATGATAAATACGAGTCGATCGCCATACCGAGCTCATATAGTTTGTATATAAGCCTGTTGTGACAAACCTTGTCGAAAGCTTTCGCAACGTCGAGGAAAAGTGCTCCAGTTTGGTAGCCCTGAAGAAATTTACTGAGGCTGTGCTCCGTGATGCAGTGCACTTGATGTGTGCATGAGTGTTGGGTGCGAAACCCGATCTGCTCATTGATTGATAGCATGAAGTCCTTAAGGCGGGCGAGGATGAGCCTTTCATATAACTTACCCAAGACTTTGAGTAGGCTTATGGGTCGATAGGCTGATGGATCGGTTGGATATTTCGAGGGCTTGAGAATCTCTATGACGTCGGCTTCCTTCCAAGTGTTCGGGAAGATGCCTTTGGATATGGCCGCGTTGTAGATTATCACCAGTAGGTGTAAAATGGACATGGGTAATATTAGCTCTGTTGTACTCTACACAAGAGGTTTGTACTCGACCTGTTTATACTGAGATGTTATTATTATTGCAATAATTGTAGCAGAATACATTTAGTTCACCATCAGCTAATACATTACTGCTTACCCTAATTTGAATTGAAATTAGCTTCTTTTGCATAGCACCGTTTCTCCATTGCAGTCTACAGAGTCATTGGGATAATTTCCTTCCCATAGAAAATTTTGTAAATAATTTATATTTATAACTCTTAGTGTTTTAGGAAAGAAAATTTACTTCATAGCTCTCTCAGGACAAACTCAGACCTTTAGGAAAAAATCTCTACGAAGAATTCCTCGCAAAGAGAACTCCCTTTGAAATTTCTTCGAAAGTCAATCAGCCACCGAGGTCTCGTGGCAGCTTCGCATGCAGCACGGCAGCGACGTCGGCGAGCGACCGGAATACAGCATAGAGAGTGATCGCTTGGGACTACAAATCGTCAATCTCGACCTACGGCTTCGAATTATCATGTATCTATTTTATTACACCTAAATTAAATATTACAAATGGCGCCTGCTTTTTAAAGTTGGATATATGTATATCTCGACTTTTGCTGCTTTATCGTTTTCTTGTTTTCTTGTGGTGATTGTATGACAGCATTTTCTTTTCTTTTTCAATTTGTTGGTGGTCAGACTCCTAAGCCAGAGTCGGTATTGGTGTCAATTATTGCAGCATCAAATTCAGCTTAAGGTACATATAGTAAGTATGCCCACTGAAAGTTTCTAGAACTGGTCACTTACAATTTAAAAAAAAATCAATTATGGAATTTTAAAATCGAATTCTCTGGGAACATGCTATTTCAGTCCCATATCGCAACTGTGTACGAGGTCTGGAGAATATCGACATGGAGATGAATATCTCCATGTCGATGTACGTGAAAGTCGGGCGGCCACTGCAGTTACGGTATCCATTATCAATACCGTACGACAGCTGATTGAAACTAACAAAAACATTACTTGTCTGCAAATTTGTACTGTGTTAGGTATCGGAATGGGCTTAACATTTAGTATGTGAATCTGAAGGTTCGGAAGCTTTACACTTGATGGGTACTGCACAATTAAACGGAAGACCTGACACGAATGCACATCGAGTGGTGCCCATAAATGATAAAAAAAATTCAAGGACAATGATCGGCTGTCTATAATATCGTTTCGCGTTCTACGAAGCCTTTGAACAGGTCCCTACTGAAAACTGGATCCACTGCTTCACACAATTGTTCCATCGAATACGTTAATGTGCAAATAGTAAGGGCATACGCTTCATAAAACAATAAATGTATCATATATCTCCGATCTTACTAATCAAAATTCAGAAACTTTTAGTATGACCTAAGTACCTAGTGTAATTCTCGACTCAAATCTCAAAATGATGAGCGTTACATTTTTTGTAAAAAATATTTTGTTCTTATTTAGTCTTATAGGCTGATATACAATCTGTGAAGCACATAATTATAACAATTATCGTACCATATTGTTCTTATTTATTTTTGCTTTACTTTTAATTTTTATTTATCTCTAAGATTTTACTTATTTATGTCCATGTTACATCGTGATTTAAACAACCGATTAAAAAATTACAGCTAAAGCAAGAAAGAGTTGCTGAAAAGTATAGATCCAATATCCAATAGCCTATCTATCTCCCAACCCTAAGTAACAAAATAGAAAATTCCAACTCGTAGCTTTAGCGAGTAATTAAAGTGAACGTCAAAGTATATTGCTCTACGCCAGATGCTTGAAACACCAGATGGTGATTTACTCTATACTAAGTAAAAAAAGAAAGCAACTTACCTTTTTTATTTTTTCTTAAATGTTTTACAAATATGCAATCTATGAAAATGTAACAAAATAAGTTAAATGAAAACATTACCTTATAAAATTTACCCAATATATTTTAATAATATGTTAATTTTTATAAGGTAACACTGCGTTTGTCTTAATGAATAACTGTACAATAAAACTATAGAATAAAGTGTAAATAGTTAGTGGAAAAGTGTAAAAAATGGTTTGTAGTATAAATAATGTAATGTAATGTAAAATGCCAGTTAACAATGGTAAGGGGAAGGAAGTCACCCTCACGTGAAATAGCAGCTTAACGCCGATGCGCTTCGTATCCGCGGACCCAAAAAAAATTATGAAAATATTACATACAAAAAAGACTTAAGATATATTTTAGAAAATGATATGGCACAACGCAGAATGCACCATACTGTACCGGAAATGCAAGTTGCAGTGGAGGAACTTTGGAACCAGTGGCTTGGTCACCGACGAAGCAACGTGGTGTAGGACCGGCCTATGAGCGGGTGTGGCCGCTCGCAGGACTGCGGCAGTGAGGGTGACAGCCGAAGTGGAGTCACTGGAGGGAGAAGGTATGGTCATGGTAACACGCCTCTCTGTCTACTCTTTGGGGCCGGAAGTGTTCACGCCCTTTCCGAGACCGAAAATGTTTGTTAACGTTGCGATACACATACGATAAAAATAATGAAATTGAATAAAGCAACACATATAAGATATATATATATATAATATATATATATATATATATATATATATATATATATATAAATATATATCAATGTATGCCTATGATAAAATCAATGTATGTCAATATCAAATATTATTCAACTACCCATATAACTTTAACATCAACTAAATTAAACTAAACATCGTTAAACATTTTAATAATAATAATAATATAACAGTTTATTGCCACAGAAAAAATAAACAAATTTACTTAAACAATATTATACACTTTGGAAAACGGTTATATTGAATATATGTAAGATATGAGGTGATTGCTCAAGAACTTAAATTATTCAAACTCTAAGCAACGTTGCAACAACGGAATCTCCAAACATTGTAAATGAACAAACAAAGTGAATGAACTTCGTCGTAAATTCAGACAAGTAATAACATTTAACATTTTCAGAGATAAATTAAGCTCGTAAACTTAAACTTGTAAATAAATTTTCTTTTTAATAACACTAAAAGTTCGGACAAGTTTAAAGGTCACTAACGCCATTGAATGATTATTGTCACATTTTTTCGTAACTTGATATTCTAGGTATTACGGACCTTTTTGTTTGCATTTGATATAATATCGTTGCTATTAATCTGTGTTATATACTTTAAATCATATGTAACATCATTTGCCTACGAAGTGTAAGTGTCATTTTATTAGTTCAGTGCGTCTGTAATGTCTACGTGTAATATATCTATAGAAAAGATTTTGATTCAATTTTCAGGTACAGAACGACAGATTCAAAGAGATTTTTACGTATCATTTATAAATGTTTTATATATATTAAGTGCCCAAATTGTTACAACAGTGAATAAAGCAACGTCTCAGATTAAATGTGCATTGATTTGCTATTTGCATGAAATGGAAAAATGAAGCCAGATCGGGCTGCTGGTTTATATACAATATGAAGAAATATCTTTGACCTCGCCTGAATATTTATTATACATTTCTATTATCATCTCTTAAATCTATTTCTATTTAATATATTGTTTAATAATAACCTTCAGTTTCACGAGTTGACATAATTATATATTAGAATAATGTTACGAAAAACAAAACCAAATCGACGTGTCATTTTAATACAAGAGTGATTGTAAACCGAAGCGATGTAATCAATTCAAGCAAATCGGTTTCGACTTAATTAAAGTGTAGAAGCTTCAGATGTATATAGCTAGGATACTGAAGCTGTGTATCCATCCTCAATTAATTCGAAGTGCGAATATATATCTATTTATATATATATATATATATTTATATATATATATATATTAATAATTGTTTGTTTTTGACTAAGTATTTCTTTTTATGATATTAGAACCGATATTGGAACTAACCTGTTCATGTTACATCTAAATACTGTTACTGATAAAAGTATTGTAACGATGATTGTAATTAGTAGCTAGCTTAAGTACGGAGGTTATTTAGCGGGATACCGGCCAAGGTATCCTGTAAAGGTTGCCCATTAGATATAATGCGCGACCTTTACAGGGTTTAAATTTGAACTTCAATATGTAATATTTAAGTTATATGTTTTATAGAAAATTATTTATTTTTGACATTTTAATCAGAAAATAATCAATACAATACAAAAAGCTTTAGGACTTGGGGGTCTCCAACAAAAAAGTGTACTCCTTTCTTCAAAAGCCGTTTATAAAGTACAACTCCTCTGGTGTTACGGATGTTCATAGGTAGCGGTGATCCTCGTATGCCGCCTGCTCTATAAAAAAAAGAAAAATAAAAACAACGTAATATTATGTGTATATAGCAATTGACTGCAGATTGAAATGTTCCTCCTTCAAAACGTACTCCACGTTCCACGAGTGGTATATCTTGGTTTATATATATTTAATTTTAAGTTGTCGAAGGCAGGAAGGCCATCTCAATTCATTATAAGTTCATTAATGATCATGCCATGGATAAAGTTATGTATGTGATAAATATATTGTAAGAATAATAATTTTGTCGATGACTTATTCTCACTTTTTTTTTTTAAAAAATACGAATTTTGCAATAGCTATTAACATTTCTAATTTTCCGGTTAATCACTAAAACTAAGCTGAAAATGCTTGTGCTAGGAGATGGTTTACGACAATGGTCTAATGGTGGTTTTTTTTGGGCTGATGGCCGCTGTTAGCACGAGGGCTTTTACAGTTTCACCGGGTTGAACTAATGGTGGATTCGAATCTACGACCTTATGTTTCTAAGACCATACCCTAAACCATTAGGGTGTTGACGCTTCAAACTACTATATATGCTAAGCAAGTAACAGCATTAACAGCAATTGACTTCACTGAGAGTTCAGTAAAGTTTATTTCTATTATTTATTTTAATTTTAATCGAACGGAGCAATATCAACACAACAAACGTCGGAAGATTTGTTATCTATTATTTTATGATGTCTTAAAATCTTACTAAACGATTAAAGTTAAGTAATAAACCTATATATACAAATCCCCCAGCTGGGCCTCATCTCTAAACAGGTTGCTGGAGATCGCCCACCCTACAGCTCCACTGCAGTTAAGCGGATTTCGCGTGTCTTTTGTATTTTTTTTTTATTTCTTATATATCCAGGTTTCCTAAAGATTTGCCTTCATATAAATGTTAATTATCACCAAAAATTTCAATCACCAATTCCATTGGTTCTGCACCGGGAATCGAATTTGGCTCGTGTACCGTGAATTTAAAGCGGGCGCTACGACACCGAGCCACCAAGGCTCTATGAGATACTACAGTCACATATGCCAGACGTAAAACTATATTTTATTCACTTAAATTTCATTTTGCACTTCATCTTTGTGACTTACAGGGTTATACGTGTTTCCACACTGCATGTTTTACGTGACTGGAAAGTTAAAACTTACACTACGGAACTCACTTTTCCCGTTTAAAATGGACTCGTTAAGTTTGCAAGGTACTCCGCGAAGACATAAATTTATCTTTTGAAACGTTGTCTTTATTGTTTCTGTTGTACATATGTGTAATAAAAATTTATTGTAATATTTTTTTGTTATCACATTGAAAGTCACACAAGAGCATACAATTCACCCGATGGTAAGTGGCTCATGACATCCGGGTGACGGAGATGCTAGTGCTTACGGTGGATTTAGTGTAAGGTTCCATCGTCGACAATTATTATATAGATAGGGAGACCGAAAAATAGTAACACCGATACTCCTCTCCATCCACAGCCCCACCTTCAGTGGCCTAGGTGTTGCCTAATTTAAATCGCGGAGGATAGCTTCGGCCTCAACAGTCAGACATTACATTCATCCTTAACAAGGAATCATAATGCAGATGCGTCGTCACCCTTGAGGACTGAGATAGAATGCTTCGTCCCCAGTAATAAAGGTCTCCGGAGACCTACACTCACCAGACGCAATTCGCAGTGGAGCTGCGTGGTGGACTTTGGGCTAACACCTCTAGAGCACTCCTATCCCAACTGTGGGATTTATATATAAGACGTTACTTTGCAAGGTAATTCTTATGTTTATTTTGTTCCTGGTAGTTTGTAGGAATTTCTAGGTAAAAATGTATTCTATTAAAGAAAACCATATACTATACAATTGTTTTTCATTTATTCTCGCTCCGGGAGCTACGTGTGCAATTTATTTACACCAGTGGCCAGTCAGCAGCAATGGTCTGTCCATTTATAAAACGTCAGCAGCTACCCATGATGTAAATCAATTACTCCTAAGAGTAGTAGTTCCATTACTTTATTCAGAGGCCAAATTGCTTATTCTGTAATTGGTACTACGGACATCGATCCAAATAACAGCAGTAACGGTGATAGCCACGATGATCTTTATTTATATTTACAGCATGAATGGGTCGGCACGAAATACAGCTGTTTTTCGTCTGTTGAATGTAGCGATCCGGAGACAGTTATTACTGATGACGAGGCATTCGATCTTAGTCCACAGGGATGACAACGAATCGGCATTTCATTTCCTTATCGATGATGAAACTATCAGAAGCCGCAGGAATCACTTGCTATAAGGTGAACTATGTGCTAGTTTGTCACCATCATTACAATAAAAATTAGCTGAAACACTACTCAAACTAGAGTCGAAGACCGTCTAGTAAAGGACAAAGAAAGGAGTCAATGTATGATTTATAATTGTCTTAGGCCACTTTTGGAATGCAAATATTAAATATCAAAATTTAACTGTTGTTTCATGTTGAAATAACGTTATAAAATGTGGGATATTCATATCTATTATACTTATAATAACTTAACTGGTAAGTATTGACTTATTAAAAATAAAACAAATTTTATTGAAAATACTGTAAAACAAAAACATAATAAACAAATATATATAAGAACAAACCAAACGAGACTCCCTTAACAGGCGAGTGCAAAAGGGCGATGTTCAGGAGACGAGGGAGAGAAACCAGTGGATGATACGGACCGAGCACCGCTTACTGCATTTGAGCCCGAAGTGACCTTTCACGGAGTCCCTTCCGCCTCAGATGACTCGAGAGGTTGGTTGGAATTAACCCGTTTACAAACACTATTATGCGGATAATGTCAGCATACCTCCCCAGATATCGGTCCCCTCATGTGCCATGATATTTTTTTTTAAAGAATGCATTACATTGCATTGATTGGAACATTCTTAACATACTGGTTAACCACTCAAACTAAGCTTAAAATACTAGGAGATGGTACACGACAATAGTCGAATGTCATAACATTCCCTTACCCATTAGGCTATTGACACACCATTACATTATTCCATTACATTATTATTGTGGAAGAGTCATTTGTAACTGCAACAAATATTAATTAATAAAGAGATATTTTCTACTGTATCTCCACCTGATTGGTCAATAAAATGAATAAAATACCATAAACATATAATAAAACATATATATACAATACAACAAGATAAACATATCTATGGACCAACCAGACAAATCCCTCGAATTAATTTTTTATTATAATAATTTATTATTATAATATTAAATAACATAATTAGGAATCTTGTCTAAGAAATTGAACAGTCTATTCTGAAAATATAATTTCGAGTTATTTAACGTTAAAGCCAAGTCTTGTACTTAGCACTTAGCAGACACTTTTCTTCTGCAAAGTTATTTATAACGTTGCATTTAACGTCGAGCTTTGATAGCTTTGATAGTATCTAAGAGCATGCTTTTAATTTCACGGTACGCGAATGGACCCGGTTCGAACGCTGTTATCGGGTCAAATGAAATTGTTAAGTTTCAGTGCTGATTTCTCGTACGTTTAGAGGAGACTGAAGATATTGTTAGGAAACTTGCATATAAGACATAAGAGATGAATAAAAAATATTTCAAGACATGAATTAAATCGGCACCAATGAAGTTGTCAACTGAAGTTTTCAGAGCTATTTTACCATACGCCCGGCGGAGAAGAAGAAAAGCATCATTTCAAGCCTCCGCACTTGGCAGAATACGATTCAATACCCTTCTAGAGGAGGCATAGCAGTGAAACCTATATACTATATAGGTTTCACTGCTATGCCTCCTGTTACTTTACATGAATTTAATAACAATAATGGATATAGCAAAATATTATACGTATGAATTAAAACAATATTTTCAGTAATCGGGAAGCACTCAACACATATGGATGTACATAAATGAATAAAAATGGGTATGCAAATTCAGACACGCTCTTGCATATATTTTATTTTTTGACGGATGATGCTCTATTAATAATTTTATAACATGTCTATACATATCTTAACCCTTAAATGTATTAGTGCAAACTATGTGTGAAATCCAAACACCTATACCGAATGTTACATGGAATAACATTCATTTGAATAACCCATGTCACACCCTCTTCAAGGTAATTACACGTCTGTGAAATATACGAGTATGTGTAACTTTATAAAAATATTTTTTTTCATCAAAATAGTTCTGAACTCAGCTATACATAGTTTATCTTGTCCTGATTGATTCGTCAACGGCTAGTCTAAGCCGTTGGGGCTACAAACTTGAAACTTTGGCATCTGATACCTTTTATGCTATTAGCATAAATTAAGGAAGGATTTTTGGAAATTTCACCTCTAAGGAGTTAAAATAGAGGATGAACGGTTGTACGGAAGTCGGTCATTTTCACAGTAAGAAATACGAAATTTCATGTACCTGCTTCTGGTTAGAAATAAATATATACTACTATATTTTAAAAAAATTACCCCTAACATTTACGATCGTTGCAGAATTCAAAATTGTATCCTCATCAACACAATGGTATTTTTGAAACGATAGGACTTAGATTTACAAAGAAAGATTCTACTCCTCTCTTAAAGGCCGGCACTGCGCATGCAATTTCGCTGTTGTTGCAGATGATCATGGGCGGTGGTTACTTACCACCAGGTTGGCTTCCTCGTTTTCTAAAAAATGGTTTTATAAAAATATGAACTATAAAGAAACTATAATAGGGAATAATTACACACAGGTTTAAAAGGGGAGTATCAGCAGTTTTGTACTTTCAAAGTCGGATCTGCAATGTGGCGGTGTTGGCTTCATTTTGAGGCTCACATATAAAAAATCAATCATTCAAAATGAAATGTGGATAGAATTCGCTGTATTGCTATACTCTTATCGGGATTAAGGTCGTAACAGCTTTTAGTTCCACTAGTTGTTGTGACACACTTTCTTATTTACAGAAGAGGGTGTTATGGTTGTAATTTTTATGCAATGATAATAATTCATATATATTTTTATATATATATAACTATATGATTATCATTGCATTAAAATTACCCCTACAAGACAACTGTTTCCTATCAGTGGATGTCTAAGTCTCCTACTTGCCAAGTGACCCACAAAATGCTGCCACTTACGCTGGTATTGGTATTTCGTGGTAGACCTGATAGAATGTCACTTGATTAAGCGGATCCGTCCTTATATAAATCCAACCGGTTGTAAGAAGAATTTGTAACAAGTATATTTTTAAACTCTAAGACCAAAAAGATCTGCTGATTACTTTAGTGATTTAAAGATTGACGTTTAACTCATAAAAGTATGTAAAACACTTGTTATTAGCTAAGCTTACATTTGACAAACTAAACCTTTGGCAGAATTGTTCAATGAAGGTGCCAAAATATTTAAAATAAAATTCAGTTATATCAATTGAATTGTTTTTCCTTGCTAAGGAGATTTGTAATGTAATTTAATGTTAATTTTCGTGCGGAATTCATGGATTGGATCGAGCATGGCAAGAGCACGCCCGACGTAATACCACCTAGAAATATCAGCTGTGTTTCGTATGATATGTGCATTCAACTCGAGACACAATTACAGTTCAAAATTCCATATCAAAATTATTTTTTATTTTTTATTACATTGGGATTAAGTAACGGGCACACAGTTAACTTGATGGTAAGATTCCTGCGGTCAATGACATCTACATTCAACTTTGACAAGTAATCATGACGCAGATGCGTTGTCAGCCTTGAGATGGAATGCCTAGTCACCGGTAAAAAAGGTCTTCGGAAACCTAAACTCATGTAATCAGACATAAATAACACATAAAACAGTAGTTAATTCTGCTATTTTATGTGTTATTTTGTGAGGGCGTGGTCCGAACCCGGTTGAGCTGATCCATTCACTTTGCAATTAGAAATAAACTGCAGGGTAGCTCTACCACTGTTTAAGTACAGAGGTGACAACTAAAATATGTAGATGCATCGTCAATCTTATTTGAGGATGGATAGATTTGATGCACTTACCATCAGGTGAAATGTGTGTCACATATAAAAATTATATTATAATATTACATATAAAAAACTTTGATCCAAAAAACAAGTAAAGTATGAAAAAACCTAACCAGGCGAAAAAGTAGTTAGTAGTCCACACTTATTATTCTTCATCAAGGAATCGAACCCAGGAACACAGCAGACAGTTACTCTGACCATCAGAACCACCGTCTAACATCCTGTAACATTTATAAATATTCCAATAATACGTGGTTATGATATAATAAAAGAAATAGAATAATATTTTAAACAAATATAGAACCACAGCGTAGTATCGTCTTGCAGAAACGTAAATGGTAATACGATTCCACTCACGTGTAAGTTTGAATAAATAAGGTGTTCTGCGAGTCACTTCCATTTGTTCTCTTTGGTAAGCTGACATCAAAGTCTAGATGCTTAAATTCATGCAAAGCTCTAAAGTTGCAAAACGATTATATTTCACATTTCCTTCACACAAAGACACACATTTTAAATGTCTGATTTAAAACACATAAGGTTAAAACGTAAAGTTTTTTTTATAGAATAGAATGAATAGAATTTTTATAGAACGAGCAAGCAGCTCACCCGATGGTAAGTGATAACCACCGTCGATGGGTGTCCGCAATACCAGAGGAGTTGCAATTGCGCTGCTGGCCTTTAAGTAAGGCGTAGGCTCTTTTCTTGAATGTCCATAAGTCGTATCGTAAGTTAAAAAATCCAACCAGCATCCAATAACAGCATAATGCTGCTGTGTTTCATATGGTGACTGCTATGATCAGAATGGGGCATTCCATCTCAGAACTCAGAGGTGACAACGTATTTTTTTTAAATTTGATTTATAAAGACCAATCATCGTCAAACAGTAGCATAGTGCTGTTGTGTTTCATTACACAATGTTCATCGGCTGGGAATCAATGCCACGCGACCTCATTATGTTGTTTATCCAACTTATAAACCATATACATAATATGATCGACTGGTAGTAAGAAAAGTAATTCGTACTACTCACAAGTTTAGCCGACATTAGATAAAGATAACCTTGATTAGAAATCAAGTTAATGAAGCGTTAGAAGTATTCCAACTCATCCCGGATGACGAATTTTTTGAAATAAGATATAATACAACCTAATGTTTTTTGCGTGAAACCCATGTCAGTAAATAAGAAATGCCATTTTTCTGGTTTTAATTTTGAAATATTATAAATCTATCAAATTATTCCAAAATATCAGAACCCTGTATTAATTATGTGTAAACTTGAATAACACGACTTTATATGCCCTTACAAGAGAGTGGTGGATTCGAAATCTCAATTTGGCAACGATGAAAAAACTAGGAACGAGGAGAGGCAGAGCCTTATTGTTTAAATTTGCAGCCGGTGTGGCTTTTCATTTTCAAGAAGTCACTTTATTTGGAACTGTGATAATCTTTTTCACATTCTAAATATAAAAATCATATTATTTTAAAAAAATAATCATTATAACGTTTTATTTATTTGTTTATTTTTATTATCTGTATTTAAAATGTAATATATATAATTAAGTAAAGTAAATATAAGTAAGTTAGTAAATATATTTATTTATTTAAAATAAGTTTTATAAAACATAAAAGGAGTGGATTCGCATGCAATCGACATGATCATCATCATCGTTAATACAGCCAATCAATATTCCATTGCTGCCTAGGCCTCCTCGTAGTTTGCCAACTTATCATAATCCTAAAAAATCATGATCCTAAGCCACTTGCTTCCATAGACATCCCGCAGACTTGTGCAGATCGTCGTTCCATCTAGTGCGAGCTCATACTACACTGCGACTCCCAACCTGAGGTTGTCTCTCTAGAACTTTTACTCCCCATTGGTTACGTAATAGAGTGCTATAGTTACCCGCAATTACACAAAGAGTAAGTAAACAATATATAATACTGAATATTTATAGTTATTCCGATAGAAAAAGATGTTTGGCCGGCACCCTCTACTTACGCGCGCAGGGTAAGGCTCCAAGCCGAGGCTACCTTGTAAACCTTGTGCCGGTTAAGGTTTAGACGGAGCGCTTAAATCGCTTGGCCAACTTTCACCTCGATGAAGCTGTGAAAGCTTTCCAGTTAACAGTAGCTATCAGCTCTAAACAATGAAGGGGGAATAAGAGGGTCTAACGCATAAGCATTTTAAGTTTTTGTTGTAGATAGTTAACTTCTATCTTTTTTATCAATAAAACTGAACCTTTGGAAGGAGCTTGCTAAATTGAAGTCGTATTATTGTGCCTCGTAAAGTACAGTATCCGTTTTTTGGCAGGACAATAAGATAATTTTATTTATATTGTATGACAATTTACTTTAGAACAAAAGGCAAGTACAATACAAACTAGAATAATAAAGAAGAAATTCAAAAGACGCTCTCAACTAATGAAAGTACAAATTGTAATCCGTAGGAGCTTTGCCAAGAAACTTTCCATTTGTATAATTAATTAAAGTCAACATTTATACGCTTAAATCCATTTATTTTTGGGGCATTCATTTCCTGATACCTCTATACGGCTGAATTAGTTCAAAGTTACAGAAGACAAAATACTACCACATAAAAATGAATTTAAAACGTCTATGATTTTACTGCGCTAAGCTTTATCTAACATGTATCTTGTAAGTAGTAAGTCGCGAGAATGGATCGGTACCCTCTCACAGATACACCAACATAAAATAGCAGTATATCACTGCTGTGCTCTGCCTGGTTTAGGAGACCTGAAAATACAAATACTATCAACAATATATTTTAATGTTTATATAAATAAACATATAAAAAAGTATTTCATGGCTTGAAAACTGAAATCCATGTATGTTAGTCAACATTTTTTTCCGACTGTTCTTACTTAAACAAATTTGATTTAGGCTCAGTCGTATGTTTGATATGTGAAGGTTATAAATATTGCTACACGTTGCAGCCGAAATGGTTGGTTTTATAATAAATGGACATGCTTGAATGTTTCTACGGTAAAATGCGTTACGTAATTACTTACCACTTTTGTGTTTTGTGTAGTGAGTTTATGTAATCGGACACCCTAGTACTGCAAACTATTACTGATCTCTATCTATCTACAGACTATCTTGATCCTTAGAGGTGACAACGTCTCGTTTTATTATTTATATGGATTACTTTATGGTTCATATGGGTCGGGATTAGATGTCATTGAGATTATTATTGGCGACGAGTCATTTCACATCACACACATCTTTATGATTCCTTATCAAAGATGAATGTCATAGGCCGCAGGAATAATTTCATTCACACCTTCATAGGTGCTTGTCTTACTTCCGTTAGAAATGTACTGACTGAACTAATTCGTAAAACGAGTTCTCTGTCGTGAAGAGCCAACTCATTCGGGTTGATAAATGATCTCTTTAATATTTACATCAATTACTAGGAATTCAAATTAAAGTTTATTTAAACGAGTTATTAAATTTTGATAGGTACTCAGACCTACTTCATTTTAAAAGCGTAGCAAAAATAAATAAGCTTCAAGTATGTGAGGGATCAGTCGTACTGAAGACACTAACTCACTAGCCAAGCTTTACTTTAGGATTCACTTTTAAAAAAAATCTTCGCTGACTTCGGTTTTCCTAGTCTACTTTACTATATGTATTTTTAAGGCAGGACTGAAACGCATACATTTTTAAGTGTTTACTATCCGTACCTTAATTTGGGGCACTAAAAAAGAGAAGACTATCTCAAACCCGCACATCTGAAAGAAGTTTCATGGTAATTTTTAAGTGTTTACTTTTATACCCTCTCTAAAGAGGATGCCTATTTCCAGTAAGTATATATATTATATGAATTAATAATAACGATTATTTAATAAAATTTTAAAAATTATCGTGCAGCTTTATTTATTATTATTTTTATATTTTTACTTTATTTATATATTTTAAGCGGTCGACGCAAAAGCGTGAGCTGACAAAATATCGCTTATTACATTGTATATGTGCATGTCGAACATATCGCAGCAATGGGAGACCCACCCACTCGGTGATTTATTTCTTCTTGACAAATGCTAAAGATTTGGAGAAGATTTTAGCTTAGTAGAGATATTCTGTCTGTTAAAAATCTTTCGATACAACGCTTAGTTGTAAATTAATTTATTCTATAAGCACCATACTTATGATTTTCTAGATAAAATGTCATTATTTATTAGGCAACACAAAATATTAAACATTAAATATACTATGTTGATAAATGATTATTGTTTCCATGATAAGAATTATGTAACTTCCCTTGGAAGTTAGTGTTACATTTTCAAAGAAGTAAAGTAATTGCCTCTTCGAAATTTACTAGCTCTAACTTATTTAAGCTTTCAAACAGAATTTTGAAGAGCTACATAATTGGCCGAGCCACGTGGGAAAGATGAATATTTGTGAATTCATTTGGAAGGAGAGTAAAAAATAAAACGTAGTGAACTTGTTATAACTGAAATGGATTATTATTCAAAAATGATATGAAAAAATTCAAACTTTAACAACACTTGAGGTACTATAAAACACAGAGTTGATATTATCAGCAACCAAAAGTTGTCACGTGAAAACCATAATTATCATTATTAGGAATTATGTATGATAAAACCCGACTTTTTCGTACTGTCTGCACAAACACTTACGGTACTATATTACACAGAGTTGATATTATCAACAACCAAAAGTTGTCTCGTGAAAACCGTAATTATCATTATTAGGAATTATGAACGATAAAACCCGACTTTTTCGTACTGTCTGCACAAACACGGTACTATAATACGCAGAGTTGATATTATCAACAATCAAAAGTTGTCACGTGAAAACTATCTAATTTTCATTATTAGGAAGTATGTATGATGAATATAATATTGTTTTTTTTTAAACTTTCAAAGCTAGGGCTTGACCACGATCCCACCTGACGTTAAGCGGAAATGTAGTCCTGGATAGTAAGGCGCACTAGCTCAGTAAATTAAAAACAAACACCAGCATTTTATGATTACTGCGGCCCGTGATACCTACATTCATCCTCGAAAAGAAACAGAATGCTGTCGCGCTGTCATCCTTTAGGACTAAGATTGAATGGGTTTCAGGGACTGCACTTATAAGGTTAACTGTGTGTTCCTAACACACAGTTAACACACCTCAATATGATTTAAAAAAAAACTTCTAAAGCGAGATGCTATCATTCTTTTTCACCTTCCGAAATTTAATTTAAAGTTTGATTAGCGAATTCTAATTCCCTCAATGCTAATAGATGCATCCGAGAGATGAGTTCTATTCCCGGCTTTACGGTTCTAGATACAATCCAAGTTTAATGAAGTTTAGCATTTGAATTTTCCTTTTATCTTTTGGTTCATAGAAGAAGAATTGAGAATAGAAGGCACTGTATGCATTAAGAAATTTCTTTACAGCATCTGATAATTTGGCCAGTTTAACAAGGTGGCCAAAACCTTGTAGCAGTGAAAAATTTGAATACAAATACTTCTATTACTATTTCTACGGGCTGGCATATGTATGGAAGTCAGATAAAATAATAAGCGTATCGTGTGTAAAAGTCTTTTAAAAATTAAAATAAAAAAAATACTTATTGAATATACTTCCTTCCTCTTTGAGTATAACATAATGTATTTTATTTTAATTGAAACAAAAGTATTTATTGTGGTAGAGCAATATATAACAAGTTACGTCATGAAGTTTGTTTGTGTTTTATTATAAGTGAATTAACATTCAAATTAAAAAGAAAACATATCAAAAAGCACTAATTCCCGCGATATTCAAGGACGTTGTGTTTACTCATTAAATGATTCACTTCATAATTATGCGAGTAAATGCTCGCTAGCAATCAGAGGCTGCGAGCAGTCGCAGAATGATTATATTTATTAAATATAAAACTTTTCTCAACACTTCGCATTTGTAGCAACAGCGACACCTGCCATGGAAGTTACCAAATTTTAAAAATATTAAGCTTAGTGACCTAGCTTATCCACTTCAGGTTTTACATCGAGGCTGTTATAAGGGTCTAGATATAGTTTCAGTTAAATATTTTGTATTATATTTAATGTAAAAACAAATAGGAAAAATATACCTGTCGTCCGAAATGGTTTTATTACGACTATTTATACATCAATGAAAATATTCGAATTTTGTCTGAATAATGTATGAGGGCCGTAGCATTCGAATTATCTTTCCTACAAATAAAATATAAATATAAAGGTGACGTAACGCTATTAGAGTTAAATTGAACTTTTATAAAATTTATATTTACGAATATTGTTGTATGCGAGGCCATTCTCATTATAAACATAATAAAATAAAGATGTGGTAATTAGTAATACCGTAATGTATGGTGAGGTGAACTAGTTAGATTTATGAAAAAAATAACAGATAAAAAAGGATGAAATTATGAAACGTATTTTATAAACGTATTTTTTTATAATTATTCGCAACTGTAACAATATTCTGTAAATGCTAATAACTTAACAGGTAGTTAGAATATATATGGAATTCTTACTAAATTTGGCTTGAAGATAAATAAGCTGCCGTCTTGGTGGAACCCGTTACCCGTAATGCTCGATATAACGATTTGTATTAAATATTTTGACAGATCTATAGACATAACGGGGTAGTTGCTTTTGAATATTTGTACGCAGTAGAAACCAGTAATGTATAGTAAATGATTCAACTTAACTAGCGATAAGTTAAGCTTCTTTTCAGTGGTAGAGCCACGCCACGGTTCATTTCAAGCTGCAGCAGGAATGGGTACCTCGACTAGAGAAGAACCATATACAGATAGAATTTCAGCATAAAACCAACTAATATTAAACTTTCGACTCGTCACCCAGTAGTAATGTATACACGTTTTCTACTAAACCATTACAAAGTCTAAGAATTTCGAAAGCTTAAGATATAATTTGAAAAGATCGCCGTATATCCTCCGAGGGCATGGTCCTTCCCTGATCAAGCCAACCCATTTACGACGCAATAAGAACATATGAGAGGCTTGGCCCTGCCACTCTCAATTCAATAAATTAAATAGTATTTATATTTTAGCGAGTAAAATATTTATAACATTATTAATGTTTTAAAATAATTTATTTTAAGGTCACCCCTTTAAAAGCAGTTAACGAAGTGCGGTTAACGCTAGTGGCACTTTGAAATTTCTATATTATAACTATTAATATAATTTTGTTTAAGGTTCTTTAGACTTATATTTGATTAAATGTAAATTTAATAATACGAAACCATTATTATATATTATAAAGAATCTTTTATAATTAAATCTAGCACGCTCGATGGTAAATGATTCTTGGATTGGTGTTTGACGGTCGAGAGGTGTCGTGTGGTCAGAGATTCCTAGCTGAGGAACAATAACTGTGTAATAAATCGCAGTGGTTGAAATAGACCAGGAAGACATCACCAGTAGCCCATGACACTTACATTCATCTTCTATAAGTTATAATAATGCAGAACTTTGCCACCGTTGCGGACAAAGATATAATTTTTCGTCGCCAGAAAAGTAACCGGTAATTTTATTTTCTTCGGCATCTTTTATCTACAGATGAAATAGAATGGGGATAAGCTACTATTTACGCTAATATTCCACGAAAGCATGGACCTTAACATTCTACACTATCCTTCTAGATACTAAAATTTACAAAATAGTGCCTCTTACACACTATTCCTACCGCACGCTGGTATTCCGACGGAAAGCACGAAGGCATGCCGTCGATCATCTAACAGGGTGAAATAGCAGCATAATTCTGCTGTGTTTCATCTGCTGAGTGTAGGGAATCGGAGACCTGTATTACTGGTCAGGAATCATTCCATCTCAGTCCTCAAGGGTAATAACGTATCTTCATTATGATTCATTGTCAAGCATGAATGATGTCTTTGAGGGATCATACTTGTCTGGTTAAGTCGACGTGTTAGATCCAGAATCTGCAGCGTGGTTCCACCAATGCAAAACCCTCTACTGTTGTTAAATCGAAACGATAAAAACATTTTGATCGTAATGTAGGAATTATAAATTTAATTATAATTCTCAAACTGCTACTCCTTGCGCCAAGCCTGACGAATACGGCATCATAAAGGACTGTTTACATAACATATTATATTTCGTTATTTATTTAACGTGTGTGGGCCGCCACACTTTCATTAATTTCTCTACAATGTTTTCTTTCAGTATAAACCATGTGGTAAATCAACATTTAATTGGTGCTGGCAGTCTTGATTGTATTAAGGTTGCTTGCCTATTATGAAACTTTAGGCGAGCACTCGAAAAGCTATCATGGTTAATATATTTAGTTTATTAAAATAAATCGTAAGATAAGTTTTTTAGTTTTATTTCCAATATTTAAATTTTCGAAAATAATTTTGTTAGAATTTTTTGTACACGACTTTTGTTCTGAAAGAAAAATTAATCTATGACATCGATAGTTAAAATTGAATAAGAAGAACCTCAAAAAGAATTGATGCACGCGATCCAATTCGGTTTCATGAGTTCAAATATCACCCAAAAAATTTTAACTCTATTTTTATTATTCTAATGCTAATGTTTGACTGCTATCTCATCTGATGGTTTGTGTCAGTGCAGTCTTAGATGGTGAGCATACTAACATGATAGAAGAGCATTCACTTTGGCCTAGAAATACCGGTCAGGAATTACATTGGAACATCATTTCGTTGGTTTGTTAATTTGCTCTCATCATTTCCGGCTTACTTCGCTCTGGTTTTTCTCCGCTAACTAAATTAGAAGCAAATTTATCCATTTGTATATGCATCGATGCACTTTCAAAGGAATAAAATACGAAAGAAGATTAATATTCTAGTTTAGTTGTAGACATTTACTTAATTTAATGAAAAATAACATTATTTCGACATCAAATTTTATAATTCAGTAATTTTTTCAGACACATTATTATATACAATACAGGAAAAATACTTTTAGTATTGTCCCAGAATACTTGATGATTGTGAAGTTTGGGAGAAGGTTCAAACGCAGCATCAAAGAAATATATAAAACACACCTAGAGCGGTACTACATCCTGGACCCACGTAGCAGCCGCAAGGTACTCTAATATAATCACACTAAAAACTGGATGAGATGTATGTATCATTTTGACTTAGTCTATATATAGTCTATGTTTTCTCGGTGTATGTATGTAACATGAATGTGACAGCTTAGCTGTTTCATATGGTGTTCAAAACCGGAAACCCGTGAACTGATAACGAGGCAGTCTATCTTAGTCCATTTGCATTTTGACATTTTCCAGCACGGATCGCTTCACATGAAATAAATTTTCTGCTCAATTTTTAAGCCTTATATCTATAAAATTTATTTAACTGCACGGTACGCGATAATATCTTGTTCAATTCCCGGTGTGTGCATGAAATTATTCAATTATAAGTTGGCGGTGAAGGAAAACATGATGAGGAAACCTGAATGCCTAAGGAATTTGTAAAGATTTTTTTTAGATTAGTCATGTTCGACAATCCGCCGTGGAGCAGCGTGGTGTACTACGCATTAATAATAGGCTGTTTAAAGTGGACGTGCTTTTTATTTTTTGAGTATGTGTGATGTAAACAGCATATCCAAAAAGACTTGCGAGTGGGAGGGGGGGCGAGTAGGGAGACAACAATGCTGCTGGCACAAAGGCTGCTGCTGCACGATCCGAATCCTATCGCAAATATATGAGGAAGATAGAACCTTAAAATAAAAGTGAAAGCCCAATTTCTTTTACTTACTTTACCCTCAACGAAGGGGGTGTCCCCCCTTTTTAAGGCACAGTACTCGGTAGGACTAGATAATTTACTATTAGCAAATTTTTTTTTTCTTTCAGTTATATCATGATGGTATAATTGCACACTCGGGTTACTTCTTTAGAAGGTATTTGTTAATGTCACTATACATTGATTGTTTATTTGTCGCAAAATTAATAGCCGACGAATAAATTGTCCTTGTAGGTTACACACATTTAAAGCAATCGCTCTGGCATTTTACATATCTCATTTGTCACTGTTACATCGTAGAATTATTTCACGTTGTAAATTTTCCTGGAGCACATAAACGAAATTTGTCAACTGTTTCGAGCACAGCATTGCTACACTGTAGTAATGTGGCTAAAATGACGATTAATAATAAAATTTAGGATGGTATTTTTAATTATTATTTTCGGATATATATAAAAGATCAAATATTTATTAATTTGTTTGATCTAATATATAATACTGAAATCCTAAGTTATTGGTCAAGAGTTGAATTTTAACAAATTATAGCGAGTTACAATTTGAAGATTAGTAATATTCATTATGAATATAAATTATTCTTGTGGGGTTGGTTTTATAATTGTTATACTGGTGGTGCCAATTGGTAATATATCAGTAATACATACTCCTAGATATATTAGCTAAAAAATCGTTCGTGTTTTTATTAATTATTGTTTTTAACTAGAGTAAGAATGACATATAAATTATAAGTGTACATAACTTTGTTAATGTAATAACATTTTGAATACATTGAACATAATAAAACACAAAAAAAAAAAAATAAGAATTGCTTAGTTTTGTCGATAAACTGACATAATTTTACTTTGAGCTTTTTTAATATTTATATTACATTAAACAGTGAAAAATGGTAACGGCGTTATGAATTATAAATTGAAAATAAAACCGTGCGGCAAATTAGTAACAGCGCCATCTATGCTCCTTGTAATACTACGTGATTACGTAGCTTATTTGGATGTGTTAAGAGATGACACTTTTTCTAAAGTAAAATTCTGTTCAAAAAGTATGACAGTGCTTTACACCTGGTAAACACAGTACTTAACACTTTATCAAGGTTATTTTAAAAAAAATAAAGAATGACAATAAACAAAACGTGCGTACTGACACTGTTCACCTGATGATAATTGATGATTGCGGGCCACGATATTTACATCCATCCATGAAGTATATCTTCAATTCAAAAAAAATATGCGGTTCTGTTGACTCCGGAACCCTAGACTCACTATACCAAAACAAAGAAACGTTATGCTGCTATTCACGTGGACATTCTGTGAGGGCATGGTCTTTCATTGCTCGGACCAAATAAAAAAAAATCTCATAAATATAATAATTGTTACAGCTGACGTGAATTGTTTCATTAATAAGTAAAACAATGTAATTAATCAACAAGTTAATAATTTTAACAATGTCTCTCAGTAAATCAAAGTTGGGATATTAAGGTACTAATTTCAAATTGAAATTCGTGTTGTGTCTAGGCCTCTTGTTGAATATTTAGATTACAATAAATTATCATAGTCTGTTTTCTATTTCAACGAAGAAACTAATATTATAGTATTATTATTACATTGTTTAGCATTTATTATGTAATATTATATGTATATATGAACGTACAAAAGATATATTATTCATTCATCATAGATGGTCTATATGAATTGAAAACATGGATTTGCAACTCCGAAGTGCAATAATCTGAATTGGAATACTTAGGCGATATATAAATTTAGGGAGAAATCAAGTTCGTATCTATGAAGGGTTCACCGGGTTAATCTTCTCAAGCATTCAATCTCTGCCATCACCCGTTACATAGGATATTGTGTCGAAGGATACGCCTAATGATTTTACTATTAGGGTCGTATTTTTCGATACAGTCAGCTTGCCTAGATCATATTCACCATATCCATCATATTCAATATTGTCCATACCAGTTTTAAGTCTTGCTATAGTTAAATATATATGTTCATTTCAGCAAGTTACTGCAAAATGATTGGGTCGGCTCTGAACAGAAAACTATAATAGCATGAATTAGCAACAGAACGCTTCCGTGTTTCGTATGGTGTAGGGATCCGATGACCTTATAATAGATTACGCAACGTTTCATCTCAGTCGTCAGGGTTGACAGCATGTGGATATTGAATTTTTTTTGACGATATATCTACATCCGTCATGGGTGTCACTTATGGGGGATTTTTTTTTATTATTACATTGAGAGTGGCAAACGAGCACACAATTCACATAATCATAAGTGATATCATACATTCATCCTAGACAAATAATCATAATGCAGATGCGTTGTCACCCTGGAGGTCTAAGATGGAATATCTCGTCACCAGTAATAAAGGACTCCGGATCCCTACACTTACTAGACGAAACACAGCAGCATATGCTGCTATCTCTCGCTGATATCCTGTCAGGGCGTGATCGTACCCCGGTCGAGGTGACCCATTCATTCTGGAGCTAGAAACAAACTGCAGCGTAGCTCTACCACTGTTAAAGTGGTGCTCGTATGTCACCCCTACAATTTAAAAAAATATACGCATAAAACACATATACAAGGCTTAGTAAAATGGCATTAGTCAACTAGTGTAATAAGAAAGTAATTCCGTAGAATACTTTATGAAGTCCTACGCGGATATGAATCATGTCAGGAATTGATTTCTTGTTTGTTTTCAACCATAATTAGCGATCAGAAGTATATATATATATATATACATATATATATATATATATATTTATGTATAGATATATATATATTATATATATATACATAGGTGACACTAATTAGGTAACAATTATATAGAAATGACCAATTACGTAAAATCTAGTTAGGGGCACACACGGCGAAGCTGCGTAAACACGAGACGCCTGAGGAAGTTAACATGGAAATGATTTAGTCATTCTTCGGTCACACTTCGATCAAGACAAACATTTTTACTTCAGTTATAGAATTATTGTAATTTTTTTCCTTTATTAAATTTATACTTTAAGAAGTCCTCCGGCTGCAGCGTACTTAGTTGACTTTATATAAAATACAAAACAATTTCAACAATGGTAGCGCCACGCTGCACTTAGCTGTAACATGAATGGGTCCTCACGACCGGTGAAGGACCATACCCTTACAGAACACTAGCTTCAAATATCAGCACAACGATGCTGTGTTTCGTATGATGAGTTTGAGGATCCGGCGACCCCTATAGTGATGTAGCATTCCATTCTACTCCTCAAAGTATAAGTATTTATTATTTCTTATTTAGAATAAATATAGGTGTCGTGGGCCGTAAGAATCACTTACCACGAGGTGCTAATAAAAAAACATAAAAAGCTTAATGAAAACCTTTATAAAATGGTTTCCGAACGTTGTTTCAAGATTTCGTATTCTTATATGTCAACAGTTCTTTTTTTAGAAGGAACAAACATGTAACATGTAATCACATCCATGTTCACGACACGCAGGACCTTCAGGTCAAATAATTTATTTAATATCGTTGCGTGTCCGTGACAGCTGTGCGCGGTTCGCACTAAATGTATCGGAATGACAAAAAAAACAAGGACAATCATTTATAAGGTGCTATATGTAAATTTTTTAAAGTAGGACTTTGTTTATATATATTTAAATTTTATTATATCCCCCAAAACTATTTACCTATTCTATTTTATTGTGAAGAAGTATTTTACTATTACAATTTTCAACGAAAGGACACGGTTTTCGGATAAATCCAATGCACCTAAACCTTTCAATCGGATTTCAAATTGAACTATGCACACAAACATATATATTTGTGTGTGTGTGTATGTTCTACGATTGTGCACAAGTACTGGCTTGAATTATAAGAGCTAATCTGTTGATTAGAAAAGGATTTTTTTATGAAACTAAGATAAACGAACATACAGTTCACCTGATGGTAAGTGATGAACTCCGTTGTCTAATGTGAGGACTGAGATGGAATGCGGATCCCTACACTTTTAGATGAAACACAGCAACATTATACTGCTATTTTACGCTGATATTCTGTGAAATCGTAAGTCAATTCACTCATAATTCTACTTCCGCTGTACAATTATGTTGATTTTGATGCATTTGGCAAAACCCACATAATTTCAAAAATAAACTGAATATACTTAACCTTTACTTGTGAGTTTATTCAAGAATTTCTAATCAATTTGGTTGAGTAAATTTCAATTTCAATTAATATGCAAATCAAACTCGATTAAAGCGTTGCGGGTACAAATCGAAGATGATATGTATTTTACAATATAGGATATACTGACTGAACTTCGCCACATTTATTGTTTTAATTAAAGCATGTGAATAAATTTTAAAGTTTAATAAACGTTTTATGTGTGCAAATTGATACAATCTTCTCAACTTTCATGTCACGTTACACTAATAGGATTACAGTCTACGATTATTTGATCGTAACTCCAATGTCCTAACTACAACCGTTATTGCTCTAGAATCTTCAAACCTATTCATCTAGCGCGGGTGTTCCTACACTGTGATTGTTAGTCCGAGGTTGTCACTGCACCCTTCTTTTTTAACAGTTATCAGTGTTGAACGACCAACTAGACGGAGCGATACAGCAAGTTTGCGGTAAGTCAATGGATCTACAAGGTTCAGGACCGTACTTCTTGGCAACCTATGAGGAAACTCTCAAAGATTATATGACATAATAATAGTAATATTTTCGTGTGGTTAAATAGTTTTGTAGCTTATTGGATATATTCAGTTTTATTATTTCACATTTTAATATTTGACGGCAACACAACAACATACAAATTGGTCTGTATTGGCCTCACTTGAGTTTATTACGATTTATCGCCATGTTAATACTAGCAACAATCCACCGTTCAATATAGAAACCACACACTAGATATAGGCCTTGCCAGAGATAGATGGTTTTGCCGTTATAAATTGGCGATTCGTTACACACTTTGATATTTATAAAGATAGCTTCTCGTGAGGTTGCAAAATATTTTGATGCTTGTAAACCACTCAGCTCTCTTGGTATTAAGTGATTATGGAAACCCAAACATACCAACTTCAAGTGGGATAAGATGCGAGTTTAGAATAACAAATTAGTAATAATTAGAAGTCTAGATTTTATTCATATTCACTATTATATTTGTTTTGGTGATATAATATGATATTCTCCTGGTCGATTGTGACCTCGGCGGTCTTCTAATTATAAACCATCGTGAAACACAGTAGCATAAAGTTGACGGTGACGTAGTTGTAGGTAACGAGGCAACTTTACTAGTTTTCAATTACCATTAGGTAGTTTGTGTTCCCGTTAGTTCCATAAAAAAAGATATTGCCAAGACTGTGTACAATGTTTAGTAATAATATTAATATATAACTTATAGGAAAAATAAAAATTAGTCGATAAAGGAGCTTATATATTGAAGATGGTGAAACATACGTAATAGAAACATTTCTTTGATGCTAAAAACTAGTAAATCTTTACTATCACAAGTGCTATCTGTGGCATATAAGGCCATAAATACCGTTGAATATAATCAGGTGAACAGTGTGCTCGTTTGGCACCCTTATTTTCATAATAAAAATCTATGATTCTCAATTAAATAATGTTAGGGCCTTAAATTGGTAATGGTTTGGCTTCATGAGACTAAATAATAAATTAAATGAATACATTTTGAAACACCAACCACAAAGCGTTTCCAAAGTATTGGGAGCCAATTGTATTGTATTGGTATACCTTTATCGATTGCATTTCTCTCTTTGTTGCCAAATTGAGGTTTTAAAGCCTTTGTTACTAATTTTTATAATATAAATTTATTTATATTATTTAGTATTTCAAAAATTTTATGGATTATATCGCCATTATTCTCTTTTATTTATATCGTTTCGAGTACACGCAGACAGCATTAGTTAGCTGTTCTATAAATATATTGACGGTATCCACGCTGCAGCTTATTTCCACTGAGAACATGTACTAAATTCTAGCGTGATATAGCAGTCCGTATCCCTAGACGGGGACCTATTCACAGATACTGAGGCATTTCATCTCAAGTTCTGGGT